>CM042672.1:18377141-19627141 GCA_023638005.1 Forsythia suspensa
ATATTGTTCTGAAAATCTACAAACAAATTTTATGATCAGTAATAAAATAAGATGTTTCAATTTTATAATTAAAAAATTCATGAGATTTTATTTATCAAAATAACCTTGATAAATGCACCAATTCTTTGTCCATTACAAGCAATGAATTATCCAATGACAATGAAATTTCAAGTCGGCGGCAAAAATCGATTGGGTCAACTAAAGAAGATAAATATCATAAATAAAAGATAAAAATTGCAAAAAGGTGTATTAATACAGATAATAACTATGGCCTTCGACAAACATCACAAGTACAAGCAATGTTAGAACATAGAAGAGCTAATAACTATGGCCTTTGATACTTTAACATATAACATCATTTTGGGAAAATAAAGTTTTCCAATTGGATTGGACTTTATGATAATACTTCAATTCAAAAAGTAACAAGGTTACCCTGGTTCCTAAGCAATATGGTAATGTAAGGTAATTATTCATTAAGTGAAGTCAACACGGGATTTCGGTAGCTTTGTACTGCCCAATGTGTTCTCTATCAATTTGAAGCAGCGGATAGCTTTTTTGGCCTTCTTGTACAAATATCAAAAGTTGACCCACTATTGGTAAGATAGTGATGTCACGGAGGAAACTGAATTTATAAACTAAGGAAAGCATCTAATAATGTATAAGGCGAATAGGCCTATAAGAAGAAATTACAATGTAATCACAAACGAAGTATCGACTATATTTGCATGAGATTTGTGCATTCATATGTTGTCTCCTATAGGGAATATGTCTAAAAGACTTATGCTCACACTAAGATTTTTAGAATCAACCAAAACAAAAGTCTAGGCTGAAGAAACAGTTGTTTATCCAATGTCCAATAAGGTCGAATGTGACCATAGTATACACCATGTGGCTTTGCCACCGCGACAGCACATGCATGTGACAAGATTTATGATGTCTAAGAAGAATGCGAGACTCGCTACCTCGAATTCGGATCTGAACTGGGTGGAACCGGAAATGACTCCGCTCGAAATGTATCCTTGCTAGTTTCTCAACAAGTGCACCGTTATTAAGCGCACTATTTCAATTGGTGACATGATATCTTTGCATCTCTTCCAACAATCATCTCGCATGATGCCTCCAAAGATTGAGCAACAAAACAAATTCTACGCAACTTTGTGATGTAGTTTCTTAAAAATTCCAAAACATTGTGGAAAAATAACAGAGATACTAATAGAACTTAGCATGCAAATTACTAACAACAAAATCTTGATGGGAACATGGAAGTCAAACCACGTGGTATTAAGATATTAATTATTTATCGCTAATACTCTGCCGGCCACCTTATAGGGTAGAAAGAGTACTTTTTTGACTTAAAACGAAATCATGGGTGTGTAAACATCAGAAAGTCTGCCAAAAAAAAAAATCTTGATTGCTCGTGTTATGTTGACCAACTTGACAAGTATCTAGTACCTTAGACATCAATGGGTAGAGATGGATAATATAGATATACTAAGGTGCGTGGTGGCCTAGTAATGGGTTGTCCTGATTTTCCTTCATTTAATGTAATTTGGATTTATCAAAAATAAAAATATAAGGATCGATTCATGTCATTGGGGGTACCAGACTCTAATTAACAAAATAAAATTACATCATTGGCAACAAACTCAAAAGAAAAAAAAGTCCAGAAAGTGTCAAGTTCTTTATTTATCGTTCTAATCAATACAAGTTGAAGAGTCTTTTGAAAATTTGAAGAGTATTAAATTTAGCTTTGGTTACAAAACATTGGAACAAGGCAAAAGGAATAGGGTTTTCACTTTTCACTTGAAATAACACTTTGCAATGAGCAATTGACATTTATTATGCTATCGAAAATGTACACAAAAAAGTTTAGCAAAATGGAAAATGAAACAACAAAATTCTCCGGCTCTCGGAGAATGGATAATGAATGAGACTCCTATAATAACTATCCCATTTTTGGGACGTAATATTGGACCAAACTGCACACGAGCAACAAAATTTAAAATAACTATTCTGGATATAAATTCTATCTCTTCCAACCTATCAAACAAGCAGGATTACCGTTAAAATCAAGCTCTACAATGATTTTCTAGCAAATAATACGCAAATGGATTGAATTTAATGGACACTGAATAATAATTATTCCTCATCTTTCATTACTTCTATATCTCTTTGGCTTCAAAACACAATGAACACCCAAAATTCGAAGTAAAAAAAACCGGTAAAAATGTAAAAGAAAACAAATCCAGATACACTACAACACATTGGGAACCATATCCATCTAGTTCTAATCATATTCCACCCACAGTTCCTTCTGTAGTCCAAAGCTTCATTCTCATACATTCCCACGATTTTTGTGCATTCTCCAAATCTCAACATTCTAATTGAAGCCAAGCAAAAATAACCTCCATTCTCGAAGCTTCATCTTTGTGCAAGGCAGTTAGCGAGATCCTAAGGTACTTTATCCACTACTAATACACTATTAATAGATGCTACAAATAACTAAAAGTTATAGTAAGCCCCCATCAAGAAACGAAGTGTAATGTTACATTTAATCTTGTATACATGTACTCAAAATGAAAAGCAAATGCTTGTGTCATGGTTACTGATTGTGTCAATTTATTGAAGAGTGTACAGGATAATGGCGGATCACCAACTACGCATGTTGTGCGATAAAAAACGTGCAAAAGAGACATTATATATTGGGAAGAGAAATTAAAGATCAACCAAAGTTGTTACGCTATTTTGTATTTCTAGTTCACCTCCTTTTTCGTGCTGGACACTCAGGTTTGATCTCTGAATCTGTCCGGGTTAAAGTTTTCCTTGAAGGCAAAGGCTCACTTTCAATTTTCTTTATCACCAAGGCATCCTTTTCACTTGGCATAGAGAGCTTGAAACTAATGTTTAAAAGCTAGCACAAAATTCTACCAAGTGTACTCTAATGTTTAAAAGCTAGCACAAAATTCTACCAATACATTCCACATGATAAAATAACATAACAACGAAGTCAGGTTCTATCATCACACATTATCTTTCTTTCAACCAAGAATCAGCATATCCAATCGAACTTGCTAAGTAAGAGAGTCTTAAGTTCAATTCCAATCATAACAGTAGAATCTTTCTATTTCACCAACATTAATTGAAAATAGAATATCTGCTTCGTTATTTCACAAATTACAACACCACATTCTACTGATTATTGATAATGGAATCATTACACCGATAACAACCTCATGTGCAATAGCAAAAGTTCCAAATAAATGTATTGTTTGATTTGGTCATGAGCACGTAGTCTTTTTTTTCAACGGTTGATGAGTTAACAGAATGTTATTCCAAAAGTGCACAAAAATGCCAAAATGCATTGCACCACGAAAAGGAAGCTGCATGAGTTTGAACTAATAATTTACATTGAGTTCGGATTTAATTATAACATTACATGATTCTCGCCTTGTAGCGATAATAACATTCATGGTGAAATACATAAAGTTCGTCACTTACACTCGACCCTAGATTCTCCATTTGCAAACGAAATGGCACATTAATTATATCAAGAATCACTATCATCCAAATTAGAAAATAGAATCCAACAGGTAAAATTTCTCTTCTCTACTTACCACGAGAGAAAACACAAAAGAATAAAAGAAACAATACAAGCAACCCAATCAATGAAACATAAACAAAGGAAAACTTGATCAAATAAACTGCTTTCTCAGAATGTTCCAGGTAACAGGCATTACATTATTGGAAAAGATTAATTCATATAAGTAATAGGCAACCACTTTCTTGCCACTCTAAAGAAAAAATCACTCCACTAGTCTAAGGTCTGATTTACATGGGCAACCACTTTCTTGTAATAGCTTTTATTGCTACATAAAAGTTCTTATCCCCGGTTAATTATAGATCATTTGACATTTCCTACCCTTAATGTACATGGACTAAACCTATGTTCCCTTATTCATGTTGCAAGCACACATATGGGAATATATCACATTTCAGAATCCAAAATGCAACACGTTGTATCACTAAATGATGGCTATCCTTGACACATTAACAAAGTTTCAGGTTATGATCCAAAACTCAACAACACATAAGGTACATTATAAAATAACAAAATACAAGAATAAATCAACAACATTTAAAACCTACAAACTCAAATACTTCTGAAAACTAAGGTATTCTGTTAAGCTTCCAACATAAAATCAGAGTATAGAAATCTAAACCCAAATTTTCAATTGATTAGAAAAATTGGAGAAAAGTGATGGAAACTCTACTAAGTAATCCAACCCACATATAAACCCAAAGTTAAGCCCAAGCATATAAAGAGTTTGATTACCTGTATCAGATTTACAATTCTCCAAAATATCACCAATAATGTAGCTCCGAGTCTGTAAATAAGGCAATAGATTTAGAATGCTTAAAAGCTTACTCTTCTTCCCGCCCCTAGCATTGAAAACATAATTAAAATGAGGTTTTTATAGATGATACAGAGAAAGAAAAGAAACAACTGGTTAAATTTACATTCAATTTCGCATACGATACAGAGGAAGAAAGGGAACGACTGCTTCAATTTTACATTCAATCTCACCGATGATATGAAGAAAGAAATGGACGAGTTCAATTCCTGGTAGAGAAAGAAATAAATAGAAACAAAGGTTTTTAATTCGATTTTAGATTGGAGCCAAGAAAATAGTTTTCACGGGTTCAATTTCACACTTTCACATGTCAATTTTACTTAAAAATGGGCCAATGTTTTAACAAAGTTCAGAAAACGTTGCCAAATAGTTAATTTTTGGCAACAAACTTTACGTTGCAAAATATCCAAAATACCGCCATTTTAACAACGTGTGCGAACGTTGTGAAATATTCTATTTTTTGACAACGGTCTCTGCCCGTTGTTAAATGTCAAAATAATTTTTTTTTTCAACAGACTGTGAACATTGCAAAAGGAGACATTGGCAACATTCATTTAATTATTGTTGCTAAATCTCAATTATGTTAACCAATGACAACATACATTTAATGATTGTTGCTGTAAACCATTTTTAGCAACAAGCAAATAATGAATGTTGCTGTTTAAATGTTGCAAAAGGCTATTTTTATTGTAGTGCCACCACATTTCAACAAAAATGTTGGTTTTTGGTTTATCCTTATATCCAAAGAAAATCTACTAACAAATGCAATTCAAAGTTTAATATCTATGTCTAGATTTATATTGTCATATGTAGGACTCAAAAAGCTTGTTCAGACAATGTTGGTTACGAAACCTATTAAGATTGAATGGTTACTGGTTATGATAAATGCTGTTCACAAAGTTGTCGGTTATATAGAAAATATTAGAAGTTAGGAAAACCGATGGTATCTCTCATGGGAATGTTTCTGTTATCAAACTATTCCTCCTGGAGAATAGATATCATTTACATATATTAGATGAATTAGTGGAGTTATATGTTATCTCAGCAATCTTTTTTATGTACCTTTATTACGCACGTAATAGTTTCTTTTTGTTTTACCCTATCCAAAAAGAAATATAAGACGGTTAATGTACATATGAAACAAGATTTATCAACTTGCTACATAAAAGACAAAAATAGATCAAACAAGGTACGTTATTCCCTATTCTAATAGTTTATATATCTCTCATTACCTAAATAATTATTTCTAGCCATATAAATCATTGTCCTCGTGGCTTAAATTCACTAATATTTTGATCTATATGCTCATAATGCTTTGCTTGATGCCTATGCTTGCATTTTAGTTTGCTGCTAATGATAAAGAGTCAAAAAGTTTCTATGTTTACTTTAAAATTTCCCCACACAAATCGTAGTATTAAATAAATATTCAATTACTATTATTATTACCATTACTATTATTCACGGACGGAGCCAAGAGGTTCCTGGGGAGACCCGGACTCTCCAACTTTTTTAGATAGTTTTTTTTTTTAATTTTTTAATGTGCAATTTAACTTTGATCTAATATCAATTTAATGGATGACAATTGGACCCATTAACCCAATATCAATTTAATGTAAGAGAATTAGACTCATTGGCATAATAAAATTATTAATACAAAACTACAAATAATTGGCTACTTCCTCAATTTCAGTACATGTTCACCCATATGAAATCTGAATCTCACATTGCTCCTCCTTATTTTCTAGATTGAGTAAAGTAGAAGTTAAATTACGACATTCCAATATCTACAAATTTCTTCCAAATCACTCAACAATCACCCTATATTAATTTCTTTCAAAATTTTAAATCCAATCTCTAAAATTTACCATAAAATCTTCAATTGCTAGACCATCGAAAAAATCAAGACAACGTACAAGACACTGAAGCATGGGACAAATTTCATGCTCGTCACTCAATTGGTAAATTCTTTAAAGTAAATAGAATACTAAAAATAAGTCATTTTTTTTATAAATAAAAATTAATAAAGACATTTTTCTTGTGAATGCATATCGTGTTCAATTGATTTTTTTTTTTTTAGAGCTTGAATGATATTTAATTTCATTTGTGTACCTGATCTTCCTATTTTGGAAGATAATTCTGTAGAAGGTAACGTGAACAAGAAGAGTTTGATATTTGTTTCTATTGTGGTCTTATTTTAAACATTACACATTAGTAGTCTAAGTTATATGTTTAGAAGAAAAACCAACATATTGATGCGAAATTAGGTCAAACAATGGTGTGAGTTTGTTTATATGTTTGTGTATAGTACAATGTATAAATAAAATAAAGTATGAGAACTCGTAAAGAATATTTGTAAAATCACTATTATGTTGTTTTAAATTTTTTGCATATTAATTTTGGATTTCTCAACTTAAAATGTCTGGCTCTGCTATTATTATTATTATTATTATTATTACCACATGTTATTATTGATGCGTGTGTTGCATGTTGTTGTTGTTCTTCAGTTGATCTCTCTCTCAATTAATCTCGGCCATTACCTTGTCGTTTAAGCACTGTCAATTGATCTTCTCTCACTCTTTTTATTTTTTTTATTTTTTATTTTCTTTTGTTTAATGAAGTTTGGTGGTGATTTCTCTTGTTTCATTCTTCTTCTCAACAATTCTCTCTCTCTCTCTCTCTCTCTCTCTCTCTCTAGTTTAATGAAGTTCGTGATAATTTCTCTTGTTTTCATTCTTCTTCTCAACAATTTTCATGAAATTACGTTGATGTTCAATTACAATTATCATTTTTTTCTTAAGGTGTAAAATTTTCCCCTCCTTTTATTTAGCTTGATTGATTTTCTTATTTAGTTTTTGATAATTCGTTTGATGGAGCAGTTTTTGTTGATACTAGTTAGACACGCGTGCGTTGCACATACTTTTGTAATTATATTGTTAATTTTAATATTTTCAAATTTTTATTTTTTAATTGTTAATAATTAAAATATTAAAGTAAATAAAGATAAAAAACATATGATTGTTGATAACATGTTGTTTTGTATTGTTCGATGTTGATATTTTATTTACATTTACAGAAGTACAATTGCAATCAAGAGTAGTGTTCTCCTGCCTGTTAGCATATATTGTATATATGGCATAATTGAGATGTCATATATTCTACCCTATTTAGACTAGCTATGTATAGAAGAGTATATCGTAATTAGTATCTACTATATTTAGACTAGTTATGTATAAAATATTATATTCTAATTAGCGTGTAATTGATAGGCGTTTATTTTGATAAGCTATTTACCTTGCATCTATATAAATGAAGGAACCTTCACAATGAGAGGCATTCAAAACAAAACCCTTCTTGACATGGTATCGAGCTCAAGTTATTTTTTCGTTTTTCTCTTGGCTTTGAATTTACGGTTTATTATTAGAGTTTTTTTTTTTATCAAGATCGAATCGTAGAAACCTCTTCATAGGTTTTGTCGGTAGTCTCTTCGTTTTCGAGAGGATATTTTTTCGATTAATTTTTTGGTGATTTAAGTGTCGAATTTTTTTTTAATTTTCTCGAACGACTTGTCTTGGATTGTTGGTAGTCTTGATTGATCATACCGATCTTGTGTATTGTGATTTGTCGGGTCTTTCAATTTTGTTTTGGTGGTTATTATGTCGAGTGAAAATTCTATTGTTTGCTTTAATGGCAAGAACTACTCCAGATTGGGAATTCAATTAAAGATGTCTGTTAAAGGGAATGAGTTATGAGATCATTTGGATGGGTCTTCACGACTCCAATTGATCCCAAAGAACTCGATTCATGGGAAAGCGAGGATGCCAAAATTGCTTCTTGGCTACTTAGCTCTGTTGAACCCCATATGGTCAACAATCTTCGTGGGTTCACTCTTGTTAAATAGATGTGGGATTACCTTGATTTAATTTATTATCAAAATAATTTTGTCCAAAAGTTTCAATTGGAGTTAGATATCGAAACTATCACCAGGGAACCTCTCGATTGAACAATTTTACTCGGGTTTTCTTAATTTATGGAGTGATTATTCCGACTTGGTGCATTCTAAAGTTCCCAACGATGCTTTTAGCGGCCCTACAAGAGGTTCATTCTAAGAGCCAGCCGGGATCAATTTTTATGAAGCTTCGACTTAAGTTCGAAAGTGCACGAGCTGGGTTAATCAATCGCACTTTGTCCCTACTTTGGATGTCTGCTTAGGTGAACTCTTGCGTGAAGAACATCGTCTCGCCTCACAACTTGGCATTGCTCAAGACATTGATGGTACTGAGATGGTTAATGTAGCCTACGCTGCTTACGACAAAGGACGATGTAGATCTCGCTGCGGTGTTACCGTTGCCAAGAAGTTGGACACATTGCAAAATATTTCAAAGCAAGAAATTCGCAATTATTGCAAGATGTAAGGCCATATCATTAAGGATTGTCGGTATACGCCCTCATATTCGATCCGCTCTGCTTTTCATCTACATTGCCATTCGGTCCACATTTATGCTTGCCTCTTCTACTCAACTGTTGTTCCAAGTTCTTCGTCCTACCTTACCCCTGAGCAGGTTCAACAGATGATTATTTTCGCTCTTTCTGCTCTTGGTCTCCAAGGTAAGAAACATCTTCTTCATTCTCCTTGGTTAATTGATTATGAGGCTTCCAATCACATGGAGCGGTCCGGTAGTGTTACATGATATTCGTAAGTATGATGGTGAGCAAGATATTCGGATCGGATGGCGCGATTCTTCCTATTACTGCGGTTGGAAATCTGGGGTCTCCATTTACTAATGTTTTCATATCTCCTTCATTATGTGCTAATCTCATTTCTGTTGGACAATTAGTAGAGGAAAATCGTTCTCTTTATTTTGATCATAATGGTTGTCGTGTGCAGGATCAAGTGTCGGGACATCAGATAGCGAAGGGGCCTAAAGTGGGACGTCTTTTTCTTTTTCAGTCATTTTCTATTCCTCGTTCAATTTTTGTTGGTTATTCTGCTATTGCTAATAATAACCATTTTTTGCATAAGAAATTGGGACATCCCAACTCTTTAATTTTGACACATCTTACGAAACATGGTTATTTGAGCAATACAAATGCAAGCTCTTCATTGTCTTTTGATTGTGTATCTTGTAAACTTGGTAAAAGCAAATTTTTACCATTTCCTTTACATGGTAATCGTGCTTCTACATGTTTTGAGATTATTCATTCTAATATTTGGGGTATGAGTCATGTTCTTTCTCATGCTCAATATAGGTATTTTGTGATATTTATTGACGATTACAGTCGTTTCACTTGGGTTTATTTTCTTCGTTCTAAAGCTGATGCGTTTTCGACCTTCCAAACTTTTGTTACCTATGTAGAAACATAATTTTCTACCAAGATTAAGTCCTTACGTTCGGATTAAGGGAAAGAATATATGTCTCATGATTTTCAATCTTTCCTACAATAGAAAGGTTTTCTCTCTCAGCGTTCGTGTCCTTACACCCCTCAACAAAATGGTGTCGCCGAGCGTAAGAATAGACACCTTTTAGATGTTGTTCGTACCTTGATGCTTCAATCTTCTGTCCCTCCGAGATTTTGGGTAGAGGCATTATTCACGGCCGTATATTTGATTAATCGTCTGCTTTCTCCTACCTTGCATCTTGATTCTCCATATTTTCGTTTGTTTGGTGTTCCTCCCGACTATAATTCTTTGCATATTTTTTGGTTGCGTCTGTTTTGTTCACTTACCTCCCATTGAACGTCACAAGCTTTGTCTTTCGAAGTACATTCGGTGTGCTTTTCTTGGCTATAGTAACTCTCATAAAGGGTTTATATGTTATAATGCGGATGCTAACAAACTTCGTATTTCTTGAAATGTGATTTTTTTAAAACCAATATTTCTTTCCGTCTTGTACTACTCCTATTTCTTCCACTATTTCCCTTCCTCATTTTGATGATGTATCTAGTACTCCTACTCGTTTTCAGCCAGATATTGTGTACCAGCGACATCGCCCACTGCCTCTTCCTTCATCTCAGACCGCCATCTGATCATGTATTGCATGAGCTTCGCCGGTCTACTAGGATTTCCCGACCTCCGGATTGGTATGGATTTTCTTCTTCTGCTCTTAAGGCTACTCTTGATACGACTTCTGTGCCTAAGTCTTATTCTCGGGCTTCTACTTAAGAGTGTTGGCGCCAAGCCTCTACAGACGAACTTGTGCTCTTCAGACAATCACACTTGGGACATCGTCCCGCACTACTTGGAGCTAAGCTTATTGGGTGCAAATGGGTATACACCATCAAACCACGTGTTGATGGCTCTATCGAAGACATAAAGCTCGTCTAGTAGCACTCGTGAATTGGCGGGAGTATGGGCTTGATTATGAAGAAACATTCGCTCCCCGTAGCCAAAATGACTCATTCAGACCGTTATGGCTATTGCTATTTCGAAAGGATGGTTTCTTCACCGGATGGATGTGAAGAATGCATTTTTACATGGTGATCCGAAGGAAGAAATATTTATGTATCCTCATTCGCATGTTTTTTCCTCTCTTCTGTTGAGGTTTGTCGTTTGAAACGTTCTCTATATGGTTTGAAACAAGCACCGCGGGCATGGTTTGAGAAGTTTCGTACTACTCTATTGGATTTTTCTTTTACTCGTAGTCGAGACGACTCCTCACTCTCCTTTTGCAAGACTGCTATTGGGATCGTTATACTTCTTGTGTATGTCGATGATATTGTGATTACCGGATCTAATCTCCAGTTAATTGAGAAGCTGCAGCAGCGTCTCAAATCTTCGTTTCATATGAAAGATATTGGTCCACTACAGTATTTTCTTGGACTTGAGGTCCAACATTGTTTGAATGGCACGCTCTTACATTAGCATAAGTATACCCAAGAACTTCTTTTGTTAGCCGGTCTTCAAGACAGTAATTCGTGTCTTACACATATGGATGTTAATTTGAAGCTGCATCAAGTGGATGGTGATTCTTTATCTGATCCCTCGATGTATCGGCAACTGGTAGGCAGTTTGAATTATTTGACCATTATTAGACCTCATATCTCGTTTGTTGTTCAACAGGTCAGTCGGTTTATACATGCTCCTTGTCAGAGGCATTTGGCAGTTGTTCGTCGTCTTCTTGGATACCTCAAAGGGACATCTTGTCACGGTTTGTTTTTTCCTTTAGGAAATTCTTTAAAGCTGGAGGGTTTTAGTGATGTCGACTGGGCTGGATGTACGAACACTCATCGTTCTGTTACAGGTTGGTGTATGTTCCTTGGTGATGTTCTTATTTCTTGGAAGAGCAAGAAGCGGTGGTGAATCCAAGTCATCCACCGAGTTTGAATATCGGGCTATGTCGTCTGCTTGTTCTGAAATTGTATGGCTTCGTGGGTTGTTAAGTGAACTTAGTGTTCATGACTTATTCATACTCCTCTTCATGTTGATAATACCAGTGCTATTCGGATTGCTGCTAATCCCGTTTTTCATTAGCGCACCAAACATATTGAAGTGGATTGTCATTCCATTCGTGAATCCTTTGCTCACCATGAAATTACTCTTCCACACATTTCCACTGAATACCAAACCGCTGATGTCTTCACCAAAGCTCTCTCTCGTCATCGCCATCAATTCATGATTGACAAATTGATGCTTCTTGATCGCCCAACATCAATTTTAGGAGGGATATTAGCATATATTGTATATATGGCATAATTGAGACGTCATATATTCTACCATATTTAGACTAGCTATGTATAGAAGAGTATATTGTAATTAACATCTATCCTATTTAGACTAGCTATGTATATAATATTATATTGTAATTAGCGTGTAATTGATAGGCGTTATTTTGGCAAGCTATTTACCTTGCATCTATATAAATGAAGGAACCCTCACAATGAGAGGCATTCAAAACAAAACCCTTCTTGACATCGCCCACTTATAATGCCTCGTGAAGTGTCAGCATGTGGACTGTCCGTGATAAAGCAATCAATTTACTTGATTGCCCATCCGATGAAACACCTCGCCAAAGTGCGACACCTCGATGGGTGGGCATTACATAACACTACTCTTGCAATCAAAAGATGAGTTTTATATAGTAGTGTCTGAATAAAAACTTGAATTCAATGAAGAGCTTTTGGTGATTTGAACTTTGATGATTGATGAACCATTGATATCAAATCGTATGGAATTAATGATGTATTAATAGGGATCTTCAGAGTGTTATTTTACGAAAAAATTAATAATTATTAATTTTATTGGAGAGAATGTAATGATTGACTATATAATATTGTACATTTGTTGGAGTAGTAACTCCTTGTAAATAATATTCTTTGTTTATGTTATCTTTTTATTAAGTATGTCTGATGTATTATTAATTAAATTAAAAATGAAAAAAGTTTCATATATTAGTTGTCAACTATAATCATTGTAATCCAATTTATTCAAAACAATCTTTTCATCTCCATGATTTGAATTTTAATCCGGTAATTAAAAAAAATTACAATTTTTCCATTGATTTTTTTAAAAAAAATCAATTTCTCATTTCTTTCATCTATGTAAGGCAAAAAAAAAAAAATATATCTTCTTTTCACCTTCATATTTTATTTAATATATTAAATATTTACAAATTTTGAATGTACATTTAATAAATTGTTAAAAAATTAATGTATGATAATAATGAACAATAAAAGATAACAAATAAATATTAAAAGATAATTGCATTCATTTAAATACAATTACAATTAGAGATGAGTTTTATACGGTGATAATACCAACAATAACTTGAACTCAATTAAAACTTTTTGATGATTTAAACTTTGATAATTGATGAACCATTGATATCAAATCTTACAAGATTAATCATTTCGGGGCTGCATTTTATGAAGAATAAAATTAGTAACTACTAATTTTGTTGTGAGAAAATATAATGATTGACTACATAATATTGTACATTTGTTAGAGTAGTATTTTTTTGTGAATAATATTCTTTGTGTATGTTCTCTTTTTATTAGACGTATTTGATTTGACGACGTGAATGAAATATTATAAATGTGAGTAAGAAACAAAAATTATAGAAGTGTCAATATTTGTCTATGTTGTAAGAATATTGTTGACGAACAAAAGTAAGATATGAAGAACGTTCTATATATATTAATTAAATTAAATTAAGTTAAAAATAAAAAAAATTCACATGTTAGTTTTAAACTATAGTATATGTTTGGTGGAGTTTATATATTTTGAAAAAAATTGGTAAAATATATTGTTGAAAAATTGATAAAAGTTGTAGGTCTCACAAAATAAATATGTGGTTGAAAACAAATTTGAGAAAAGAATTTAAAAAAAAAAGAACTGAACCAAACATGCTCGTAATCACTGTAATCTAATGTATTAAAAATAATTTTTTTATCTTCATTTCAGTTTTGACAACTATTATTTGAATTTTAATGCGGTAATAAATAAAATTACAATTTTTCTCATTCATTTTTTTTTTTTGGAACTCATTTCTCATTCCTTTTATCTATTTAATGCAAAAAAATAAAAAAATTGAGATCCTTTCTTCACATTCATATTTAATTTAATAGATTAAATGTTTAAAAATTTTAATTGTATATTTAATAAATTGTTGAAAATTTAATATACAATAAAGATGAACAATAAAAGAGTTATAAATAAAATATTAAAAAATAATTATATATTAATGAATACTAAAAATGAATATGAAATTTTAAAAAATTTGTAAAAGTAGAATAGTTCAAAAATATTTATCTATTTAAGTCTCTTTTAAAAGTAGTATAAAGTAAGTTGAAGGAGAAACGAAGATTAAACTGTCATTTTACCATTCATGGAGAACGGCGACAATGGCCGTTGCGTATTTCCCGTGACAAATACAAATTAGGCAAATTAGTCTATCTATATCTCTCACTCTCTTACTCTCTCTCTCTCTCTCTCTCTAAAGAATTGGCATTATTTGATTGCTTGAATTTATTTAAATTTCCGTTTTTATAATGTATCGGATGCATATGTGGAAGTGTTTAGTGCCTTCTGGTACATGCAATTTATAATTGACCGACAAGAATTTAAATTTGCTAGAAGTAACATTAATTGTGTGTTTTTATTCTTAGCATTATTATTTATATTTATATTGATTTGAGGTAGTGTGGATGAATTATGTTGTTGTGAATCTAATCCCGTACTTAGAGCAACTCCAATGCTTACAATCCAATAATGTAGATTATATGGTATTTATTTTTTCAAATTAAAAAATAATAAAACTAATCCAATTAAAAAAAATTTAAAAAATTTAGTTAAAAATTAAAAAAATTGTTGACTCATCAAATCTCACAAAATGTCAGATGTGAAGCGAGACTCACATCTTTTATTTTTTCGGCCACATATCACCGACATGACGTAGTTTTACACATGTGCATTGAAGAAGTGTTTTAATAAATATTGTCTATTTAATGATGTGGCAAATGTTTTTTTTCAATCCATTGAATGTATTGGAGATGCTCTTAGAGACAAACCGAAGGAAAGTTCCACAACATGCAATTTTCATGATATGACGTGTTCACTAGCTGCTAAGAAAATATATCACGCGTTCATAAGAGAAATTATAATTTCTGATTAAATGATAAATGATCAAACAAGGCAGTTATTAGCTGTAAATTGTTGGTTAGGACCCAGTATATCTGCAGTTATTTACTCCTTTAGTCACTGGTAACTAAGGGAGTAAACAAAAATTGTTTCATTTCCTTAGATCCCTGCAACTGCAGCTCCTTGCAAATATGTAAATTTGAGACTTTGTGACAGTTCAATCTTTTCCTGCTTCACATTCGCTTCCCTCTTGCTCTTTTCTTTCTTTATTTCTCATGTTACGAATCAGGTAGTTTTAAAATGGGTTAATTACACTAATGGTCTCCAATTGCAAGAGGGAAGCGAATGTGAGATCTTCTAGTTTAGAATTTATTTATATTTTTGAAAAGGTTAATGACCCAATTGTAATGCGTTCATTGTATTTTCTTTTTTCTATCATTTTAATTTATTTAAGTCAAAGAACAAAATTGTCAAAGAATTGTCAGAATAGTGAAAAATAATGATTTTGGGACCATCTGTGAGAATAAATAGAAGAATGAAGATAAAATCGTTACAAACTTTAAAGAATATGGACCATTAATGTAATTACCCCTTTTAAAATTCCATCTATCCCTCTCCCTCCCATGAGAGATTATGAACTTACATCACTAAACATCATATAATTTAGGTGAATCAACGAAACTAAATAATTAATTTAATAATATTTGTTACTTACACTAACTGCTTTAAGAAAAAGGAAGTCGCAATAGTGCATCTCCTTCCGGTTGGACAGGGCGGAGCTAGTATATGATGAAATCTAAAATGAAAGTATAGATCACTAAACAAATGTTTCAGCATACAGCTGCGCTATCAAACTTTGAGAACAAGCTCGACTCTATATGCCGAAAGTTTTCTTTTATTCGTGCCATCTTCAGTTGTTGCATTGTACTCAACTCTATATATCGAAAGACAAGAAGAAGGGTCTTGAAATTGAATAATTATGATTGTCTGAATTACATACTTTGTTTTTTGTTGTTTTTGGTACTACAAATATTCTTATGCCCAGTTGTAATGTGTTTGTAGGCATTAATTTTTTTTTTGTCCATTCCACAAAACAAATCTTAATTCTCTGAGGGGTATTTTCTTAAAAGGCCTATTGAAACAACTTAAGTCTTTTTAAGGCCTAACTTATTCTTAATGATTTTTTAAGGCCTCTTTTGTGGAAAAAGTCTATAATACTCTTACTATATTTTTATAATAACTGAAATGTCATTGACACAAAAACCCTCAGCGTTGATCTCACTCTGTTAACGACGTAAAATTGGTAAATTGAAGAAACCTACTCCCTCCCATTTCTCCATTGTAATCTTGGGTTTCTTCCTTCATTTTCTCTAGGCGAAGAGAAAGACTTGCTGCTATTTGTTGTTGCTGCGAAGAGAATTACTTCTCACTCCATTTGTTGTTGCAAATTCGTCATTGGTATTATATTCTCATCCATTTCTTTATTTCATATGTACATGGCATTCTTTTGTGTCTGTTTGAAATGGGTGTTGAGGAATGTTATTCATTTGAAATGGTAGAGCTGGGGAAGAAGCTGTTAAACGACGGTAGTTGTTTTATGTTGAACGACAGGAGTCGTTTTAAACGATGGAGGTTGTTTTAAGATGACCATCTGTCGTTTTAAACAACGAAACACATTTTGAACTACTATTGTAACGTAGTTGAAGTTGTTTGAAGTACAATATTTGATTTTTTGAGAAACAAATTTTTTTAGATTAAGTATCAAAGTTTTAATGAATTGCAGGAATGGAGTCACTATTATGGATCGCTGTATTTTATTTTGGTGAGTTTGTTAAGGATGATCAGGGAAAGTGGAATTAGGAACGGGGTGATAGTCGTGTTGTGGATGTACTTGAAATTGTTACTAATATTTCATATAAAGAGTTGTATGGTAAACTATTGGACGTGTGCAATGTTGACTCTTCTTTGCATGAATTGGAGATGAGGTTTCTTCTACCTGGTGATGCAATGTTTGCGGAGCCAATCCAGATTACATTAGACAAACATGTACACTAGTATGTAGGTACTCACTAAACAAGGTCAGCCTCGTCCCATTTGCATAACCTGTGTGAGCAAAGGTCCAGTACTAGTTAATGATAAAACTGACACAGTCGAACCGAGTGAACTCGAGCGTGAAATCGAAACAGAGACATTGCAAATGGAAGATTAGTGCAGGTCTATGGTTTTTTTTAATTTGTTCTATGGACAACAAATGCGAACGTAATATATTTGATTTATCGTTATGTCGAATGTAGATGTTGTGTTTATGTTGTTTATATTTATTTTGCTGCAGATGTTGTGTTTTTTAGTTGCTTACTATCCCTTCTGTGTGTAAAAAATAACATAACGACACTAGTCGTTTTAAACAACCATCGACGTTTAGTACATAACAATAGAGTTGTTTTGAACGACCCTAGACGTTTTTGGTAAAGTTGACAAATCAATGAATTGAACTGTTATTGAAAACAACCAACGACGTTTGATATGTTAGTATAGACGAATATAACAAGTACAGTTGTTTTAAACAACCAATGATGTTTAATATAGAACGACTGCAGTTGTTTTAAATGTCTATAGACGTTTTTCAAAAAAAAAACATTCGATGATGTAAAATCAATTGTACATTACTTCAATCGTCGAACTTGATCTGGTTGATCAATCAATTGTACATTACTTCGATCGTCGAACTTGATCGTGTCGATCAATCAATTTTACATTACTTCGATCCTCGAACTCGATCTTGTCGATCAATCAATTGTACATTACTTCAATCGTTGAACTCGATCTTGTCGATCAATCAATTGTACGTTACTTCGATCGTTGAACTCGATCGTGTCGATCAATCAATTGTATATTACTTCGATCGTCGAACTCGATTGTGTCGATCATATAGTTGTAGATTACTTCAATCGCCAAACTCGATCGTGTCGATCAATCCATTGTAAATTATTTCGATTGTCGAACTCGATTATGTCGATCATATAGTTGTATATTACTTCGATCGTCGAACTCGATCGTGTCGATCTCATAGTTGTACATTACTTCGATCGTCGAACTCGATCTTGTTGATCAATCAATTGTACATTACTTCGATCGTTGAACTTGATTGTGTTGATCATATAGTTGTACATTACTTCGATTGTCGAACTCGATCGATCATGTCTATCAATCAATTGTACATTACTTCGATCGTCGAACTCGATCGGATCGATCATATAGTTGTACATTACTTCGATCATCGAACTCGATCATGTCGATCCATCAATTGTACATTACTTCAATCGTCGAATTCGATCGTGTCGATCATATAGTTGTACATTACCGATCGTCAAACTCGATCGTGTCGATCAATCAATTGTACATTACTTCAATCGTCGAACTCGATCGTGTCGATCAATCAATTGTATATTACTTTGATCCTCAAACTCGATCTTATCGATCAATCAATTGTACATTACTTTGATTGTCGAACTTGATCTTGTCGATCAATCAATTGTACATTACTTCAATCGTCGAACTAGATCATGTCGACCATATAGTTGTACATTACTTCGATCGCCAAACTGGATCGTGTCGATCAATCAATTGTACATTACTTCGATCGTCGAACTCGATCTTGTCGATAAAATAATTGTACATTACTTTGATCGTTGAACTCGATCGTGTTGATCATATAGTTGTACGTTACTTCGATCGTGGAATTCGATCGTGTCGATCAATCAATTGTACATTACTTCGATCATCGAACTCGATCGTGTCGATCAATCAATTGTACATTACTTTGATCGTCGAAATCGATCGTATCGATCATATATTTGTACATTACTTCGATCGTCAAACTCGATCATGTCGATCAATCAACTGTACATTACTTCGATCGTTGAACTCGATCGTTTTGATCAATCAATTGTACATTACTTCGATCGTCGAACTCGATCGTATCAATCAATCAATTGTACATTACTTCGATCGTCGATCTCGATCGTATCGATCAATCAATTGTACATTACTTCGATCGTTAAACTCGATCGTGTCGATCAATCAATTGTACATTACTTCGATCATCAAACTCAGTCGTATCGATTAATCAATTGTACATTACTTTGTAGAACGACGTAGTTGTATTAAAATGATTGAAGTCGTGTTGGAAACATCTCTAGATGTTTTTAAAAAATCCTAGGACTGTTTACGATGACATGTATAAAACGACACCGTCGTCTTATAGCGTATTAGACGTTTTTAAAAACTATCACTTTTATACTTTTTTACTTATATTTTACTTTAATGTATACGATACATTCACCCACTCACTGAACGACTCTTAAAAAAAAGTTCACGACCTAAAACCTCGCCGCTGTTCGCACGAAATTGTACTATTGAAGTTCCACACCCTAACTTTCACTGTCAAGAAGCAAAGTCAGGTGACTGGATTGTCATAAAGATTCCAAATCTCCACTATTAGAGTTGTTGTCAAATTAATTTCGAAATTAGGAGTTATTTGTGTAGTTGTTTCAAAAAATAGGGTGTGTTTGGTAAAGTTGATTTTGAAATTAGGGTTTTTTAGGTAAAATCACAATGTCTCGATGTTTGGAAAGTTGTGGGTTCCAATCATTTGTTGACATTCCTGTAAGAAAGTCGTCCCAAACATACCTTTATGTTGAGCGACGGTGAGTGGTCCACAATATTCTCACTTGTTCAAGTTTACAACGACGATCACATTTATTTCACACGTGATTGCATTTGTCACCGAACGATTACATGAAGTTACAAAATGAATGTTATTGTTCCAAAAGTATGTAGTCTTTCTAGAACTATACCGATGTTTTATTAGCGATTGTGTTATATTATTTGTAGGATGGAGTATTTCGTAAATGAGAATTTTGTAACTAAATCTAAGGTGTCATCGAGATCCACGCTACCAGAAAATTGATGCAAGATATCACGATGCATTAGATGATTAACACAAGGAGCTATTTCTCAACTCATGTTTTGGGAAGTTGTACAATGTGAGGTCTATGTAAATATCTTCAAAGCTAATTCAAGACGTGTTAATCGTGAGGGTACGTTCGAGAAAATGTAGGCGAGCTTTGGTTTTGTTTGGGGAATGAGCAAGCTACCCGATTCTCTTTTTTTGAGTTTATGCTTGTGACTGGCTTTAAGCCAGGAATGAGGCTGAGTACAAAAACAGGATAGTGCAGAAAACAGGCTGTTGAATTATACACCATTGATTGTATCCCATAAAACATAATTTCTCATGTATTTTGATTTTTGATTTTATTTTGCTTTTGTTCGGTTTAATGTTGTTGATATAAGGGTTGGATGATTACAAACGTTGTTGAAGATGTACATTTTAGGTCGATAGCCCTCTTTGAAATGACTATAGTAGTTATAAAATGATGGGAGCAGTTTTAAAACATCAACGGTGGTTCAAAAACATCCATTGTTGTTTTACAATTCCTCTATGCGTTTTAAAACATTAGTACTAGTTTTAGACTTCTGTGAACTAACTTTGGCATATCATTTTGTAAGCTGTATGTACTTATGGAATTTGGACTTTTGTTGGTTAATTAATAATGAGTTTGGGATTCAATTTGTCAATAGAATTCTACACAGTTTTTATTTTACGTTGTTTCTCGTGTTCATTGTCATTACATGTTTTTCACTACGACCATAATTGTGTGAAACTCGTATAAGAAGTTACTATTATCATTGAAAATTGATAAAACATCTACTACAACAAAACTGTAAAACAAAACAAAAACTCTATCGATTCCAAAATACTACTAATAAAAACAATACATAACAAACCAACGTAAACATAATTTCTTCAAAACAAAACAAAAACAAAACAAAAAAAATCAAAAACAAAAACAAAAACAAAAACTGTAACAACCGTTCTAATAAAACTAGACAAACGACCAACACAACAAAAAGCATCTTCCCCCTTACTGCTCAATCCCCTTTCTCCGAACCCGACTGCTCAATCTCTTCCTCCATGTCATCAACCTCCAAAAACGAGAGTAGACTTCATTAAAATACTCCTAAGGGTGTAAAAACATGTAAAGCAAAGTTTCCACTTTCCACAAGGCAACAATACTTGGTGGGTATTCTTGAACTTTTCACTGGCGCTCATGCTTGTCAAGAAAGACATCAAATATACGCTCGTCTAACTGCACCTTCACGGTAGCCAATGAAGTTTGAGGGTTGAAGAAGAAAAGATCAAAATGATCCCTACCACCAATGGATACTCTTACAACATTGTCAAGACGGTTTTCATATGCGATAGATGGACAAATTGTGTGGCATTGAAATAATTACGGTGTCTTCGTATAAGCAAATGGAGTTGAAGCTCCCTGGGGTTGAATTGGTTGGAGAAGAGGTCCGATGCTCGCCATCGTTAGGATAGAAGTATAGCACAAGATAATTAGATATTGTAGCAACTAATGATAAAATAATTGTAAAATATGTCTAACTTATAGCACATAATATAGCAGGCAAAGAGTCATTAACACAGCAAGAAGGGAAAAAGTCTCGATCCATCATTGATCAATCGAATTATTCGTTACCAAAATTTTTTCACACAAAGAATGTGAAAAAGTCTTAGTGCCTCATTGGTCATTCAATTTATTTACTGCCATATGTTCAATTCGATTTATTTACTGCCATATGTTCAAATGTTAAAAAATGAGGGTAGTCGTCCCAAAACGACGATTGACGTTCTATGAAGAATTTCATCGTTTCACAGATCATTTTACACATCTGGTTTTCCATAAACCACACTTTCAACTGATTTTCCAGCACCAGAGTCAATTGCAAATGGCTACCATTATCCATGAAGTTGCGACTTAGATCAGAGATAAACAATTTATTTACTGTCATATGTTCAATTCGATTTATTTACTGCCATATGTTCAAATGTTAAAACATGAGGGTAGTCGTTCCAAAACGACGATTGACGTTCTATGATGAATTTCATCGTTTCACAGATCGTTCTGCACATCTGGATTTTTCATAAACTACACCTTCAACTGATTTTTCAGCACCAGAGTCAATTGGAAATGGCTACTATTACTCATGAAGTTGTGACTTAAATCAGAGATAAACGATAACAAAAACTTTACATAGCTTCTGGAAAAATAAATAACAAATAAACAGTGTACATTTGTCATACAAATTAGTATCACATTCTTCTTTGCGCCTTAAGGATTCATGAGAATGTTGTCGAATTTGAACACTTGTGTCGTTGCAATTTTTCCGCTTCTTTGGATATGTTTAACGTCGTGAGTAAAGACTGACGTTAAGTGGATAAAGATAAATGATATGAATTAAAATTACGTTGAAAAAAGAGGTAAAATAGGAAAGTACAAATTAAACCATTTTTACTTTTTTTCTTCTTATTTTTCGTCAAAGACCTCAAATGTGTTTTGACTTTTTTGAAAGACCATTTGAGGTGATTCCCACTTTCTCTAATGTAGAGAGAATTTCATTATTTACAAAATTCTCTTGAGATGTTTTCTTCTTTTGTAATGAGAAAACCACAAACCAGTTTATTTAACTCTTTTCACCACTTTGAAAGAATGATAATTCTGATGGTGGTTAATGTCATTTTGAGAGAAGTTTTTATGGTATTAAATATTATAAGTATAATATGTATATATGCTTACATTATAAAGTAAATTAGAGGGTAAAAACATATTTTTACTTAGAGTTTTACTCTCTAAGTTACCCTAATGATTATACACGAGATTTTAACTAAGGTACTGAAATTTTAACAAGACATTGTGGATTGAAAAACTACAAACCACTATTAGAATTATCATTACTTTATATTCATTAATTTTTTTCCAACACTTCCATCATTATTCAATATAAATGATTATATTCACGTTAAAATTTTTATTATTTGCATTACATTTTAATTGCAATAAAAGTCTTCCAACTTTTAACATTTTGATACTTATGTCTCAAACTTTTTTCGTCGTATTTTTATCATTAATTTTCACATATTGTCTCTGATGACGATTCTTTTCCAAATATTTTGTCAATGTGCATAGAAATGAGGGGCAAATATTATTTCAAACTTTTGTATTTGTTATTTATTTAAAAATGTGATATGCCAAAAAAAAAAAAAAAATTACGCCCTCCTAATAACGTTTTGGACAAAAATCATCATCAAAGAAAAATATGAAATGTTCAAATTTATAGATTAATGATAAGAATGTGATAAAAAAACAATCGGGGACATAAATGCAAAAATAAAAAATAGTTAAAAGACTTTTACAATTAAAATATGGTACAGAAGTTAACAAAAAAAATATTGTATGAATATAATTATCCATTCAATATTTTGTTTCCTAAATTTGACAGTCTTATAACAAATCCATCAACAACTACAAAACGTACAACGTTCGTACCTCGACGTGCTTTGAGTTTGCGGGGAAATTTTGATGACATAGATTTCAAATGATACGCTGTGCTGGAATACAAACAATATCAAAAGTTATTCATCCACTCATTTTAAGCATATGTGGAGAATTGATCGAATAACACAATTGTCAATAAATATCTAGAAGGTTGTTGAGAATTTGAGGTACTTTTCAGAACGTCGATTCTTTAAAATTTTACATACCATTTTTCAAAATCTAGAAAGAGACAAAATAGTTTGAATGGGGAGTGGCTTTAAATTTCTTATGTCTACACTATAAAGGTCAAAAAAATAAATAAATAAATAAATAACAGTGTTATGAATTAACGTGTTATGATTTGGACTTCAATCAAAAACTGATCAAGGACTTTTGCGTCATTGACTTGAAGTCAAGGCAACTAGACAAGAAGAAAAGACGAGGATTTTTGTTTTTTAAAAGGAAAAAAAAAAGACTGCTTTATGGTGAAATTTGGATGAAACAGATCCCAAATGAAATGCCGTGCAAGAATACATACAACATCAAAAATTATTCCTCCACTCATTTTTTAGCCTAGTGTAGGGGGTCGACCCAACAACATAGTTGCCAAGGACGATTGATAGTGTTGAGATTATTAGACATTTTTCGACATGCTAAATTTTTTAAAATATTTCATATTCTTTTTCATACTCAAAATAAGAAAAAAAAGCGGAATAGTTTGAAAGAGCGAGTAAGTTTAAACAATATTCAACACTTGGAAACAACATATAAGAATCTTATAAATTACTAGTGTATGCAGTTCAAAAGAACTTAATAAATTTGGTGTGGATTATAAAACTTGAAATTAGTTTTTTGAACCACGATTTTTAATTTTCAAATCAAATAGAGCGTGAAGTAGCAAAATTACGTCAACAAAATGCTACTTCAAATTATTAAGGACAATTTTGTCATTTCACGCTCTATTTGATTTGAAAAGTAAAAAATAGCGGCTTAAAAAAAACTAATTTTTGATTTATAATCCACACAAAAAAAGCTTTAACATCTGGAGTTATGAGCTATGTGATACAAAATGTAAACATAAAGACAATAAAACATGTACTGAAGCTAGCTGCTAAATTGGATTTCATGTGAAGTTGAATTTGTATCTGTTGCATTCATGGAAGCAAAAGGATTAGGTGGCATGACGGGCATGTTTTCTCCTTCTAGCATTTGAATCACCGTTTTCATTGAAGGCCTCTCGGCTGGATACCATTGAATGCACCAAAGTCCCACAATTGTTATTTTCTTAACTATTTTAGTGTCTTCATCTTTCTCAGTCTCAATTTCTATTTCTTTTCCTTTCTCCAATTGATTGTACATCCATTCCGGAAAGTAAACTTCACTGTCTTCTTGTTCTGCAGCGCGATAGTTCTTCTTTCCTCCAACAAGATCGATCAATAACATGCCAAAACTATAAACATCAGCTTTATATGACACATTTCCATAGTTCCTTGAGAAAACTTCTGGTGCAATGTAGCCTATTGTCCCTCGAGCAACAGTCATGGATACTACACTTTGATCCTTTGAGCACAACTTTGCCAAGCCGAAGTCAGAAACCTTTGGATTGAAGTTGTGGTCGAGCAAGATGTTGTGAGGTTTAATGTCAAAATGAAGGATCCGTTGCATCCTTGGTGAAGATACTCTAATCCTTTGGCTACTCCTATAGCAATTTGGTGCAGTTTCTCCCAACCTAGTGTGATTTTCTGATTTCCTGATGATATGAACTTTTGAAGAGAGTCATTTGGTAAAAACTCGTAAACAAGAGCTCGTCTACATCCATCAGCACAATATCCAACTAAGCGAACCACATTCACATGGTGGATTCTGCCTATTGTACTGACTTCATTGATGAACTCCTCACCGTTTGCTTTAAAAAATTTAAGGACCTTAACAGCAACAAGTATCTGATTGGAAAGCTTCCCTTTATACACTATTCCATACCCTCCTTGGCCGAGTTCTTTCTTGAAATTATCTGTAATTTTCTTGATATCTGAATATGAATATCTTGTAGGCCTAAGAGCCATGTAATCTTCTAAAAAGCATTCAATCTTTTTCCGATCCTCTTTCTTTCTTTTTTTCGAGCTTAGGACGCTGTAGAATGCGATAATGAGGAATAACATGAAAAGAACACCAGTCACTATACCTGCAACCAAAAAAATCCAAGTAAGGACAATTTCTTCAAACTAGAATTGAACGAGAGAAGGAGATGATTTTACCAGCAACAATTAGTTTTCTTGAAGAACCTGTGAAAATACGAGGACCGTTAGCATTTCTTTCCCAAGTTAATTAGAGCAAATATAGAGTACTTGAAAATGTAAGCGTACCGGGTTGTTTAGAGCTGAAGCATACAGTTTCAGATTCTGTACCATTGTTGCGCAACTGACAGTAGTTACCTTTTGCTTCACAATTATCACAAGATGGTTTGGACCAATGCAGAGATGTATCAAATGCTCCAAATCTGTCTAGTTCGTTTTGCCCTGTGAATGCATTGACAGGAACATATGAAATACTGTACATCTTAAAGCACGACCGGGGGACGCCATGCCCTAGATCTGAATAAACAGCTAGGACTTGGGATTTATGACCACTAAGACATGATACCAGGTTTGTATTAATATCATCTACTGAATTGTTAGAAGAGCAATTAAATAGTGTGTATCCGTAGCCATTCTCGGAACTTCTATCTAGTTCGAATGGGGATGTTGATGAGTTTACAGTAGGAGGCTGTTCTGGAAGGCAAGATAGTGCAATGAAGTCGACTAAAGATATAATTTGTGCTTTGTAATCAATTTCCGAGATCGATACTTGGGCTAAAATTGGAAGCACGACGTTGTTAGGAATGCTGTCACTGGAAATTGAAGCTCAAACTCAGTTTTGTTGCTTTTGGTGCATGATAATTCAAAGCCAGGATAGCCACAATGTTGTGGTTGATGACCCTTTAGTCGAAATGGGAACTTAATGATTGGACCGAACTCTCCACAACTTGTTGGTTGGCACTCAACATCTTGGGATGGTGCAAATCCTGCTTCGGCAACATGTACCAGGATAGTGAAGGAGATAAGGAATCTGTTCATGTTTTGAGGAAATTAGAATTATCTGTAATTAAACTAACACACATCTTTCCTTTATTTCTATCTTTCCTTCTTACTTTAATCCATTTCTTGTCTGGACTAATAAAAAATAACGTGTGTGGACGAAGACTTAGAGTCAATTCCACAACTCGTTCGTCTCCTTTCACTTGACTTTGACTTGAAGTACGGTGAATATTGCCAAGAAATTCAAAATATAGGCCGAGGATGTGTTAATAAACCTATCCCCTTTCAATAGGCACATTAACAATCAATTGAGGAATCATAGAATTTCATGATCAGTAAGTATGCCTATTCGAAATCTCTTGTTTTCAGGTTCCCCCATCTTCATTCTATTTGTATCTTGTTTAACCATCTGCAGAGGCCAGAACAACTCATACAACGTGCCTTCTTCTTGCGGGAATATCAACATAACGCACCCTTTCAGTTTGGGGTTGAAAGGTGTTTCCCAGAATAATGCCTATACAGATTGCAATTACACGCTCGAGTGCCAGAATAACCAAACCATATATTACTCAGGATCCATGAAATTCCGAGTGCAGGCAATCAATTACAATAATTACACAATACGACTGTCCGATCCAGGACTAGACAGCCACAATTACTCTTCTTGTCCAATATATTCTTCAAACCAAGTATATAATATACTTGATACTGGGTATTCTTATATTGATATAACATTTGTCAATTGCCTAAACCCTGTAAACAACACATTGTATGTTAAGAATGCTTTCTGCAGTGACAAAACTAGTTTTTCCAACTATTCTGGAATTCATAGTTATGTTGCAGTAGGTATTATGACATCAGATTTGGAGCAGCACTGCAACATTGACAGGGTGTATCCGACCCAAGCTCACTGGCCTATAAAAGATATCACGTTGTATTCGAGCATTCATGACATGCTGGCTTATGGTTTTGAGATTAAATGGTACGTTCCAGATCCCAGGTGCGAGGAATGTTACTCAATAAATAGCGATTTCGTTGTTGAGAAGAACTGCAACAGAGGTGTCCTTCTTCCACAACCCAGTTTCTTCTGTGCGTAAGATGCGCCCTTTTCTTTATGACGAATTTATCAGAATGATTAAAAAAAACAAAGTGATAAAAAATTATTCACGTGACTGCCTAAAATTTATTGTGAATAAGGCTTAAATTTGTTGCTAACACGGACCACGTTCTTAACTTTACCACCTTAATGTGGAAAATCTTTAATTTTTACAATTATCATAAGTTTCAGCCTGTTTAGTTTGTTAACATTGGTCATTTTTGGACAATGCAGGCTTCGTGGAGCCGTTTTACGTAAGTAGTCGAAATTCTGGACTCTGATAGTATGATGGATTCATGTCTGTACCCTTGCTTTTATAACCTTTCTCATATTTTTATCATCTGAATTTAGTTTCTTTGCTTTTTTGGCAGCTTATATCATATTGGTGATTGGTAAGCTTTTAGACTGCTTTAATCATAATCCAGATGGAGGAGGAGGTCAGTTTTCTCATATTACCTTACAAACTATGCAGGAAAAATTATAGCATTAAGATGTCTATGTGGGCTTCCATTCCTACTCGGACTGGTGGTGTATAAATGGAGAAGGCGACACTTATCAATGGATGAAACCCTTGAAGACTTCCTACGAAGTCAAAATAACCTCATGCCAATAAAATACACCTATTTTGAAGTCAAGAAGATGACAAACAATTTCAAGGACAAATTGGGTGAAGGAGGTTGTGGAACTGTTTTTAAAGGAAAGCTTCGGAGTGGCCCTTTTGTTGCAATAAAGATTATGGCCAATTCTGTGGCTAATGACAAAGAATTTATCAGTGAAGTTGTAACAATTGGAAGAATTAACCATATAAATGTTGTGCAGCTTGTTGGATTCTGCATTGAAGGTTCAAAACGAGCTCTAATATACGAGTATATGCCTAATGGTTCTCTAGATAAATATGTATTTCCGCAGGATAGGGCAATCTGCTTGAGTTATAAACAAATGTTTGAGATTTCTCTTCAAGTGGCTCGTGGGATTGACTATCTTCATTGGGGTTGTCAAGTGAAAATTTTACATTTCGACATAAAACCTCATAACATTCTTCTTGATGAAAATTTCAATCCAAGAATTTCCGACTTTGGGCTTGCAAAATTGTACTCAACAGATGACAGCGCCGTGACTCTGACAGCAGCAAGGGGAACAATGGGTTATATGGCTCCAGAACTTTTTTATAAAAACATTGGAAGAGTCTCACATAAAGCTGATATCTATAGTTTTGGGATGTTATTGATGGAAATGGCAGGAAGAAGGAAAGCTCTGAATCCTTTTGCTGATAGCTTAAGCCAAATATACTTCCCCTCGTGGATTTACGACCAATTCAATGAAGGAAAAGATTTAGAAATCAGGGATGCTACGCAGGAAGAGAAGAATATGACAAAGAAAATGATTGTAGTAGCTTTATGGTGCATACAGATGAAGCCCAGTAATCGTCCTTCTATGAACAAAGTTCTTGAAATGCTTGAAGGCAATGTTGAACTCCTGTCGATGCCTCCAAAACCATTCCTAGCTCCACCCGAGACAAATAAGGATGATGAGATAAACACAGCTCCTACACAGCCACTGATACCATGTGGTGATACTATAGAATTATGTGTTTAAAGGGGAAAACTACATGTCAACTATGAATTTAATTGCATAGTGTTTGCATTAAGTGTTGGAACTTGAAACTCAAAATAAAATTCCCCTGCTTCATCAGTTATATCTTGAATCTAGTACAGATTTCTTTGGTTTTTGTGATTCTATATTCACGAGCAATGTTATAAAAAACGTAAATCGTGGCTAGGCGTCGAAGTCGAACTTCAAATTTTTCGAACCTAAGTCGAGAGCAAGACAAGGACAAAGGGAGGACGATGCGTGAGATGTGGCTAGTTGTTGAAGTCAAGCTTCACTCCTAGACGGAATTTAGACGGACTTTTTAAAACAGTGTTCACGAGTCATACATCTTGTAGCATCATTTGAAAAAGCTAGTATTATTTGTCAGAAAGTTTGAGGCAGAGGTCTCAATTATGTTCAATTTGCAATTTGTGTGTGTTAATCTTCAATTATGTGTTAATCTCTGTGTCACAAATTCTTGAACAATATTATAAGTGTCTGTTTAGTAGGGTTTATAAACTAGTTTATTCGACAAAATGGTTTATTTGACTCAGAATCGTCAAAAATGTCAAGCTACCAAAACAAAAATTTTGTCAAATAAACAATTTTTGGTCAAATAAACTAGTTTATAAACTCTACCAAACGAGCTCTAAATAATACAGCTTACTAGTGGTTAAGATTTGGAGAAAACCAAAAGTCTTTTATAATTGGCCAAATTTATTAGCATGAACCAACCCCCATGGACCAGTAGATATGAATGTATGCCCACCTCCAACACACAAGAAATACGTTGTGAACTTGTAAATAGATTAATTTCGGTCAAATAAAAATCACTTAGAAATTAAAATTGATTATAGACTTGTAGACTTGAAGTCAAGCCAACTAGATAACAATTAAAATAAAAAGAATATATAAATAGCACACGTTACTAGTGTTACGATTTTGACATAACCAAAAAAGTTTTTGGTAATTGAATAATACGCTGTGGACTCGTAAAAGGAATAATTTTGATTAGCTAAAAAATAATTAAAAAATTATAATGATTTAAAGAACAATTCAAAGACAAAGTTGTTGAGAATTTGAGATACTATTCTAGACTCCGAGCTCTTTAAAATATTCTATATTCTTCTTAGTGAATATTTTACCAACTATTTACAAATATTAAAATAATTTCAAATCTAACAACTTAGCTTTTTTATTCTAAAAATACCACATTCTTAAAATTATATTAATTAATTTAATATTGAATTAATAATGTATTAAATTCATTTTTGAACATTTAATCCTCACTGAATTCTAAAGAAGTTTGGCATAAATTTGTTTCATGAGTCCTTGATTATTTACACGATAAATCCTTCATCTTTATAATATCCCACTTTAGTCCATATACTTTCTCTTTCATTTCAATTTCGTCATTTTTTAATTTGCAACCCAAGTTCTTCAACTTTCGAATTTTTGCAAGTTGATCCATATGTTTATACTTTTTTTTATATCAATTTAGTCCTTTATAATATCACTATTTGATACGGATGTTACAAATAATATTATGTATTAATGTTTGATACAAATGTTACAAATAATATTTTGTATTATTGAATATGTTACTAAATATGTTACAGATTATATTATGTTATTTTACACACCACATGTTACATGAATTGGTATTTTGTATCACTGATGTTACATATGTTACAAATGATGAAATTATGAGTTTTATTTGTTAAATTTGACATTGTGTTACATATCTATATCATACTACATTATCAATAGATTTTTAGAGTCTAATGTGTATATCAATACGAACTTGCTGAAATTTAGAGTTGGTTTTAAAGTTGTAACTGTTTCTATTTAGTATAGCGATATGATACAGATGTTACAAATGATATTGTGTATTATTGTTTGATACAGATGTTACAAATGATATTTTTTATCATTGAATATGTTACAGATTATATTATGTTATTTTACACAGCACGTGTTACATGAATTGATATTCTGTATCACTAGTGTTTTACATCTTAATTTATAACACAGATTGTTACAAATATTGTAATTGAAAAGAACATGAGTTTTGTTTATGTTTGTTACAAATACAAAATATTATCTGTAATATTTATATCAATCATTGATACAAAATATTATTTGTAACATTTGTATCAAATAGTGACAGTATAAATGATTAAATTGATATAAAAGTATCAATACATGGATCAATTTGAAAAAATTTAAAATTAAAGGACTTGAGTTGCAAATAAAAAAGACAAAATTAAAATGAAAGAGGAAGTATAATGACTAAAGTGAAAATATTATAAAGATGAAGGGCTTACTATGCAAATAATCAAGGACTCATTAAACAAATTTGGGTTCAAGTTCTTTAGAATTGCGTGGGAATTCAATATATATTTGATTTTAATTTATTATTTTATTAATTAATATAATTTTAGAAATGTAGTAATTTTAAAATAAATTTGTTAAGTTGTTAAATCTAGAATTATTTAAAAAAAGTGACTTATTTATAAAAAAAAAAAAAATCCTTCTTCTTAGCACTCTAAGAGAAAAACAAAATCGTTTGAATGGACCTCAACTTTAAGCTTGTGTTAATATAGAGGCTAAAAGTTCAATAATAATTTTTATTCGAGATTTTCAAGAAACATAATATAACAGATACGGAAATAAAAGCTTGTGTTCTTTAAATTTTCGTAACAAACGGTAGTTCAATAGAAAGAGTAATGTACTACATGTAATTCTTGTTTTTGATTGAATAGGATTCACAATTGGAAGCATATAAGAATATTATAAATAACATCACTTATTAGCAGTGTTCTAAAAAGCATAAAGTGTGGATAGGCGTGGAGATCGAGTTTCAAGCTTTTTGGACCTAGGTAAGGCCTAAGCGATAGCGAGACAAGGGCGATGTGAGAGCAAGGGGTGAGACGTTGCTAAGCGTCGATGCCAAGATTCAAATTTAGGCAAAGCGCAAGACCGCGCATATATGCGAATTTTTAAGAAAAAGTCTTATTAGTATTATGAATTGGACATAACCAAGGAAGTCTTTGATAATTTGAACAACACATTATCAAGAAATGATCCCTGGAAAAAAAAAAGACAAATCATACAATCAATTGAAAGCTTGAAACCGTTGTTTCGAAATTAATTTGGGTCTCCGTAGACTTGTCAATATTTTGATTTTGTACTACACTAAACTATTTAGAATATTCGATTTAAATTTCGATAGTTAAAAACCATTTGAAACCAAACCGAACCGTTCATTCAATTTTGTAAGAAAAAAATTTTACTTGTTGTACTCAAGATATGTGATTTATTTGTTCAATACTTCAATTTACGTTTCAACAAAATTAATTGCTAAATCGGCTTTTATTGGCTCTTCAGTGAAAAATTATGATTTCTAATAATATTTTCTTTCTCTAAAAATCAATTTGAAAACTTCGATTTAAGGTTGAAAATTGTATTATCCCATTGCTTTAATATTATTATAACATTAATTTAATAAGATTTCGATTGAGTTGTATTGATATTTTAAATTAATATTTTTATATTTGACTTGTTTGAAAGATATTATTTTTATGTTGTTAGAACTGTGGTTTAAAACCAAATCGAACCGCAAAAAATGATTCGATTTGAAAATTTTCTAAACCTTTTTAAATAGTTTGATTTAAACCCACCCACCCAATTAACTTTGTTCAAGCTTACTATTAAGGATAAATAGCACTGGAGGTACCTAACTTTTGAACCTTGTGACGATAGGATCTCGAACCTTTCATTTCTAATCCTCAGGTCCTTAACTTTTAAAAAAACATGCGAGCAAAGTCCTTCTGTTAAATAAATCGTTAGTTTGACCGTTAAATAGTCAAATTTTACTTAAAATGACCAATTTACCCTTTTCAAATTAAAACAAAAAGAACAGAAAATAAACAAAAAACAAAAATTACAACAAACCCCTCATTCACTTCTTATTTTCCAATTAAACCCCCATCCCAAAACTTATTCTTCTCCAAAACCTCATCAACCGCCCGCCGCCGCCGCCGTCGCCACCACCACCACCAACTTCGGTGACAAATTATCGCCAGAAAAAGACAATGCTCGAGGATAGCAGGATGTCAACAACAGAAAATTTTAAAGCTAGTGCCAAAGTCTAAAGCAATACCAAGTTTTTAAACTTCAAGTCACTTGGAAAAGTTCGAAGAATTCTCAAAAGCTGTGATGCAGACATCCACTAGCTAGGCATATAGTCTGCTTGCGTGAATGAAAGCAGTGTTAGAGCTTGCAAATACCCCCGTTAATCGGCATACATAAGCTTAATCAAACAAATACCTTGGCGTTGATTGACGGCGGCGTCGCTCCAGAACGCCGGAGAGCTTGCAGAGTTAGAGCTTACAGAGACCTTCGGCGGCGATTAACAGCGGTGTTGCTCCAGAACTCCACCCACCTTGGGGTTCTTGAACCAAAGACTGTGTCCAGACTTCTGCTATTGGATTTGATTTTCGACGGGAGAAGGAGAGGAAGCCAACCAAGTAATTGTCACCGGAGTTAGTGGTGGGTGGTGGCCGATGAGATTTTGGAGAAGAAGAAGTTTTGGGATAGGGTTTGGTTGGAGAAGAAGAAGTGAATGAGGGGTTTTTTTTAATTTTTGCTTCTTTTTTTTGTTTATTTTTCTATTTTTTTTGTTTTAATTTGAAAAGGGTAAATTGGTCATTTTAAGTAAATTTTGATCATTTAATGGTCAAATTAATGATTTTTTTAATAGAAGGACTTTGCTCGCCATTTTTTTAAAAGTTAAGGACTTGGGAGTTAGAAATGAAAGGTTCGAGATCCCATCGTCACAAGGTTCAAAAGTTTGGGACCTCTAGTGCTATTTACCCTACTATTAACTAGGAATTTACACCCACCCCCTCTAAGAATAGATTGTGGACTTGTAAAAGGTAGAATAATCAACCAAAAATTAGTTAGAAAAAGTTGATTAAGACCTTTGCCAAGCTGGCTTTGAAGTTGTGCACATATGCGAAGAACTTCATCGGCAGAACAACTTCGACAAAAGATGCGAGGGACTTGCTCGGCCTAATAGCTTTGGCAAACTATACAAAGGACTTTTTCGGTGAAACAGCTTCGTCAAAGGTGCGATATCTGCGTAGGTCTTCGCCTGCGGAAGAATTAGAAGATAAACGCATAAGAACAAATGACTCTAAAATAAAAATAAAAAATAAAAAAACTCTTTTAGAAGTCCTACGCCTAGCATAAATAACAGGTTTGAACTTGGAGGACTATTGTTATCACCTGATTTTAGCAAAGACTCCACGTAAGCATGAGGTCTCTGCGAAGGCCTTCTTGGCCTTCGTCCCCATCACAGTGGCGGCCCAGGCCCTCACCACCCAATGGCTAGTCAAACGAAACCCATGAAGGTCTTCACAACTTATGATAGGCTTGGACAATCTGATATTTTTGGAACAATTATAGAAATACTCAAAGGAAGATTGTATTTGATTGTCACACAAATTTTCACAAGGAAAACAAATCTCAATCTACTAATGAATAGGCAACGCAATATTTGAGAACAACTCAGTTTATGACTAAAATTTAAGAGATTGCGTTCACACTCAATTATCCCTTATCCCAATAATGAATGAGAATCTCATCAGATGTCTAATTGACTACTTCCCTAAATCAATTAGAACTCTTGACCTATAAATACATGATTTTTCGTCATTCTAAGGTACGTATTATTCTCTACCCTTAAACTTTGCTCAAATCTCTGTTTGCTTATCTCTCCCACATCCAAATACTCTTTCCATATATTTTGTACTGGCAGTTGACTTGATCATTGAAGTACCAACGATCGCCGGCTCCTTTTTCTCTAGTGATCTTAGTGTCCAACAATTGTCCAAGTATGCAGGTAACATATAGACTAATAGAAGATTGAATTGAGATCTATTGACATGTGGATAGTGTAGATTTTGAGATCAACAGATTGGCGTCGTTTGTGGAAAACTTAAAAGTGTAATTTACAGCATCCGTCTCCAACCTTTGAGCTTTTGGCACTTTTATCCTCATTCTTTATTTTTTGGCACCCATATCCTCAACCCTTCTTATTTTGGTGGCTGAAGTCTCCAACCTTTGAACATTTGGCACTTTTATCCTTATTCTTTATTTTTGGCACCCATATCCTCAACTTTTCTTAATTTAGTGGCTGAAGTTTCCAACCTTTGAACGTTTGACACTTTTATCCTCATTCTTTATTTTTTTTGCACCCATATCCTTAATATTTTTTAATTTGGTGGCTGAAGTCTTCAACCTTTAGACTTTTGTATCATATTTTTTAATTTTTTTAATTGAAACTTATGAAAAGTCTATTTAAAGCCAAGTTTTGTGAGTAATATTGTCTATAAATGTTGGTTTACTTAAAAAAACTTATTTTTAAAAATTTTAGGAGATTTTTATATTAAATTTTAATTTTTTAATTAAAATTGGGTCGAATTTAGTTCGACCCGGTTCGACCTTTTGACTCTTGACCTATTATTTTTTTCGAATCGATGGCCAATCATGTTTTCTGAATATTGTAGTATTCAGATAAATAATTTTATTTAGATAACTATATTTTGATTAATTCTCTAATTGAAGATATGGGTGCAAAAAATGAAAAATGAGAATATGGGTACAAAAAATTGAATTTTAATTGAAATCGGGTCGACTTTAGTTCGACCTAGTTCGAGCTTTTGACATTTGATCCGTTATCTTTTTTGGATCGATAACCAGTTCTATTTTTTGAATATTGTATTATTCAGATTAATAGGTTTATTTAGAAAACTATATTTTGATTAATGCTCAATTTGAGAAGATAGGTGCAAAAAAAAGAAGAATGAAGATATAGATGCAAAAAAATGAAGAAAATCTCATAAAATTTGTAAAAATAATTTTTTTTTAAATAAATCAACATTTATAGATAAAATTACTCACAAAACTTGGCTTTAAATAGACATTTCATAATTTTGAATTAAAAAATTTAAAAATATGATACAAAAGTCCAAAGGTTGGGGACTTCAGCCACCAAATTAAAAAAGGTGGAGGATATGGGTGTAAAAAAATGAAGAATGAGGATAAAAATGCCAAAAGTTCAAAGGTTGGAGACTTCAACTACCAAATTAAGAAAAGTTGAGGATATAGGTGCCAAAAAATAAAGAATGAAGATAAAAGTGCCAAAAGTTCAAATGTTGGAGACAGTGGCTGCAAAGTACCCAAACTTAAAATATGTTACATGACCAATATATCAATGGTGAAACGTGTTTTCTACCAAAAAAAGCATGGCAACAAATAACTCTCAGGATGAAATAGAGTCTCACCACACGGATCAGCGGCAGGAAAGCATTCTAGATCTTCAGAATGTCACCCACCGCCAAAGAAGGAGACCGACAAAGGCGAACAAATGAACAAGACATCTTGGACCTGAAAGAGGAGAACGCCTGAATAAGGGTTGATATCGTGCGATTGGGAAATCAATCCCTGGTCAGGGAACAAGCGTCACGGTGACTGGGGAAGCCTTTCGAGGTCCGACTCAATTGAAAGTCGTTGATCTCAAAATGATCTACCAATACCAAATGGACAAAACCCTCAGAATCAGAATAAGAGGCCCGCGCATGATAACCAATAGGTGAAACTTCCCTCGTTACGAGGAAACAAGCCCGCTGCGCCTGTCAGTGTATTTGACAGACTGGGGATCGGATCCTCTGTGACACTGTCCCAATCACTGAGTAGTTGATGCAGTGAGCACAGCAAGGCCCACCTAGAGAAGAAGAATGATTCCAAGGCAATGGATGTCAAGTCCGAGGATGAAAGGTCCGTACGATCATGCGATCTCGATGACGATGATGAGAACCTCCAATTCTCCAATGAACTGAAGGCTAGAGAGCTTTCCACCGGCGTCAAGATGCCTCATATATAGAAGTACAATAGACGGGGCGACCACACAGATTACATCAATGTGTACAAGATGAGGCTCCAAGGCTACATCCCGGCAGTCAAGTGCAGAAACTTTCATACCACCATCTTCTCTGATGCGATGAGATGGTAGAACAAGTTGAAGCCCGGGAGCATCAAGAGTTAGCCACAGTTGAAGTAGGAATTAATCAACGCCTTTATAGGCAATAGAACGATGATAGCCGATGTAGCATAACTCTACGATAATCGGTAGAAACATGGAGAATCAGTGAAGAGCTACTTCAAGAGGTTCAATAAGGTCATCACCAAGATCGTGAATGTGACCGATGACAAGGCGTTGGACACATTAATTACTGGGCTTCACATGCGATTTCTCTTCTAAAGAGATGTCCAAAATAGAGAGCCCAAGATATACACTCATTTGGTTGATCTAATCCAGCGAGAGATACGCTCAGAAGAGACCATCGAGAATAGGAAGAAGACTGAAAGAGAAAAATGAGAACGCTATCGCTGTGAAGGACATTGCTCTCCTGAACTTGGTAACAATAGCTACAGAAGGTACAATCAGACTGAACTAGTCTCGGGACACCTTTCTAGACCGCCAGTGGTCATATTCCTACCGCCAATTCTTTCATCCAAGTTCTGCCATATCCATCGAACTCGGAATCATAACACTGAAGATTTCCCAGAGGTACGGAAACTAATTGATCGAGGAAATCAATAGGAAAGAGAGGGACATCGACTGACATGAGAAAGGTGATGACCATCCAATCATGGACGAGGGCCTCTACCTCAACACTAGGATGACCACCCCACCGCGATGACAAAATAAATGATTAGAACATGGACCCACTTAGGCAAGAAGGACCCGCGAGAGCCCTCATGTCCGAGAGATCAATACCATCATTGGAGAACCCTACGTCGGGGGGTCACACAATGAACGCACAATGAAATTACACTAAAGCAGCAATAGAGAAACTAGTAGAAAGCTGGCAGGTTCATGGACACTGACCCAGGGCCTCACCTATCACATTTACGAATGAAGATGAGGTTGGTGTCCATTACCCACACTGCAACGCCCTGGTAATACGTATTATTGTCGCTAGAAACAGACTAGGAAGAATGTTGGTTGATGATGGTAGCGTTGTGAATATCCAATTTGGTAGCGCTTTCAATCAAATGGAGGTAGACCATGAGTTGACAGCCATATCAGATCTACTGTTCAGTTTTACGGACGACGGCCTTATTCCATGAAGGAAGATTACCGTCGCCGTGGATTTTGGAGACTCCCGTGCCACGTAAAGAAGTTCATGGAATTTTTAGTGGTGGACACCCGTTCTGCTTATCACAGAGTCCTCGACAGGCCTGCGCTCAAAGATTTATAGGCAGTAACCGCTATCTACCACCTAGTGATGAAATTTATAACACCAAGTGGAATCACCAGGGTCCAAGGTAATCAAACAAAAACGAGGGCATGTTACATGAATGCACTTTGCAAAGTAGCAACGTGCAAATATGCTACCTTCTCAGTCATGACAATATGAACCGAGGTAATGTATATTGAGCAAGAAAAATACGAAGAGGACCTGGTCCACGATAAGGGCCTCGACCCACAAATTATAGGGTTGGATTTGCTAGCTTCGCCAGTAGAGAAGTTAGAAACATTCTTAATGAGTCCATCAGACCCCTTACGAGTACTATAGTTGGGACAGATGATAGAAAAAGAGATGAAGAAAAAACTAAAACAGTTCTTGGAGAAGAACATAGATGTTTTTGCATGGAAGCATTTTAACATGTGGAGAAAAGTCCATTTGTAGCTTACCACGTCCTAAAAGTGGACTCGAAGATACGTCCCAAGATACAAAAGAGAAAACTGCTAAGCACCGAGAGGTATGGCGTCCTGAAAAAGAAAGTGGATAAGTTGTTGGCCAATGGATTCATCAGAGAAGCAGTCTACCTGCAATGGGTGTCCAACCCCATTTTGGTAAAGAAGAACAATCACAAGTGAAGGGTGTGTATAGACTTCTCCGATTTGAACTAGGCATGCCCCAAGGAAAGCTTTCCTTCGCCTCAAATCCACCAATTGGTCGATGCCACCGCCGGTCATAAACTACTTAGCTTCATGGCCACCTCCTACTTTGGCTACAATCAAATCTCCATGTTCGCCAGGGACGAGGAGCACACTTCGTTCATAATAGATCGATGTTTGTACTGTTACAGGATGATGTCCTTCGACATTAAGAATGCCAGAGCTATTTATCAAAGGTTACTAAACTGCATGTTTACGAATTAAATTGGAAACACCATGGAGGTCTACGTCGATAACATGCTCGTAAAGACCATGGTCTCCGAAGATCACATCACACTCTTAGAAGAGATGTTGGAAATTCTCCACAAATACCATATGAAGCTCAACTCCTCGAAGTGTACTTTGGGAGTCACGTCTGAAAAGTTCTTGGGCTATATGGCAAATCAGCACGGAACAAAGGCTAACATCGAGAAGATCATAGCACTCATTGACATGCGCTCACCTTCCTCACCCAAGGAAGTCCAAAGCCTTACAGAAAGTTTGGCAGACTTAAACTGATTTATATCAAGGGCAACTGACCGATGCCAACCTTTCTGCCATACCATCAAGGGGGTAAAGGAGTTTGAATGGACAAAGAAATAGAAGAGTGCCTTTTAGGAGCTAAAGAAACTCCTCGGTAGAGCCTCGTTACTATCCAAAGTGAAGACAGAAGAAAGATTATTGATCTACATAGTAGTGTCTGAAAAAGCAGTAAGCTCTAAACTGATTTGCAAGAGGGCCCAACGCAGCTCCCAGTCTACTGTTTGAGTAAAGCTCTACAAGACATAGAAATGAGATACTTAGACATGAAGAAGCTCACCTTATCCCTAATAGTTGCATTAAAAATCTTCAGCCATTCTTCCAGGCTCACAGCATCGACGTCTTGGCGAACCTCCTACTGAGACAAATTTTCCTAAAATCAGACGCCTCTGGAAGGTTGATGAAGTGGTCTATAGAGCTCAGTATTCGAGATCGCCTACAAGCCTAGGCCATCAATAATGGGCCATGCGCTAGGAGATTTTATAGTCAAATTCGCCCACATTTCCAAAGGATTGCTCGAGGCCAAGCCCTAAGAAGTACCAACATGGAAACTATATGTTGACGGATCTTCGGACGACACCAAAGCTGGAGCTAAGATTCTGCTAATCAGCCCCGACAGACATAACATCAACTATGCACTTCGCCTAGCTTTTAAAGCCTCAAACAATGCTGCCAAGTATGAGGCACTCCTTGCAGGCTTGAGGTTAGCACACGAGAAAAAGGCTAGAAAAATCTAGATCAATAGTAACTCGCAGTTGGTGGTTAGTCAAGCAGCTAGTTTAGGTTTTTACAAGGGTGGTTGTTGAAAATAATTTTGCCGTCATAACATGACATATTTGACCAATTTTATTTTCCATAATTTTGCGGATATAATTAGAAAGGTCGTTGGCAAAGACAGTGCTAAGTTTCAAGAAATGTGTGGAAGGACAAGCAAGCTCATTGATATTGTACTTGAAGACCTATATTATGCATATACCAATAAAAACATTGTTCAAACGGGCTAATACTACTTTTTATTTGCATGTACTAATTTGCTGGTTTTCGGTGTATAAATTTTTCAGAAAATACAAGCTTCCATGCACTTTTTGGGGTGACTATGTAGATGAGGTTAACAGTCAGAGGCGGATCTAAGGTTGAAGTTCAGCTAGGGCGGACGTTGGCCGATGTTTGTAAAAAAATAATGTAAAAATATTTTTAATAAATACGTAACTTATCAAACAACAAGAAAATCATATAATAGTGAAATTTAATTCGATACAAGCCGTAATAATGCTAAAATTGTTTAGTACAACTCAATTTCAATTTGTGAGATTAGATAAGCGCATTCTCACGAAGTCGCATAGTCTCGAAACCATTTCAAGATCGCCTCATTCTCTATTTCTTTGAATATCCCCAATTTGAATTGAGACTCAATGATTCAATAAAAAAAAATTTGCGTGCTAACAAAGCGATGGCGTAGAAGACCTAGCTTTGGCTTATCTGGACGCGATGGATCGTAATCGTGATTCTTTAAAGAAACGAGCATAGATTTCACATACAGACTCAGAATTTCTATTATAATATGTTTTCGAGATCATCTCGACAAGATTTGAAATTTAAATTGAAGTTCAGTGGCTTAGAGCAGGTTTAAGATTTGTAGCGCCTATGCTACTGACGCTTAGAAATTGACACGTTATGCACTAATGTGGCATGCTACTATGATTTCGCCTCCAATACTACGTAAGAAAAAACCTAAAATAAAGTCAAATATATGACAAATAAAAAAAAAGAGCAAAATCTCTAATAAATACTTTCTATATTCTTGAATTATGAACCTTCCTTTCCTAAATTATGCAATTATTATATTAAAAAAATAATAATAAAACCTTACTTAAACATTTATTCATGCAATTACTTTATTTTTAATTTATCAAATTGAGCACCACAAATGAGATTTTGAATTAAAATAAACATTCTCTCTCTCTCTCTCTCTCACATTTTCAACATAAGTTTTAAATATTTCAATACAATAAGTTTTAAATATATAATACATATACATATACACACTCTCTCTCTCTCTCTCTCTCTCTCTCTCTCTCACACACACACACACACACACATATGCATATACATACACCTCTCTCTCTCTCTCTCTCTCTCTCTCTTCAACCTTTTATATATACATATACATAATACATATACACAGAATGCACACACACAAAGTGCCATTCTTCTTCTCCGGCTTCATTTATCGGCTTTCCAGCGAGCCTTCTTCACCATTTTTTCGTGAAATTCCAGCACGGGCGGACGCGGGGTCTCGCCATGTGATGGATCCCCCTCTTTTAATAGTTATCTAAAAACTGAAAAATCACAACATATAATTATCATACTTCAAATGTGTAGTGCCAAAAGATTTAGGCTGTGTTTGATTCCCTTTCTTTTCCATGGAAAATGAAAAATTTCCACCAATTTTCTAACTTTGGTCTGTTTGATTGGCAAAATTTTCCATGGAAAAGCCATTTTCTCACCTATTTTCCAACTTTTGTTTGATTGCAACTTTTTTTTTTCCATGGAAAATTTTTTCAAAATTTTCCACTTTTGGCCATATTTTCCAGGTGGGATAGGAGAATTTATTTTCCATGGAAAATTTGTTAACTTTTTCCAACCCATTTATTTTCCATGGAATATTTTCCAACCCATATTTTCTTGATAATTCATTTCTATGGAAAATATTTTCTTTCCACCCAAATTTTCCACTTGCAATCAAACACAGCCTTAGAGGTTATATTTATGGTTTCTAAAATAGTCAAACATTTCATGTAATTAACCCTTTATGTAATAATATGCAGGAGAGGTTAGAATATCTAATACCTATTATATTACTGAAGGTTGTTGATGAATGCCCTATCAAAGAGGTTATGGAATTTGAAACAAATACGGTTATTTTTACTTTTTTTATATATATATATATATATATATATATATATATATATATATATATATATATATATATATATATTTTATTATTATTAGGGTTAATTACGCTAATGGTCTCCATTCTTTCAAGTTTGTAACGATTTCATCCTTATTCAATTTTTTTTAGTAGATATCATCCACATCTTTTCATTTATTTGCATAGATGGTCCCTAAATCACTATTTTTCACTATTTTGACAATTCTTTGATAATTTTTCTCCTTGAATTAAATAAATTAAAATGATAGAAAAAAAGAAAGCACAATGAAAATATAGCAATTGGGCCCTTAACCTTTTCAAAACTACAAATAAATCCTAAACTATTCTATTTTATACATATAGGTGTTCTTCTCCAACTAAAAAATAATAATCTTTTCCAACCCACCCCCACCCACCCCACCACTTTTCACACAAGTCATCAAAGGCGGATTCCGCCCAAATTTTTTCATCAAAAGCATTTTTCAATTCATTTACAAACATGAGAATGTGGTGTCGTTTCAAGGAGAAGTCAATGTTTTCGACTTCGTGTCCCCTGAGAAGGTCTGTTGTCTATCCAGGTTTAACTCGACGAAGGTGAATGCCAACGCGAGTGCTTTATTTGGTAGATTTAACGTCGGGGTCGGACAAGACGATGGGGCCCGATATGACTGGCAGAGTTCCTACTCCATTCTTGCCAGCAAGGTGGTGCGCAGCAGCCAGACAACGAGCAAAATGGTTGCGTGGCCGATGGAATCACTGTCGTGAACGGCCACCCAACTCTCAATCTTGTGTCCGTCAAGGAAGCTAAATCACCTTCTACTCTTCCTAAGCCACTTAGTATAGCCGACCTTTCACCGGCGCCCATGCATGGATCTGAGCTCCGTGTTGCCTACCAGGGAGTCCCAGGAGCTTACAACGAAGCCGCCGCTAGAAAAGCTTATCCCAATTGCGAAGCCATACCTTGCGACCAATTTGAAGTTGCATTTCAAGCCGTTGAACTCTGGATCGCCGATAGAGCAGTGCTCCCAGAGAAAAACTCCCTTGGGCTCGTTAGCTCGGCCCAAACTTGAAAAAATTTGGGCGGGATCCGCCATTGATGACTTGCGTGAAAAGATGGGTGGGTGGATTGGAAAAGATGATTCTTTTTTGGTTGGAGAAGAATATCTATATGTATAAAATAAAATAGTTTAGGATTTATTTGTACTTTTGAAAAATTAAGGGCACAATTACAATGTTTTCATTGTATTTTCTTTTTTCTATCAATTTAATTTATTTAAGTCAATGGGCAAAATTGTCAAAGAATTGTCAAAATAGTGATTTCGGGACCATCTATGCGAATAGATGAAAGGGCGTGGATGATATGTGCTAAAAAAATTGAACGTGGATGAAATCGTTACAAACTTGAAAGAATAGGAACCATTAGTGTAATTAACCCTTATTATTATTATTATTATTATTATTATTATTATTATTATTATTATTATTATTATTATTATTATTATTGCATTTTCTGACTAATTGAATAATAATTATTGAATTGAAAAGATTGTTGGATGGAGGAGACTATAGCTTTCAAATGATAAGTCAAATATCATCTTCGTCTATTTACTCCATCTCCAATGACCTAGCAAATGGAGGAACTGATGTGAAGACATTTGAAGAATTGGTTGAATCTGTAGAGGTAAGACAATTAGATCGTGTTTACTTAATATTTTATAAAAAAAATTATATAATTTTAACTACTATCTTTCTGGTCATATTTTTTTATTTAATTTTTTGTAATAGATTGGTAGTTCTTGGGTTCTTGTTACTATTATTACAATTGAAAGTGATCAATACTGGTGATACTTATCCTGTAAGAGATGTCCAAAGAAAGTTTCTCCTGTTGGCAAATGGTTTTACTATGAAAAATGTGACAAGTTTGATATCACCGGAACTCCTATGTAGAATAACTATCACACTTCTTTTATTTCATGCTTATTAACTACATTATAATCTATAAAAAGTTTTAATTATGTGGTTTACTGACTAGGTTTAAGGTTCAAGTAAGGGTTATTGATGAGACTAGTAGTGCTTCTTTTTTGTTGTGGGATCATGAATGTTTGCAACTACTTGGTAAGACTACTAACGATTTGAGAGATAATTTGTTAAAGGTAATTTACTTGCCAACATTTACTATATTTTACTATATAACCATAAACCTACAATAAATGAATGATATATAAACTATCAACTAATTTCAGACGTATGCTGATGGATGATATCGGGTTGAGATTGACACTTTGGTTGAAAGGATGCTATTGCTCAAAGTTCAAATTAAACTTCAGAATATTAGTGATCATAATAAAGTCTACACCGTTATGAAGTTGACTGACAACAATGAGCTAATATCAAAATATGTATCAAGTTGTTATATTGAAAATCAGGTTAGTGTAAAGTTTGTTAATTTATCTTCTATGTTTATCATGTTTGTGATTAATCTAATTTAATAAAAAAAAAAATACTATTTTCAAGAATCTGATGTGCTTTCACGATTTGAACACACTGATATTGTTGAGTTAAAGGTAGTTTTTGTTGTTACTATTGACACAATTGTGATAGCTTTATGATATACATCACTAAGTAAACTTTGAATATTATGTTCGACTTTGTCTCTGACAATGAGATCAGTACCCCAAACAAAAAACCTGCCAAACGATCTAATCAATTGATAGTCGAAGATGGCGGTTCCAATAAAGATATGCTAGATGGCAATCAATCCAACTACTCAAATGTCAAGCAACAAGATGAGAAAGATTGTGAAGGAAGAAAAAAAATTAAGTTTTATTAAAAACATTTAATTCTATTGGCAGTTCAAAGGCTTCATTTGTAGTATCTATCTCTACAATTCTATTGTCCCTTCATTTCCAATAGAATGATGTTTATTTTGAATGGTTATATAATACTCCCTCCGTCCCACAAAGATAGACCCGTTTTTCTTATTTATCTGTCCCAAATTATAGGCTACTTACTTTATACAGGATATATTAAATTTTTTATTTTTCCTAATATACCCCTATTTAATTTACATTGTTATCAACTAAAATATCTCTCTCTAAACTTTCATTTACTTTTTTCTTCTTTCCAATGTAATTCTCTCTCTATCTATATAACTTTCTCTCTCTAAACTTTCATTAATGTTTCTTTTTTCCGTGTAACTCTCTCTCTCTCTCTCTCTCTTATATATATATCTTTTTTATTTCTATTTAACTTAAATAGGGGTATAATAGGAGAATTGTGTGAAATTTTTATAATTTCAATTACATTAAATGAGTTTTCTTAATCTGTGTGAAAAAAAAAGTGGGTCTATCTTTGTGGGACGGAGGGAGTATATCCATTTCAATTGCTAATCTTATATTCATAATGATATTGAAGACCAGTTCAATTAGCTTTTGTTTTCAATAATGTTTCAACGCTTTAACTTTGTAGAAATGGTAAATTCAAATTTATTAACAACATAATTAAGTAGGAAAGAGTTGCTGTAACGAATCCATAATTTCATAATTTGTTTGACATTGCCAAATTTTAATTTCCAATACGTTTTAATTTAATAGTTGATATATGTTTTTATTTAAGTTTTCAATGATTAAAGAATTTTCCTGAATACTTCATTCCATAAAATTCGGTAAAAAATTAGATCCTTTCCAATATCCAAAATCAAATACATTAATATGGTGAATTTCAATCACAAATTATCTACGAAATCCATAATTTCAATGTTTGGCAGTCAGTGCAAAATTTATTTTTCCAATACGTTTTAATTTAATAATCAATCTATGTTTTTTATTTAAGATGTTTGATTATTATTATTTTTTTTTACTTCATTTTATGCTTCGATTTTGTACAAAAATGGATCTTTTGCAATATCCAAAGTCAAATACATTATTACGGTGAATTTCAATCACAAATTATCTACGAAATCCATAATTCAACGTTTGGCAGTCAGCACAAAAATTATTTTTCCAATACATTTTAATTTGATAATCGATCTACGTTTTTAATTTAAGATGTTTGATTTATTTTATTTTATTTTTACTTCATTTAATGCTTCGATTTAAGAAAAAAAAGGATCCTTTCCAATATCCAAAGTAATATATAATATATATATATATATATAACATTGGAAAGAAGCAATTTCAAAATATCAACAATCACAATTAACTAAGAAAATATTCTTTGGTAACAAAATCAATAAATTCTACGTTCGGCAGTTAGTGGTGAAGTTTATTTTTCCAATACGTTTTAATTTAATAATCAATCTATGTTTTTTTTTTTAAGTTTCAATGATTAAATTCTTTTTTTACTTCATTTCATACTTTGATTTTGTAAAAAATTGGATCATTTTCAATATCCAATGTCAAATACATTAATACATTTAATACCAATCACAATATATATATCCACAACAATAATATAAGAGTCTTAAATTTTTCACTGTAGATTTTTTGTTCAAAACGCACCGATTTGACATTGAACACAACCGCAATTTTTTACTTTTGTTTTTTTGTTTTGTTTTTAGATTGGTGCCTCGACAAACCAAAGCCAAGCAAAATGGTTTAGCCCATTTTGAATTTTTTTTTTTTTTTTTTTTTTAAGATTAGAAAGCCAAGCAATGCCTATTTTGAGAATTATATATTTTTTTCTTTTACTATTCAGACATTCGTTCATATTTTCATTCAATTTTTTTTATTTGATCTTATACGAAAATTGTACAATTCTTTTTTCTCCTTTTTTCATTTTTTTTCTTTTTCCTCATTTTTTCTTTCTTTCTCCAATCTCAATCCAGACAAATTTTCATTTAATTCTTCACCAATCTTTAAAAGCAAATTGTACATTTAATATTTCGCTTTAGATATTTTGGTCATTTCACTCTTGAGTTTGGTCCAATTCAACCAAATTATAAATTTAGAATTTTTTTTCTTCACTTTATCCAATTTAAAACCCATATCCAATTTAAAACCCACTGAGTATCATTGCTTCAAGTTAATAAGATTCAGATGTAGATTGTCAATTGAAATATATATTATACAAATATGTTATTATTATACAAATTTTATATCAAGTGTACCCATAAGAACAAAATACCCATATATTTTAAATAAATGGCAGTAAACAATTCTACAAAAATTAACATTCATTTATTTGTCCAAAATTTTACAATATATTTTTTTCGAGTAGCTCGACAATTTGTCATGACAAAAAATTATTTAATTAAAAAAATTATTTTTGTAGAGTAAGGTTTGTCGAGTAACAGTTGTCGAGTAACTCGACAATTTTTTATTTTTTTTCCAAGTAGCTCAACAATTTGTCGTGACAAAAAAAATTAATTAAAAAATAATATTTTTTGTCAAGTAACTCAACAGTTGACATTTTTTTTTTTAAGATTAATGCCTTAGCCTTGCTCGAGAAACTAAAAAAAAAAAAAGGCGTTCATTGGTTTGTCGAGTGACTCTACAAACCAAAGCCAAGCAAAATGGTTTAGCCTATTTTGACATATTTTTTTTTTTAGATTAATGTATTGGCTTTTGTTTGTCAAGTCAAAATGGCCATTTACAATATGTGGTGGTTTTTTTTTTATTTTTTTTTGAGATTGAAAACTAAGCAATGCACATTTTGAGAATTATATATATTTTTTCTTTATTTATTTTTCTTTTACTATTCACACATTCGTTTATATTTTCATTCAATTTTTCACTTATTTGATCTTATAAATAAATTGTACACAATTCTTTTTTCCCTTTTTGTTTTCTTTTTCCTCATTTTTCTTTCTTTCTCCAATCCCAATCCAAACAGATTTTCATTTAATATTTTCACCAATCTTTAAAAGCAAATTGTACACTTTAGATATTTTGATCATTTCACTCTTGAATTTGGTCTAATTCAACCAGATTATATATTTAGAATTTTTTTTTTCCACTTTGTCCAATTTAAAACCCACCGAGTACCATTACTTCAAGTTAATAGGATCTAAATGTAGATCATCAATTGAATTATATATTTTTCAAATATGTCATTATTATATAAATTTTATATCAAGTGTACCCATGAGAACAAAATATTCACATATTTTAAATAAATGGCAGTAAACAATTTTACTAAAATTAACATTCATTTATTTGTCCTAAATTCTACAATTTATTTTTTCGAGTAGCTCGACAATTTGTTATGACAAAAAATAATAATAAATTTTGTCAAGTAAGGTTTGTAAAGTAACTCGACAATTTTTTTTTCCCGAGTAGCTAGACAATTTGTCATGACAAAAAAATTTAATTAAAAAATAATAATTTTTGTCGAGTTACTCGACAGTTGACAAATTTTTTTTTTTTAGATTAATGCCTTAGCTTTGCTCGACAAACTCGACAAACCAAAGCCAAGCTAAATTTAGTCCATTTTGACCATTTTTTTTTTTTTGTAACTCCACAAACCAAAGCCAAGCAAAATGGGCATTTGACAATATAAGATTTTTTTTTTTTTTTTGAGATTAGAAAGCCAAGTAATACGAGAATTATATATTTTTTTTCCCTTTTACTATTCACACATTCGTCCATATTTTCATTTAATTTTTTACCAATTTTTTTTATTTGATCTTATAAGCAAATTGTACACAATTCTTTTTTCTCCTTTTTTCATTTTTTCCCCTTTTTCCTCATTTTTTCTTTCTTTCTCCAATTCCTATCCAAACAGATTTTCATTTAATTTTTCACCAATCTTTAAAAGTAAATTGTACATTTAATATTGAGAAAATTTCATATATAGGCCCGTTTAAGTAAATATTCACAGAATCACTTTTACATGTTTTATATTCTAAATTTACTGTGTTTTCCATTAAAATTAATTATATAATTTAATAATCTAAATATGTTATCAATTGTAACTGCCCACTAAAATTATGCTAATTACCCTAAAAAGATAACTACAATTTCAAAAACGGTTCCTAAAGGAAAACTGTCATTTTCTCTCTCATAATCCATATATTTTCTCATTCGATAGAATTACATACATGAACACGAAGAACACAGTCGAAAGATAGAAGATGAATTCCTTTAACTGATTATTACGGTACGAATTTATCTCATTTCATTTTTTGGTTTTTTTTTTTTTTTGATTTGTTCATCTGTATTATCTAAAGGAAAGCATGTGCAATCAAATATCTTCAAAAACTGTTAATTAGAATGATTTTTATAAAGGCAGTGTTCGAAATCATATGTGTGCGCCATTGAATGTGATTTTCCAATTTAATCAAAATTCTGTTAGATGTATTATATTTTGCAATTGTTAAATATTTTGATGTAAAATGTTACAATATTCTATTGCAATGCATGATATTTAACTGCTCGTGAAATTGTTATTAATGAAAACATTGCATAATCATCATGATCGTGTTACATAAAGTTGGCAGATTGTTGTATCCATATTACAGACTTAAAATGTTATATATGTCACAATTGCGTTGCTTGAGATTTATCTGTTTTGCAATTGTTACAAAATAGATATGTTGATGATACATTGCAATTGTGTTACATAACATTTAAATATGCAATTTCAATTATATTACAATTGAGCTCTTTTCTACTTTACAGGTCATTTGTTGCAAGGCATGTAAAATATACAACACTAAATGACACAATTTGTCACTCGTTATATTGTAGTGGCTGTTACTAAAATACATGTAAATAATTTAGGTTGTAATAATGTTACATAATCTGATAAAAATATATTTAATGCTCTTACATTAAATCAATTGTATAAACACATTTTATTGATTTCTGGTCTCGATGTTTGTAGGTATGGAAAACATAAACATATTCATCAATTATAGGGGAGAAACAACAGGAGTACTTGTGCCGATAAGTTGTACTTATATCCATCTCCTTGACAACATCCTCCACGTCTTTTTCATAAATATTTTTCAGGGGAGAAAAATATTTCTCCCTCAAGAAAGAACGCCCCTTGCGAAGTTTTGATGGATCCTCACATCCAACACCTTTCAAGCCAGTAACAAGATAGAACTCTTGTAATGAAAATCTCAATAGTTTTCCGGCTACGTTGAACCACATTCCATATGGTTTCTGCTGCTTCACCTCCATCAATAGTATTTTGTGTATCAGTTGATGTTATTTCATTTAAGTCAAGGAAGTCCCCAAAACATGAAATTCCAAATAATCCTTTTTGTGCCCCATTCATCTTTGCATTCTATGTTCAGGATAACATCATGTGGTGCTGACACTATTATCCTTGATCACCCAGCCTATCATTAGATTGTATGCAATATTCTCACTCCTGAAATTATAATTAAAAAAAAACAGTTCAATATGTTGCATATCTTTAAAAAAAAAAAAAAAAAAAAAAAACTCATCCAATCTCCATTAACATTTCATTATGTTACATTACAACAAGTAATATGATTATTGTAATTGATACATGTAAGATCTTTGGTTTAAAGTTGCCAACGAATGTCTCAAATTACCTATTTGATTATATACTCCACGTAAACAACAATCTTGATGCTCATGGAAATACATACAAAAATAAAGTGATAATAAAAACAAATGTTCAACATGTTGCATTTAAAACAAAACAAAAATGACATAATATTCTTTATCAATTCATCATGTCTGACTATATCAAATTCAGTTAACAAATTAATAGACCAAGTTTATGCTACTTGTTGCCAAATTATACAGGATTTATAGAGGTGAGATATGCCATATTAAACCTGTTTTAATACATTATGATCAACATAGCCTTAAACTATTGGTGAAATTGTTAATTAAAATCACTCTTTCTTTTACACCAACATAATTACAAACTCTTTGAAGGGAAACTATATGAATCTTGACTCCTTGTGCTTGACATTTACTTGAATCAAATGAATATATGCCTAAGGGTTGCTGCATTTATAATCATTATGTAACGTTAAAAACATTTTGAAAAAAAAAACACTTTAAATTTACAGATCATAGTACCATGCTATTCCATAACGGATTCAATTTCCCAGAACCTAAAAAATTGGAAAAAAAAATGCCAATTCATATATACTATTGTCTAAGAAATTATTTCTCACAAAAAAGTCAAATTGTATATGAAAATATGAATGGAAGATCTACATTGGGTTCGTAACCATGAGAATCTTTGTTCTTCTTCGAGCCAGATGAAAGGGCTATCACTAGAGAAATTTTTCTCTCGTTCAAAAATGGATTTTGTGGTGATTCTTTTCCAGCACACGAATTCATTCGACGTCAAATTCCAATACTTTGATCATTGTTTGAATCTTTCGTGGGAGTTGACGTGTCCAAATATATGACATTTTTTCGCAAATGACCAGCGGTTTTGGCCACATTACCCGGGGATTCTCTTTTCGTCAATGACCGAGTGAATCTTCTCGTCAGAGTATCCATGGGTAAGATTTATTCCACAATAGCAGTAGCCAAGATGTACAAAGACTCAACTCGTTGAAAATCAAAAAGTTAGGGTTTCATGGTGTCAAAGATTACAATAGAATTTGACGAAAATGTAGTGATTTTCTTCAGAATGAAGATTTTCACAAGAATCGTATACAATGAGGATTTTCTAAAATCTTCCCCTAAAACGATTCCGCCATTGATGGGATTTGTGGGTGTGGGTAGAAGTATGCGGGTTGGTGTGCGAGAATAAAAGGGAGAATAAAGGGGAAAGTGATTGATAAAAGATTTCATTTGTAAATAATATTATATTATAATATTAAATTCTCACACTGTATTATTGGAATAAATACATAACAAAAGTATTGTTGGAAATATTTATCAAATGAACAGTACAGGGTGCAATTTCCTCTTTAATATTGAGAAAATAGATATTTAGGTCATTTCACTCTTGAGTTGGTCCAATTCAACTAGATTATATATTTAGAAATTTTTTTTCACTTTGTCCAATTTAAAACTCACCGAGTATCATTACTTCAAGTTAATAGGATCCAAATGTAGATTGTCTATTTTGAAGTATATATTATACAAATATACCATTATTATACAAATTTTATATCAAGTGTACCTATGAGAACAAAATACCCACATTTTAAATAAATGGTAGTAAACAATTTTACGAAAATTAACATTCATTTGTTTGTCCTAAATTCTACAATATTATAATTGCTACACGTGCAACGCACGTTCTTAAAACTATATATATATTATCTACGCTATATATAAAACATTGGAAAGAAGCAATTTCAAAATATCAACAATCACAATTAACTAAGAAAAATATTGCTAGTAACGAAATCCATAAATTAAACGTTTGGCAGTCAGCGCAAAATTTATTTTTCCAATACGTTTTAATTTAATAATCGATCTACGTTTTTTATTTAAGTTTCAATGATTTGTTTTTACTTCATTTCATGCTTCGATTTTGTAAAGAATTGGATCCTTTCCAATATCCAATGTTAAATACATTAATATTAAAGTAGGATAGTCAGCCAAGATTTTTGCCGAATGACAATCAATTGTCGAAATTAAATCCATAAATCCATAAACTTCAATTTATCAACCATTACACTTAACTAAGAAATCCATAAATTAGGTCAACATTAATACCAATAATAGATACATAAAGTATGCAAGATATTGTGCTCGCAACTATCAACTCCTCATATCTTTGGAGACATTGTAAAATTTTGAAATTGACAAAAAACATGAGACTTCAGAATATTAACTCAGATATTCACTCTACTGAACTAAAGGCTTTTCCACAGTGGATATCAAGCATTAGAGATGGAACAATCGGTGGTCCAAATGATGGTCATGCAACCATTGAGATACATGATCATATTTTGATAAAAGGAATCAGAAGATTCAATAGCAACAATTATTGTACATAGCATGTATCCTTCTTTCTCAGATAATGTTAATAACCCATCATATTTGCAAGAAAGGGTCATCTTTGCTCCAACTCTTGAGGTTGTTGAATCAGTTAATGAATACATGGTCTCCCTTATTCAAAATGAGGAAAAGACATATTTAAGTTGATGCATAATCATAAGGCTTGGAAATCATCATGGCCGGTTCTGATATTTTCGAGGCCCGAGGCAAGGTCCAAAGTTTAGGCCCCCAAATCAAGAAGTCATCGACGGCTATTGGTGAGTTGGACTTCAATATTTTTTTTAAAAAAAATAGGCCCCTTCAATTTTGGGTCACTACTTAATAATAGTCATCGTCCTTATAGAATGTGGCTTGCTTTGCTTTGTTGGACTTCAAACTTTTGTACAAATATTTTTTACTGACCAACTTCAGTTTTTTTTTTTTTTTTTTACGAAAATGGGTTCCCTTCGGTTTTGGGCCCCAAGGCGGTCGCCTCACTCGCCTAGGCCCAAAACCGGGCCTGGAAATCATGTTTTGGAAGCGAAGGTTATTTCATGAAGCAGTGCAGGGCATAAACTTTTCATTCCAAGAATGACTTTAACTTCTTCAAACTCAAGATTACCTTTTAAGTTTCAACGAATGCAATATCATTTGATTGTCGCATATGCTATGACTGTTAATAAGAGTAAGGGTCAATCTCTTTCGCATGTTGGACTCTATCTAAAAAAATTAGTTTTTAGTCATGGACAACTTTATGTAACAGTCTCTAGAACTACTAATTTGCGATTGAGATGGAGAACCAACAAATTCAACCACAAATGTGGTCTTCAAAGAAGTTTTCTAAAATTTGAATTAGCAATGTTGTTTTTTAAATTTTCAATAACGATGTCCAATAAAATGTTATTTAAATGATGCTTTTGTATTTGATTTCATTATAACCAATAACCAATAAATTTTCTTAATTTTTTTTCAAAATTATTATCACAGAACACAACTCACGTGTATCGCACGGGTTAAACACCAGTTACATAATAAAAAGTGAACGACTTTTGTCCATTTCTAGCTCATTTTTCAATGTGGGATTGCCTCCCACTCATAAAGACATTTAAATTTTTTATTAAAAACTTTTCAATATAAATGCTTGGAGATTTATTCAAATTCACACAAATACCTATTTAGCTAACCCAATATACAGTTGTAATTATCTCATCGTGACAAGAATTAATTACCACCTAATTAACATCATTAATTAGATATGGGACCCACCTTAAAAGTGACTCAAATTTTGCTAAAAATTCGTTATTATTTTGAGATAAATTGACGATATAGGCGGCCGTGTTATTTGATAAGGGATTTCTCTATCGTAATCTCGTTGGCGGAATTCAGTGGTAGCATGGTGGTGGTGACTGTTTGTTGGTTCCCAACTGGAATTCTTTCACTCCTAGGTTTAGACATATCAATTTCGGCATAGATTCTAGCCACATTGGATATGGTTTTCTTTAACGTAAATTCATCAATCTTGAGCGGCTTACCAATAATATGAGCAATGGAAAAGCTTTTTATAGATTATATATAAATAGTGGGTCTTACGAAATATATAGATAAAAAGTGGATAAAAATTGTAGATCCACTGAAAATCTGAGGAAGATAAAATGATATTTGACCAACATATAAATGTTTGTAGGCAATGGAAAACATGTTGTTTAAGATAACATAGGGGAGATGTGGAAGAGCAATCCAAAACTGAGATGCGATCTAATAAACTCATTTGAAAACCACCCTTGAATTGAAACCAAAGATGCATCTCACCTCTTTCATGGTGGGTTTAAACTGAGAGAACTTTCCAATTATATCATACGGACTTGTTGATGAAAGCTCGATAATATCTTCATTGGAAAACTTCATAAATGGCTCACCTTGAAGGATGTAAGAGGAACATTAATAGAAAACGGAGATCAATGAAAAAGTGAGATGAACGATTTTTCCTATGACCGAGAAGTGGTTGAACCACCACCCGTGCCAATAATTTACCGCAGTGGATCTGGCGACTTAGGGGGTGGAGCCGCCAAGTTGAGATCTGCTGTTTCAATTCTATGTCTCCTTGGCAATTCTTTCAATGAAAACCTTACCCATCATCAATGTGAATGCATTAAATGTTGTTCATAATGATCATCTTACTTATTTAATTGATAATGTGTAAGGTTTTCATTGGAGGAAGAGCCAAGGGGACATGGAATTGGGACAACAGATCTCAACTCGAGCCGCCACCTCCCCACGGCCGAGAGGTGTTTTTCCATCCCCTTTTGGGTTTGATGATGTAGGTTCATAGTTCTTCTTTAGTCCAATTCCATTTGTGATTTTTCTTGAGTTTCTTTTGAAGAGGTGCTCTCATTTTCGCAAGGTTTAGAATAAATGATTCAGCATAGTTTAAACAACCTAAAAATCTCATAAGTTGTTTTTGATCTGTAATTTCATTTGGAAAGTTTTGGATATGGTCAAGGATATGGGGCTTGAGTTGTTTAAAACCGTAAGCAATTTCCAATCCAAGGTATCCAATTTTTTCTTTAAAAAGTTCTGCCTTTTTCTTTGACAAAACGATTCCTTCTTTTTGGACCTTTTAAGGATTTGTAAAACATGTTGTTCATGATCTTCTTCGTTTTCTGAGAAAACTAAGATATCATCAATGTATACACAACAAAATTCGTTGAGGGTTTTGAAGGTGTTATCCATGTGTCTTTGAAAGATACCTGGAGCTTGTTTAAGGCCAAAAGGTACTACTGTCCATTGAAAATGTCCTTGTGGACAACTAAAGGCTGTAAGAGGTTTTGTTGATTCTTCAAATCTAACTTGATGGAAGCCAGATTTTAGATCAAAAGATGAAAACATCTTTTTTCCTTTTATAAGGTGGATGAGGCTTTGCATATTTGGAAGAATGTAACCATCAGCTTTTGTGATTTTATTAAGTTGTGAATAGTCAATGATCATTCTAGCTTTTCCTCTTCTTTTTTCGCTTCTTTTCTAACCATAAAAATTTGGAGAAGAAAAAAGGAGATTTACTAGGTTCAATGACACCTAGTTTTAGGAGTTCTTTGATTTGAATAGAGAATTCTTCTCTATCTTTTGAGGTTGTATGCCATTGCCTTGCACGAATGATTTTATTTTGAATTCATCAAGAATTTCAATTTTTTTGTGAAAGTTCCTTTGTTGATGTTTGGATCAGAGAGATTTTTGAGCAACAAAGTTCGAAGAGTTTAGCAATTTCTTGTCTTTCGTATTGATTTTAAAAGTTTCTAATTCTTCATTAGAAATGAAAATGTTTGAATTTTTGCAATATTCTCTCCTTTTGGAGGAGAAAAATTTTTGAGTTTGGGATTTTGAACATGTCTAAAAAATTTCTTTTAAAGAGTTAAAAGCTAAGGCTTTTCTTTTCTTTAAAATCCAAATTTTTTTATGTTGTAAGGTAAAACTTCTTGAATTGATTTCTTGAATAAATGGATGATATAAGCGACAAAAGTTATTTCCAATTATGAAGTCAATTCTGTTTCGATTGATAAACTGTTGGAATTTTAATTCAAAAGTTTGAATAGTGGAGTTGTGATTTCCACATATTCCTATATTAATGTTTTAACAACTTTTGAAGTGGATATTTCGAATTATTCGCAATTTTAATTTTAAAGTTCTTTCGAGAAAAAAACCCAAAATTGTTTTGGAATAATCCATTTGCTTGCGGTGCATCTGAGATGCTCTGTATCAATGTAAGCACAATTGTGTATTTTTGTATCCTTCAAAACTAAGTTTGATAGGAATGTATATAGAATTAGGATTTGTTATATTTTTATTACTCATAATCGGAGGATTACGATGATGAATAATCGATTCGATGTCGTAGATAAGTGTCTGAGAGATTACGTATCACTAGGATCTTCAACTAGATAAAAACTTTGTTTTGAAAGTTTTTAACAGTTTGACACGGTCTTCATTTCCAATTCTTTGGGGCACTCATTTGCATAGTGTCACGATTCGTTCTGAGAGCCAACATCGCAATTCTTTTTTCTTTTGAGGACAAAATTTCTTTTTGTCTTCAAACTTTCCTTTCTTAGGTTTAGTGTATTTTTTAAAGAATTTCTTTTCCTAAAGAATTTCTTTTATATAGTTTTTATATTTTTGAACCTATAACTTTTTCTTTTTCGTTTTTTGGACTGATTTTTCTTTTTTCTTTCTCTCAGGATAACATCCATAATGTCCTGGGATTCTATCCAAGTATTTACCACGGCAAATTCTAGGATTTACAGATCTTATTTTAACACTAGATCTTGTTAAATGTGCTTGTTTACATTTTATCGCAAGTAGATTTCTTGTAATGATAATTGCTAATCCTAAGGAGGAATCAATTTGCATGTTAGCTTTGAAATTATCTGTACTTGGTTCTTGGATTTTAATGGCTTCATTAAAAAGAATAATGACTTCATCATTAAAAGGGTAAGAAAGTTTTCTCATAAATTTTTACATTAATTGTTTCCATTACGTTGGAGGACAAATGTAATAGTATTTTGAGAATTCGCATGTGTATTCTTCAAAATAGCACATATCACAAATTGTCATTTTTTCTAAATGGTTTAAAGCGTCTCCTTGATCAATAATTGATCTGACGCTTTTGTAAGCTTCAAAGGTTTGGCCAGTGAATTGTTTGTATATTTGTTCCACAATTCTTTTTATGAATTGAGGAATATTTCCTTGGGTTTCAAGCCATAGAGCATTTTTTGCTTCATAGCTAAATGTTGTAAGAAATGCTTTTACATTTCCTCTTGTGCTTGAGATTACATAGTGCCATGAATTTTGTTCATTCTTATGTATTTCTTTATGTACAATCATTGAAATCATGATATTATTATACCAATCCTCAATGACTGTTTCTGGATTTATCACACAGTCTAAGTCAAGGATTTTGACATCTATAGGCGATTTCTTTGGTTTGTTAAGAAGATATGCGGGATCAATTTCATTATCTTCATAAGGTCTTGGTCTAGGAGTGAAGTCTCCTATAGGTCTTTTTCCATCCCCTTTTGGGTTTGATGATGTAGGTTCATAGTCCATTGGGACTGCTTCAGATTCGACTTTTGGTTCTCTAATTTTTATTCCGATGTCAGTATTTGTGAAGAATCTTTCATGTATGATAGTTTCTTCTTCAGAACTTTCTGAATTATTATCTGTTATTGGATTGTTCATTTCTGGAGGATTTTCTATTGATTTGGCTGTAAGGATGATTTCTTGATCATTTATATTGACTTTTTTGAAGATTGAAGCTATTTTTTCCGATTCGTTATCTTCAAATGCCAATAGAACATTAAGATGTCCTAAATCATTGGATGATTCATAAATGTTTTCAAGGATTCTTCTTACTTGATCATTCGATTACGAATTTTCAAATCAATTTTCATTTTCTTGTATTTTTTGTTTTACGTAAATCCCCCCTTTTTGAAGGATTCCATATTTTTAAAAGGTTTAACTGAGTTTTTTGATGTTGAGGCATTTGGATTTTTGAATTCAGTTATGATTATTGCTGAATGTTGGTCTAAAGATTTTTCAGTCTTTGAATGATAATCTTTAAGATCATTTTTTAATTCTTCTATAATGTCTTTTAAAGATTTTATTTCTTTCAAGATTTCTCCTAAAGACATTATTTTTCAGTTAAGAGAACATTAGCTAATTGGTTTACTGTTTCTTTAATTTCTCTTATTTCTCTTTTCTGGCTACTTTCTGGAATGTCTTCTTTCCATCTATACATAGGATCTTTCCTAGTAGATGTTGAATGCAAAAGTAAAGGTTTTTGTTCTTTGACAAGAGTCTTTTTGTTCAAGATCAATTTGTAATGATTTTCTTGCCGGTTGAACAAGCCGATCAAATTCTGTTTCTTTATGTTCAAGGTGTCCCGAGAATAAAGGGTCAATCTTTATTCCTTTTGGTTCTTTAACAATTGTCATATTATGTTGGTTATGGATTGCATAACTCACAAGATATAAGCGAAAAAGGAACATTGTTGTCTTTGACTAAATCTTTTCTTAGTATTTGAAAAGCGAAGGAAAGAATTCCATCAAAGTCTTGGTCATGAAGACTTCTCGAAAGTCTTGGGTGTGATGTGAAAATCAATTTTCCACATGCAAGGTTTCTATTTAGGGTGCCTAAGCAACCTTCTTTAGGATTTTGATTCTTTCATCAATTAATCCCATTATAATAGGTTGGTCAATTTTGTCAGTTAGGGTGCTTCGGAGTTGAATCCGAATAGCTCCTATTGTGACCCAATAAAGGTTTTATTGTTATCCAAGTCAATCTTTTGCTTGACTTTGTTAATGTCTTGTTTAGTAAGAAGGATATTGCAATTTCACCGTAAGTGTGTTGAATGTGAATAGCAAATTCTTTTTGGGAAACTCCATAGTAAATATGCTTATTTCTATTCATAAATTTATCAATGAAGTTGGGTTGAACAAACACTTCACTTGGATTTAATGTCAAATTTGTTTTACAAATTTTTGCAAGTTTTTTGTCAGAAATCAAAATTTCTTTTGAAAAGTTTCCAAGAGACTCAGTTTGTTCAATAACTCCGTCAACTTCAATTTCAGTAGTTATTTCGCTACTCATAATGTTGATAAAGATAATGTAACATAAACTCTTTGACTTCTTCTTCAAATAATGTTTTGAATTTATCACGTTGTTGTCTCATATAAATTCTAACTGAATGATGAACATGTTCAAATATTAGTTGGAATCTATATTCTTCATAATATTCATAAAGGTTGCATTTATTTGCAATTGAATGTGTATATGCTGTGCAGATTTTACAATCTATCATGGCATATAATGATGTAAAATATAATGAAGTAAAATGTTTTAGTTTCTTCAAAGTGATTACTTAAAGCAAGTATTCACTCTTTCTTTCATTTGGTTTATTGCGGTTATGTGTGCTCCTATCATGCATGAGATATGTATCTATAATACAAGTATGTGTACATACCATAGTGTTTTGTAATTGTAACAATGTGTGTATTACATAAACGACATTCAATCATTATGTAAGATGATTTAATGAGTAATGCATTAAATAGCATTCCATTTTTAATTATAATTTGTTGATGCAATATTTCTTTCATTTTCATGAATTCTATATGCATAAAGGTAAAGACTTATATTTCTATAAGCTTTTAAGCGAGAACATTTGTCATAATGATACATATAGAGAGTAAAATAATTCTCTAAATTAAATGTATAACGATTGCACATTCTGCAGTTATTCATATTAATGTAAATATTTAAATGTAAACATGGCTCTGATATCACTTTTTAAACGCATTCTATAAATGTATTTAAACACGGAATTTGATCAAAATTTAAAAAAATTAATGAACTAGATACAATAGATACCATGTTGAATACCTTGTAAAAAATAAACCAAAATATTAATCTCAAAAAGCCTTACTGTATTTTAGTTGGTGCCTCTTAGTATTTTCTGTCTCACTCCAAGCTCTTTGCACGTACACACTACAACGGCCTCCTGCCTAAATGGTGTAATGGCTTTAAGAAACGAGTTTCGTTCAGAAAATAGAAGAGTATGTGAATATAAAACGAAGTTTTATTATCACAAGGCTTAAGAGAAAGATCTCTTTAGCTTATTTAGTTACAGAGGTTTGATCCAACTGGATCTAATGTATCAATGTAAGTTTAGTTACAACACATTGTGTGGACTAGAATTTTACAAAAGGAAAAATTTTCTTGAGTAAAGATGCCGATGCCTTGAATGTCTGAATGAGCTTCCTTAAATAGACCACCAAAAGATGCTCCATTATTTGCCTTATGCCAGCTGTAAAAGATGTTTTGTTTCTTTCGAATTTTCTTCCTTTTATCCCGTGATTGCACAAGATAAAGGAATCGCTTTTCCTTTGTAGATGAATAGTGTTTTTGACTTTTCTTTGCTTGACATAGTGATTTTTTGTCGGATGTGGAAAATTTTGGCAAGAGGGCGATTCTTCTGTGTCTGCGCATGTCCGCCGATCTTTGAAATCGATAATTCAAAGATTCCCTAACTGCTTTTTGGATGTATGTGTATGCTTGGCAGCGCGCGTTTCATAGGAAACATCGGGCGAAAAAATGTGTTTGATTTTACTACGAATGGTATGCCTTTGTCGTCGTCTTTGAATGTCTTTTCAATTCGAGAACATTCATCTTCCACAAAATTCTCAATATCATCGAGATGAATCTCTTTTCTTTTCCTTTGTTTTTTGTATCTTTGTTTTTACAAAATTTGCAATTATGGTATTCTCCTAAAGCTGGATTTAAGAGCTTAGCATAAATGTCCATTATATTACGGGGTGGTGTTAAACAAGTTGTAAAAACTTTTTCAAAATTACAAATAATTTTTCAATTTCGAAGTAATGGGAACTCGGTTTTGCTTGTAACCAAAATGTATTTTGAATGAAAATTTACTTTGGCTTTGGATTCGCCACTAAATGTTTTTAAAGATGTTACAATTCTTTGAAATGAAGGATCTCCAATCTTCTAATATTAGTTCACTAACACTAGAATATTGTCCTTCTTTTGGTTTGTCCAAATAAACTTGTTGGGAAGTTTTGATTTGGATATGATGATATCCTTTGTATAAAACATTGTTTTCATCCCAAAAAGGTATGGTCTTTGTTAAATTTCAAAATGATTTGTAGTTCGAGATTTTTGACAACATATTTTTTGAAATCATTTAAGCCTTTGTAGAAGTTTTGGATCTATTAAGGATAATTCCACAGAAATCGGGACTAGGAATCATCATCTTAATAAGACCACAATAAAATGCATTTCTAACAAATGTGGGTTCGACTCCTTGAAAAAGATGAACCCGACCAAATTTCTTTTCAAAGCGTGCGATGTAAGTTTGTTACGGAGCGAGAATCACAAATGACTGCGGCTTCACCTTCAAGAGAAAGAAAGTCTTGAAGTGCAATGTCGAGAAAGGGTTGCACTTTCTTTGTTTTGGGTTTTTCCTAAACTTTTGAATCTGTCGGGAAAGTTTTCATGGCTTGTTTGGACAGCTTCTTTGTAGGAGAAGTTTCTGAATCTTTGATTTTCTGGAATTAGAAAAGTGGGCATTCTTGGTCTAGAACGAATGTCTTTCTGAAAAGGTTGGGGTCTCAGAGATAATTGGGAATGATCAATGAGATGTTTGTAAGGTGATGGATCGATCCCTTGTTTTATGGAATTCAAGAAAATTTGTTTGGGCATCGATGAATGCTTTAAAGCTTTTTTGTGTTTGTATGGTTTGTTTTTGACCCGGTGGTTCAACTTGTTCCCAATTAGTGTAAAACCACGGTTTGGGCCATCAAAGATGACATAGAATTTTTACCGGGCATTGAAGTGCCAAATCCTACAAGGGGAGTAGTGTCTTTTTGTTGGGGATTTGAAACCTGGATTTTGAATATCCACGAGGTTCTTGCGAACTTGTTTTAAAAGTATCCTTCACAATTTGTGATAATGTTTCATTGGTTTCATTACTCTTGGTAATGTCGCCTTTTAATCTCTTTTTCAAATTAGAGATTTTTTTTCTTAATTACTGTATTTCTATTTCTTTGATCTCCGGTTGTTCTTGAGGTCCTCAATTGTTTTTCAATGTCGACATTTTCTTGCACAAATGCAATTCACGTGTTAAGGAATCAAACAAGATAATTATCTTTACTTTTAATGATTTCAATGTCAAAATCATAATGGCTAAACCACATTTGCCATCGATTAGTCTACCTTGTTTGTGTCGGGGTGAATTTTGCAATTTAGGAAAGATTTACAAGCTGAAGAGTCTGTTCTTACCGGAAATTTGTTGGAAATAATGTAGAGTCTCGAACTTTGAGATTGCCTTTTTCATGGCAAGGATTTCCTTTTCGTTAATGTGATAGTTCTTTTACGAATCGTAAAAGTTCCGGAAGAGTAACTACATAATTTTCTTCTTCTTCGGAAAAAGCTTTTTGGCTTTTAATACTCCCCAAAAATCTTGGGAAGCATCGGTTTCAATAATCATTTTATCATTTGGTAAAGGATGATAAAGAGATGGAATATTTTTTTATTCTTCATAATATTCATAAAGGTTGCATTTATTTGCAATTGAATGTGTATATGCTGTGCAGATTTTACAATCTATCATGGCATATAATGATGTAAAATATAATGAAGTAAAAATGTTTTAGTTTCTTCAAAGTGATTACTTAAAGCAGTATTCACTCTTTCTTTCATTTTGGTTTATTTTTTACAAGGTATTCAACATGGTATCTATTTAGCTAACCTAATATACAGTTGTAATTATCTCATCGTGACAAGAATTAATTACCACCTAATTAACATCATTAATTAGATATGGGACCCACCTTAAAAGTTACTCAAATTTTGCTAAAAATTCGTTATTATTTTGAGATAAATTGACGATATAGGCGGCCGTGTTATTTGATAGGGGATTTCTCTATCGTAATCTCGTTGGCGGAATTCAGTGGTAGCATGGTGGTGGTGACTGTTTGTTGGTTCCCAACTGGAATTCTTTCACTCCTAGGTTTAGACATATCAATTTCGGCATAGATTCTAGCCACATTGGATATGGTTTTCTTCAACGTAAATTCATCAATCTTGAGCGGCTTACCAATAATATGAGCAATGGAAAAGCTTTTTATAGATTATATATAAATAGTGGGTCTTACGAAATATATAGATAAAAAGTGGATAAAAATTGTAGATCCTATGAAAATGCGAAGATAAAAATGATATTTGACCAACATATAAATATTTTTAAGCAATGGAAAACATGTTGTTTAAGATAACATAGGGGAGATGTGGAAGAGCAATCCAAAACTGAGATGCGATCTAAAAAACTCATTTGAAAACCACCCTTGAATTGAAACCAAAAGATGCATCTCACCTCTTTCATGGTGGGTTTAAACTGAGAGAACTTTCCAATTATATCATACGGACTTGTTGATGAAAGCTCGATAATATCTTCATTGGAAAACTTTGTAAATGGCTCGCCTTGAAGGATGTAAGAGGAACATTAATAGAAAACGGAGATCAACAGGGCCGGTCCTGAGATTTGGGGGGCCTTAGGCGAAAATTAAAATGGGGCCCTTAATATATTGAGATATTTTTAAATTATAAATTTTTTAGAGACAATTAAAAAATGGTTGGAATTTGTGTTAAGATGTAGAGTCTAATATGTTGCACTACGCAGAAATGAACGCGGATCAACTTCGCGGTAAGGTCACCGTGGGGGTTGGAAGAGGCGGTGGCCCCTCTCTCGGCAGCCATCCCGAGAAGGAATCTGTATTTGTATTTTCTTAAGTAAGGGTATTTTTCGAAATTTTGCCTTAGAGTTTCATTATAATTAGAAAATTTTCATTGTATTATTATATATAGGACTAATCTATTGTAAACAAAAATCATCATTTTTTATAGGACTATATAAATCCTTGTGTTCTTTATTCTTTGCCCTTTTATTTATTTTTCAAATCCTAACAATTTGAAAAATCGTTTTTATTCAAGATAAAAATGTCTAAAATGAGGTTTAAAAAGAAAATTGCACGGTCTACAATTTAATAACTAGATTAAGATGGATAATGTATGTTAGATTTGAATTTATTTTCTATTTAGACTTATTTCATATTTAAATAGGTTGATCTTTACTTAAAACAAAAAAACAAAAAAACAAAAAAAAAGGCCAAAATTGGGCCCTGCATGGCCGGGGGCCCTAGGCGGTTGCCTGGCCGCCTAGGGCCAGGGCCGGCCCTGGAGATCAATTAAAAAGTGAGATGAACGATTTTTCCTATGACCGAGGAGTGGTTGAACCACCACCCGCGCCAATAATTTACCATGATGGATCTGGCGACTTAGGGGTGGGAGCCACCAAGTTGAGATCCGTTGTCTCAATTCTATATCTTATTGGCAGTCCCTTCAATGAAAACCTTACCTATCATCAATGCGAATGCATTAAATGTTGTTCATAATGATCATCTTACTTATTTAATTGGTAATGTGTAAGGTTTTTTTTGGAGGAGCAAGATGACGTGGAATTGGGACAGCAGATCTCAACTTGAAGCCGCCACCTCCCCACGGCCGAGAGGTGTTAAAAATACGTTATTAAAACCCCATTTAATTCCAACAACCGTTAATCTGGTCATGATGATTGATGGACAACATCCTTAAAAGAAAAACAGTATAATAAGGATGTAATAATAATACAAACCTTCCAAGTTGGTGATTCAAAATACAAATAGCAGTAAATGGCCTAAGAATATCACCAATCATTTTCGTAAATCTTCATTTTGAGCCTTTTTTGTGCATAATTAACTAGCTTTTCAATCTCCATAGCATTATCTATATGCCCAGTATGATCAGAATCAACTGCCTTCAACCCTTGGCGGGCTTTCCACCCACTAAACCATATGTGCAGGCTGTGGAGAGCTTCTTTCAGCTCTTCACGGCTGATCCGGCCGTCCTTGTCGGCATCGAAGTGGCGGAGCCATGCCTTGAATTCATTCACACTCATCTCCCTGTTTGTTTCCAACGCCGGAATACACCGCATGATAGCCATCTCTCTTTAGCAAAATTAAAGGAACAAGGGTTGCGGTCTCTACTTCTCTCTTTTAAGAATATATATGTTCGTATTTATAAGGCTCGATGACATCTTGTTATATATTTTATATTCCATTACTTCCATCGATCTCCTTTAAATAATATGTACTAATCGACCGACCTATACATATCTTTCTCTCAAAAAAAAAAAAATTAATACAAGTATGAAGAAATTAACAATACTTTGTTTTTCAAGATGTTTTGTTGGATCTTTTGTTCAAAATTTTTAATCTCTATTTTCTACCCGATGAAAAAAAATGAGATCACCATCCGTTGAGAATCTTTATCATCTATCTATACACGTGTATGCATGTTTGAGAGTGTTTATAAATACTTATAAGTTGATTAAATATTATTTTTATCTACACATTTTATAAGACTTACAATTTTTATTTACTTTTTATTTATACACGTCTCATAAAGTTCAGTATTTATAATTTATTTAAAAAATACCAAACAAACTATCAGTTCATATACGTGTATGTACATTTCTTATAGTTGTCAAAAAAAATTAGTGGAGAACGAATCTTCTAGAAAGTAGCAAATGAAAACCCTACAACTCACGTGCACTTTTTTTTTGGAATCTTTTACTTTTGAAGTCGGTTTAGTGGAGGGGAGGAGAGCTCACATGCAATCTTGGACTTTTGTGTAGGGATTATCATATGCTGGTATTAAGTCCCATTGTTTATTCCAGCCTTTATACATTGTTTCTTCGAGTCTTTATATTTGGAAAGATTCAATTATGAGATGGTGTTAAGACTGTTAGTGTCTCTTGAGTGAATCACTTTATTTATAATTTTCGAGTTAATTATAATGCTTGGATTACCTTTCTAATTTTTTCGAAGAAGATTGGTCTATTTATTGTTCCGTTATATAGGTAAAACTTATTAGTATTGAACGTTAAGAACTAGATTAATAAACAATAAAGGAGTTAAAGTTATTTTAATTTGATCTATCCAAGTGATTGACATTTGAAAATACACTAAAATTTCAATTTGTTGAACTGATAGTATAATCAATTGTTTCCTTGTGGGTGTCTCCCTTTAATAGTTCTACATGTTTCCTAAAGTCATTTTTGTTTATATTCAAGTGATTTTACCATATTGCTCACTATGCTTAGGTAAATGCACCCAAATTGCTATCTCTATTTATGGTATAGTATTGTAGTTTTACCTAAGTTGCTCATTTGCACTTCACATATTAATAAAAAAATTCCTTATGTATGAATTAGTTTTGTATGGGAAAAATTAGCGAGTGAGATAGGCTCCTGTTTAGGACTAAAAATGGTTTATATTGGTTGACTTTTCCTTCAGATACTCGAGAAATTTATGAAAGCCACTCGAGTGGTTCAATGAAGGATTGTTAGTGGACGCTAATAGGCAAGTGTTAATTTAAATTTGTGATCTTTTAGTTCTTATTTCATTGTCACGTGCCTTATTTTTGTCCGTAGTCTATTATTTTGAAAATATCAATGTTGACTTTGATGTAGTTCATTGTTTTTGAAAATATCAATGTTGACTTTGATGTAGTTCATTGTTCTTGTCAGCATTCATTTGCAATATGAAAAACACTTTTAAGGAAAAGCCAAACTGTGCTTTGTCACTTTTCAGGTAAAGCCAAACTTATTATTTATAGACATAAATTTAGTCTGGTTTTGTTTAAGGTGCAGTAATAATAGGTAAACTGAAAATTACTGTTGTAGTTACTATATTAATCAAATTGAAGGAACTAAACGAATTTGGATCAGTCAGTTAACTCAATCAAAATCATATTAAGCCCACCCCTATTCAAAAACGCAAGAAAAAGTCATTGGAAAAGAAAAAAAGTTCCACCCTCCCTATATTCTGCCATCATTCCATCTTCACTATTCCACATACATATTCAACCATCCAACCTATCTTTCCATTGATATTTCTAAATCAACTGAGTTTAGCTTAAAATTAAACTGATTTGAAATATAAATTCCAACACGTTCTACTCTGCATGGGTACAAAATGCAATAGGTAGGTTTACACCTTTGGTTTGATCCAAGTACAGGCCATCTTTATTGTTTATCTCAATATTGGTAATGTGGTATATGGCTTATTACTGATGTGGTTGGGATTGGGCTAGCAATGTTATTTTGAAGGTTGACTTGTATTGTTGGCTGGGTGGTGTGATGGGCCGAGGTGTGGAAGCGGAATAGAAAGAGAATTGGGTGGTGGTACTGATGACTGTATTATACAGTTACGTGAATTAGCAATGGAAAAGTGATAATCAAGTATGTTGTCTAGAGCTCTTCTCTTGTTGGAACATGCAATGGTGATTCTTATTATTTTTCTGCTCTAGCCATTCGACATGTGAGAGATTTCATTGCATCTCTTTTCTCTGATCTCCTAATTCTCCCAGCATGAAGTCTTAAGATTTGATTCTGAAAATCTGGAATTTCTAGATTTAAAGACTTTTTTTTTTGGCAGCCTCTATTTGATCCAGCTTATTAGGTTGTATGAGAAGGGATTAAAAAAACTTATCTTATTTGTAGTGAAAGTGAGAGGAGAAGGATAAGAGTAAGAAGTGTGTAGAGCAAATCTGTAGAGATAAATTTTGCTTGTAGTCTATTTCTCATTATCTAGAAACTTTGGAGGGACTTGAAGTAATGAACAACTAACTTATCTTAATTATATTGAAGGCATTCTTTAATCAATATTGAGACTAGCGTATGAGTCAATTTGTGACATTGTGAAGTACAAGACGAATAACTTCCACCAATTTACCACCTTTCTTTCTTGTGCTAAACAACATGAGGTAAAGCATCTTTAGTTTCCATGTCTAGAGCTTTCATTCCTACCCCTTCCTATCTCCTTAACATGGTTTTCATTTTCCCTTTAATGTTAATGTTGTTTTTACCCATCAATAACTATTTAGTAACTTTTTATATTTTAATTAGGAAAAATTGCATATTTGGTCTTCATCAACCTCTCAAAAAAGTTGGAAACGTCTCTAACCTTTAAAAATAGCACCAGACATCACTAACATTTGAAAAAATAGACATGGTAGGGTCGCTTTATGAAGAAATTGCCCTTCCTTTTAAATAAAATAAAAAAAAAAAAAAAAAACAAGAAAAATAACCAAATGTAATAAAAAAAAAAAATAAAATGTAATAAATAGATCATCTTCTTTATCAAACATCAAAATCCAAATAACACACCATTTTCTTTAAGCTTATTCTGCAAATTCTCACCATTCTCCACAGACATCAATGAGCATTCCGACAAAACTGACGTCAAAATCAAGAAATTGAAAGCTTTGGTTCCCAAAACCGCAGCCGCTATAGCCTTGCATCATCATTCAATACAATATTTCCCATTCCCACCCCTAGTTTCATCTCTGCACTCAAGTCACTAACAAAAAGACTCCAACTTTAGCTACCTAGTTACCAAATACAACAAAGAAAGTTGAAATTCTATACATGCAAGAACTGTAAAAACCAATTCAACACAAACTCATTTTAGATCTTGTACAAAATCTGATATTTCTCGACAGACACCTAGTTGGTAAAACTCTAGTATCAGATCTCAAAAGGTCATAAATCTACAAAAAACAAGAAAACCAACAAAAATTCTCTCGTATATGAGTTTTAATTTCACTAAAGAACCCAGAAAAAAGAACAGACATTGAACAAGTATACACACCAGTATTCCATTTTTGGCCCAGGGATTTCTGCAAAAGTGAATTCATTAGGTGTTTCCCATAAAACAAATCTTCTTCAATTTATACATGATGTCCCTCTCCTCTCTCCTCTCCATCTCCATCTCCCCTCTCCTATCTGAGTTATCTCAAATGAAATGAAAAAAAAAATTGCAATCAATTTAAGGTTTTAAGGATGGTGGATTTCGGATCTTTGGGATGGTGGTGGATTTTGGATTTTGAGATTGATGAAAAAAAAAATGTTATCTTTGTTACTTTTCATTTTTTTGAAGTACATTTAGTTATTTTTTAATCTTCTTTTTTTCTTTTTCTTTTTTGTTTATTTAAAAGGTTTTGTCATAAAGAACATATCATGCTTATTTTTCAAACGTTTGGAATGTCTGGTGCTATTTTTAAAGGTTATTAGTATATCTCAAACTTTTTTGAAAGATTATGGACCAAATATGCAATTTTCCCTTTTAATTATTGCCGTTTTTGTCTTTTAACGAACTTATCAAAAATTTGTTGCAGATTCTAGATTCTGTGTATACCCGTGCTCTCTACTTATTCAACTTTTATAAGTTTTCACACCCTTGATTGTTGAAGCCATTTTTAATAAGCTAATACTTAGTTTAGTGTCAACGTACTTCTGGGCTGATCAGATAGTCTTTGAAGAGCCTATTTGGTTTTTGTGTGTTTCTTGCTCTCTTAGATAATTTAATTGCAGGGTGCATTTGATATATGAGATACTTGTGGCTTTCCATTGGACCTAACTCAGGTGAATGTAGCATCATTATTTACATGCAAGTATAATTCTATTATGAAAGTTGATTGACATCTCTTTTAAAAATTGATGGCAAAAGAAAGAGGTTTGGTTGTTGATCTTGAAGATTTCAATATAGCTATAGATAGGGCAAGGGAAAAATCAAAGAGTGCGCAAAATAAGAAAACTGGACCTTGTTTTGATGAGCGCAATTTTAGTTTATATGTTACTCGCTTATCTTATTTTATTATTAATTATTTATTGATAAAAGTACTAATTAATGTCTTATTTGAATTAAGACAAATTGTGAACAATTATGAAGATTTGGGGACTAAGATGGAAGGTTTTGAAATATTGGGACCAAACATAAAGATTTGGAGTAAAAATGACTTAATTTGCAATTAAAACTTGAAGTCGGGACCAAATAATATACATATTGGAACTTGGAGGACTAAGCGTGCAAATTGGGAGGAGAACCATTTTTTGCAAATTATTCAATGTTTCTCATGACTAAGCTGCATGCCCGATTCGCTGCCTATATCTCGGATATTTTGGATTATTTTCAATTCTATGTCAGGACTTTTTCCGTCTTTTCACGTACACGAGTTTCAAAATTGATAAAAAAAACTATATAAAAACCAAATTTAGGTCGAATTAAAGGAGGAGGACGACAAGAAACAAGAGAAAAGGATCATGTGACGAACAAGAGTTTTTGAAAGATTTCTTCTTCCTTCAATCCATGCCGGATTTTATCAATTCTTTTGTTTTTAGTTTAATTATGCTCTTTAATTTTCTTGAGTCAAGATAAACGATGAAACCTTGTTTAAACGAAACGATTATCTTGCTATCCTTTTAATTCTATTTCGAGCTTTAACTTTCATGGTTCGTTCTTATTGGATTAATTAAATAAAATATATTTCATCTTAAATATCATGTATTCTTGATAGTTATAAATGAATTTAATTAATTCGTGCTTGATGCTTAAACATGTTCTATTAATTTCTTTTGATTTTCTGTTATTTTGTTATCAATTTGGGATACATAGAATGCTTAATATGCGAAACATTTGATTATTTTTTTTCTTTTAATTGAGTTTGATACAGGAAACGCTTAAGTAATTTAAGATTGAAGCAAATGGGAGCCGATATTGGATTTTCTTCTTTTAGATTTAATTGATAAATATTTTAAGACAAGAATAGATTGATTTCAAGTCATCGTTTGTTTTTTAGAATTAATCAATAATTGGATAATTGATAAGTTAAACAATGGTAAATTCCAAAACTTTGGTACTTTAAACAACTTGAACCTTCAACTCGACTTTTTAGCATAGTTAATTAATATTTTAAGTTAAATTCTTTCAACTAAACTCCTTTAAACCAAACTAGCATAGAAATAGTTAATTCGGATTAAGTTAGACATTCTTCATTGCAGTCCCTGTGGGATCAACCTCGTTGCTACTTTTCTATATTCCAATAGATTTGTGCACTTGCGAGTTATTTAAAATTTGACATTAAGATTTTTGGTGCCGATGCCAGAGACTATGTCGAAAAGTTAATTTAGTCTTAGTTAATTTTATTCTTTACTAGTGCATGCTTGGTTGTAGATCTCTAAAAATTAAGCTAAAATCTCTAGATAGTTAAATTGAAAGAACATTTCACCAACGAAAACAAGCTACCACTTTAGATTAAATTGAAGGAACCGAAGTAATAATCACTATGGGTGATGAAATTGAGGAGGGTCCTATTAGGGACTATTTTAGTCCGTTAGCTAATTTAAGCACCTCATGCATACAATACCTACAAGTAGCTGCTATGAATTTTGAGCCAAAATCGGACGTGCTTTATTGTCTTTTATCTTTTTATGGTTTAGATAGTGAAGAACCATATAATCATCTGATCAGATTTCTATGATATATGAGACATTGAAATATGAAAATATTTCTCCGATAATGTTTAACTTCGTATGTTTCTTTTTACTCTGAACGATAGATGTAGATCATGGTTTAATACATTACCTGCTAATAGTATTACATATTGGGAACAAATGATTGCTAAATTTTTGAATAAATATTTTCATGTGTCATAAGACTAATGTTATTCGTAGGGAAATTTCAGAGTTTGTGCAGAAAGACGAAGAACCATTCTATGAAACTTGGGAGAGATTCAATGGACTCCTTATAAAATATACACATCACAGTTATGAAAAATGACACTTATGCCAATATTTTTTGAAAGGATTACTATCACATATTCAAGAGTGGTTGATGGCCACAAGTAGTGAAGCTTATGTCAACAAATACAACAGAAATTTGGAGCTTCTTTCAAAAGCATGCTGACAAATCACAATAGTAGAGTCGATCTTCTCGGACTGAACTAAAGAAAAGAAGAATCTATGAGATTTGAAGCATGAACCTAGCTCAGAAATCAAAGAAGTCAAATGCATGATAGAAGACAAGTTAACCTCGTTGACAGGCAATAATTTCGCTGAGCCAGATGCATGTTTTGATCAAGTGAATGCCCTAAACATGATGAGAAAACCACATTACAATCCTTATTTCAACACATATAATCCAAGAGGGAGAGACCACCCAAATTTTTCTTGGTCACAGGGTGTTCAATAAGATAGTACGACAAGTCAAATCCCTCAACAACATACTAGATAGTTCAATCAAAAAATTTCACAGCTAAAACCATGGGAAGAGGCAATTCAAAAATTGACAAAAGCTACACATGCTGCATTAGAGCACCAGAATCACACAATTACCGAGTTTAAGAATGAAGTTCGAACTAACCAAAACTCATAGGCACAATCCATCTCTAATATGAAAAATATGATGGAAAAACTAGCATTGTTAGTCCAACAGTTGGCAACAATCATTGAGAAATAAAATTTTCCTAGTCAGCCACTTTCTAACCCCTAAAGGAGTGCACAATATTGGGACTAATTCAAGCAACCAACATGGGAGGCTAAATCGATCATGACTTTGAGACGCGACAAATTGTTTGACAACCAAATAGAAATTACAAAAAGAAATACATCTCAACCAGTTTCTCTAGGAAATGTACCAACTGATGATTAAGTTCAAGAAGCTCCCAAAGAAAACAATAAGCCATCTAACATTTCAAAAGCCCTATTTCTTCAGAGGTTAACAAAATTAAAGCAAGGTAGTGCTATCAATGAAATCATGAAAATATTCAAGCAGGTAAGTATAAATATCCCTTTACTTGATGCTATTAAGAATGTTTTGCATATGCTAAGTTCTTGAAAGACTTATGTATGAAAAAGAGACAATTGCATGTGTACAAAAAGGCATTTTTAATTGAATAGGTTAGCTCTATAATTCAAAGCAACACTCCTCCAAATTTTAAAGATCCAAGTTGTTCTACTCTCTCATGCATCATAAGAAACCATAAGATTGAAAAAACTTTGCTAGATTTTGGAGCTAGTGTTAATCTTCTTCTTACTCTGTATATATGCAACTTGGACTAAGCGAGTTAAAACTAACATATGTGATTTTACAACTTGCTAATAAATTTGTGAAAGTCTCATTGGAATTGTAGAAGATGTTTTGATACAGGTTAACAAGTTTTATTTTCTGGTTGATTTTATTGTCTTGATACTCAATCAATATGAGACTCTACAAAATACATTCTTGTAATTTTTGGTTGTCCTTTTATAGCAATGTCTAATGCTATTATTAATTGCAGGAATGGAGTTGTGCAGCTATCTTTTGGTAACATGACAATAGAATTGAATATTTTCAATGTCAACAAGCAACCATCGACAATGAAGAAGTTGCTAATGTTGATATGATATAAGCATTAGTTGATGATTCTTTTATTTCTACTAATTGTGATGATGTTTTAAAGATGTGCTTAACTCATTTTGGTTCATATTTTGATGTTGATAGTACTATAAATGAAGTAAATGTCTTGTTTAAGTCAGCACCTGTCATGGATACAACTAAGTAAAAACAGACAATTGAGCCACTTCCAACAAGTGAGAAGAAGAACTCAGTAATTATCAGTAATTAGAGCTTAAAACATTGCCTAACACTTTGCAATATGCATTCTTGAGAGAGGCCAACACTTTACTAGTAATTATCTCTTCTTTTCTTGATGATGCGTAAAAAAGTAAGTTGTTAAGTGTTTTGACTGAATATAAAGAGGCAATAGGATGGACCATTGCTGATATCATAGGTATAAATTTAATAGATTGTATGCATCATATCTATCTTGAGGAGAATTTTAAGTCTATTAGAGAGATGCAACGTAGGTTAAATCCTAACATAAAAGAGGTGGTAACAACTGAAGTGCTTAAATTGTTAGATGCTATGATTATTTATCATATTTTTGATAGCACGTGGGTAAGTCCAGTACACGTTGTCATAAAAAAATTAGGTAAATCAGGTATCACAGTAGTTACTAATACAAACAACAAATTGGTTCCAACTAGAATAACTACATGTTGGCGTGTTTGCATTGATTACAGAAAATTGAATTCAGTCACTAGAAAAGATCACTTTCTTCTTCTATTTATTTATCAAATGCTTGATAGACTTGCAGGTCATGATTTTTATTATTTTCTAGATAGTTATTCTAGCTATAATCAAATTCTAATAGCTCCAAAAGATCAAGAGAAAACTAATTTTACTTGTCCTTTTGGAACATTTGCGTATAGAAGAATGCCATTTGATTTGTGTAATACACCTGCTACTTTTCAAAAATGTATGCTTAGTATTTTTCTTACATGGTTGAGAGGTTTCTTGAAGTGTTCATAGATGATTTTTCTGTATATGAAGATTTTTTTTATGAATGTTTGCGCCATCTAACTTTAGTTTTGCAGAGATGCGAGGAAAATAACTTAGTTTTAAATTGAGAAAAATGTCACTTCATCGTGAAACACGGTATTGTTCTTGGTCACATTATCTTTAGTAATGGTATTGAAGTTGACAATGCCAAAGTGAATCTTATTTCCAATCTTCCACCTCCAAAATCAATGAAAGAAGTAAGATCTTTCCTTGAGCAAACTGGTTTTTATAGAAGATTCATTCAAGATTTTAGTAAAATTTCTAGACCTATATGCAATTTATTTGTTGATTATACACTTTTTGTCTTTAATGATTCTTGTTTAGAAGTGTTTGAAAGACTTAAAAAATTGTTGACCACTTCATTCGACCACCTGATTAGAATTTACCTTTTGAACGCATATGTGATGCATTTGATTATGCTATAGGAGTAGTTTTAGGACAAAGATTAGATCGGTTGCCTTATGTTATTTACTATGTTAGTATGACTCTTAACGATACACAATTGAATTATTCTATTACGGAGAAAGAAATGCTAGTAGTTGTATTTGCTTTAGATAAATTTCGATCATATCTTGTAGGGTGTAAAGTAATTATTTTTTCTGACCATGCTACCCTCAAATAACTTCTCACTAAGAAATATGCTAAACCAAGATTGATTCGGTGGATTTTGCTTTTGCAAGAATTTGACATTAAGTTTAAAGATAAAAAGGGTTCCGAAAATATTATAGCTGACCACTTATCTCGTATTGTGCTTGATTCTATACAGGAAAAACTACTATTAAATGAGTTGTTTTCAGATGAACAACTTATGAATATTATTTTTATATAATTTGGTTTGCTGGCATAGTTAATTATCTTGTTACAGGTAAGCTTCCAGAATATTGGACTAAACAAGATAGAAATAAGTTCTTAGCTGAAGTGAAGAACTTCTTTTGGGATGATCTTTATTTGTTTAAATATTGTGCTGATCAAATTATAAAGAGATATGCCCCAGAAAGTGAATTCCAAAGTTCGATATCTTTTTGTCATGACCAAGCTTGTAGAGGTCATTTCAATGCTAAAAAGACTACTGCCAAAATTTTACAATGTGATTTTTATTTACCTACTCTTTTTCGTGACACTTATGTTTTTGTTCTTCATGTGATAGGTGTAAACGCATGGAAATTATTTCAAAAAAAAACATGATGCCGATTAATCATATTCTCGTAGTTGAGATATTTTGACGTATAGGGAATCGATTTCATGTGACATTTTCTCCCATCATTTGGATATCTTTATATATTGGTTGGTGTCGATTATGTTTCCAAGTGGGTCAAGACAATTCCATATAGGACCAATGATCACAAAAGTGTGGTGACATTTTTGAAAAGCAATATTTTATCTCATTTTGGCACTCCACGGGCCATAATAAGTGATGGTGGATCTCAATTCTGCAATAAGTATTTTCAAACCCTGTTAGCAAAGTACTCCATCACACACAAGGTTGTAACTCCATATCACCCACAAACTAGCACTCATGTTGAGGTTTTCAAATCTAGAAATAAAGCAGATTTTGGAGAAAACAGTTCAACCTAATAGAAATGATTGGTCTTTACGACTTACTAATGCATTGTGGGTATATAGAACAGCTTTCAAAACACCTATTGAAATGTCCTCTTATAGATCGGTGTATAGAAAATTGTTCAGCTAGGCTTATTAGGCTATTAATAAAGTAATTTTGATTTGTAGGAAGTTATGTCAAAAGAATTTCGTTTGGTAGAACATGATTGAGCGATGCTTATGAGAATGCAAAAATCTACAAGCAAAGAATGAAAGTCTTTCAAGACAAGAACATAGTAAGAAAATTGTTCTAGTTAGAAATAGTCATACCCATATATTTTTTATTCGTTCTAGATGGTCGATGCAGTTTATCCCCATAGAATGATTGAGATTGAAAACCCACATAATGGTAATATTTTCAAAGTTAATGACCAAAAATTAAAACCATATTTAGAGTTCAACTCTTGAGAGGGAGATGAAGAAATTGATTTAAGTGATCCTATCTATCCATCTTAAATAAATAATAATAATAAAATTAAATTTAAAAAAAAAACAATTTTGTTTTATCTTCTTAGTAGAAGTACGTGGTGGTACAATTGATTCAGGTACATTATTTCCAACTTTTTCTATTCTTTTTTTTTTTCTCTCTTTATATCTGTATACTGATTATATTTGCATGCACTTAACTAAATTGTATAAATTGAAACATTGAGGACAATGTAGAATAGATTTGAGGGTTGAGTGTTTAAAAAAAATTAAGGCACTGCGCATGGACTTTAGAAATTTGATGAAGTAAGGAATTTTTTATTTTAGTACTTATATTACATTTGGCTTTGAGTATTGTGACACCTTATTTGTCAGTTTGGCATGTTGATGTTAGTCACAAGTGTGAAAAGTGAAGTTCGATGAGTAAAAGTGATTAATCAATTGAAGAAAATTCATGTGTTAAATAAAAACATTCAAGTGAGTTTTGAGCCTTACATCTTCTTGGAGAGAACTCCTTTATGCCTAATTTTTACATTCACTATGGTGGTTTTCTTTTTCCATATGTATCACTACACTCGAAAGCCCGTAAGATTTGTGTCGTTGGATGACTAATTTGCTTTCTAAAAAGTGATAGGCCATATTTGATGCATTTAAGCCTTTCTAGCCTACCAAATGAATATTGATCCCTAGCAACAAGTTTGAAGCCTTATGGAAAATAAATTAAAAAGCCTTGAATTTTTCTTTGTTAGCTAACTATCCCTACCCTGAGCCAATCTGCGTTCATAATGTAATTAATATATCATATCATTTTTATGATTGAGAAAGTAGAGATAAATCTATATCAAATAGTGGTGCAAAAAAAAATGTGAAGGGCGAACGAAGAAGAAGGAGAGGGGAAAAAAGAATAACCACAAGATGAAGATGAATGGTATAAAGTGAAATAGATCAAAGTCAAAAAGTATCACTTATGAAAAATATTAAAAAAAGAGAGAGAGTTGAAAAATGTGCACTCTCTACATATGGTGCACTAACAAAAAACAAGTTATTTGAAAAAATTTTTGAAAAAAAAAAGAGAGAAAGAAAAGTGGAGAAAATGAACAATAACTCTTGTGTCTTTAAAAAAATCTCTATTGTTCTCACTCATAATTTGTTTAACCACTTATCCCATTATTTGGTTACTATAGTTTTGATAGGTAATCTAATTGCACAAGTTTATTAACTGATATGTGTGAATTGATGGATGTGGGAGTGATATTTCTACAAAATTTTGATAATACTTGTACTTTTATCCATTAGTTATTAATTTGATTGATAAAGTGAATGCAAAGTGCCTTGAAAGAAAAAGGGAAGAATAAATAGTATTTTATCTCAATTTTTGCTCGAGAACTAGCAAAATCTAGGTTTGGAGGTATTTACATGTTACACGCTTATCTTATTTTGTTATTAATTGTTCATTAATAAAATTACTAATTAATGTCTTATTTGAATTAGGACAAATTTTGAACAACTATGAAGATTTAGGGACCAAAATGGAAGGTTTTGAAGTATTGGGACTAAACATAAAGCTTTGAAGCAAAAATAACTTAATCTATAATTAAAACTTGAAGTGGGGACCAAATAATATACATATTGGAACTTGGAAGACTAAGTGTGCAAATTGGGATGAGAACCATTTTTTGGCAAATTATTCACTTTTTGCTGCGGTCAAATTGCGGTTGATCGCGGCAATTAAAATTTCACTGCGACAAGCAAACTGTGGCATGTTCGTCAGCCCGTTTGGACATTTTTGGACTTATTTTCAATTCTAAGTCGGGGCCTTTTCCGTCTTTTCACGTACACAAATTTCAAAATTGATAAAACACTATATAAAGATCGAATTTAGGTCGAATTAAAGGAGGGCGACAGCAAGTAAAAAAGAGAGAAGAATCACATGGGGAAGAAGAGTTTTCGGAAGATTTCTTCTCTTCAATCCATGCCGAGTTCTATCAAATATTTTATTTTTAATTTAATTATATTCTTCTAATTTTCTTGAGCCAAGGTAGACGATGAAATATTGTTATAATGAAATAATTATCTTGTTATCATTTTAATTCTGTTTTTGAGCTTTAACTTTCATGGTTCGTTCTTGTTAGATTAATTAAATCTCTTTCATGTTAAATATCATGTATTTTGACAATTAGTAATTAATTTAATTAACTCATGCTTGGTGCTTAAACATGTTTTATTAATTTCTTTTGATTTTCTGTTATTTTGTTATCGATTTGGGAGTACACAGAATGTTTGGGATGCTAAACCTTTGATTATTTGTTTTCATTTAATTGAGTTTGATACGAAAAACGCTTAAATAATTTAAGATTGAAACAAGTGGGAGCCGATATTGGATTTTCTTCTTTTGGATTTAATTGATAAATATTTTAATGCGACAATAGATTGATTTTGAGTTGTCGTTTGTTTTTTAGAATTAATCAATAATTGGATAATTATAAGTTAAACAATGGTGAATTCGAAACCTTTGTACTTTAAACAACTTGAACCTTCAACTCAACTTTTTAGCATAGTTAATTAATCTTTACGTTAAATTCTTTCAACTAAACTCCTTTCGTCCCAACTAGACTACAATAATAATTAATTCGGATTAAATTAGACATTTTTGATTGTAGTCCCTATGAGATCAACTTCATTGCCACTTTTTTATATTCCAATAGATTCGTGCACTTGCTAGTTATTTAAAATTTGAAATGGTGATTCTTCATTCTTTATCTTTTATTCTTAGTAATGAACTCCAGTGTATTGGGAACTTACCAAAAAGCGATATCCACAGTTTTTCATTCCATGACTTTGATGTAAGAAGCTAAAATATATTGTAGTCTACAAATTTTAGATTAGACTTTAATCACAAACAGTTCTTCAAAATTTAGGAGTTACACATTCTATTTTCAAGTAATTGATCAAATATATCACGGGATTATGAATGTTTTCTTCATATTCTTTTTGCTTATGTCCTGCTTATGAATATTTTCTTTTGTTTTCTTTTTCCTCAAGTCCTAATTATGAACATGTTTTTCATTCCCTAATACGTGCACAATGCTTTGGTCCTTGTGTGCAAGAATGCTCTAAAGATGCTCAACTATGATAGTTTACTTGTTCTTTGGCATCCTGGTTAATGTTGGCTCTACATAATCATCTTTCTCCAAAGACTTCCACTTGCAATGGAGAAATGCAATCATGACTACTAAATATTCAATTTTATTTTGCACTATTAATTATTAAATACTCAATTACGATTCTACCACGTGTTATGCACGGGCAATCACTAGTAAATAATTAAAAATCTAAACCTCATAGCTCAAAGCCCAAAACCCAAAACCCAAAAGCTCAAACTCACACCTAAACCCAATGGATCGGATAAGATTCTGAGTTTTTTAGACAAGTCAAACTTCACTTCAAAAAAAAAAAAAGCTCAAGTCCAAACCGAACCAATCCAATCCGAATTAACCAAACCAATCCAACCCGAACTAATTGAATATTATTTGGGTTGGTTTGGTTCGATTTGAGCTTGAAATCGATTTGGATCGATTTGACACTCTGTCAAACCAATAGTACCGGTTCATTTTCTAATTGGATTGAAACCGACCCAACAACTCAACCAGCCCACCCTTAATTTGAACAACATAACGCTCCAATATATTATAAACATAATCAATAAATTAGCTCAACCCAAAAGTTAGGCCAGATTCTCAACCTAAACTTCATTTGATTTGAAAGGGGTTTTATTAGGCCCATTCAGTCCATTTGTTCTAACTCTAGCTGCAGCCCATGTATTTCTCCTCTATTCGCACCAGTGGACGTCATTGAGTCAAAAATCAAAACTCGTTGAGACAAGTTGTACTTATTTTAACCGTAATTTTTTTTTTAATTAATGTAATCTTCAAGCTCTATTGCAAATGCGCCAGCGCCAATACTAGAAAAACTATTTGTAAGATTAAAAGACTATTATTTAAACTTTAAAAATTTATAAATTCACTATAAATTTAAAACTAACTTACTTCATGATCTACTAATTAATTGAAGATTGATAATCAATATGTCACCAAAAAATATTGGGAATGAGATTGTATTTTAGTTTTGTAACAATATTACCCACATTCAATTTTATTGGCTTATATCCTCCCTATCCTCTCATTTATTCGCATAGACAGTCTTCAAATAATTTTTTGACGATTTTACCCATTGTTTAAAATAATTAAAATAGCCAAAAATAGAAAAATTGAAGTTGAGGTCCCTAACCTTTTAAAAATAGAAATTTATCTTGAACCTTTTAATTTTTACAATTTTCACTTAAAATAATAAAAAAATATCTAATCAGACTTCGTAATTTGTTAATTTACCCTAAATCCTAAAACATGAGTAAATTGCTGCGAGTTGATTCAAAAGTCACCATTCAACCAAAATTTGACCAATTTAATGAAGAGCAAAAAGATATTTCCATATTATTTATTTAAAATAATTAAAAATAGAGAAGAAAAAAACAAAAACAGAAAATAATTAAAAAAGAAAAGAAAAATATATATATTCCCCAACACCCCACCCCAAAACCATCCCACCCCTACGCTCTAATTGCCGACGGCCGCCACTCACCAAATCTACCGCTGACCACAACCAAATCATTTTTTCAAACAATATTGAATTCGCACAAATTGATTCCTAAATTTGTATTCGTGAGTTAGGAAAGAGAAAATAAAATCTCAATTAAAATTAGATCATATCTTATGGGCACACCATTTTGGGACCATGGTGCAGAAGCTTCTTTTAGCTGAAAGATTTGTTTTGGGAAAGCTTGTCAAGTTTTTTAAAAAAAATTCAAAGCATTTATTCTTCAAAAGATTTTGTTTTGAAGGTTTTGAGTTCAGATTTTAATTTGAAAAGAAATGACCGAAGCTTAATCTTATAGAGAATCGGAAAACCTGCAAACATGCAAGATTTTTGATGCATTGAGATTGAAATGAAAATGAAAATTGTTGGCTCTAGCTATAATTTTGATCGACCATTTTTTATACAAGCAAATCTCTTTGCATCATCAACAATTATTTTGTGGTGTTCGACTGAGGATTTGGGTGGCAGCCGCCGTCAATCTGGCTAAGATTAGAGGTGAGGTTGGGGTGGAAAAGATGGATATTTTTCATTTTTTTTTCTAAATTCTTTTATTTTTTGTTTTTAATTTATATTTTTAATTATTTTAAATAAATAATATGGAAATACATTTTTACCATTCTTTAAATTGGTCAAAATTTGGATGATTAGTGATTTTTGGGTCAACTTATAGTTATTTGAACGAAAGGATCTCTCGTACTAAATATTAACTTTAAGGTTTGGAACCCCACAACACTTTTTTGAAAAGTTTGGAACCCGAATGCCATTTACTATTGTCTAAGGATTTAGGGTAAATTACCGAATTAGAAAATTTAAGATTTGATTACACATTTTTATATTATTTTAAGTGAAAACTTTAAAAATTTTAAAAGGTTCAAGATAAATTTGCACTTGTAAAAAAAGTTAGAGACCTCAAATACAATTTTTTCATTAATTTTTTATTTTTGTTATTTTAATTTATTTAAGATTAGATCAAAATCGTTGAAAAAACCATTAGGGGATATTTATACGAATAAATAAAAGAAGAATGATGATAAATATGAATAAAATTAAATATAGATGATATTATTACAAAACTAAAATAATAAAAACTATAAATATAATTTACCCCAAAAAAAGGTTGGATAAGGTTATTGAAGTTATTTCTCTCTCTCCATCATCCTCTTAAAAGAGTTAACAATTTCGTGTTAATGATTTTAAAAATGATTAATTCTAATATTAACTATTAAATAATTAAGTTTTAAACATTTTAGTATGTGTATTTAAGATATTAGTCATTAAATTTTATTCTAATATATATAAATATAATTTTAATAAAATTTGACGAATTTGTTATTAAACATTTTCACTTTGCTTATAAATAACTATAATCAATAAAAAGGAAAAATATTTACAAGTTTTAATCTTGCCTACATGAAACCAATAAATGCTAAACATGGTTTATGGATGGGACAAAAATAAAAAGAAAACTTTAGAAAAACTTTAATTCGTAAAAAAAAAAAATGATATGCAAATAGATCAGGGCCATATAAGCAAATATATTTTATCAGAACAGGGTTATATTTGCAAAATCTTCGTATCATTTTATGGGTTCAATATGAAAATACATATAAATACAGGGGCATTAAACTGAAATAATGATATGAAAAGAAGTCCTAGTTTTCCTCTTGTATTTCCACCTCTCATCTCTCTCTCTGTACATAAAACAGAAACAGAAACCTGACTCTCTCTCCCTATACGTATCTCCGTCTCTCTATCTCACAGCAGTACTTTTTTCTCTCTCTCTCTACGCGGCGCCCGCAGAGTGCACCGCCGTCCTCTATCTACGCCATTAAAGGTACGCTTCTGATTCTTCTTCAACCACCTCTTCGTTTCTTACTTGATCCCCTATTTTCTTCATTTGTCCTACAAAAAACCCTAATTAGGCTAATAACTCTTTTTCTCTCCCTATTAATGGATTCTTAGTTTTAATAAAAAAAAAATTGATATAATTAATTAATTTATTTAGAAGTTTAGTATTAGAATTACTGTGAGAATCTTGGATTTGATTTTTTTTTTTTTTGTAAAATATATTTACAGTGAGATCTCCTGGGGTGAGTGCTGATTGATTTATTATTGTGGAGGAGAGAGGCAAAATATTTGGGTTAGGGTTTTGATGCGCCGGTGTGGGTTGAGATCCGTAAGGTCGGTTCGGGTTACAGGTTGGGTTCGGGGATGGCCAATTCTGGTGCCAAGTTTGTGTCAGTGAATCTGAACAAGTCTTATGGACAGCAGCATCTACCTTCTCATCATACTCATCATTCAGCTTTTAGTGGCAGTGGCAGTGGCAGTGGTGGTTCTTATGGGCAGGGGGGCACTGGCGGACGGGGCCGCACTGGGAGTGGTGGTACAGGGATGGTGGTTTTGTCAAGGAATCGGGGTACCCAGAAGGCAGGTCCAAAACTCTCTGTTCCACCCCCCTTGAATTTGCCCTCCTTGAGGAAAGAACATGAAAGATTTGATTTGTCAGGGCCAGGCGGAGGGCCAGGTGGTGGTGTTGGTCCAGGAAGTGGTCCAAGGCCCACTTCATCAGGTTTGGGCTGGACCAAGCCTGTGGCAGCTACTGCTTCATCAGAGAAGAATGAGAGTAGTGTTGATGTTCATGTGGCTGATGGAATAGATGCTACTGATGGATTAAGCCGTGGTAGTGGTTCTTATTTGCCAATTTCAGCTCAATCTGATGAGCTTGGAGTTGTGCGTTCTGGTTATCCTGCTCGGGCATTTCCACCATCAGTGGAGAAAGTCACAGTTTTGAGAGGTGAGGATTTCCCCTCTTTGCAGGCTGCAAGGCCTGTTTCATCAGGCACATCACAGAAACAGAAGGAGGCTTTGAACCAAAAACAGAAGCAGGTGGTGAGTGAGGAAATGTCTGAGGACAAGAGGGACAGTTACCATTCAGGTCTCCTAGTTGATGTGCGTCAACAGGGGCAGTCTTCTCGGAGTACAGTTGGAAATGGTTCGTTGGAGAATGGTGGAGAAGGTCATAGGATGGGCAGTTTGCGTTTGTCAGATCACGCTCAGAAGCAGGAAGATTACTTTCCTGGTCCACTGCCACTTGTTCAGTTTAATCCGAGATCTGATTGGGCTGATGATGAGCGTGACACTGGCCATGAGTTTGCAGAACGTGGAAGAGAAGTTGGGAATTCAAAAACTGAAAATTATTGGGATAGGGATTTTGACTTGCCCAGGCCCAATGTTTTACTGCACAAACCAGTTCATAATCAAAATCATCGGAGTCAACGAGACAATGAAACTGGAAAGGTTTTTTCCAGTGAAGTCCTTAAAGTGGACCCATATAACAGAGATTTGAGAACACCTAGTAGGGAAGGCAGGGAAGTCAACAAGTGGAGAACCTCACCAGTTCCTAAAAATGTATTAAAATCTCAAGAGGTTGGAAATGACCGAAATGGTGTTGGTGCGAGGACAGATGGACCTAACAATTCTGCGAAGGACAATAGGTACATTCCACCACATTTTGGTGACACTGGTAGAGATGGCAGTGTGATGGTTAATCGGGATTCTTCATTTGGAAGGAAGGATGTGGTACATGTTCCAGAAGTGCGGCAGCAATGGAACAATTCAATGGAATTACATAATAATCGAGGGGCTGAGCGTAATATTCGAGATCGTTATGGTGCTGAGCAACCCAACAGATACAGGGGTGATAATTTTCAGAATAATGCATTAGCTAAATCTCCGTTTGCTTCTAGTGGGAAAGTGCCTCCTACAATTGATGTCAAACTGACTTTGGGCAGGGAGAAACATGCTTTTTCGAAAGGAGATAGACTGTTTTCGGAGGATCCTTTCACTAAAGACTTCGTTTCTGCAGGTTTCGAAGAAAGGGAGCTCTTTTCCGGGGGTCTTGGTGTAATTAAGAGGAAGAAGGATGTGCTAAACCGACTGATTTTCATGATCCTGTTAGGGAATCTTTTGAGGCAGAGCTTGAAAGAGTTCAGAAGATGCAAGAGCTTGAGAGGCAGAGGATCATTGAAGAACAAGAAAGAGCTTTGGAGCAAGCTCGAAGAGAAGAAGAGGAGAGACTGAGAAGAATCAGGGAAGAGGAAGAAAGGCAGCGAATGTTAGAGGAGGAAGCTCGTGAAGCTGCTTGGAGAGCAGAACAGGAGAGACTGGAGGCTATTCGAATAGCTGAAGAGCAAAGAATTGCCAGGGAAGAGGAGAAGAAGAGAACCCATATGGAGGAAGAGAGGAGGAAACAAGCTGCCAAACAAAAGCTTTTGGAATTGGAGGCTAGGATGGCCAAGAGGCAGAGTGAAGCTTCAAAGGTTGATGCTTCCTTGTCTAATGTGATTGTGGATGATAAAGTAGATGCTTGGATGAAGGAAAAAGATAGCTCCAGGACTGTTGATTTGGACGACTGGGAAGACAGTGAAAGAATGGTGGATAAGATGATGACATCAGCATCATTTGATTCATCTTCTTACGACAGACCTTTTGATATCAGTTCTAGGCCTTTCCCTCCTAAAGAAGGTTCTTCAAGCTTTTTTGACAGAGGAAAAAGTGTTACTTCATGGAAAAGGGATATGTTTGAAAATGTGAGTACCTTACCCTTACCAGCAGAGGACCAGGAGATTGTTCATAACAGTCCGAGACGAGATACATTTAGTGGTGGCAGGACAGTTCCTAGGAAAGAATTCTATGGAGGATCTGGATACATGACTTCTAGGGCTTATTCCAAAGCAGGCATGCAAGAGCCATTCTTAGATGACATTGGACGTCAGAAAGACCATAGGTGGAACCTGCCAGGGGATGTTGACCTGTACAGCAAAAACAGGGAAATCAATTCCGATTTTCATGATAATCTTGCAGATAAATATGGCGATAATGGATTGGGGCAGGGCCGTTCTCGTAGTAGTACTCGCTCACCTTACCCAGACCGACTGTATCTGAATTCTGAGGCAGATGAGCTTTATCCGTATGGGAGGTCACGGTATTCCATGAAGCAGCCTCGCGTCCTTCCCCCTCCACTTGCTTCCTCACAAAGGACTTCTTTCAGGGGCGTGAATGAGCATCCTGGTCCATCAGCTGTCCTAGATAATGACATCCATTATGCTTACAGAGCAAGAACTGACTCCACTAGGCAGACAGGTTATTATGGTGGTAACCAGGAAGCCCTCGAACCATCTGACATTCAATTGCGGCAAGAAAACACTACTAATGAAGACCAGAAATTGAAGGACATTTCATCAAGATGTGACTCACAATCTTCACTATCTGTTTCAAGTCCCCCCAACTCTCCACCTCATCTCTCCAATGATGAATTGGATGAATCTGGAGATTCTCCTGTGGTATCTATGGTAGCAGAAGGAAAAAAGAATCAGCTATCTGGGAATGATTCTGTTATCTTCAATGATAGTTCGGGGAACGATACCATGATAATGGCACCAAGTTCTACTTCTGCTGTTGAGGATGAGGAGTGGACTCCTGAAAATGATGACGAGTTGCAGCAGCAAGAGGAATATGACGAGGATGAAGATGGTTATCAGGAAGAGGATGAAGTGCGTGAAGGAGATGACAGGAATCTTGATATGGACCCAAAATTTGAAGATTTGCAGCTCGACGAAAGAGATTCTTCTCATATTTTGGACAATGTGGTCTTAGGCTTTGACGATGGCGTTGAAGTTGTAATACCAAGTGATGATTTTACAAGAAATTCAGGGCCTGAAGAAAGCACATTTGGAAATTCTGGCAGTCATGTTCATATTTTGGAAGAACCGGGAGCTATCAATAGGGTTCCAGATGATGAACAAAGCCTTCTGCCTGCAGATGATTCCTTTGGGACAAGCAAAGATAGCTCCTCTGGAAAGATCCGGGAAACTGAAAAAGCGTTGCCAGCCGCTACTGTCCGACCAATCAATGCTCATTATGCCTCAGCTACAGCAGATCTTTTATATGTCGATGCCTCTGGTAGCACAGGTTTACCTGCTCAACAACCCATCTCAGCTTCAGGTGAGGTTACATATGCTGCTGGTGAAACCAATATGTCAAGTGTAGCTTCTGCTGGGACTCAGGCTGACTTACCTATTAAGCTTCAATTTGGGCTGTTCTCTGGTCCTTCTCTGATACCATCTCCAGTTCCTGCTATTCAGATTGGTTCAATACAAATGCCTCTGCACATTCATCCTCCTGTTGGTCCATCTCTTACTCATGTACATCCTTCACAACCTCCTATCTTCCAATTCGGTCAGCTGCGTTATACATCTCCTATCTCGCAGGGAATTTTGCCCATGCCCCACCAATCGATGTCCTTTGTTCAGCCCACCATGCAAGCCCATTATAATCTGAACCAGAATGCTGAAAGCTCTGTGCCTAATCAATCTGCTCAAGATGCCCCACAACATGCGGTAAAAGACGAGGTGACTTCTCTCTCGGTAAATAAGCAGTCCAGTTTTGTGTCAGGACAGCCAGAGCAATCTCACGGGAACCTTCCCAGGGAATTAGGTTCAGTTTTGGCAGAAAGTTCAGAAGGCGATCTTCTTTCCCATTTGATCAGTTCTGGGGTTTCTGGTGCCTGTGATAACAAGATCAAGTTAGAATCTGGTTCCCGATCAGAAGAGAAAGTGCAACGTGATTCTGTTTCGAACAATTACTTATCATCATCAAAGGAGAATGGATCTGCAAGTCAGTTCCGGCGTGGACAACCATCATCGAAGTACGTTTCTGGTGAGAAAAATTTCAGTAGACCAAGATTTCATGGCCCATCAGGTGGTAGCAGAGGGAGAAGATATGCCTATGCAGTAAAAAATTCCAACACCAGATCTTCTTTTCCAGCTCCTGATACTTCTACAGATTCAAATGGGTTTCTGAGGAAACCTCGACGAACAGTTCAGCAAACTGAATTTCGAGTTCGGGAGAACGAAAAGAAACAAGAACCTGTAACTACTATTAACACTGGAGGCTTAGTTGATAAGTCAAATTACAAAAGAAGAGCTGTGGGAATTATTGCAAGAGGTGGTTCTAAGAGAGGTATGGTCTCTAATAGACCATTCAAACAGAGAGTTGAACCAGAGAGCTCAGTGTCTGGAAATACTAGTTCTCAGGAGTTGAATTCCAGTGACAGAATAGGGAAGCAAAGTGTAAAAGACGTGTCAATGAAGAAGCAGAATATTTCTCCCCCTGGGGAGTCAAATTTCAAAAGAAATGCTTCTGAGGAGGATGTTGACGCTCCCTTGCAAAGTGGCGTTGTTCGTGTTTATACACAACCTGGCATAGAAGCTCCCAGTGATGAAGATGACTTCATTGAAGTGAGATCCAAAAGGCAAATGTTGAACGATCGACGTGAGCAGAGGGAAAAAGAAATCAAAGCAAAATCACGGGTCACAAAGGTATTAATGCGTTAGAAGATTATCATTCTCTTTCATATAATTTCTCATTTGGCAGTTTTCTGATGATGTGCAATTCCTCAATTACATTTTCTCTCTCTCATTTCAGCCACTGCCCAAATCTCGTGCTCCTAGACAAAGTGTTGTGGTCTCAACAAGTCCAAATAAGCTTTCTGCACCACTGGCTAGACAATCATCAACCAACTCTCACTCGGATTTTATTGCCTCGGAGGGCAAAAGCTTGGGAAGTAAAGAAGTATCCTCAGGAACCATTGAAGTTCCCCTACCACTGGCTCCAATTGGCACTCCTGCCCTGAATACTGAAACTTCGGCTGATACACCATCTCATGCTATCACGTACATATCCTTTAATAGAATGTTTTCTTGTGAGACTTATTTAGAAGTATTCTTATGTATATGCTTGTATATTTTTGGCAGGTCCCTCCAAACAGAATCTGTTTCTGTTGTTTCTAATAGTGGAAAAGACCTTGAGACTGCGAAAATGGTTGAGAACAAAAATAAAGTTTTGGATAATTTCCAATCAGCTGCGAGTACTTGGGGCACTGCAGGAATTAATCAACAGGTATGCTGAACTATTGTTTTTATTGATACGGGTTAGTTGTAGCTGGTGATTATTAGCACATGTGAGAATGCTTCTAAGCACTCACACTTACTGTCAACTCTCTAATAAAAGAGACTTCGAAGATGCAAAAATCATCTATCGTTAGAGCTATTAATTAATATTTTCTATACTGACAGGAATTTTTCTGTGACTTCCAACTGTTATTTGCAGTTTGACTTCTATACTTCTGTTCACAATCCTCATTATGGAGAGAAGGAAGTGTTTTTCTTTCATTCACAATATCTTGGTCACTGACTCAAGAGATAGAAGAAAAAGAGGGGGATCATTACCACAGTATATGTTAGCTCTTAAATGAAAAAAATTCGTGCTGAACTTACCCACGTCTTAAAAAAGTTCTTAATATCCTTTTGAACTAAAATTAGGTTGAAATTTTTGTTCTTGCTTTGCTCTCCATCGTCCTGATTTTATTGAATCATAATCATTCTATGCCAATTCCATCAAGTTTTTGCATGAAGTCTTATTTATGATTATCATCATTGCCATCCTTCCATCTTCAATTCCATCTCACTTCTAAATAATTCTTCATTCATTAGCATTTTATGAAATACCATTTTCTCCGGAGGACGAGTTTTTGTATAGTAGAGTGTATTGAATTTTCAATTTTCCATTCGAAAAATTAGTACAGGAAAAGGATTTTAACAATTTGATATTTGTTGTTGGATATCATATTTGTTAGTTTTGGATCATGGAACAGAGTTGGTTCCCAGGAAACTTTGGTGATTCTTAGAGGTTCTTTACGTATTGAATATCGATACTAAGAGGTCTGCTCTATTAGTTCTGTTCTATGAGTCATTCCATGTGATTAGCTCCTGAATATGTGGATGTTCATCAACACTCACATACAACCTGATACCATAGTTTCATAGCTGTTCGCTGTCTTGTTGTCTTGTGACACAAATCCATGTTGATTTTGTTTATTCTACTTGAGCTTCATTTTCGGCATCATAATCCCAGTTTCTTTTTCGAAACTCAACCCACTTCCATATTTAACGAGATCTATATTTCGTTTTTTGGCCTTTTGTCACCATAGAAAAATTATTGAAACCAATTTGACTACTTCTATGCAGTGAAAATGGGTCTACTTATAAATTTAATTTCTGGCAGGTTATGACCTTGACCCAGACTCAACTTGAGGAGGCTATGAAGCCTGCTCGATATGATTCACACATTTCTGTTGAAGGCCATTCCAGCACTGTTAGTGATCCCGTCTTGCCATCATCATCCATGTTAACAAAGGATAAGTCTTTTTCTTCTGGTTCAAGTCCAATCAATTCCCTGCTTGCTGGAGAGAAAATTCAATTCGGTACAATTTATTATACTGCAAGCATAAGTTGCCACTCTAGTTTCAATTGATTAATTTCTGACTCTTTTATATATCCAATAGGTGCTGTTACCTCTCCAACAGTCCTTCCTCCCACTAGTCGTGTTGTTTCACATGGGATTGGGGCTCCAGGTTCCAATCGACCTGACATGCAAATGTCCCGCAATCTTTCTGCTGTTGAGAATGATAGTTCTCTTTTCTTTGAGAAGGAGACACACCCCAGTAACTCTTGTGTTGCCCTACAAGATAGTGAGGCTGAAGCTGAAGCAGCTGCTTCCGCAATTGCTGTTGCAGCCATCAGTAGTGATGAGATTGTTACACATGGGTTAGGATCTGTGGGTTTCTCAGATGCGAAAAACTTCAGAGGCGCTGACATAGGTGGAATTATAGCAGGTAGGTTTGAAGTTTCTCCCCCTATTTTGAGAGAGCAGCCTTTATTACACCTTTTCATTGGTGAGTTTATTTGACTGTTTAATTTTATTTCAGCCGTATCAGAAGATCAACAATTGGCAAATCAATCACGAGGTGAAGAATCATTAAGTGTATCTCTTCCTGCTGATCTTTCTGTTGAGACAACTCCAATCTCCTTATGGCCACCGATGCCAAGTCCGCAGAGTTCTACACCCCAGATGCTTTCTCAATTTCCTGCGGGTCCACCTTCGCACTTCCCATTCTATGAGATGAATCCGATGTTGGGGGGTCCAATCTTTGCCTTTGGTCCACGTGAAGATTCTTCTGGCACCCAATCGCAACCCCAAATTAGTACAGCATCAAGTTCAGGACCTCCTGGTACCTGGCAACAATGTCATTCTAGCCTGGACTCAATTTATGGTCCCCCAGCTGGATATACTGGTCCTTTCATTAGTCCTCCTGGTGGTATTCATGGGGTGCAGGGGCCTCCGCATATGGTTGTCTATAACCATTTTGCTCCAGTGGGACAATATGGACAGGTTGGTTTGAGTTTTATGGGTACAACCTATATCCCTTCCGGTAAGCAATCTGATTGGAAACACAATCCAACATCTTCGGCCATGCATATTGGTGAGGGAGAGATGAGTAGTATGAATGCTACTTCTGTGCAACGAAATGTGTCCAATATGTCTGCTCCTGTTCAGCATCTTGCCCCTGGATCACCACTCTTGCCCATTGCCTCCCCTATGCCCATGTTTGATGTATCTCCATTCCAGGTAAAAGATTTTATGCCTTGTGTTTATCATATAATGCCATTGAAGTTGTGCTCTAGTCTTGCAGTTCTATTGTCATTTTCTTTTTTCGCTTCCTGTCTTATTATGTTTACATTCTTGATTAGTTATAACTACAAACTGAGCCTTTTCCTGAGAGTATACTACATCAATCATGCTAACTGTACTCTAAAAACTCTTTTAACATGTTCTACTTGGATTGTATCTCTCTCTTGTGAACGAGAGTTTCTTTAGGTTTGTTTAAGACATGTTCCAACCACCTAAGTCTTCTTTCTATTAATTTTGCCTCAATCAGTGTCATGTCTACTTGTTGGCATATATTCTGATTTCATATTTAATCTATTTTTTAGTATGATAAATCTTGATATTGTCATTACCACATTTTACATTTTGTTCTTTTATACTGCCCAACACTCACTACCATGCATAATTGGTCTAATACGAACATGCTTTTGACCTTACACGGATGTTTCTTTAACGAGAATCTCTGTAGTATTTCTCCATTTTGAAAAAACGTCGCTTACCTATGCACTACATTCTCTTCAAGTCTGTCATTGTTATTAATCGAACCTGAATACCTAAAACTGTCACTCTTTGGGACAACATGCTTACACCTAGTTCCTCCAATATCATAATTATTCTTAATATGACAGAAAAAAAGGTGTATATGATATGATAACTTGATTGCTTGTGAAATAAAAATCAAAACATTTAATCCTTAGGTGGAAAATTCTGATTTTACCAGAAGCTATGCTTTCATTTCGCATCTTTTATTTGCTATTTGAAGGACTTAGTAGATGAGATGAGTACTAGAGGATTAGTTATTTGTTATTGGTTTCGAGCAGCTCTCATCCGGTATCTTTACGAAAAATTCAATATCTGATAACTTGGAACTGTCTTGAACTTCTTCTCAGTCTGCCCCGGACCTATCTGTACAAGTTCGCTGGCCACATCTTCCTGCATCACCACTTCACTCTCTTCCTCTCTCACGCCCATTGCAGCAACAAGCAGATGCTGTACTGCCTTCTCAAGTCAGCCGTGGACATTCAATTGACCAATCGTTAAATGTCATAAGGTTCTCTGAGTCTCGAATGTCAACACCATCAGAGAATGACCCAACTTTTTCTGTGGCAGCAGATACAAATATTGCCCAGTTTCCTGCTGAGCTAGGATTGGTAGATTCATTGAGATCCATCAATTCAGGCACATCTGCACAGATTGGCATTGATCAAAGCTCCTCTGGAAGTGCTACTGCTGAATCTAGCAAGACTGATGTTCTGAAGAATGGCGTTGACAAAAATAGTAAACACCAGAGCACTAATTCTCTGAAGACTCAGCCATTCCCTCAGAAGAATGCATCTGCCCGGCAGATTAATTCTTCAGCCTATAATTATCAAAGAGGTGGTGGGATGTCTCAAAGAAACAATGCAGGAAATGAGTGGTCCTATCGAAGAATGGGTTTCCATGGAAGGAACCTGTCTGCTGGTGCAGAGAAGGGTGCTCTTGGTTCAAAAATGAAGCAAATATATGTGGCTAAACAAACGGCAAGTGGGAATTCCAATGCAGCATGAGCATATATTAGGGTTTATAGCTAATAATGGAAAGACAGTGAGCATCACGTTTGATAATAACATCTAGGTTTTGGATCTTCAATTTTAGGGCTTCACAAAATGCTTAGTTTTGCAATTTTCTTTTTGTGGTAAACGTGCAGAACCAGCAGGTGATAGTTATTTCCAAATATGGCAGTCTCCAAGTCTCTCTCTGGGTATTTGTGCAGTAAAGAACCTGACTATTCTTCTTCATCTTTGCTTGGGTGCAACCGGGAATAGTTTGTCTTTGTTTTTACAACTTGGTTTGATGTATTGGAACTGTAATAGTACCATCATTGATGATTAAAGTTAGAGAACTTGATCTCCTATTTGATGTTTAATGTCGAAAGGGTGATTTTGCATGTAGTTTACATTTTTTCAGGCTATTGCTCATGATATGCTGTTATAAGCCTATTTGTCAATTTTTTTCATATGACGATATGCTGTTAAAAGAACAATAGGTTTTTCTCGTAGAATGTTCATGTTTTGGCCCTTTGGGGGTGGGGGTTGCATGTTGAGTTATTATTAATTACTTCAACTACAACATATCTTATGGAATTTGACGGGACGCTGCACCTTCTATCATCCTGGGTTACCATTGTTGTTTTCAAAACGAAATGAAATTAATGGATCAACATTTCTTTATTGCTTCATATCAAGATGAGAAGATATAAACTAATAATATTTTGGGTGTTTGTACAAGGAACGGCAGTCTAGAGTCTTTATAAGTAGCCATCCAAATGAGCAAAACAACATGTGTTTTTTTAAGTAGCCATCCAAATGAGCAAAACAACATGTGTTGAAAACAATTAATAATTAAAAACATATATTTCTAGCTTTCATTCCTATGTAACTGCACATTATATACCTCATTAGTCATTAATGATCAAAACAAAAATATGTTTTATTGTCTATTATAAGTAAGAACCAAGAAAATCAAAAAAATGATACAAGTTGTACAAAGTAAATAAATTACATGACTCATTTGCTTGAGATTTTATTTCCATTCAAAATTTCAGTTTTTATTTTCTTTATCCAAATTATATAATTCATCCGTCCCACAAAGATATACTTGTTTCCTTTTCACACATATTAAGAAATCTCATTTAATGTAATTGAAATTATAAATTTTTCACACACTTTTTCTATTATACCCCCCTTTAATATTAGCTATTCATGAATTCAATAAATTTAAATGCTCATTAAGTTATAATTGGAATGCAAATGAAACTAAATTGCATTACATTGAAACAATAATGAAATTTAATTGTTGACTTTGTTATTGGGAGATGGGTGTTTTTTAGACAAAGTGGAATTTATTGATTGTCTACTTTAGTAAATGTGTGAATAAATTTATGTATTTTCTCATTATAATTGAAATATGTTAAGTTTATTTGGGTTAATAACAATGTAAATTAAATAAGAGTATATTAGAAAAAGAAAAATTTAATACATCATCTATAAAGTAAGTGGCGTATAATTTAGGATAGATAAATAAAGAAAACGAACATATCTTTGTGGGATGGAAGGAATATTAATTATACAAATTAAATGAATGACCCAACTTTTTGGGGGCTTCATTTAAAAGGCCTAGTCAAACAAGATTCTCATTTAAATAGCCCCCACTTAATGTAATTTGGGTTAAAGGCATAAAGATTAAAAAAAAATGGAAAAATGAAATTTTTGACTAATATATCCTTGTATGTAACACAAGAACGACATAGATATCGTTTTATTTCCTAGAACGATATAGATAGGGGTGGGCAAAACCACCAAAATCGACCGACCGACCCGATTTGATCAATTTTTGCATATAATTGGGTTGGGTTAGTACAAATATAAAAGGTGGTCGGGTTGGGTTGAGTCTCGGGTTAGATTCGAAACCCAACCCAATCCAACTCAACCCAACTACTAAAAAGTATTGAATAGATAGGGGTGGGCAAAACCCGCCCAAAATCGACCCGACCTGACCCGATTTGATCTATTTTTGCATATAATTGGGTTGGGTTAGGGTACAAACATAGAAAAGGTGGTCGGGTTGGGTTGAGTCTCGGGTTAGATTCGAAACCCAACCCAATCCAACTCAACCCAACTACTAAAAAAGGGTATTGAATAGCAACATGCAACAATAATTGTATAATTGAAACCAAATCCCAAATCCCAACCTAATCCCCTTCTCTTTTACCCGAGCCCAACTCCAAACTCTTTCTCTTGCCTCTCTTTCTCACTGTTGCCTAGCCACTCGCCGGCCATGCCATCGCTGGAGAAGTCATCATCGCTAAAACCCAACACTTGCGAGGTTAGGCATGTATTTGGACACTCAGGTTTTCTTGTTCTTGATTAATACTTGTGGGGGATTAGCTTCAAATTCTTGGGCACAAAATCCTTTGAAGATTACTTTGACGAAGCATAAATCGAAGATTCATCACAAGTTTCTTCAAGCAATTCACTTCTAAAGCTTTTATCTCTGGCAAAATTGGAAGAAACTGGAACTTCTTCCACTTTGCAATTCACCGAATTACGCTTTATTTTTTTGATGTTGATCTCAGTTTTATCATATTTTGATGATTTCTTCAAATCCATGATGAACACTTTGAATTTATGAGTTGTCCTCAGAAGAGCAATTGGATTCAAAAAATTCTACAAACATTTTTTCTTGAATTCTTCTTCTTCGGGTAATTTATCATGAGTCCATGCCTTTTTTTATGTTAATTCTGCAAACTTTTATTTTTGGGTCCAGGCCCAACCCGCCAACCCGACCCGACCCGACCTGACCCAAGCTTGGTCAGGTCGGGTTCCAACCTATTAGCGGGTTGGGTTGGGTTTTATTTCCTTCAAACCGAAAGTATGGGTTGGGTTTGGGGTGGGGTTTGGGATGGGTCCAAAACCGACTCCACGCCCACGCCCACGCCCACGCCCACGCCCACGCCCACGCCCACTCCTAGATATAAATATCATTATAGATGTTTTGAGCTAGAACGATATAAACATCGTTACGACTAATTTAAAACGACTTTGATGTCGTTATTTCACTTACACGATATTTTTTTTTTCTGCAAACAAACGACATAACTATCGTTTTATTTTTTTGGAACGACATAGATATCATTATAGTGTCCGTGGATCGGATTTGATGTTTTGAGCTAGAACGACATGAATATCGTTACAACTAAACTAAAACTATTTAGATGTCATTATTTTAGATATAGATCATTTTCTTTCTGCAAACAAATGAGTGGGATCAACCCACTTGATAACTTTTTTGGGTCATTCAATTCAAAATTTTTAATCAGAACGATATCATTCTCGTTATATTTTAACCTAAACAACTTCAGTGTAGTTATAGCTATATTTTGTATTGAAACGACATAAATATCATTTTCTTAGAACTAGAACGAACATAATGTCGCTTTGTGGGTTGGACTATCGTTTCGCACTCTGGTCGACTCAAAGCATCATTCGTTGGTATAAGCATTACTTTCAAGTGAGAATCGAAAAATCGGTTGAAGGGACGTGCTCGTATTGACTACCTTAGAAGTTCGTAGTGATGTCAAATGTCAACCACCTCCGAAGTTCTCCGGTGAGAATAAGGTAACTCCGTTATTCTTTCCTTCGTCATCCGAGTGGGATCTACCCACTTGATAACATTTTTCGGACCTTCCAGGTATGTCGGAGGCATGTCGAGTGGCCATGGACGTTCGATTCATCTTTTTTAGCCAGAACGATATCAATCTCGTTTCCTTTTAACTGAAACGACTTCAATATAGTTATAGCTGTATTTTTATTGTAACGACATAAATATTGTTTTCTTAGAACTAGAACTAACCCAATGTCGTTTTGTGGGTTGGACTATCGTTTTGCACTTTGGTCAACTCAAAGGATCATTCTTTGGTATAAGAATTGCTTTCAAGTGAGAATCGACGAATCGGTTCGAAGGACGTGCCCGTATCAACTACTTTAGAAGTTCATAGTGTTGTCAACCACCTTCGAAGTTATCCGGTGGGAATAAGGTAACTCCGTTCGTCTTTCCTTCATCGTCCGAGTGGGATCAACCCACTTGATAACATTTTTCGGACCTATCAGGTATGTTGGAGGCATGTTGAGTGGTCTTGGACATTTGATTCGACTTTTTTAGTCAGAATGATATCAATCTTGTTGCATTTTTACTTAAACGACTTCAGTGTAGTTCTAGTTGTATTTTGTATTGAAACGACATAAATATCGACAAGAATGAATATAATGTCATTTCGTGAGTTGGATTATCGTTTCGCACTATGGTCGACTCAAAGTATCTTTTCTTGCTATAAGCATTACTTTCAAGTGAGAACCGACCAATCTGTTCAAGAGACGTGCCCGTATCGACTACCTTAGAAGTTCTTGGTGATATCAACCATGTTCGATGTTCTCCGGAAGGAGTCCGAGTGGGATCGACCCACTTGATAACCTTTTTCGGACGTCCTAGATATGTCGAAGGCATGTCGAGTGGCCGTGGACGTTCGATTTGACTTTTTTAGCCAGAATGATATCAATCTCATTACTTTTTAACTGAAACGACTTCAATGTAGTTATAGCTATATTTTGTATTGGAACGACATAACTATCGTTTTCTTAGAACTAAAACGAACCCAATGTCATTTTGTGGGTTGGACTATCGTTTCGCACTCCGGTCGACTCGAAGCATCATTCATTGGTATATGCATTACTTTCAAGTGAGAATCGACAAATTGGTTTGAAGGACGTGTCTGTATTGACTACCTTAGAAGTTCCTAGTGTTGTCAACCACCTTCGAATTTCTCCGGTAGGAATAAGGTAACTCAATTGTTTTTTTCTTCGTTGTCCGAGTGGGATCAACCTGGCCACTTGATAATCTTTTTCAAACGTCCTAGGTATATCGGAGGCATGCTGAGTGGCCATGGACGTTCGATTTGACATTTTTAGCCAGAACGATATCAATCTTGTTACCTTTTGAATGAAACGATTCTAATGTAACTATAGCTACATTTTGTATTGAAACGACATAAATATCTTGTTACTAGAACTAGAACGAATATAATGTCATTTTCTGGATTGGACTATTGTTTTACACTCCAGTCGACTCGAAGCATCATTCTTTGGTATAAGCATTACTTTCAATTGATAACCGATGAATCGGTTCGAGGGACGTGCTCGTATCGACTACATTAGAAGTTCCTAGTAATGTCAACAACCTTCGAAGTTGTTCGATAGGAATAAGTTAACTTTGTTCATCTTTCCTTTGTCGTTCAAGTGGGATCAACCCACTTGATAACCTTTTAGACTTTCCAGGTATGTCGGAGGCATGCCGAGTGGCCGTGGATGTTCAATTCGACATTTGTAGTCGGAACAATATCAATCTTGCTTCCTTTTAACTGAAACGACTTCAATATAGTTCTAGCTATATTTGTTATTGAAACGACATAAATATAATGACATCAATATCGTTATGTCAAATCAATATATGCGCAAGTATATATGTACTGGAACGACTTCAATGTCGTTATTTGTATCATAACGACTTCAATATCATTTTGTGAAATCGATACATGTGCAACTTGTTACTTGATAAATAAAAAGGAAAAAAATTATTTTAAAAAAATATCACTTGTTGGCCTGGGTGTTCACCCACTCGGTGACAACAGAAGCACTTCTGCTTCTACTGGGCGAAGGCCCAAGCTTAAAATATAGTGGAACGATTTCAATGTCGTTATTTATATCATAACGACTTCAATACTTCAATATCGTTATGTCAAATCGATACGTGTGTTTGTTACTAAATTGAAACGACTTCAATGTCGTTATTGGACACGTAAAGACATCAAGGTTGTTATTGTTTATTTTTGGACTATGTTCTTTACTCGTGGGGGTAAGTTCTTGATGCCATTTTGAAGTATTCATAATAAACTTCGCAAAACATTTCTCGGATTGAAAAACCGTTAGAAAACGTGTTCAAAATAATAAGCCAAAGATGACTATTATTCTCATTTCAACCAACTAGTGATCTTAAAGGCAGACCATTTGTATTCTCCTATCCTATGCAACCATGAAACAGATAAACTCTAGATTGCACACATTTGCATATAATGAATACGTAGAAAAAACAGGATAAAAATGAAAAGAATAAATTGCAGAATCCATAGATTCATTCAATAGTTACAAACTAAAAACTTCAAGGATAGGCAATAGATATCTTACATAATGCAATACTAATTCTCATTTACATTTCCATTATTGTGGCTAACCTATATACTTCCTCGTGCACAAAAGCTTCTTCCTCTCAGCAAAATGCTCCACGAATAGACTCAATAACTCGTGAAGCAATCCCACCACTTGTTTCTCAGACAAATCACCATACGTCCTTAAACCTGAGAATTCAATATATGGAGAAACATATGGAAGCCTCTGAAATTCATCCAACCAATCTTTTATCTTCTGCTTCAACCTCAATCCTTTTGATGGAAATAGAGAGAATGCAATCGATTCGTTAGCTCCTCCACTACATAAACCTCTCATCATTGCTTTTTTTTTCTGCACAGATAAAAACTTCCCATTGTTTCCATCAGAAGAACTCTCAGTAAAAACCAATCCTTTTAATCCACCTTCAATTTCTACAATCCTAAAACACCCATAATCACTAAGAAAATCCAAAGGGTCCCTTGAAAATTCCTCGGGTAGGTCTAACTACCATTGCAAAATGTTAATTACCTTTAAATGAAGCATCTTTTTGCTGCCACTCATCAGTATAACCTTCTTCAATCTATCCAAAATATCAACTTCAAATTTTTCATAGACCAAAGTTCAGTGAGTTGTCAGTGACACTTTAAAGTTCAGTGAGTAAGTATTAACAAGTTCAAAGTTCAGTGAGTATTTGTTAAATTTATCCATATGTATGTTGAAATCATACCCTTTCTTGGAAACAACAGAAATCGGAATGGAATAATTGTCATGCGGTGAGGATGAATATGACATGAAGAAATTTTTGAGAGAGATGATGGGTTTGAGGTGAATGGATTTGTGTATGAAATCAATGAAGTCAAAATATGGGTCTTTTTTCCATTTCATATACACATCTACATAGGTTTGGATTTGGGTGTATGAGTAGGCTGGCGGGGGGTTGTGAAGGAAGTGAAAGATACAATTTTGTGAAAAGGAGAAGAAGAAACTTTGGATGGAATTCTTACAGTTTTTTATTTGCTTCGAGTACATTGGTAAGCGGCAGTGAGATGGAGGTTCTGGTGGTGGTGGGGTTTAGGGATTTTTTCTGGGATATTCATATCTATCACCTCTCATTTTCTGGCAAGTGAGATGGAATGAGAAGAAGAAAGTGAAATTAAATGTGAAGGGTATAAAAGCCTTTTTACTTTTTTATTAAATTTTTAATTTTTTTTTCTTTTAATTTGGTCAAAGCCTTTTGAACAGAAGTATTATAAGAAAGGCTATTTACTATTTAGCCTCATTCCCCCAACTTTTTGTGTGGTAGCATATACAAATATTGCCCAATTTTCTGCTGAGCTAATATCAGTAGAATTCATTAGGCACACCGCACATCTGCACAGATTGGCATTGACCAAACCTCCACCGAAATTGCTACTACTGAGTCTAGCAAGACTGATGTTCTTAGGAATGACATTGACAAAAATGGTAAATACCAGAGCACTAATTCTCTGAAGACTCCACCATTCCATCAGAAGAATGCATCCACTAGGCAGAGTAATTCCTATGGCTATAATTATCAAACAGGTGGTGGAATGTCCCAAAGAAACAATGCAGAAATGATTGGCGCTATCGAATAATGGGTTTCTGTTACGCCCTAATCCTACGTGGGCAAGGCAATCTCACTTGGGACTCCACGTGGACACGGTCAAAGTCAACATGCTTTGGCTCAACCCCTCTCTGAGACTGTTTGCACCGAGGAGGTTATATAACCGAGGCTATTTATGCAGAGGAGCTTGGATCTCTGAGATTATTAAAGTCTGACCCTAGTTGCGTGCTAAGGAAGCCTTCCCTACCAAACCTGTGATTCAATCTTGAAAACATTGATGGGACTACCTACCAATACAGCTTGTCACAGTCATAGCCCCTTAGTTGCGGCTGAAAATAACTTCCTCATTAATGTTAATGACGTGACACCAAAGATGTGACTCAAGAACCTTTTAGATGGAACCACGTGTCGCACATCGAATGGGATCATTCTTATAGAATTTGCTTATAAATACTAAGATTATTTCCACAAGAGAGGGATGTTGAAATATTACTCTCACAAGAAATATCAAGTCATCTATACTAATTATTCTTCAAGTGTTATAACCACCTGATAAATCGTTAGTTAGGGGCCCTCAAGCTATTATCTCCACCATAGTGTGTTTCTCTTTATCTATTGTTATCTACCCACTCGGTCCTAGACATATCTGCATGGTTGAATAAACTAGGTGGCAATCTAAGTAAGAGGAGACACAAACGTAGGAAAAGGAGGCGTGGGGTTCATGTTGGATGCTATTTTTAGAGGTCAACAGATTGGTGCCGTCTGTGGGAAACGTAACTAAAAGCCTTAGCTTCTTTGAACAAATGAGTCTCCCTAAACAAGGGATCAACCGGCCCACCAAATGAGCAGAAGCAACGAGGATGAAAACCCAAGAAGAACCAGGCCCGCAACGGACGGAGAAACCGTGGCGGGAGCAAGGGTTGAGGAAACTCCTCGGAGGAGGCGTGGAAGGAGGTTTCCCACCAATCTTGAACGAGAAATGAGAACAATGGGCGCCCGGTGTGAGGCGGTGCCCAACATCATGCCTAAATGCAAGAATATATCTAAATGATGCAAGTGCGAGGTGAGAACCGTCCTCATGAGTTTGACCCAGATGATCCTAATAAAGAGCAGGAAGTTGATAGTGGACCTTTCTGTAATCCATAAGTCAAGAGAGAAGCCTCTCGCGCTAGGACAAGCGGAGGAGGGACCAATCCCTCGACAACAGACAGGAGGCCCCAACCAACAATGTCCGCCAGCGTATTTGAAAGACTAGGCGAACACGGAAGCAGAAAGTGGCCTCAGGAGAATCCGCCAAGGAGAGAACAACCTCAGAGTCCCCCTAGAAATAGGCAGAAAAAGAGAGCGAGGGGGCGGAAGCTAGGAAGAATTTGACTTCCAGCTCTACCTACCTCAGCAAATTATGCAACCGCAGCCTCCAAGGCTATGGGGGGAACAGCAAGCTCAGCCTCTCTTACAATTTCATCTAGAATCAGGAATGCATCCATCCTCCACGAATTTCGCATGCCCAAGATTGCCTTTACACAGGCAGAGGAGATCTCTTGGACCACGTGAACATGTACAAGACAGAAATGAGTCTCTGAGGAGCTACTCCGGCATTGAAATATAGAGCTTTTCACCTTACCTTATCAGGAGGGGCGAAGCGATGGTATAATAAACTAGTCGCTAGAAGTATTTCTAGTTGGCCAGAGCTGAAAAAGACGTTTATCAATTACCTCTCGTCACAAAAACCTACTTCGGCCCTAGTCTAACACCTTCTTGACGTAAGGCAAACTCCAAATGAGCCACTACAGAGCTACCTGGGCCACTTCAACGAAGAAATGCTATTCTGTGAAAGAATAACTGATACCGAGGCCCTCTCCGCTCTAAAGGCTGGGCTAGACATGAACCTTCTATTTTGGAGGAATGTCGCAACAAAAACCCAGCAACCTTTGACCAGTTGGTGGAGATGATCACCTAAAGAGATAACTAATGAGAACATGATTCTTCACAGAAATCGAGGTGGATTGGGAGCCAACCCTGCGTCTATGGCCGGATACGTCCAAAGCCACGGCAGGCTCCCTCTCCAGCAGAATCCACGCAGGAGAAACTACCCATCCGACCCGAACGTTAGAATAAGTTATGTGGCCTCTGCACATGAGGGCCTGCTCCCTTCTTATACTATCCCAGTAGCGTCAAGCTCGGCAGCCAAACTATATAATTATGGTATATCCCCATCCACATATTATGAAACAAGAACCAGTGCACCTTCGGTGATTCCTCCCCTCAAATGGTCTCCACAAAATATTGTTGCGTCCACCGAAATTATGGACATAGTACGGATGAATATCGCGAAGTGGAAGATCTAGCTAATAAAAAGATAGCCAATTCGGGGCACAGACGTGGGACGAATTCCAGACGCAGAAATCAATCCCCGATGAGAGGGCGGTGGCCACCATTCCAAGACAGACACCCTCAGCAATGGGATAAGAGGCCTTTGGGTCAAGAACCACGAAGGAGGCGTAATTCGAGAAGCCCAGCAAGACAACCTCAACTGGAAAGCGTCCCGGAGCCCCGCCTAATCAAGGGTCCTGAAAAGGCCCCGATTCAGGAGATAGACACTATTTACTGAGGTCCTTATATTGGAGGCCAAACCTGGAACGCCCAGAAAAGCTACGCCAAAGAGGCGAAATGGATCCAAATGACCAATTGGCTCATCAACAGTCGACCCTCAGGATAAAAAAAGGTAGACCCTATCACTTTCACCGAAGAAGACATGAAGGGTGTGCACTATCCCCACTGCGATGTCCTTGTAGTGAGGGCAGTCATAGCTCGGAACGGATTGGAAAGAATGCTAGTGGATAACGGAAGCTCTGTCAATGTCATCTTCTTAAGCACTTACGAACAGATGAACATTGATATCCCATTAGAACCGTCGATCAAGCCCCTTTACGGATTTACTGGTGATTGTGTAACCTCGAAAGGGATAGTGTGCCTCGCCGTTACTATGGGGGAAGAGCCTTTCGCTGCCCACACTTTCATAGAGTTCTTGGTAGTGGACAGAAGGTCAGCTTACCATGGAGTCCTTGGCTGACCAGCACTGAAAGAACTTTGGGCCATAACATCTGTTCACCACCTCTGTATAAAATTTCCTACCGAGGAGGGTGTGGTGACTATACGAGAAAACCAACCTGAAACTAGGAAATGTTACATAAATGCCCTAAGGAAGGCGGAGAAAAAGAGGTAAATATGACGTTCTTAAACGTAGAGATGGCGGATGCCTCGGAAGAGTCACCTGAGGATATACTGATGGAAGAAGCAATTTCCTCTGAGGACATAGATCCAAGAGTGATGGGAGTCGAATGCCGGCCCTCCAGTCGAAGAACTGGAAAGTTTCCTGGCAGATCCTAGTGACCCAACACGGAGGCTCCAAATAGGAAGGGACCTCATAGAAGAATCCAAAAGAGGCCTGAAAAAGTTCCTTAGCCACAACCTAGATATGTTTTTGTGTGGAAACACGAGGATATGATTGGGATCGACCCAAAGGTAAGCTGTCACCACCTCAACGTCAATCCCAAATTTCCATCCCACCGACAAAGCGAAGACCCTTAAACCCAGATAAGTACGAGGCCTTGAAAGAGAATGTGGGAAAACTTCTCCAAACAGTTTCATCCGGAAGCCTACTATCCTAGGTAAGTCTCCAATCCGATTTTGGTTAAAAAGCCCGGGAGAAAAATGAGAATTTATATAGATTTCTCCAACTTCAACCAGGCTTGTCCTAAGGATAGCTTTCCACTACCTCGGATAGATCAACTGGTGGACTCCACGTCCGGACATGAACTCTTAAGCTTCATGGATGCTTATTCAGGCTATAACCAAATTCCTATGTACCCACGAGACGAGGAGCACATCGTTTGTAACAAACAAGGGTCTTTACTACTGCAAAGTCATGCCATTTGGCTTAAAAAACACTGGGACAACCTACCATAGGCTCGTCAATAAAATGTTTGCCAATCATCTCGGTTCAACCATGGAAGTCTACGTGGATGACATGTTGGTTAAAAGCTTAAAAGCTGAGGATCACGTACAACACTTGGAAAAGACTTTCCAGACCCTCCGAGCTTACAAGATGAGACTTAACCCCATGAAATGTGCCTTCGGAGTTGCCTCTGAAAAGTTCCTTGGCTACATGGTAAACCAGCGGGGTATCGAAGCCAACCCAGAGAAAATCAAGGTACTGATAAAAATGAAATCGCCTAGGAAGCCCAAAGATGTGCAATGCCTCACCGGGAGAATGGTAGCCCTTAGCCGTTTGTATCAAAAGTTACAGATAAGTGCCTTCCTTTCTTTAAAGTCTTAAAATGAGGTAACTGGTTTGAATGGACAGAAGAATGCGAGGCCACATTCCAGGCCTTAAAAGAGCACATCTGGCCATGCTCTCCTACTGTCAAAACCTAAATTGGAAGAAACATTGTTGCTCTATTTAGCTGTATCCGTCGAGTCAGTAAGCTCAGTCCTTGTTAGGGAAGAAGAACACCAACTACCTGTTTAATATGTAAGTAAGGCTCTTCTGGGGGAAAAGACGTGCTACCCAGACATGGAGAAGTTGGCATTGTCACTCATCACCACTTCCAGAAAACTTAGGCCACACTTCTTAGCCCATAGCATCCACGACCCCCGACTAACTTTCCTCGAGGCGGGGTGATGCCCCGCTTCGTTTTTTTTTTTTTTTTTTTTTTATAAAACCGAAAAAATAATTAAAAGGGATAATATTTTAAAAAAAATGGGCAAACAAAAAAAAAAAATTCAAGAATGGGAGTGTAATGATTAAGATTTATAATTTATAATTTAAACCCGAGTTCGATTCTTCATCCATTTTCAAAGTTTTAATTTATATTCCCTCGTAGATTTTAAAAAAAAAATTTGTTAGCACACCTAAAATAGACACCCCGATGGCAGCACCCGGGTGAGTTGGAGCCATCCCAACTTGAGTGTATTTTAGGGAGGCAATTGGATAGTTCTTCGAAATGAGCCAATTCGAGATAAATGAGCATCCTCAAAGAGCAAGCCCTCATAGATTTTATGGTAGGTCCTCACCCGGTCCTCGAAGGCCAACTTGGGTGTTCTTTTCGTGGATAGTTCTTCGAGAGAACTCACGTGATCCGGTTCGACTTTAAAGCCTCAAACAATGTTGCAGAGTACGAGGCCTTGCTATCTGGCATTCGCCTGGCCAAAGAGATGAAAGTACAAAGGCTCTCCATGGCAAGCGACTCCCAACTAGTAGTGAGCCAAGTGAATGGAAGCTTTGCCGCTTAGGAAAGAAATATGGCTTCCTACCTAAAACTGGTGAGGAACCTCATCTCTTGCTTCAAAAAGTTCGAGCTAATTCAAGTGCCCAGGGCAAATAACGCCAACGTAGATGCACTTTCCAAGCTAGCAAGCAGCAAAGACTCGGAGCTTCTTAAGCTGGTTCCCATTGAACACCTCAGCAAGCCCTCCATAGAAGCCATCACAGAAGTAATGTGGATCGAGGAGACCTCCATGTGGATGGATCCTATCCTGGCATTTTAAAAAAACCAAACACTCCCCGCAGATAAAGAAGAAGATAGAAAGCTGAGAATGAGGGTGGGACACTTCGTACTATTTGATGACGTCCTCTACAAATTAGGCTACTCCATACCACTCCTCAGGTGTGTTGGGATGAATGAAGCTGATTATATCTTCAGAGAAGTCCACGAGGAAATATGTGGCAATCACACCGGGGTTTGGCCTTGGCCCAAAAAATCCTCAAACAAGGATACTTCTGGCCCTCGTTAAAGAGAGATTCTTTGTATCATGCAAGAAAATGTGACAAGTGTCAACGCTTCACTACAATACCGCGTCAGCCCAACCAAGAACTTACCACAATATCCAGCCCATGGCCCTTTGCCAAATAAGAGATAGATTTCATAGGCCCTATGCCTATAGGGGTAGGGGCAATGTATGCCACGCCTTAGTCGCCATCGACTATTTCACGAAATGGGTCGAGGCAAAGCCAGTGGCAAAAATCACCGAGGCCAATACCTCCAAATTCATATGGAAGAATATCATATGTCGATTCAGGATTCCTCACTCTCTAGTTTTCGATAATGGAAAACAATTCGATAATAAAAAAATCAAGAACCTATGCGAAAAGCTGGGAATCGCTAAACACTTTTCTAGCCCTCATCACCCTCAGGCCAACAGTCAGGTGGAGGCTATTAACAAAACTATCAAATACACTCTTAAGCGAAAGCTTGAGGCGTCAAAGGGGACATGGGTCGATGAACTCCTGCATGTCCTCTGGGCAATCAGAACCACAGTCAAAACACCAACATGGGAGACTCCATTTTCAATGGCCTACGGATCCGAAGCTGTAAGCCTAGTAGAAGTTGGTGTGCCATCGCCTCGCCGACTGCTCTTCAACGAAGCCAACAACGATAACCTGATGAGGGCCGGCCATGACCTCCTACTAGAACGAAGGGACAACTCCCAAGTAAAGCTAGCTTCTTACCAAAGAAAAATGATCCGATATTTCAACAAGAAAGTCAAAAAACGGTCCTTCCGCATTGGCGATCTAATATTAAGGAGAGTGTTTTCCTCCAAAGAACCAGGAGTGGGGACCCTAGGCCCCAATTGGGAAGGACCTTACCGGGTCACGAGGGAAGTGCACCCTGGCACACACTGCATTGAAGACTTGGATGCTAAGCAACAGCCTCACCTATGGAACGCCGAACATTTGCGCCGATATTACCAATAGATTAGAAAAGAGGTTCGTCATGTTTGACTTCAAATATCTTGTATTCAAATGACCCAGTTGTACTTGGCCAATCCTTTATTTAATGTTTTCAAGTCATTTGTTTTAAAGCATAGCTTCGGATTAACGCATTGGCGATATGGCAGACCAAACTTATCTGGCCCAAGCGAGGCTCATTGTTTATATGAGATACGCCGCTACTAAGAAATATTTTTCACAATTAATACATAACAGAATAATATGCTTCGGAAACAAAGTTCATTACAAAAATTTCTATCTATTACAGCAACTACCCTAACTGTCCTCATCACCCTCAACATCGGGTGGGAAAAACCTAGCTTCTAAGGGTCCGACATCAAAATATGGATGGTCGGTTCTGAGCACGTTCAGGACTCCCTGATGCCCGACTCTGGAAAAATAATCAGAGAAATTGGTATAGGTCTCGGTGTTGTGGAAGTTCGCTACAAACTCTACCTACACATTCTCCAATCTCCCTTCCATCTATTTCTTTTCGCCAAGCAGCTGGGCAACCTCAGCTTCCGCCTCTCCTCCCCTTCTCAGCAGATTCAAGGTTCCCCATCAAACTATGAGCCTCCTGCTCATGAGCCTTGGACTTGTCCAACAGCCACCTTTTCTCTTGGTTGGCAACCTCCAAAGCCCCGGTCAGCGACCATCTGAGCAGCATTAGCATTGTCCAGCTACTTAGTCAGGTGCAGGATGTTGGACTCTGACTCTCTCAACTCCTCCTGAAGGTGCTCGTATGCCGAGCGCGCACTGTCCACAGCAGCTTGCAACCCTTCCAAAGCCTGCCTATGCTCATTGTTTGACTTTGACGCCTCAGCAACGAGCTTCTTATGTTCTTGCATGCGCGTCCTGAATTCACCAAGCACCTTCAGCTACATCCCAACGGCCCTGATTGCCGAAGCCAGTCCAGCCTCTAGCACATCTCCCAAGTCCCCATGTGAGGCAAATTCTTCCCATTTAGGAGAGAAGTATTTTTTCACGGCCTGCGCTCCCATGGAAGGATAGAAGGGCACATTTCAGAGTGCCTCGTCTGGCATCCTAGACCCCGAAGCACTGATTAACTCTCTCAGCTTCTTCTTCGAGTCATAAGGCCTCCCAACGGGATCCCCTGGATTTTGAGTCGTCTGAGGAGGGCCTTCAAGAATGACCTCCCCCGAGGAATTAACGGAAAGGGTTCGCTGAGAAGTTGGAACACCACACACCGCGTAGTTATCCACAACATCAACACTTTTTCCTTAGATTGAGAGGTGGCCCCGGCCTTCCTATTCCTGGACAGATGTGCGTCTCCCTCCGGGGGATTTGAATCCTCTATCTCCATTATAATAGGGGCATCAGCCTCTTCTCTGTCGCCCTTCTGACTCAGGTCCTCTATGACCTTCTTTTGTCGAATATCTTCAGAGGATCCAGACACCAAAACCCTCGGCCTCTGCTTTGTTAGACGCGCAAGCATCGGCCGGGGGTGCCTCCCTTGGTCTGCTTTAGCTACACAAAGAAGTGATTATTAATAATTACTCAAAAAGGCGAAAAAAGTAGTGAATATTACCTTTCGAGGCCATCAAACCCAACTCTATCATGCTGTTATACCTGTTCAGGATGAACCCGTGCCATCGAGTAGCAAGAGACGCTTGGTATATAGACTGAAACAAGTCGACATCCTCATTTAACAACTCGCAACGAGGAAGAGCATCTGCGAAAAGATGAACAGGTCGTTAAAATACGCTTATAAATTCATTCATGCAATTAGTTCTACCAACCCTACTCACTGGCTATTCCATAAATATTGGGTACGTCCAAATCCGGCTCCGGATCATCAACAACCCTCTGCCAATCACCGCCACCCAGAACCACAATTCATTCCACTGCTTAATTGAGGAGGGACAATCCGTCACCAATGGCCTATGGGACCCCCAAGGACAAATAATAGCACCCAGGCTCCTCTTCCTTGCCTTTCTTCCTCGACAACTTCATTGGCTGATAGATAGTCTTGAACGTGTGCAAGGGCATTTCCTTACCGAATGAGTTTCGAAACCACAGATACAGACCCCCAACCATCTAGCTCCATCCATTCGGGGCCACCTGGGTTGGAGCCAAACCATAATGGGTGCAGAGGCAAGCGCATCCCACTTACAAAAGCATTCAAGATAACGCAGTACACCCCTCATCAGGACACAAGCCCGCTCATTGGGCTCCGAGAAAATAAGCTCAATGTCAGAAGAGACCCTGTACGCCTCCCTCAACAATCTCAAATCCTCCGCCACCATTATTGATGGCACATCCAGGGCAGCCCATCGTACTACATCAGCCCTATACAGATCCTCAACTTCTATCAGACTCAGAGCCAAAGTTATAGCCATCACCTCGCCCGTATTTACGTCAACTCCAAGGATGGGCAAAACACCCTCCATGGGCGGAGACACATAAGGAAACACCTCATCCCCACCACGCCCAGAGGCGCCACCCTCAACGGGTCTCTCAGACATTTTAACAAAAAAAAAAATAGCAAGAAAAGATGTTGGGAAGGAATGGTTACCTAAACCTAAGCCTTCATCGGAGATGTAGACAGAGAAGCAGTCGCCGGAGATTCTCGCCAGAAATCTATGGACGTCAATCCTCTCAAACTTTCTCAAAAACCGCATGAGACTGAAAATGAAAATCCCACCTATATATATATATAGACAACAGGCGTCTATTTTCCACCGTCAGATCAAATCAAGATTCATCTACACCGTCCATCAAACAACAATCCATCGCTACCTTTGAATCGTAAGAGGCACCAACATTTTTTTTGAATTAACGACAACGATGCGGGCGTGTTTCCCACGCGCGCGTCCTTTCCCGATCAAATCAAAAGCCCCCAAAATTCAATGCACTCATTACCTGCAGCCGCCGTATCATCATTTTGATGAGACACACATCAGAGAGCTTAATAATTGGAAGACTCGTAGACTCTATCATTAATGCACCTGCAGCATGCTTCTGCCTCAAAATTTTCATCACCTAACCACTCAGCCTCTCGTCGCAGGCCTCTCCCAATTAGGATAGCCACTGACAAGCTATCTCCATCCGCATAAGGCTTTCTGCGGCGTTATGGCCTCCCACTTGGGACTGCCTACGCATGGAGCCTCTTCCATATGGGGTCCACGACGTTCAGGCCTCCCACTTGGGACTACCTACGCATGGAGCCTCTTCCATAAGGGGTCCACGACGTTCAGCCTTCCATTTGGGACTGCCTATGCAAGGAGCCTCTTCCATGGGACGCCCACGCGTGCGGAGCCTCCCACTTGGGACCCGCCACGCATAGAGCCTCTTCCATAGGGCGTCCACGACGTTTAGGCCTTCCACTTGGGACTAGGGTGGGCAAAACCGACCCAAAGCGCTCAACCCGACCGACCCGAGCGGTTTGGGTCGATGGGTCGGTTTTTAGTATACTCGAGTCGGGTTTCGGTTACCAAGTCGATTTTCTTGTTGGGTCGGGTCGGGTCGGGTCGGGTTGTGGGTTGGGTCAAAAAACCGACCCAACCCGACCCGACCCACAACAATTAAATTAAAAAAGGAAAAAACTGAACCCTTAAACTAAAACTTTCACACTTTCATTTCAGTCTTCAGCAGTTCAGCCGCACATCAATTGCCAAACTCTCTCCACTTTCGATCTTCACCAAGACATCGTAGCCCTCAGTGCCACTGTGCTAGTGCCAACGAGCTCCACTTTCCGATTTCCTCCAGCCATCCAGTCTAGTCTCTCTAATCTCAGATTGTTGCCGGTCGCAACAATCTTCTCCGTCGATCTCCAGTTTGCCATTTTGCAAGAATCGCCAGGTTTTTTTCGAATTTCACATCGTCTCTCCTTCCACAACCACTTGATACCGGTGTGTGGATGCAAACTGTATTGTTACTCTTGCTTTCATTGGGATTAATCTGAACCCTTCCCCTATACCCACCTAATATATATGATGTTTTAAAAAGTGAACAATACATTTTTCCCTTTCAATGGATTAAGTAATAGAAGGTTTGAGATGTCAGAATGATCTTGAGGCAACGAGCTATTAACCTTAGTTCATGCATTTCTATCTTTGAAAGTGATGATCAGTTTCAATTATACACGTTATAAGGGTGAATTAGGTGAGATGCATAGTTCTCTGTCATTTATTTGCAGAAATCTTCTGTGATAAATTGTTTTGTCTGTAATTAGAAGGGTACCTATGAAATTGTTGAGCAGTAGAAAATTAATATATGAAATAATTGTTATGTTCTTGAGAAGCTTTTGGAAACAAAGATACTGTGACAAATATGAATATTATATCAGTTTGGCATCGAATTGTTATGAATATCACATTGGCATCGAATTGGTGTGTTCTTGATAAGCTTCAAAAACTTTGCAACAAATTCGAATTTTGCTAATTCATCACAAATCTAATAACTATTTTTTAGTTTACTTCTACCAAAATTATCCGTTGAATTTGGTACAACATTATTCTGTTTTATGATTCTGTTATAATGTGTTCTTGATTCTTTTATTTTGACAATTCTATGTTGAACTTAATGTATATCCCAATTTTTCGTGATGATCATTTGTAGATTTGCATTGAATATTATTTTGGTGTTCTTTGGCCGTTGAAGAGATCAAGAGAGTGACCAAAATGGACAAAGGTATAATACTTGTTCTTTCTAACTTGTTAAATTGGATTTTGATTATCTCATTTTATACATTGATTATTGATAAATTTTGTGGAATATTTATGTAGATATGAATATGTTTGAAGAGAGTGACAATATAGCCCCATCAAATGACACAAATTTGAGTTCAGATACACGTCCATCATCAACATTAGGTAAGAGAAAATCGAACAGAATGGCTTTATATGTTTGGGATCACTTCACAATCGTTAGGGTCAAGGGATGATCCGAATGTTAGGTGTAAATGTAACTACTGTGGAATAGATTACGCATGTGGTACCAAAAAGTGTGGGACAAGTACTTTGAATAATCATTTGGCAAATAACGGTAAGAAATATCCTTGTAGATTACAAGATAAAAAGCAGAAAATACTATCTTTTGAGAACCAAAAAGAGGGTGGTGGGAGCAATCTTATAGCTATTGGTCGTAGTAAGGTGGAGTGTAGGGTTGCATATGCTAAAATGGTAATACTTGATGAACTGCCTTTTAGGTTTGTTGAAGCTTGAGGATTTAGATTATTTTGTAATGTTGCATGTCCTCAGTTTGATCCTCCGTCACGTAGAACTCTTGTAAGAGACATTTATCAATTGTATTTGGATGAAAAACTGAAATTGAAAGATGTTTTCTCATCTCACCATCAAAGGGTTTCTCTTACAACTTATACTTGGACTTCTAATCGAATGTGAATTATATATCTCTAACAAAGACACTACATTGATTACGATTGGACTCTTCATAAAGCGCATTTTGAGCTTACGTGTTGTTCCAAATCATAAGGGTGAAACTATTGGTAAAATGATTGTGTCTTGCTTGAATAAGTGGAGAATTGACAAAATATTTACAATCACGGTTGATAATGCAACATCAAATGATACGGCTATTTCTTATCTTAGGAGGAAGGTCCTTTGGTTGGGGTAATGATGGGTGTCGCTAGATGGTAGATATTTGCACTTGAGATGTTGTGCACATATTATCAATTTGATTGTTTGTGATGGTTTGAGGGAAGCACATGACTCTATTGTCGGAATTCGCAATGCGGTAAAATATGTTAAATCTTCTCCTGAGGTATGAAAATTGAAGGAGTGTGCGAGACAAGAAAAGATTGAATGTAAATCTATTGTGTTTTGGATGTTCCTACTAGGTGGAATTCTACTTATCTTATGTTGGAAGCTGCTTTGAAATTTGAAAAAGCTTTTGATAGGTTAGAAGAAGGCGATGCACAATATTTGAATTACTTAGGGAAGAAGAAGGGGTAGAAGGAAGGGTGGTCCACCTACAAGTTTGGATTGGGAAAATGCTTCTGTGTTTGTGAAATTTCTTAAAAATTTCTTCAATGTTACTTTGACTTTCAGTACTTCATTGAATGTTAGTGCTCCTACTTATCTTCATGAAATATCTAATCTTGTACTCAAATTGGATCAATGGAGTTTAAGTAGCGATTTTTTGTTGGGTGAAATGGCTTCTAACATGAAGAAGAAGTTTGATAAGTATTGGGGTAAAATGGAAAATGTGAATCAGTTGTTGCTTGTTGCTACTATACTTGATCCAAGATATAAATTGGATTATGTTGAATATTGTTTTGTTGATATCTACAAGGATGAAGAACTTGCTAGTAGCATGACTAAGATGGTGAAAGCTAATTTGATGTCTATTTATGAGTGGTATGTGGAATGTGAAAGAGTTTCTGGAATGAGTGAAGTAACGAATGAGGCTACTTCAAGTTCTTTTAATTCTGATAAAGGCAGTTCTTGTTGTTCTACTAGTGAGGCTCACTTTCTAGGTTTGATGAAAACAACAAAGAAAAGATTTGATCGATATAAAGAATGATGTGGAAAGATATTTGTTGGATGCCCGTGAAAGTGTGAAGAACAAGGATTTTGATGTTCTCAATTGGTGGAAGGTGAACAAGAGTAAGTTAAAATGGTATTTTGTCCAATATAGCTAGGGATGTGTTGGCAATTCAAGTCTCTACCGTTGCTTGAAAGTGCTTTTAGTCTTGGAGGAAGGATACTTCATCCTTTTTCGTAGTTCTTTAAGTCCTAAAATTGTGGAGGTCTTGGTATGCACTCAAAATTGGTTGAAAGCTTGTCCAAACTTAGATGGATTTTTTATGGAAGATATTGAGCATTGCAATCAATTGGAAGCGGTGTAATCAAACTACATCTTATATAATTGTTAAATTCTTTTTTCTATCTATTTTATTGATAATTCAATTATTATTTGTTTAGAAATTTTGGAATCAATGAATTCAAAATCAAGCTGAAGCTACTCAAGAGCCCAAAACCTAGTTATCCATTCGTTTTACAATCTTGTTCGTGTAGCGTATAAATATAAACTTTGACAAATACTTATTTCAATGTATTCTTTATTTTTCCCTAATAGTTTCATTTACTTTGTTTCAGAAGCCTACTAAAAGTTTCTTCAATGGAATGTTTGATGTAATATTTCAAGTTTTGACTTTTAACAATGTTGGTTAATTGAAATATGTTTGGATAACTGTAATATTTCACATTTATAATTTGTTAGGGTTGGATGACTGTAATATTTATAAATTTGGATTTAGTTTGGATGACTGTAATATTTTTAGATTTGAATTTAGTTTGGATGATTGTAATATTTTTATATTTGGATTTAGTTTGGATGATTGTAATATTTGTAGATTTGAATTTAGTTTGGATGATTGTAATATTTTTATATTTAGATTAAGTTGGGATGATTGTAATATTTGTAGTCGTTAGTACTTAATACTTATTAAATTATTATTTAGGTTGAATTTGTTTCATTTCCAGGATAATTTTCGAATGATTTATTGCATGTTTATCCGTTATTAATTTTTAATTTGTACTTTTGTAGTATCTATTGAAGTTTGAATTTGTAGTAGTCATTTTTTTGGTTTGAATTTGCAAAAAAAAAAATTAGTCCATATGTAATAGCCTTATGAGCTAAATCCAAAATTGAAAACTGTTAATCTGGAAAAAAAAAAAAATAAATATTACAAACCACCAACTCGACCCAACCCGCCCGACACCGTGCGGGTTGGGTCGGGTCGGTCAGTCGGGTTCAATCCATTTGGTGGGTTGGGTTGGGTTGATTTTTGTCAAACCGAAACTTTTGGTTTGGGTTTGGGTTGGGTTCAAAACCGACCCAACCCAACCCACGCCCACCCCTACTTGGGACCGCCGCTTGGAGCCTCTTCCGACCTACCACTTGGGACTACCTACGCATGGAGCCTCTTCCACCAGGCGTCCACGTCGTTTAGGCCTCCCACTTGGGACTGCTTACTCCCGCAACCGCTCCCTTAAAGGCTTCCGCAAACCTTAATCCATGCCTTAGGCATTAGCTCCATGAGTAAGTTGCCACCGACAAGCTCGGGCCCTGACATTTAGTCTATAAGACTTACATCAAATTCATTTACAGAACTTCATCACCCAAAGGCATAAGGACAATTCATCAAGAACCCAATCCCCAGCAGAGGTATCTCACCAAGCCCAGCGCCCCACATAAATAATGGGGCCTGGACTTGGATTGTGTTGTTATGTCCCAATCCTATATGGAATGTGCGGGAAAAGTCAAAGTCAATGCCTGGAACCCGTCACCCCCATCCAAGGCGGTTTCCCTTACGTCCGAGGCGTTTGGCTAAAATAACTTCCTTTGGCTGGGACGCTTGAGTGTCCAGAAAGGTTTCTCCTGACAAACTTGTCACTCAACCGTTTACCAAGTCCAACACCCCTTATAAATAATAGAGGTCCTGAACTTAGGAGACTATTGTTACGCCCCAATCCCACATGGGCAGGGCAATCCCACTTGGGACTCTACATGGACACGGTCAAAATCAACATGCTTTGGCTCAACCATTCTCTGAGGCTGTTTGCACCGAGGAGGTTATATAACCGAGGCTATTTATGCCGAGGAGCTTGGATCTCCGAAGCTATTAAAGTCCGACCCTGGTTGCATGCTAATGAAGCCTTCCCTACCAAACATGTGATTCAATCTTGAAAAGATCGATGACTGCTTCTGTCAATACGAACACATTACGATCATAGCCCTTAGTTTGCAGCTGAAAGTGACTTCCTCATTAATGCTAATGACGTGATACCAAAGATGTGACTCAAGAACCATTCAGATGGAACCACGTGTCGCACATCGAAGGGGATCATTCTTGTAGAATTTATTTATAAATACTAAGCTTATTTCCACTAGAGAGGAATTTTGAAATATTACTCTCACAAGAAATATCAAGTTCTCTATACTAATTATTCTTCAAGTATTATAACCACCTGGAAAATCGTTAGTTAGGGACCCTCAAGCTATTCTATCTACCATTGTGTATTTCTCTTTATCTTTTGTTAACTACCCACCCAATCATACTGCATGGTTGAATAAACCACGACTTTTTAATTTCGGCCATAAAAGTTTTGGGATATTTAATATAGATTTGTAAAGCTTTTAAAAAGTCTTATAAAATCATGCGTCCAAAAGAGAGAGACACACACGTAGGAAAGAGAGAGAGAGTGGAGTATAATTTTTTATTATAGTTTATTAATGATCGGGTTAAAAATTGATGTATTTTTTTTTTTTTTCATTCTTGTTTTTCTATATAATGGTTACATTTTTTTTTTGGAGGTCAACAGTTTCCATAGAAGGAACCAGTCTGCTGGTGCATAGAAGGGTGGTCTTGGTTCAAAAATGAAACAAGTATATGTGGCTATACAAAACACAAGTGGGAGTTCAATAATGCTTCACAAATCACTTGTGGTAAACGGTTTTCATTGGATTTCCGAACCAGCCGGTGATAGTTATTTTCAAATATTGTCTCTCTGTGGGTATTTGCGCGGTAAAGAACTCACTATTGTTTTTTGGTTCTGCATTTTTTTTGGCTGCAAATCCGATTAGTTTTTGTCGTTCCTTTTACAATTTGGTTTGATGTTTTGGAACTGTAATAGCGCCAACAGATATATTGTTCGTTGATGTTAGAGATGATTAGAGTTAGAGAATTTCATCTCCTATTTGCTGTTGAATGTTGAAGGGAATTTGTGTCAGGACAGCCAGAGCAATCTCACGGGAACCTTCACAGGGAATTAGGTTCAGGTTTGGCAGAAGACAGTTCAGAAGGCGTTTTTCTTTCACATTCGATCAGTTCTGGGGTTTCTGGTGCCTGTGATAACAAGATCAAGTTAGAATCGGGTTCCTGATCAGAAGAGAAAGTGCAACGTGATTCTGTTTCGAACATTTACTTATCATCGTCAGAGGAGAATGGATCTGCAAGTCAGTTGCCGTGTGTACAACCATCATCCAATTATGTTTCTGGTGAGAAAAATTTCAGTAGACCAATATTTCAATCAAGGCCCATTAGATGGTAGCAGAGGGGGAAGATATGCCGATGCAGTAAAAAATTCCAACACCAGCTCTTATTTTCCGGCTCCTGATACTTCTACAGGTTCGAGTGGGTTTCAGAGGAAACCTCTACGAACTGTTCAGCAAACTGAATTTCGAGTTCGGGAGAACAAAAAGAAACAAGAATCTGCAACTACTATTAACAATGGAGTCTCAGTTGATAAGTCAAATTACAAAAGAAGAGCTGTGGGAATTATTGCAAGAGGTGGTTCTAAGAGAGGTAATAGACCATTGAAACAGAGAGTTGAACCATAGAGCTCAGTCTCTGGAAATACTAGTTCTCAAGAGTTGAATTCCGGCGTCAGACTAGGGAAGCAAAGTGTAAAAGACGTGTCCATGAAGAAGCAGAATATTTCTCCCCAGGGGAGTCAAATTTCAAAAGAAATGCTTCTGAGGAGGATGTTGACGACGCTCCCTTGCAAAGTGGTGTTGTTTGTGTTTATACACAACCTGGCATAGAAGCTCCCAGTGATGAAGATGACTTCATTGAAGTGAGATCCAAAAGGCAAATGTTGAACGATTGAGATGAGGGAAAAAGTAATCAAAACAAAATCACGGGTCACAAAGGGGTATTATTGCGTTAGAAGATTATCGTTCTCTTTCATATATTTTCTCATTTGGCAGGTTTCTGATGATGTGCCATTCCTCAACTACATTTTCTCTCACTCATCTCAGCTACTGCCCAAATCTCTTGCTCCTAGACAAAGTGTTGTGGTCTCAACAAGTCCAAATAAGCTTTCTGCACCACTGGCTAGACAATCATCAACCAACTCTCACTCGGATTTTGTTGCCTCAGAGGGCAAAAGCTTGGGCAATAAAGAAGTATCCTCAGGAACCATTGAAGTTTCCCAACCACTGGCTCCAATTGGAACTCCTGCTCTGAATACTGAAACTCCGGCTGATACACCGTCTCATGCTATCACGTACATATCCTTCAAACAGAATCTGTTTCTGTTGTTTCTAATAGTCGAAAAGACCTTGAGACTGTGAAAATGTTTGAGAGCAAAAGTAAGGTTTTGGATCATTTCCAATCATCTGCGAGTATTTGGAGGAATTAATCAACAGGTATGCTGAGCTATTGTTTTTACTGATATGGGTTAATTGTAGCTGGTGATTATTAGCACATGTGAGAATGCTTCAAGCACTCACATTTACTGTCAAAACTCTCAGAAAAGAGACTTAGAAGATGCAAAAAATTATCTATCATTCACTAGCATTTTATGAAATAACATTTTCCTCGTGAGACGAGATTTTGTATATTAGTGCGTATTGAATTTTCTATATTTTATTCGAAAAATCATGACAGGAAAAGGATTTTTAATTAGTTGTTGTATCATATTTGTTAGTTTTGGATCATAGAACATATTTGTTCCCAGGAAAATTTAGGGATAGTTAGAGGTTCTTTACATATTGAATTTGATACTAAGAGGTCTGCTCGATTAGTTCTGTTCTATGAGTCATTCCATGTGATTAGCTCCTTATATGTAAATGATGATCAACACTCACATACAACCTGATACCATAGTTTGCTAGCTGTTCTCTGTCTTGGCACAAATCCGTGTTGATTTTGTTAATTCTACTTGAGCTTCATTTTCGGCATCATATTCTCAGTTTCTTTTTGAACCTCAGCCCGCTTCCATATTAAAAGAGATCCATATTTCTTTTTTTGCTTTTTGTCACCATAGAAAAATTATTGAAACCAATTTGGCATTTCTGTGCAGTGAAATGCTTCTACTGATAAATTTAATTTCTGGCAGGTTATGGCCTTGACCCAGACTCACTTGAGGAGGCTACGAAGTCTGCTCGATATGATTCACACATTTTTGTTGAAGGCCATTCCAGCATTGTTAGTGATCTCGTCTTGCCATCATAATCCATGTTAACAAAGGATATAAGTCTTTCTCTTCTGGTGCAAGTCCAATCATTTCCCTGCTTGCTGGAGAGAGCATTCAATTCGGTTCAATTTATTATACTGAAAGCTTAAGTTGCCACTCTAGTTTCAATTGATTAATTCTGACTCTTTTATTTATCCAACAGGTGCTGTTACCACTCCATCAGTCATTCCTCCAACTAGTCGTGTTGTTTCAAATGGGTTGGGGGCCTGGGGCTCGGGGCTCCAGGCTCCAATCGACCTGGCATGCAAATGTCCCACAATCATTCTGCTTCTGAGAAATGATAGTTCTCTTCTTTGAAAAGGAGAAACGCCCCAGTGACTCTTGTGTTGCCATACAAGATAGTGAGTCTGAAGGTGAAGCAGCTGCTTCCGCAATCTCTGTTGCAGCCTTCAGTAGTGATGAGATTGTTGCCCTTGGGTTAGGATTTTTCGGTTTCTCAGATGCCAAAAACATCAGAGGCGCTGACATTGATGGAATTAAAGCAGGTTGGTTCGAAGTTTCTCCCCTTCTTTTGAGAGAGCAGCCTTTATTATACATTTTCATCGGGAGTTCATTTGAGCATTTGAATTTATTACAGCCTTGTCAGAAGATCAACAAGTGGCAAAGCAATCACGAGTTGAAAAATTATTGAGCGTATCTCTTCCTGCTGATCTTTCTGTTGAGACAACTCCAATCTCTTTATGGCTACCTATGCCAAGTCTGCAGAGTTCTACACCCCAGATGCTTTCTCAATTTCCTGCTGGTCCACCTTCTCACTTCCACTTCTATGAGAGGGAGATCCAATCTTTGCCTTCGGTCCACATGAAGATTCTTCTGGCACCCAATCTCAAACCCTAGATAGTACATCATCAAGTGCAGGACCTCCTGGTACCTGGCAACAATGTCATTCTAGCCTGGACTCAATTTATGTTCTGCCAGCTGGATATACGGGTCCTTTCACTAGTCCGCCTAGTGGTATTCCTGTGGTGCCTCCACATATGGTTATTTATAACCATTTTGCTCCAGTGGGACAATACGGACAGGTTGGTTTGAGTTTTATGGGTACCACCTATATCCCTTCCGGCAAGCAATCTGATGGGAAACACAATCCATCATCTTCAGCTATGCATATTGGTGAGGGAGAGATGAGTAGTATGTGTAAGGTCCCAAACAAGATTGTAAACGTAAAATAGAGCAAAAACAGTAAAGAACACAAGAGGCTTTTTCACCCACTAAGGGGTCCGGATGTTCACGTGTTCTAAACGCTAGTCACCCGTTGAGCATCTACCAAAGTAGATATAGCTCTTGCACTAAAGAATACCACAGTTCACGGTTCGGTTACAGATTACAGAAATCATACAAACCATCACAGTTACTGTTCACACAATTGTGAACAAACCTCCCTCAGTAATCCTCACAAAATCACTCAGATTTTGTACACAAAGTGAAAGAAAATAAGAAGGAGATGAAGTTCTAATCTACAGAAAAACACAAGAATTCAAAGGAAGACTGATCGCCTTTTTCTCTGGTTTTCTCTCTCTCTCTCGGATACTTCCAGAAGAAGAAAACAGAATGAATATAAGGAACCTTTTCATCTAACCCTTGATCCAACGGTAATCCATCAACCACTTGTCACCATCTGAAATTAAGAAGCCCATTTGCATAAGGGGCTCGCAGAGGATGAGTATTGGGCCGCAATCAACCTGTATGATCCTTTAAGTAAATGAAACAGTGGTCCAGGAACTTAAGCCCATTCTGAGGCAGATTTCTCAACAGTATGAATACTACTTCTGCGCAACGAAATGTGTCCAACATGTCTGCTCCTGTTCAGCATCTTACCCCGGCATCACCATTCTTGCCCATTGCCTCCCGTTTGCCCATGTTTGATGTATCTCTGTTCCAGGTAAAAGATTTTATACCTTGTGTAATGGGTATAATGCTATTGATGTTTTGTTATAGTCTTGCAGTTCTATTGTCATTTTCTCCACTTCCTGTCCTATTATGTTTACCTTCTTGATTAGTCCATGTTAAATCAATTATTTTCCTGCACTCTGCACCCATGGGATTATGGTTGGGGGGCTGTTACTTTGGTGGTTGAGAGGGCAGCTCCAATTACACTAGCATTGATGACCTAAACCATTTTCCTCAGGGTATTTCATAAATTTGAACCTCATCATTCACCAAAAGCATCCTTCTCTGGAATTTCTTATATATGAATGACTAAGGAGTGATTTTTGCAGGTAAGTTACTTGTTGGCAGTATAAATTGCCTGATGAATGATTAGATCGTGAACTAATTTTTGTTCTTCCTTGTGCAGGTGTTGCATAGCAAATTATAGTGCAACTTGATAAAGTTTTGAGTACTAGAGTTGAAAATCTCTTCGGCAAGGTGGAGTTTGTTGAGTTGAATGCCTCGAGTTGATTTCTATAACTAAAACCGTGTTTGTAAAATGCGCCTTTTTATGCCCTGAGAATTGATCCAGTCCGCACACGTGGCACACCTACAACCATCAGATGAAAGGTTTGTTGATTGTCATTTAAAAGGAATTTTGGATTTGGATTCTCATATAAGAGGTGCGCAACCAAAGAGTTTTTTCCTCTCTTCTTCATCGTCTTCATCCTTTTCTTTTTCTTTTAATAGAATAGTCTGAATGACCTTTCTTGTTGTAATTTTGAGAAAATGAAGGTTGTGTTGTTCCTTTGCTTAATAGTAACTTTGTGTTGCTAAGTGTGATTAAGAGTTAAAAGAAATCTATGTAATTTCTTGATCTAGAAACAACTGTTTGAGATTATTGATGATTCTTTCAAGCTTTATCTACTGCGATAGTTCAATGGGTGAGTAACATTTAGAACATGTGAACATCTAGACCGGTTAATGGGTAAAAAATCTCGTGTTCGTTTATATTTTCAAGCATATTATGTTTGGATTCTTGAGGTATTTGTATTGGTCGATTACCAGATATATAGTGGTGGCAAATAATAACTTAAGTAAAGCTTCATTGTAATGTATCTTAGGCCATCTCAAACCGAGACTCCATTTCACGCCAAAATAAAGTCCATTTCTTCTCCAACCCAACGTCATCTAGAGACGCCAAAATGAAGATTTGGCACAGCACTATAGATACACTATAGATACAATGAACAAATGGTGTGAAATATTTATTCTGATTTTGCCATTATACTTACAATACAAAAATTTGTTATTCCTCATATATCTTCGTTTATTATCATTTTATTATTTTAATGATTTAAGTGATTTGTGTTTTTTTAGTGAATATATTGATTCCAAGAATTAAATGACAATTAATTATTATTTATGTTATGTAATTTTTTTTTATTTTGTGATGTTAAATATTTTATTTTGTTAATTGTGATATTGAGTATTATTCTTGTTTTTAATATTTTAATAAATGCAATGATTTAGGTAAATAAATGTAATTTTTAACTTATAAATTTAATATAAATACAATATATAATTAAATAATGTTGGAATAAATTAATTGTTGAGAATTAAAAAAAAATAAGGAAAGAGAATGTACACTGTTTATTTGGTGCAAAATTTGAAGTAATGGGTTGGAGATAACATTTGAATTTGGTGCAAAAGTTGCACCAACTTGAAAATATGGATTAGAGATGGCTTTAGAGCCAAGATTTTCATCTTTAAAAGGTTTTTGCTACAAACTCCGACTGCATATTTGAGTCTTTTATATATTTAGTGAAATGTGAACACACTAATAAGTAGGGGCAGATCCAGAAATTTTTTAAGTTTAGACTACTACTGAAAATAAAAACTTCGCACGAGTTGTTACTAAGAATTTTTTTTTTTTACTTTTTCTGGGCGGGCCCCACCCCACCCACCCACCCCACCCCAATCCAAAAATCTGCCCATGCTAATAAGTGCATCAAACTTTTGGTACTTGATGGGTCCATCTTGCAACATAGAAACTGATGAAAAAAATTAACAAAGCCATAAAGTAGATAAAAGCTTAACCATTTCTATCAGTATACATGGCCTATTATAAGTTGGAATATCAACTCTGGTGTAAAATTGTTGTAATTTTTGTGGTCTCAAATAAATTTGGGACAGTGATGATTAATAGATCCGTTATATCTTTATAGGCTTTGAGCTCAAGATTGAAAGATAATTGTATAGTCCACTCCACAAGTGTATCAACTCAAATTAATGAAGGACGTGTGTGGGTTACTTGGAGGTTTTAATGTACTGTTGGGTCGTTGTTCGATGACCTAGTGTGTTGGACATTTCAAGTGGGATATATAGTATATATATATATATATATATATATATATATATATATTAAGAGTATAATAAATTAGGGTATAATATAATAATATAATATGGGTTGTTATTTTATTACCGGGTTAATTTCACCAACGGTCACTGAAGTTACCTCAAAATGTCAAAACGGTCACTAAAGTTCAAAAGTTACAGCGGTGGTCACTAAAGTATGTATTCCTTTCACAAACGGTCACTCCTTAAATTTCTAACTTGAAATGGTGATGTGGCATACAATAGACATTTATTTATTACATGCTAGTCCATATATATACTAAAGTTCAAAAGTTTCGGTGATGGTTGGTCACTAAAGTATGTTTTTTCATAGCAATAGTCGCTCCTTAAATTCCTAACTTGAAATGGTGATATCTGATAGACATTTATTTATTACATGCTAGTCCATATATTTTATATAATATTTATTTTAGTCCCCCATATTTTTAATTATCTTTCAATAACGTCCTCTAAAAATTGCATCTTATGTCCTTAATCTTTTTACATCTTTACACTTTGGTCACAAAAATTTCAATTATCTTTCAGTTAAGTCCTCTAAAAATTGCATCTTAGGTCTTTCAACTTTATACATCTTCAAACTTTGGTCCTCCAAATTCTTAATTTTAATGGCTAAAATAAGTACAATTTTAGTAGTTAAAATAAGTGCACTTTCAATTAAATTCTTGACTTTACATTCGAGTTTTCACCTAAACGAACAAAATAACATAATTAAATAATAAACTACTTGACAAAACTCACAAATATCTACTTTTAATAGTCAAAATAAGTGCAAAACCCGCACTTATTACTTAGAGTTATAATGTAATATATTTTTGTCTATTTTGTCAACTCTAAATAATAATTTGTGAGTTCTATCAAATAGGTTATTTTTTAATTATGTTATTTTGTTCGTTTAAGTGAAAATTCGAGTGTACAGTCAATGATTTAATTGAAAGTGCACTTATTTTGACCACTAAAATTGTACTTATTTTGGCTACTAAAATTAAAGATTTGGATGACCAAAGTTTGAAGATGTATAAAGTTGAAGGACCTAAGATACAATTTTTGGAGGACTTAACTGAAAGATAAATAAAATTTTGGAGACCAAAGTGTAAAGATGTAAAAAGATTAAGGACCTAAGCTGCAATTTTTGAAAGACTTAATTGAAAGATAATAAAAAATATAGGGACTAAAATAAATATTATATAAAATATATGGACTACCATACAATAAATAAATGTCTATTATATACCAAATCATCATTTCAAATTAGAAATTTAGAAATTAGGGAAGAGACCCACGACCGCCCCGCGCCCGCCCGCCTTTTGGGTTGACCTTGGGAAAATTCATTTTTGGGTGGGTAGAAGCGAGAAAATCGCTTGTCAGCGGGTCCGGGCGACTCATGACCCGCCCCCGTGAACTTGTAAATATTTCCTTTTTCTTACAAATATTAGAACAATTTCTTAATTTATAGATCCAAACCCTAACATTAATCCATATTTCTCTTCCTCATTTCCAATGTTTATCTTCCGCTCTTTGTTCACGTCACTCCTCCTCTGCTTTCATTCAGCAGATCTATTTTATCGCTTCAAGCCGTTGTTCGCCGCTTCTTCATCGGTTGGTCATCATGACGGCCGCTTCTTCTTACGCTTCATCGGCCGTTCTTCCACAATTTTCTCTTCTCCGGTAAATGTTGATTTCTTTCACATGGTGATTTTCTCTTCGATTGTGTTTTTATTAGGAATGGGTTTGTTCAATCTGGACTTGCATTTTCATTGTTTTGCATTTACGAAGACCCAACACCGCAACCCATTTTGCACAAGAGGGTAACCTTTACGCTTTCAGTTTCCATTGAGCCAAGAAATTGAAAATGCCTATTTTTATTCTAATGGGACATTTGCCCTAAAACAAAATATTAATTCACCTTTATCTTTTAAGAAATTACAAGCATGATTATGTGAAATAACATATAAGGGTGACATTTTTTTGTTATTAGCGAGAATTTAATGAAATAGCATATTAGCTAAATCCTACTTGGTATTAATAATTTTTGCGCTAATAATTTCTTGTCTATCACTGTCAGGATGTCGGAACAATGTCGGAACAAGAGCGTTGTTGAATAGAAAGTACACATGGATCTGAGCATTTGAAATGAAGATTGTAGATTTCAATTTTAATTTTATGTGTTGTTGAATTTTGTCAATTGTGTTTTATTTGAAGCAATTTGATTGTGTTAGTTATATTGTTTGTATTTTTGTTTTACAATTTGATATCTTAAAATTAGTCAATATACTAATACAATTTGATTTTTAGTTTAAAAATTATATATATATAAAAAATAAGCGGGGCATTGGCGGGCGGGCGGTGGTCGCCCGACTTCGCCAAGGCGCGCCCCAGCCCGCCCGCCAATTGGCGGGTCTAGATGGGCGGATGCGCCTAATATCTCGGCGGGATAGCGGGCGGGCGGGGTGACCCGCCCATTGCCATCCCTACCGTTTGTGAAAGGAATATATACTTTAGTGACCATTGCTGCAATTTTTGAACTTCAGTGACCGTTTTGAAATTTTAAGATAACTTGAGTGACCGTTGGTGAAATTAACCCTATTATTACCATATTCATATATATATTTGATTACCATATATACACATACACACACACATATATATATATTAGTTGGTTTGGTAGCCAATTCACCACCATTATAACACGTGAACAGTACACGAAAATCAGCAAAGCCAAAACTAAAAAGGCAGATCAGTACACAGAGATCAAGATTGCTCTTTTGAAGAATTCAACGAAGATCAAAATCAAGACATCATCTCTTTGAGTTTTCTTCTTCTCCGAGTGATGAATTTCATATTTTCTTCTCCTCTTTCTCTTATTATTATTAGTATGTTAGGCTAGTTTATTTTGTACTAGGATTTACGATGAAGGTTGTAGTTTAAATTCTTCTATCCAAAGAGTTGGTTTTTGACGAGTTATTTCAATATAGTTTTGAATAATTAATTTTGATTTATTTGAATCTACAATTATATATGAAGTAATTGTATGATTGTTGTCGTTTGTTTTACTATCGAAAGCATACTAGACGCTATTTTAATTATCTTAAAGTCCGTTAGGGGATAGAAATATACCGTTATGCTTTAGGTGATCTTTAATTATCCATAGAAATTTAATGCATTTGTGTGTATTCACATTCGTCATAGAAATATAGTTGAGTCATACATATGAATAGATTTAACTTTATTCGAGAGAAACTGTTGAACAATCTAGGGATATTGATCTTCATAACTGATGTAATTTGTCAAAACCAAGAATCAAGATAGAAGAATTAACAACTATAAGTGGATTCGGAATTCTAGTACTTTTCCTTTTTAAAGTTAAATCAATCTTTCACCGGTTTAATCTTTCCATTAATTGAGCCATAATTATTTAATTGTTCTTTTTAGTTTATTATTTTACTTAGTTTTTAATCACAAAATCTCCAATTTTCTAAAGTTCATTAAATTCGGTTAAGGTTAATTTAATTGCAACTGAATTATCTAAATCATTGTGGAAACGATACTTGAACTCAATATCCATTCTATTACTTGAGCGATCCGTGCACTTGCGGAATATTAAAGACATAAAATCGCTGACAAGTTTTTGGCGCCGTTGCCGGAGATTTAGTTTTAATTCTTTTCAGTTATATTAACTCTAATTCGAACTTTATTTAATTAATTTATTTATTATATTTTTTTAGTTTATTTCAGTGTTCAACTTGTCTCGTTTCAGACCACAATACAATATGGAAGACCAGGAGATTGATGAAGACAATATGCTAGTTGGAGACTTTTTGACTCCGCAGAAATCCAAAGACAATCTAGCATTGATGAGGACAACATGCTTGTTGGAGATTTCTTCGCAATGTATCAAGCTAAAATTGTGAGATATGACGCAATTTCTGAGATTGATGAAGACAGCATGCTTGTTGGAGATTTGTTCGCAATGTATCAAGCTAAAATTGTGAGATATGACGCAATTTCTGAGATTCATGAAGACAGCATGCTTTTTGGAGATTTTATCGCAATGCAATAGGCTAATGAGATTGATGAGGAAGTAAACATTATCACGGTATTATCTACAAAAATAAATTCTTTGGCACACAAAGTGGACAGCATGTCACAATTAGTCTATACGATGCAAATGAAGAAATCAACTTGTGAAGAGTGTGGAACAAATCATAGCACATCAGAATGCCCCATTCTATCACAGCAACCCATGCAAACCGAATATGTTCAAGGTGGCGATTATCAGCAAAATTATCCTTTCTCTAACACATATAGTCCAGGTTGGCGAAATCATCCAAATTTCTCTTGGAATGATAATCAGAATAATATCATACCACAGTTCAGCAGCCAGAAAAGAGAAATTCACTAAAAGACATATTTAATAAATTCATGGAGACAGCTGAACGATGCATAGGATCTAATAATCAATACGTGAACAAGACGAATATCTCTTTTCAAAATCAAGGCGCTTCAATAAAGAATCTCGAGACACAAGTGGATCAGATAGCAGTTGCTCTATCAGCTAGAGTACCGGATATGTTGCCAAATAATACAAATGTGAACCTCAAGAAAAGTGTTATAGCTGTTACTACTAGAAGTGTGATGCAATTACCAGAAATCCATGTAAAGAGACCAGTTGAAAATAAAGAAAATGTATCGTCTACTGATGAAGAGCACGTGGAACTGACTAAGCAAATATCAGATATTAAAGATAGTTCAAGTACACCACATGTTAAGGCAACCGTTCCTATCAAACCTTCTAAGCTTCCGATCTTATTTCCTCAGAGATTACAAAAGTACGAGTTAGACAAGCAATTATCCAACTCTTTTTTTTCTTCTGAAATTGATTTTGTGATCAAGGTCGATGAAGAAGTTGAAGTTTTCGTAGTTGTATTCGAACAAGGTGCTAAACTGCAATCATATTCTTATGAGGAACGCAAATTTAAATTTTTGAGGAAAAACGAAAAATGGTGCAAAGTCAATAGATACAAGCAAAACAAGTCCTTCAAAGCACTATTTAGAGTGCCGTAAAGCAACCAAACAATAAGTCAAGCTAATGACTATAAATAAGCTCTTAATAGGAGGCAACCTATTTTCTAACCCTTTTATTTACTTATTTTATATGTAGTAGTTTTAATTAGTTTAAATAATTTATTAGTTTTTATTTCATTTATTATTTAATGCCCTTAAAAAGTTTCACTATGTCAATTACAGAATGTCCCACTTTTCAAGCTGCTTGGATAATATCTATGACATCATCTTTTTACCAAGAGTCTCAACTCCACATCTGATTCCACTTCAACCGGACCTTCAGCCAGCCAGATCCATCTTCTTCACATCTATCTCCGAAGAGTAACTGATCTTTTTCCTCATCTATTTGCTTTATTTTGTTACTATATGGGGACAATGTAATGTTTTAGTTTTGGGTGAGTTAATATTTAATTAGTTTGAATTTGCATATTATTTGGGTCTTAAAAAAATTAATTTCATTTTTTTAAAAAAAAAAAGAAAAAAAGAACAAAATGTTTTTTTATTATTTTTTTCGTCTTAAAAAAAATTAGCTATTGTTGAATATCTTATCGCCAATGATAATATTTGTTTGAATTTAAGTATGTTTTTAGTTAGAATATTAGACAATACTTTAATTCGTACTTTTACCTGAATATTTATCCATGTTAGAGTAGATTTGAAGCACGTAGCTGCTGTTGACTTATCACTTATTGGAAACATGACTTGAGTGTATGTGTTGATGTTATTGACTTAGATCATTCTGAAAAATTTCGTTCCTAAATTCTTAAACTAGTAACCAAACACAGTTTGGGGTTGTTAAAGTTAGTACATATTTTGTAGAATTTTGATGGTTTGAATTTTCTGAATCTCATATTTGGTTGAATAGGTTATAATCAAAAATCTAAATCGAACACTACTCATCGCAAATATATATATATATATATATATATATATATATATATATATATATATATATCGACTCGAGCAATTAAGTACATTAGGGTATGTTAAAACCTTGTCCCCTATGATCATCAGACTTGGGAATCATCGGTCAAAACTCGTTACATGAGTCACAAAAAAAAAAATTACATTTCCACTTCTCTTATAGCCTGTGAGACTCAAGCAATTAAGTCTATTAAGGTATTTAAAATCTGGTGCCCTATAGTCATCTGACTTGGGAGTCATCGGCTCAAAGCTCGCTACAAGGGTCACATAGAAAGCTAGTGAGAGAGAAGTATTGTACATGATGTAAAATCGTTTATATTGGTTAAATAAAATAAAAAGAGTTAAAGTGCTCGGTAAGGATTGCTAGGTTAGAACCTAAGAAACTGAAGATGAGAATTCAGAAATCACTCACCATCCTAGTTCTAGGAATACAAGTTTCTAATTTTTACCACTTTATTTGAAAAAAGCAATGTGTTAATCAATAGGAACCAAATTTGCTAGAACACCTTGGGATTGGAAATAAAAATATTAGAAGAGTGATAATTTACGAGAGGTGTAAGGAATAAATGACTACAAAAGATTCGAGTTTGTAAAAATATCAACAACACAATATTGGTCGTGGTCTAATATAAGTGTATGTTCAATTTTTGGCTAATCACACACTCACTAAAGGTCGAGCGTTGGATGAGTGAATTTTTTTTGTGTTGTTGTTTAATCTCTTTCTAAAAGTGTTGCTTTATTTTTGAATTTGAGGCATTTTTTAAGAAACTTAACATTAACTAAATTCCTGTTAATTCTTTTAGCTTAGTTTAAAGTTCTAGTTTATTTTTATTTTTGTTCAAAGACGAACAAATGTTTAGTTTGGAGGTGTTTAATAAGTGTATTTTGTGCACTTATTCGGGCCTTTAAACTAAGCTTTTATGTCATAATTTTATTAAATTTTTACTTAATTTAGTGTATTTTCTTTTTTATTTCAGTTTTGGACCCGTTTATAAGCAATTGAAGAAGAATAGACGGAAATAGCAACAACTTGGTGAAATCGACGAGTAAATTGAGTTTTTGAAATCAATATCAAGAGCCAAACATTGGAAGATGAGGAAGAAGATAAAATCAATAAGTTTAAGGTGTTTTGGAGTGACAATGAAGAGTTGAATCAATGGATCAAACACCAGAAAGCTATTAAACCGAATTGAGAACTACCTACCGAAGCATGTGGGGAAATTCATGCACAACTTTTGATATCGAACAAAAAGACAAATGATATATCATTGGAAAGATAATTGAATTACGAGTCTAACATTTTTTACGGATCTCAATTTAGTATTTCTTACAAGAAGTTATGGTAATTTGAAAAACAGCCGCCGCAGAGAAAAATGCTTGAGCTAGGTGATCGCCCAACCCTAATTACAACAGCAGAATGCAATTCAACTAGCATGGGCGATCGCCCGGGAATGTACTGGACGATCGCCTAGTGTATTTTTGGCCCACGCGAATTTTTCTTACTTTTTTGAGTTCTAATTCAATTAGGAAACGTTTTGGACGTGATTTTAATGGTTTTAGGAAACCTTTTATGGCACAATTAGGTAAGTATATATATGAGTTATTAACTCATATCAAGGGTCATTTTTTTGGTTTAGTTTTTTGGGAGAAAAACAATAGACGACAACACCAACCGAAGTTCAAGAATCTCTTTCAAGAATTCAATCGAAGATCAAGATCAAGACATCATCTCTTTGAGTTTTATTTTTCTCCGGGTGATGAATTCCATATTTTCTTCTCCTCTTTCTTTTCTTATTATTAGTATGTTAAGCTAGTTTATTTTGTGCTATGATTACGATGAAACTTATAGTTTAAATTCTTTCATCTTGAGATTTGGTTTTTGACGAGTTATTTCAATATAGTTTTGAATAATTAATTTTGATTTATTTGAATCTATAATTATATACGTAGTAATTGTATGAGATCAAGATTGCCTCCACCTTGATCCAAATATACCTGCAAACCCCAAAAGTAAAAATAGCTTAGTAGTTGTTAAAAAAAGATCTCAAACAAATTAGAACTTTACATATCTTTACCGAAATTTAGAAGTGTTAGCCAACTTCTAAACTTTACTATTGTGAGCACCTTAGTGCCCATATTTGCAAAGTTATAAACCTTCAAATACCTAAGCAACAACTTTAAAGCTTTCCAATATTTGGGACCTAGATCAAACATGTACCTGCTTAAAATACTAACAGTAAAGGCCAAGACCGGCCTAGTACAAACCATCAAGTATATAACGGAGCCAATAACATTTGAATAGGAGTTTTTACTCATAAACTCCTTTTACTTATCATGTTCCTCAGACAAGATAAATTGGTTACCAAGAGGCACAGAAGTGGGTTTGCAATTAACAATGCCAAATTTCTTCAAAAATTTAAGCACATAGGGAGTTTGATACACAAATAAGCATGAATTTGACCTATCTCTATCAATCATACCAAGGAACCTTCTAGAATGTCCTAGGTATTTCATGTCAAATTCTTTACTTAACTCAACACTTATCTTGTTTACCACTTTCATGTTAAGACCATCCAATAACATGTCATCCACATAAAGTAACAAATACACATAATCATCATTTGTGCTGTGGTGCAGGTAATACAAACAATTATCAAACTCATTCCTCTTGTAACTAATATAAAAAACATGTGAATCAAACATTCTATACCACCCTCCCTTGGCTACTAGCCTAGTCTCGTATTTCACAGGCTCACTTTCAGTGGTTCTCTCTTTCACCTTATAAACCCATTTGCATCCCACTATGGATTTATCCTTAGGTTTAGGAACTAAATCCCAAGTTTGATTCCTAATAAGAGAACTCATCTCTCCTCTTATGGTACTAAACCATTCTATGGACTTCTTACTCTTTATAGCCTCCACAAAGGTATTTGGTTTCTTATCAACTAGTTCCTAATAACTAGCATAAGCTATAATGAAGTCGGATAGTCTTTGGGGTTCCCTACATGGTCTCCTCTCTCTATCTCTGGCCAATTGATAATCAACCAAAGGATTTTGGTCAACGGGATTTTCCTCCATCACATCCTCATTACCTTCTGCATCTATGTTCTGCTGATTTTGATTGTGTCACTCTCCACCTCACTAAGGGTGATGGGAATGTGGGTACTCACTTTCTCCACCTCAACTAAGGACTCTTCTCTAATAGTTTCTTGATGTTTTTCACTCTCTAAACAAGGCATATCTATCTCATTAAAAAAGACATCCTGACTAATGATAATTTTCACACCCTTTTGGCTCCTATCCCACAACCTATACCCCTTATCACCCTCTGGGTATCCTAAGAAAATATATTTCCTAGTCTTGAGATCTATTTTTCTCTCACTCTGATGAAAGAAAGCAGCACAGCCAAGAGTCTTAAGTATGAAATAATCAGCACATTTACCATACCATTTTTCATACGGTGTATCACCATTTAAGACAATAGAATGAGTCATATTAGTCAAATAACAAGCAGTCATAACAACTTCACCCAAAATGATTTAGGCATACCAGAACTCAATATCATACATCTAACCTTATCAAGCAAAGTACGGTTCATCCTTTCAACAACTCCATTCTGTTGGAGAGTGTAAGACACAATTTTATATCTAGTAATGCCACACTCGTTACACAAATTTTCAAAGTCAGCATTGCAGAATTCAAGACTATTATCATTACACAAATATTTTATCTTTTTACCTGTCTGACTCTACACTTGAATTTTTCAATTTTGAAATTTAATGAAAGTTTCACTTTTATCTTTCAATAGATAAATCCACACACGTCTGGAGAAATCATCAACAATAGACAAAAAATATTTGTTACCACCAAAAGTGGGATTGCTTCCGGGACCCCACAAATCAATATAAATGTATTCTAACACTCTACTTGTCTTGTGTGAGCTAGATGAAAATGATATCCTACGTTATTTTCCAAGCACACAATGATCACAAAATAGGATGTCAGACACCTGATCCTTACCAAACACACCCTTGTCGTTAAGGAACTTAAGCCTTAACACTAATGTGAACTAACATATTGTGTCACATTTGTGTGTGATCAGTGTCAATGGAAGAGATTGTGGAATTTAGACCACTCATCACTTCATCATGTGTAATATATATGTCATTTCTCCTAGTAGCTTTAAAAGCTCTAAGTGCACCGTTACACATTCTAATCATGCCATCACCAAACCTACCCATGAAACCTGTACTCTCTAACTCTCCTATAGAAATCAAATTTCTACCCATATGCGAAACATATCTGACTTCTCTTAATGTATGCACAAAGCCACTATCAAACTTAACAGTTATATTACCAACACCAGTAATTCTATATGCAACTCCATCCTATGCAACTACATGTCCATGATCAGCCTCATGCAAATGATCAAACCAAAATTTATTTGAAGTGACATGAAAAGATGCACCTGAGTCAAGAATCCACTCATGTATATGGGAGTTCATAGACAGGTTAATCTCACAAGGCTCGGAATTTAAAAGTATGTAAACCTCACCAGACTTATCACTAGAGGTCACTACATTTGTCTCTCTCTGATCTTCTCTCTTCTATTTGTTCTTCTCTTTATAACATTCACTAATGAAATATCCTATTTTCCCACACCCGTAACATTTCTTTCCTTTTGCCCTCCCATGTGACTTAAAACGACTTCTACCCTTTCTATTGCTACTACTGTTTTGCCCACATCCACTTCCACTTCCACTTCCACTTCCACTTCCACTTTCATCCCCCGACTGAGGTCTACCCCTCACAAAATGGACTTCACCATTTTTTCTCTTATTTTTCTCGAACTTCAACTATCTCTCCTTACTTTTTAAAGAGTATATGACAATGTCAGGTGTAAGGGTCTCCCTCCCATACTTAATGGTATTCTTGACTTCCTTATATGAATCAAAAATGGTATTTAACAAAATGATAGCTTTGTTAATTTCAGGGACCGTTTCACCACAGTTTGTAATATCTTGCACAAGCTTATTAAAAACATCAAGATTGTCATCCAAATCCCTTGAGGGATCAATTTTGAAGCTAAAAAAAATTTCAAGGAGATAAATTTTATTTGGAGTGGATTGGATTAAATAAAGCTCTTCTTTTTTTTCAAAGCTTTTCTGTGGAATCAAATTTTTCAACTTTTCACAAAACAGGGTCTGATAAATGCAATATGATAGAAGTGTAAGCAAGTTCATCAAAATCCTTTTTCTGATCCTCAGTAACATTAGGACCATAAGAATTATCAATAGCTTTTGAAACCTTTTGCTGAACCAAAATACTTTTCATTTTCTATTGCCAAATAGAAAAATTACATTTACTAGTAAAGACACTCAAGTCAAAATGATATACAGACATCTCAACAAATAAGAATGCACACCAACACGCACCTCAAGATAATCACGCAGAAAAATCTAAAAGCCTCAATATACGCCATTTTAGATTCTCAGGATTTCGTGAGATTCGCGATCTCAAATCAAGGGAATTGCCAAATGGATAAAGTCTAGGTGACAGTTCTAAATAATAATGCACAGAAACAAAGTATCGCAAATAATCAGCACCAAAACAAAAGCTAACACCAGTCACAACAATGGGCACGTAAATTCCTGGCAACAAGCAATGGTTACCCCACACGGTAACTCCAAACCTAATGGCCATCCCACACGGTGGCCTGCTAGTACTAGAATGTAAAAGAGATTAGCCAATTTACTAAAGCGGACCAAATCTGAAGATCCATATTAAATAGGAGAGATGCGAAACAAATTAAAAGAATTCCAACAGCCACACAAGTTGGAAAAATCACGAAGATTTTGCAAACGCCAAATACGTTCACTATCGAACCGCTGTCCAAGCTGTCCGGACCACCAAAATTATAACTGACCACTACAAAAAGTCAAAAATAGGACGAGGATCACAACGCCACTAGCCTCTTGCCGGAATACCCTCGCACGCGCCCCCACGCACCCTTGGAAGGGATCTGCAGTTAAAATTCACGCGCCACCCAAGCACCTCCTTCGATGCTTTACGCGCTGCACACACCACTCAGACTGCTCCGCCTTAACGTCAAGAGCTAGAATATGGTCTCCGTTCACAAAGATGACGTCTGCTTTGGCCAGAAAAAGAATGGACAGATTTGGGCAGATTCTTGTTTCTTCTTCTTCGTTAATCGGACAACCCAAAATTAATTTTCTTGCACTACGGAATGCCAAAGAGGCTCTGATACCAATTGTTGGAGAAAATAGTTCACCGGATCTTTGATTCTTGCAAGAACAATTGACAGGGCTCAGATTAATACTGTTCAACTCCACAAAGGTAATACCAAGTTAAAGGACAAACTAAGAAAGACTTATTTCACCAAAGAAAATAATTGAGAGTAGTGGGCTGCAATTTTTACTAAGAAAATATGTCAATAACAATAGCTGAAGTTCTGCCTTTTTGGTTTTGGTTTTGCTGATTTTCGAGTTTACACACACACACACATATATGTATTACCATATTTATATATAGATTTGATTACCATATATACACATATATTATTCATATATTTATTAGTTGGTTTGGCAGCCAATTCACCACCATTATCACATGTGAACAGTACACGGAAATCAGCAAAGCCAAAATCAAAAAGGCAGAACTTCAGCCATTGTCATTGACATATTTTCTTAGTGAAAATTGCAGCCCACTACCTTCAATTATTTTCTTTGGTGAAATAGGTCCTTAGTTTGTCCTTTAACTTGGTGTTACTTTTGTGGAATTGGACAGAATTAATCTAAGCCCTGTCAATTGTTCTTGCAAGAATCAAAGATCCGATAAACTATTTTCCCCAACAAAAATTACCATTACACATATATACAATACATAAACATGCGGTGCAAGTATCAATGTTGGTAGTACCTAAGTTTTCTTCATATGTTTTGCATGTCTCTTTCTTTCGTGATTAAGAATAAAAGTTGTTGCAAGAAAAAAGTTGAGCCAGTGCGACTGCATGCTTACTACGAACTAAAAATTACCATTACACATATATACAATACATAAACATGCGGTGCAAGTATCAATGTTGGTAGTACCTAAGTTTTCTTCATATGTTTTGCATGTCTCTTTCTTTCGTGATTAAGAATAAAAGTTGTTGCAAGAAAAAAGTTGAGCCAGTGCGACTGCATGCTTACTACGAACTAAAAATACGACTTGAGACATCTAGAACAATATGCAATAATCCAACATAGTTTATTGTCAATTTCTAGAGTAAACAAAATTTAACTAAATAAATATGTCGTTTCTCTAACATTAATTAAACTTTTATACAAAGAGACGATAAACTTGAGTTATAGTCTCCTTACCATCCTTTTATAAAAGTTGTACACTTACCGAATATTTAAATAAATAAAAAATAGAATATAATCTCCGCACAAAGCGTGTATGAAAGAAGTGAAGTGACCAGCTAATATGCCTGGATGCCTATTTCATTCAAAGGATAAAAGGACAGAGGAAAATGAATAGGTTAAAGACAGACTTTAGGTTTTAAACCAGTTCTCTTTCTTATGAGTAGGAGAAGTGGAGATTAGTAACCCGAACTTCCTTTTTGTCCATTTCGCATAGTCAAGCTCTTGTCTAATCGCTTTTGTCTTGCAATTGGACATATTGCGTCTTAAATAGTGATTATTTTGTTGTGCCTGAGTGTGGTTCATTTGTTAAAGTTGGGGTAGACAAATGTCACAGTCAAAATTGTTGTCTACAATCGCTGAAGAGGTGTGTCGATGACCACTATCAATAATACAATTTTAGACATATTATTGATGAACATTTTCTAATTTGTATGTATAATTATTGGATATTGATCATGTTGATCATTTTGTATCATTGCAAATTCATCGAGCACATAATGTTTAAAATTGGATCGAACCAATCAATCTAACATGAAAATTTGAAACTCGTATCTTGAATCAACTTGTGGTGCTTAATAGATCAGTTTGCAAACAAGGAAAATGTTCTTCTCCACCTAATGGAGAGCTTATTTTGTACATTTGGACAAGTGTCCAAATAGGATTGGAGAAGAAAAAAGTATAAAAGTAAATCACTTTTTCCTCCTTCAATCTTATTTGGACAAGTGTCCAAATAGACAAAATAAACTTTCCATTAGGAGAACAGTTCGATTGCAAACAAATCAATAAAAATAAATAACCATATCTCGTTTCTAACGATTTAAACTATTAAAATAAATGGTCGGACAAATATCTATACCCCACCCCTCACCTACCACACCCACGTCCACACAAATAAAAGGTAAATAATTAAAGCATTCAATAATTTGGCAGTAGGCTCCATCCCTGTCTTACTATTTGAAAAACTGGTTGGAAATAAATATTTGATTTCTGGTCCACAAAGAGTTGGCTTTATTTAATCATTTATTTGTTTGTATTTGCTCTCGTCTTTGTCAAGCACTAAAATATTAATGAGGAAATTTCAATTTCATGTGCATTTCAGGCAATTTCTTAATGTGGTTAGAGGAAAATGTTTGTCTCTACTGTACACAAATGGCAGTCATTTCAATAGGTACAGTAGGCCAGAAGAGAATGCAGATAGATATAGCATGTTGTAAAGTTATTATAATCAATATTAATTTATTTGAGTCGAAATTGTTGATTTTTTAAATTATTTTAATTTAAAATGATAAAAATGTATTTTATACTTTGAAATCATATTTTTTTGATGAAGGGTAATATAATTATTTTGTGTTAAAAATAGTTTAAAAAGTCAAAAAAATTGACTGAAATAAACTAATTTTGGTTTATAATCTCTGTCACACGGGATCTTATTATTAAAAATGCTCGATTCAATAAGGGTCATCTTAATTTTGAAATTTTATTTTATAAAATTAATCTTGTTAAAATGAAAAGTATAAATTTTGTAGTTAATTATTTTTTATGTTAAAGTCAAGTGAATTTTACATTTAGCATGTCCCGTAAAGATGTAATTCATTTAAAAGCACCAATTTTGTAATCTAACTATTAGTTGAAGCTTTAGATAGAATGAATTGTTGATTTAAATTTTTTAGTATTTGATATCGTATACCGAGATGAATTTTGTAACAAGAGTAGATCGAACACTTATATTAATTATTATTTTTATGTTTAAATGATGTTAGATTTGATTTTAATGTGTTGTTGAAGTGCATTGTCTAAAATTTAAACTGTTATAACTTTAAAAATATAGCTATTTGTCATTTCTATCTTTATCAAAAAGCTCGTTGCAAGAAAGTCATATTTATTTTTCATCGAATAATTTTAAAAATAATAGCATTAAAACTCATAACCTTTTAAATATCATGATAATTTAAACGTGTTTGTATGTAGGTATAAAGATTTGTTTTACACAAAAAAAAAAAAAAAAAAAAAAAAAAACCTAATAGATCTATATTGTTAAATTTGAGGGAATCACGTGCATGGGTATACATACAAATAAATTCTCCATTACTCAAATTTAATTATAATAAATTAATAATATATTCAATCAATGTACTAGATATGCAACAACAACAATAAAAAAAAAAATTAGTTGGTACTTGCAAGACGTGTTTGATTAGTAACACGAATCGGGACTGAATTTTTCTATCGACATATTTAATATAGAGAATTGGGCTAAACAAAATAAAATGATTATTTCAATATCAAGAAAAAGAAAGCAGAATCAACCTTTTGTTATCAGATTCTTCAACAGCAATTAAGAGCGTGTCTGGAATCACTTAAATGGAGATTAAATTCTTTGACCAACCAAATTGTTTATTTAAATATTGCAAACAATTGGAAAGTTTAGAAAAAAACTGGCATTATTGATTTCAAATGCCTCAATTGCTGACTACAGATTTGTTACACATTGACATTATTGCCCTTATTTTTAACCATTTGAAAAAATGAATTTTGAAATATATAAATTTTGGAATAGTACTATTCTATATTCAACTTTTATATTCCATAGTCAAACCAAGTTTTAACAAAATCTTTCCATAATTGATTCCAGGACAAACTCTAATAGTCTTGTGAACTCAAAAATGATATTAAAAAAAATATATATATTAATAAAAACGATTAAAATGAAAATTTAATATGTGTAGACAAAAAATTACACAAACAACTTTAATATATCAATTAACATCAGCATTCAGACATGAAATCTAGTACCTTAACCAAAGTACTAAAAAGCAAAAGAAGAAGCAATTCACATGAGCTTGAGCAACACCATTCAATGATGACAATCAGACAAAATAAAAGTCAATAAACCCTAAGAAATCCAATTCATTTTCCCATTTGGTCATGTTTAACAATTATACAGTTGGTGGGTGAGTGGGTGAGTGTGTGTGGTGTGGGGTGGCAAATTATATCACTTCATAATATCAAATTATACGGTTGGTTGGCGTTTGGTTACTTATAATTAATTATGTTTTCGCTTTTGCTTTTGCTTTTACTTTTGCTTTTGCTTAAACTCAAACCCTTAAAACATAAATTATGAATCACTTTGTTGCTTCATCAACTTGAAGACTGACGCACGGCACAAGCAACAACTTGTGCCCATTGTCTCAACCTTGTCTTCACCGTCTGTGGATTATCCCCTGTCAATAAAGACAATAGTCATATAATTAAACATAGGATACCCCATATTTACAATATAAAGCTTCGAAAACCTAGTTTGTATAGCACAAAACTATGATAATTTTAGTAAAACTAATAGCATCTTCAATGATTATAAACCCAGAAAATTTTCGTTTTGATTTTGACAGTTAGGTCCGTTAGGTCCGTGTATTGTGTTTCGGAGGTAAAACATATTCCCGCAAGATGGTGGCTAGTTTTTAAAAACCCATATTTGATCGATCTAACAATTCTTGTAAAGGAGATTTCACTCAAATCTTTGATTTTAGTTGGATCCGAGAAACGTGTCCAAAACAGAAACATATACAACAAGATTGCGAGTCGAGATTATGGATCATATTTAGGAGAATAAAACCGCAAAGAAAATGATTAATTACCGGGGCCGAAAATGGTGTGTGGGCTTCCAAGGGGAGATGGCGTATCGCACTCGGAGGTGGCGGACGATAATGGAGGCGGTGGCTTTGAAATAGTATCGTTGTAATGTTTGTTCACTGAATAGTAAAGTCCATAAGCCGGAAAAGTATCGGACAGCCGCTGGTCCATTTTAGGAGAATCAAACCCAAATCCCAGTTCTATGCAGGCCTTCAGTTCATCTAAATCCTCATCGGTGACGCTCTTGCTCCTCCGTTTACGGCGGTCCTTACGCCGCAGCCACGCCTCGTCGCGGTAGGAGTCGGGCGACCAAGAATTCTGTTTGCACAGAGAAGACACTACAGGGGGCAGCGGCTGGGAAAAGGGTGGTGGTTGTGGTGGCGGAGGTGGTGGCGGTGGGGTGGTGGGTTGTGACATGGAGGTGGTGGTGGAGCACCGCGCGCCGCCCAACCCCTAAGGCGGGGAGATGGGGAGGCCGGCGGGGAGCTCTACGGCTCGGAGTTTTCGTTTATGTCAGATTGAAGGGGTGGAATGGGTTGATGAGTTGGTTATATTTTGTTCTTCTTGTTGGGCTTTGATTGGTGGGCCCAGGATTGTGGGCCCTGCAAGCTAAGCATTATTTGGCTACCGTCATCATAACCTGTTATTTATGTATTTTATTTTTTTGTGAAAGTCCTTCCACTGAATATGTGAGGATTTTAGAGGTGAAAATAATTCCTTTTAGAATATATTATTGATGAAGAAAAAATAAATTTAAATTCTTTTAATTATATTATTTAGATTTATTTAATATTGAGTACTAAATATGCATTTCAAATTTAGCATATTTATACATGACTAAGAACAAAAAAATATTCTCGTTTTTTTGTGTAGTCATTGAGACGATCATATGTTGCTAATTTGAAAATCCACTCCTATTATATTTTTATTTTTTTTGAAAAATTCTATCTAAGAGCTAAAATTTTGTAACTTACATCTCAAATACATAATTTTTTTTAAAAGTTCTTTTACCATGATTAAAAACTTTTAAATACCCGTTTGACATGATTTTTGAAAAGTCAAAAGTAATTTTTGAAACTAAGAACATCTCCAATACAACTATAAATTGCACTAAAAAGTATGTCATATCATCCAGTCCCAATTTACTTACATAACAAAGAAAAAATTAGATGATGTCTCACATCTAAATGTTAAAGATATACTAAACATCTTTCATTTATTTTTTTTTATAATTAATGCCCATCGAAATGTATGTTTAGCCTAGTTTATTTAATATTTTATAATTTATTTATATCGAAATGTATGTTAATTATTTTTATTTAATTTTTTATAATTTATCCATCTCTCTCTTGTGCATGTAAACCACAATTTTTTCAATCAACAACCACATTGGAGATACTTTTATCTCCGTCTCTATTTTATTTGTCACATAAACAACAATACATATTGTTGCATTGGAGATGATCTAAGAGCTACTTTTATATCTATTTGGATAATTTTTTGAAATTTTTTTGTTTTACTAGAAGAGTTTTTAGAGGAAAATAGTACAACGTGGCTCCTTCAAGAAACTCTTCTACAAAATGCATAAGTAAAAGCAGAAGCTATCCTAAACATGTTCTAAAACTCCATAAATTCTCTCAATTCTAAAACAATGTCGTGAGATGTATATTAGAAATGTGAAATATAAAATTAATTCACAACTCACATAAAATAACTTCTTTGAAATTAAATTTTTATCGAGTTTGAGAAGTTTACTAACTTGTTTTTATGGTTGAAATTTCTTGGCCGAAATAAGATGTGATAAAAAGTAATTACGAGACCAAAAAATGTTTTTAGATAATTCATTCGATTTATAGATGAATTTTAAATAAAATTTGAACAAATCAAACTTAAATTAATTTAGAATGACTTTAACCTATTTACAACCATAATTTCTTCCACAGTTATGAAAGAAAAGGAAAATATATGTCTGTTGTACTACGTTGGATGTCACTATGAACATTTTGTGGCTTGAGTGAAATTGAAAATTGTGAGCCTGCATTTGATTATTGTGCTTCCACTCGTTTTTAAAGGTAACTTATAAAAGATTATATATAGTGAAAAGTCTAAACAAACATCAACTATTTATAGTAATAAATAAGGAAACAAGAATCGATCAAAAAATAAAAAAAATAAAAATAAATAAGGAAACAAGAAAGTGAAAAGTATCAATATAAAAAGGTGACTTACAAATTATAGTGCTTGGATATGTTACTTTTCATAGACAAGAGAATAGAAATTGTCTCTTAACAATCAAATAAAGATGTCAAAATGAACAAAGTACCCAGATAAATGTAATACTTGGGTTAGTAGTGTTAGAATATATGGTAGATTATTAATAATATTGTGTAGGATATATTGTGTAGGGTAGATTTAATTTAATAACTTTTCATTAGTTTTAGGGTAGTACCACAATTTTTATTTGTCACACTACAATTTATTATTACTTAAATTTCTCAACTTTGTATATTATAGCATTTATGTTCTTAATTTTTTTTTCGTCGAAATCTTATCTCAAACTTCTATTAATTAGCACATATCATCCTTAATGATAGTTTATATCAAAATATTCTATTTGCATGTTTTGAAATGAGAGAAAAAAATATTTTATCTCATTTTGTATTTATTCTTTTTTAAATATGATGGGCAAATAAGTAATTTTATACCTTCCCAGCGGACTTTTTAAATGGAAAACGTTATTAGAGACAAAGTATGATTAGTGATGGCAATGGGGCAGATCGGAGCGGATCGGCCTGATCCAAATTTGCCCCGCAATAATTGTAGGAGATCCATTCCCGCGATCCGGAGGCGGATCGAGCGGATCAGAGCCCTGATCTATATACTGATCCATTTTTTTTTTGACATTCAAAAAATTTAAAATATATTGAAACAAGTTTTACTACTATACTATAGAGTTTAAACAACATTCTAAAATACATTAACTACTTAATTAAATGTCTAAAAGAAACAAACGACATCAATTACTTAATTAAAAATTAAATACTCCAAAATACACAATAAAAAACAAACAAACAATTTGTTTATCATCTCATCATCATAACTTCATGGAATCAAGAACCTAGGTTTAGGAATTAACAAATTAGGAATTAAAAAATTTGAAATTGTAATTGCAGCCCTTGTCCCAAATTTTTTATCTTGTTATAATTTAATCTTTTTTTTTTAAATACGGGCGGGTCAGATTGGGGCTGCCCCGATCCGATCCGCTCCGCTCCGAGATCCGTGGTGGATCACGAATATCTGCTACGATCCGTCCCGCCGATCTACAGATCATATATTTTTCGCTCCATTCGAATCGGGTATCCATCTGGTTCGAGATGATCGGATATTTTTGTCATCTCTAAGTATGATAGTTAATAGTAAGTTAAGGATACACCTATGACCAAAAAAATTGTTGAGGACATAAGTACAACAATGAGCAAAGATTGAAAACTTTGTAATTAAAATGTGGTGCAACAAAAAAATGTGTAGTGTGAATATAATTATCCTTAGTTTTATTATATAAAGTAATTCTAACCCTAAAACCTAAGTAATCGTTTTGCTTAATAATAAGTCGTTCTCATTTTTCTCTCTTTATTCTTCTCTTCTTAGTTTGATCTATATTATTATTAGAACTTTCACATAGTATCAGAGCACGTTTGATCCGACTTGGTTTAAATTTGAAATCGCTTCTGTTCTCCGGCAATGCCACTTGTCCTGCCAAGTTTTGTTTTTCTTTTAGATATTGTCATCCGGTTAAGTTTTGTTTTTTAGAGTTTTCTTGTAGTTTCGTCATGTTGTTTTGGTCTTAAATGATTAGATTATTTAGACCATTTGACTTGTTTATGGTATTTAAGTCCAAGTTAGTTTGAAATTTAGAATTTATTCAGTTGTTCTGTTCTGGAATTTGGTTGGTTTTGCATCCAGGCGATAAAATATATAATTTGTTTGGTTTTGTTAATCATGGATTTGATATTTGGTATTTTACATCTAGTGATTTGGATTTAGAATTTGCATCCAAGTAATCTAGATTTGCAATTCGCTATTTGCAACTAGTAATTTAGATTTAGAATTTGGTCTATTAACTTGAAATTTGGTTGGTCTTGATCCATTTAATCTAGAATTTGGTATTTGACATTTAGTCCAGTAATTTGGAATTTGGTCAAGTTAATTTGAAATTTGATATTTGGTCTGTTAATCTGGAATTTGGTATTTAATATTTGGTCCACTAACCTATAATTTGGTCCAATTATTTGAAATTGATATTTGGTCAAGTTAATCTAGAATTTTGGTCTTCGAAGTTTGCATTCTTTCGATTTGATTACTTTGATATGTTCGGAATGGTGTTACGACTTTTGTAATGAAGTTGTTGACCCATCAGTTCATGAATCATATTGAGATTGATTGTTATCTTATTCGCCACTATCTTCATTATGTCACTATTTTCTTACCATTTTGTTTCTTAATCGTTGTAGCTTGCTGACTTTTTCACAAAGCCACTTTCGGTCCACCATTTTCGTTTCTTGCTTAACAAACTCTTCACTGCTCCTTAGTGTCGCATCATGAATGAATTTGAGGAGAATGTTACAATATATATTAGAATATTAATAATATTGTGTAGGATAATTTTAGAAACTTTCCATTAGTTTTATTATATATAGTAATTGTAACCTAAAACCTAATTAATCGCTTTTTTACAGGCGGAAGAATTTTTGAATTATTTTAAAAAAAATTAAGTGTTTTCACATTAAGAATTTTTTTTTTTTTTACAAGGTTTTTTTCTTAGTTTGATAGTCAAGGCCCTACCGGTTTATTAATAATAAGTCGTTTTTATTTTTATCTTATTAGTTTGATTTATATTATTGTTAGAATACGTGGGTTATTACTGTTAGAATACGTGGGTTTGAAGAACAAGAAATCTGTTTATCTAAATGCTTAATAGTCTTTTTTTTTTTTTTTTTGGGCTTAGGAGAATTTCATTATGTAATATTGTATTTTAGTTATTAGATGAACTTTTCAATCCTATTTGGACTATTGTAGCTGAATACTTGTGGGGTTGTGATTCGCTCTTCATAGAAACATATCTAAATTCTTTAGTTATTTAGAAATTGTCCTAATGATGACATGTCTTTCACAATAATTTAGCTTTGACCACACCGACCACGATTTAATTATTTAGAAGATAATTTTAGTATACCTTATTTGATGGAAATAATAGATCACTTCTATTAATGTATTATGGATTTTTATCCTATTGATCAAACAAATAACACGGAAGAACTTTACAATACCACAATTTCATACAAAAATTTGAGCTTGCTCTAAATATTCCATTTATTTAGTAAGAAAAAGTGATTTGTTTTCTATTTTCAAGTGACACTTACAGAAAACGTGTATCATATAGAATCTTTTGACAATCGTATCAACTCAATATCTATTAGAGTTTTAAAATTTGTATGGAACCCTCAAAGATTCAATATGATAAGAGCGTGTCTAATATATTCTATATATGAATTTGCTATTTATGTGGCATGCAAATTAAATGATTTACACTTTATATAATATTGATGTCTAATACACTCAAGTTCAAAATTGATATTCAATATATTCAATTTACAACTCAACAATAATGTTTACATGTCTTTTATCAAGACCAACTCACTCAACTATTCAAAATGAAGAGAGAATCGGAGCAATATATACGTCTTACGCCAATGGTTCTGGAGAAAAAATCTCAAAGAGAACCACAAGACAAGAGGGACCGAAACAAAATTATTTCATTTTTTTTTTTCCATGTCAACTCTCAGGTCCTTAGTCAGTCATAAATTATCAAATCCGTATATTTGAAGACAGCAGTTCTCTAATCCTAACAAAGTAGTTCCTCCGGAATCCAATGAACAATAATGATTACTTAGGATCAAAAAAGAAGTCAAATGTGTCTAAAAGTCACTAGGCGATTTCAATTTACTTTCATCTTATAACCATCTCATGCTTTCAATCGATATTGAAATTCGTGGACATTTTTAGATTGAAAGACATTTTCCAAAATTATGCAAAAAAGTTCTAATCTAACAAGTCATGGACAGAGCTATTAGTGGACTGGACTTCAATTTTTTTTTTTTTTTTTTTTTTTAAATATGCATATTTAATTTTGGACCACTACTTAATAATAATCATAGTCTTCATGGAATGCGGCTTACTTTGCTTTGTTAGAATTCAAACTTTTGCACAAATATTTATTTTTGGGCAACTTCAGTAATCACAAACAATTTTTTTTTATGTAAAAATGGGCCCCCTTCGATTTTGGGCTTGAGACAGTTGTCTCACTCGCCTCGACCCAAAACCGGCCATATAATGGACAACAATCTCATGCTGTTTGGAGAGGACTAGGCTATTAGTTAGTATAACTTTGCTTTCATGGTGGACATTTTCACTAAAATTGCATAGAAAATATAAATTTTATTAAGTTAGCGTGTTTAGCAGAGTTTATAAATCTAGACGAAGCTCAATCAATTTATTTAAATATTATTTATTTTGTTTATGCCTCTAGGAACCTTTACAATTCCCATGATACGAAAAGTAAAAAACCATAATTTAACGATTATCAAATGGCAGTCAGATTCCGTCGTTCCGAGGTGTCGTACAATAATTGTAAGAACAATGCAACCGGAGAAATGTGACGGCAGCTTTCGGCCTTTTCCGTCACGCAGAAAACTTTTGTTTAGTGTTGAATTCTGTGGAAAGAATCAAACTGCTTATTTGCTGCCAAGAAAAAAAGAAAAAAAAATGAATTGTTTAATATTTTATATTTACAACGCGTGATTGCTGGCGAAAATATTTGTCATTTGAAAGTATTTTTGGCTTGTTGACTTAAAAGTTAAAACTATACTTACAAGTTATAAGTAAATAAATAATTATTTATTAACTAAAATAAGATGAGATAGTTACTTATTTATCAAAATTTAAATTTTTTTTTTTACTTACTTCTAAACTTGTCAAGCGTGTTTGATTTTTTTAAATAAGGCGTGTCAATGAATACTTAAAAGTCAATGAATGAATGATTTGTGAAAAATATTTGTAATAAAATCGAGCGAGATAATTAATTTGTAGAGAGACACTCTCATTCTTTTCAAAATGTATGGAGATACTTTCTCCCGTTTTAATAATTACCAAAATACTTGCTAAGAAAAAATAATTTACTACACCGGTGAAATACACATATTCTCTCTATTTTTAGAGAAGTAGTTTAAGAGGCTTTAAAAATTAGAAAAGATCGAATATTGTGATGAAAAACAAAATTTAAAGAGTGGGGTAATTGTCTCTACTTGTAAATATTATTATATTTTTTATTCATCTTGTTACTAGTAATTGAAAAGCAAGCAATTGATTCGGTTTCACAAAGATCTGTTTATCCAACAAATTCACCATACTCACGAGATCTGCCTTACCCGATGGACGATCCTGTGGGTATGGCGGTTTTGATGGTTCAGTTGGTCTATACTTACTGAACTTAGGCATCTTTAATAATCCGACTTGTAGCCATCATATGCCCGCCTTCTTGTACCGATGTTGCCTTCCTTCTTAAAAACTTCAAAAGAAAGAAGAAATCCCGCAAGTAAGTTCAAAGGTACTACTATAACTATTTTTTATTTTAAATTCTAGTTTACCATTGTATTATATCGTCCTACTTACATGGTGAATATTGTATGGAGTCCATATGCAATTTTTTAGTATTTCTTAGCTAACTCGTCTCCTTTGACTTTTATGGAGTTCAGATGTATCGTTCTTATCTCTCGATAAATATACTAATGAAGAATGAGTTGAATAATGTGTGAACAAATAATTTATATAACTGAACAAAACTTAATCTATTGTCATTGATGTTTACACACGACAACAATCTCAACAAGTTGCGAATACGAGTTGTTAAATTGCTTCTTATTATTTTTAAGTTAACTCAATAATTTTGTTTTAAAAGAATAAAGATTGAAGTCAACTATAACAAGAAACAAAAATGAGGAGATACATAAGTCAAAATAAGAAGGAAAATATTTTAAGTATTGAATTGATATGCTTGATTTTTCATTAATATATGTCTCTTTAGGTACTCTAATTTCACCAATTCAAAATTAAGTAACATCCCCTTCATGGAAAAAAGAGGGCTTTGTAATAACTAGGAGAGCAAATTATTTTTACCTTTTCATCTTTATATTAGATTTAAAGCTACTTCTATTTAGTCATTTTTCAAGAGTTTCTTTATTTCGTGATTTAAATGGGAGCATAGTTTCAATTTTATTATATTTTTAAAAAGTTCATTTCTTTTTCCCCTCTTTTTTCACAAAGGAATGATAAATAATGAATTTTCAAAAATAACTTTTTATTTAAAAAATAATTGCAAAATTTTGACCAAAAAAGTAGAAAAAAAGTCCAATTCTAAACAACGAACGAAACAAACGATGTATTGAAGGGGTGGGGTGGGGTGGGGTGGGGTGGGGTGGGCAATCGATAAGAGTACATATTGTATTTTGTAGACTTTCCTTGTTCAAGAGTTTCGCTAGTTAATACGTGGGACTAGCGTAAGGAAATATCAAACACTTCAACCTAATGTGAGTGAAAAACGACGAAATGACAAGATGAGATGCCTCGAAAAAAGGGTCAAAACTTTTTGACTTGTAACTTTCTCCGTTCTCCCTTTGCCAGGCAATGATTGTGCAGGAGATCCACCACCACAAATTGGGCTTCAAGCTCTACTTCGATTTGTGATAGTTATTTAATAAACAAACAAGTAGAGCAAGTCATAAAAAATAGTGAATATTAGGCCACAGAGCTCTTGCTAATTTGGATTTTGAAATATAAAGAGGTACTTTTTTTTTGTTCTTTTCAAAAATACAGTTAAATTTATGTAAATTCAAATTAACACCATTTTAATTCTAAATTAATTACCTAATAATGTTTCTTAATAACCAAAATATCTACTTTTCAAGGGTTAAGTTTATGTTTAAGACCACTTAAATTATAATTTCAAAATTTACCAAACCCACAAACATAATTCTCATCCACACATTTCATGACCCACAACTTACAACCACTTTTTATCCACATTATTTACCAACCGCTTATAATATAAAGACTTAAATTATAATTTCAAAGACCTCCAAACATATGCTAAAACTTATCTTAACAGAGAAAATCACCCTTTCACGAAACTTCCCTTCTATTAATCCTCAAACTAAAATCTTATTATTCACTATCATTGAAGAATGCCATTCTAGAAAAACACAGAAATGATTCCTAAAAGCGGAAAATACATCTAGATACTATTCTATGTCAGTATTTTTCTCATTTTAATCGATTATCCATTGCTTAAATTAGATAATTTCGTATTTTTTTTCCATCAACACATTCATCTAATCTTTCATTGTTGTACTGAATTTTTCCTTAAATTGGGGAAGATGTCGAAGACGCGTGTTGTGGCAAATCCAGGTCCAAATGTCGAACCCAATACACCCTTTCAGTGGCCAAGAAGAATCGATGTGGTAGTAAAGTTAGAACAAAGTCGTTGAAGAAGAAATACAATGTTCGAGTTTTCGACACCTCTTAGTGTTATGTAATATTGGGTAATGAATTTTGTGACATTATAAACAAAATTACTTAAGTTCATTTATTTATATTGCTAACATAGTCTGTTAACGACAAAATTGACTATTTTGTTTAGGTACTATATGCTCATACAAGTTCTTATTCATATAACAAATTACATTACACGTCTCATAGTTATCATATAATATTTCAATAACCAGAAACAAAACCTTCAGGCGCTTCCAAGTGTTGTTTCATATTGCTAATGAAATTTGCGACCTGATAACTTAGGATCGATACTTTGAGACGCTGATCTGTTATCGAGTTTCAAATTCAGAACTCCAAATTTGAGTATTCTGTGGATTAAATTCCCATAGATACAAATGCCCTTATTGCCAGCGGTGTAACTTTGGAATCAGATGGCCTTTGATCGATGAACTGTTGTGATGCCTATTCATATGAAACTAATTACCGAGCTCCAGATTTAGATCCACCAAATTAGTAGCAATTGTCGAAACATAAATCACCACAAGTGTTTAGAACTCAATTTAAACATAAACACTACTAGAAACCTCAACTATAGCTCAACTCAAAACATCTCTATTGGCCCGGCACAATATAAAATATAGCTCACTAAAAAATAAGTAATCTCACAAAAAAGAGATCAACGAACAATAGAAACAGCCGCCACAAGGAAAAAAGAAGACGCTACTCCGTTCCAAATGCCAAGACCAAAAGGGAAAGAATGAAAACAAAAAGGCAGCAGCAGCAAACAATTGGGCGCAGGCCCAATTGGACCAAACACACCGCAATACAATTAAATTGGGCCATAATATTAGAGTGGACTATTGAGCAACTATATAAGATAAGTCACGCTAAATTTTTGGTTGAGCTTTAAATTAGATTCGCTAAGTGGTTTCGTTTTTCTTTAATTTCAATCATTGGCCAATGCCTATGAAATTAATGTTAATCATCATTACCTGTCTGAGGTTATTTGACAACAAATACCAACAAACCTCTACCTTGGTACCAAAGAACCTTTGAACAATGAAGTAGCACTTTCTTGTCTCCATTCTTAGCATCTCCACCTACAAAAAAAATAAAAAAAAATATCACTCAACAGTGACAACTCTAAAAAGAGAACCAATAAAATTGAAAATTATTTACCTCAACCAATGTTTGGAAGATCCAAACAATTTCTAAATTTCACCAAGGGCAACACCTTAGTGCCCATATCTCAGGGATTATATAAGCTGGGCTTATTTGCACAAATGGTCCTCGACTTTTGCACTTATCGCGGGTTGAGGACCTATCTTTTCATTTTTATAGTTTAGCCCCTATTTCAAATGTTTACAAGAAGAATGGTCCTTTTCATCATTTTCCATCCAAATCCTGTTAAAGTTGACGGTAGAAAATTTTTTATTTAAAAAGTAAATGAAAATTTGCAACAAAAGTCCCTAATCTTTTAGAAAGTATTAAAAGTTCCATAACTTTCTAAAACTAACACATATGACCCCAAACCTTTTTGATAATTTAACCTCAACTTAAATAAATTAAAATAACTCATAAATATTTTTAAAAATACAAATAAGTCCTAAATCTTTTTATTTTTACTGATTTACACTTAAAATAAGAAAAAGTGTGTCATCAAGCCCCAAAATTTTTAATTTTGTTCACCAAAATGACATTTAAATTGTGTTTGATTAAAATCGATTTTTAGTAAAATTGTTGAAATGTGTGGTTTAAAAGTTGTGGGACCATAAAATGTGTGGTTAACATTATTGTTGACTTTGATCTTAGTTTTTATAAAATCAAAATTGAAAACAAACGGTACTGTTAGTAGTCTCTACAGATTTTGTCCAACCAAGTTAATTGGGTCGAAACCGAACCGCCCATCAAAAATATTTTTGACCCAAATCACACCTCCACCCACCCCACCCACCCACCCACCCACCCACCCACCCAAGTTCTCTCGGTCCCAACAAAGGGGGAATTTTCCCCCCCTTTCCCAAGACCCTGGCCCCACCGGCAGTTGGAAACAAGTGGGGGAAAATTCTCCTTTTCCCGAAAAACCAAGGAGCACTGGGTTCGCGAAAACCGTGGAGCTCCCTGGTTTTGTTAAAACCCTGTTTCGCGATTGCGAAACAGAGCTTCTGGTTTCGCGATCGCGAAACCAGGGGTTCAAACTGGTTTCGCGATCGCGAAACTGGGGAGTTAAACCGGTTTCGCGATTGCGAAAACTCTGATTTCGCGGTTTCATGAAAGCGAAACCAGTGGTCGCGAAACCGGGGATCCCGGTGCTCATGACCTGGATGGGGGATTTTTCCTTTGTCGCCGGATTTCGGCTGACAATCACCCTCCCGGTTTGGTAGGGGTGGGTGGGTGGGGGGTGGGGTGGGGTGGGGTGGGAAGATGGTGAAGATTTTTCTTTTTTTTATTATTTAAAAAAAAATTTATATTTATGTTGGATGGCCCATTAGCCCCACGACAATTAAACTGGTTGGACAAAATCAGAGACTCTAATGTTCACCCATTTGTTTTCAATTTTGATTTTATAAAAGCTAAGATCAAAGTCAACAATAATGTTAACCACACATTTTATGGTCCCACAACTTTTAAACCATACATTTCAACAACTTTTACTAAAAATCGATTTTAATCAAACACAATTTAAATGTTATTTGGTGAACAAAATTAAAAATTTTGGGGCTTGATGACACATTTTTTCTTATTTTAGTGTAAATCTGAAAAAAATAAAAGATTTAGGATTTCTTTGTATTTTTGAAAATATTTATGAGTTATTTTTAATTTATTTAAGTTGGGGTTAAATTGTCAAAAAGATTTGGGGTCATATGTGTTAGTTTTAGAAAGTTATGGAACTTTTCAATACTTTCTAAAAGATTAGGGACTTTTTGTTGCAAATTTTCATTTACTTTTTAAATAAAAAATTTTCACTGCCAACTTTAAAGGATTTGGATGGAAAATGATGAAAAGGACCATTGTCGCTAAAAAAATATTTGAAATAGGGGCTAAACCGCCAAAATGAAAAGATAGGTCCTCAACCCGCAGTAAGTGCAAAAGTCGTGACCATTTGTGCAAATAAGCCATATAAGCTGAATACTCCAAATCCCCAAAATCAATTGATATCATCTATTGTTTTGTTTTTTTCTACAGATAACTCCAATATAATCCGATTATAATTTTCACTCTATTTCTTCAAATTAAAACTACAATAAGTCAAAATTAGCCCAAAATCCATTAACCCATCTGGCCAGCTCGCAGAGGGACTAAAATATGAGAGTTTAGATTGCTCTCTTTGTGGTCATTCTTTCAAAGGGAACGGTGTCCAGCTGAAAAGAGAGACCGACCCAAAACCCATGTAATTTCTTCTTTCCTACCTCTTAGATTTAGAATAATTGGCTAAGAAATAGTTGAATAGAACTTGATGAGGGAGGAGATGGTCCAAAGCGAGTCACGGAGATGGCAAGATTTTATTGTAAGTCTAGAATAGTTTTTGAGTGATATAAAATATGAATATCTAGAGAAAAAATATCGACGTGAATGAAGTGATAACCAACAACAACAATTGTTCATCATTTTAAATTTTTAAAAAAATTAATTTTCTTATTTTTTTTACTGGAATTAATATTTGAATTTTGATGTGAAATTATGTGATAACCACATCGAAAGTGTGTCGTTTCACAAAATTGATAATGAGATAATTACACAACGTTTTCAATACATGAAAACGCATAGGAGACAATTACTTTAATCTATCGAAATATTTTTATTAGTATTATATCATTTCAAATTTTTTTGCTACTTAACTTTTACCCAACCCAAAAGAAATTCTTAGTTTCGCCATAGGTCATCGACGAGAGATTTCAATTTTCAATTTGAGGTTAGGTCATGTGTATAATTTTACCTAAAAAATATGTGAATTTGAGGTCCATGGTGTTGGAATTACTAAATGAATCAATATTAATAAAAGCTAGTTTTTCAAACATTGATTCAAATTAATTATCAAAGCGTATTCAACAGAATACAGAGTTACTCATGATAAAACGAGCCAATCATCTAGGAAAAAATAAATATATAGGACGAGAAGAGACCTGTTCCCCGAATCGGGGAACATACTTCTCTCCCCGATTGCTGCGTGGCAATCATCCACGCAGCAATCACCAATTCTCTCTCCCCCTCTATTTACCCCTCCCTATTTATGTAACTCACCCCATATAACACCCCCACCCCTTCTCCTGAATCCATTTAATTTCTTCCCAAATTTGTCCCCCACCCCACACCCCCACCCCCACCCCCACTTATTTAAACCTCCCCAAAGAAATAAACTCACCAAATTTACTCCACTCCATATAAATTTGAATGATTGTTATTAATATAATTAAATTTATTAAATTAAAAATAAATTAGTTCTTATTATTATAATTGTTGACGTTGAAAAATGATGATGCACTTCTCAAGCCAACTTAATATTAAGTGTTGAGGTCATGGCTATGACCGTAATGAGTGGCGAGATATGTAAAGACACGTAGAAAGACCCGATTCTATAATCTTTGTAAGAGTGCTTTTATTTAAAGTTGAATGTCCGATCCGAAGGACATTTATGTCTCTATTTATAGAAAAATATGTAATGATTTCCTCCATTTAATGCTATACTAAGCATTAAATAGCCAAGCTAGACTAGGTATTAAATGGCTAAGCTAAGCATTTAATGCTTACAAGACATTCTCTTTTTGGGGCATTTAATGCAGTGACGTTTGACATATGAGTAGAACAAGCTATGCCGATGACGTGAGTATGACGCCGACACGATAGATCCGAACTCGAGATCCCACGGACGAGGTCCGAATCGAAATGAAGGCCAAAGTGGGCTCAAAGCCGTGGATTAGGAATGAGGTCCGAATCGAGAACTACAAAGTTCGCTATAGGTCGGTCATATCATGCCCGGACTATTGAGTAAAGTAGCATCCGACGCGCGAACCAGATCGGAGGCCAACAATAATCATTGTATATTTTTTGAGAAATATAATATATAATAATATTTATTGAGTTAAATATTATTTATATCATATAATAAATAGATATAAATAATAAAGTTAACGTTACTTTTTTTATTATGGTTATAGTGAGGATAATTAGTTGGTTTATATTTGGGTAACAAATTAAATTTTGGCGTTTGACCTAATGATTTGGTTGAGTTTATTATTAAATAATTTTGTATAGTAATTCAAAAAAATGAGTTGCTCGAAAAGTAAAAATAAAAAAATAATTGAGGGTTAAAATATGTATCATAAATTTGCTTCAACTGATAATTTATACACATAAAGAAGAAAGTACTATTATATTAGAAGTAATAAATTAGTGACGAAATTTAAAGAGTGCATCATACTCCCATTGGGTCGGGGCTACTTCAAAATTGTTCTTGGTGGAATATTGTAGGTTCGGAGCATGATATGCATATTGTGGATCCGGTGTATGATATGTGTAATGTGGGTCCGACAAATGATATGTGTCTTGTGTAGTTCAACGCAAGGTAAGCATAATGTAGATCTCGGGCGATTATTTAACCCAAATATAAACTTAACTAATTATCTTCATTATAATCTTAATTTAAAAGTAACGTTAATTTTATTATATGATATAAATAATATTATATATTATATTTCTAAAAAAAATATTGGGGTGGAGTAATTTGGTGGGTTTATTTGTTTTGGAGGGGGGGAACATATTTCGTAAGAAATTAAATGGATTCAAGAGAGGTGGGGTGTTATATGGGGTGGGTTACATAAATAAATAGAGTGGGGTAAATAAAGGGAGGGAAATTGGTGATCGGAGAAAGAGATATGTTCTCCAATTCGGGGAACAGATCTCTTTCTATATAGGATTGAGAAAATAGTAAATTTTCTAAGGAAGCATTTTGATGTTGTTGGTGTCCGGCCGAAGTTGGTCCGAATCAAACGTAACTTTCGATTCGGATGGCTATTGCTCGGCCCGGACCGGCCTCATTCTGCCAGTCGGACCACGCCAGATTCGTCATGGTCGACATCATCGCAGTAGGTTGTCCTTTGGAGTGTCGGTGATGGTCTAGCTGCAGTTTATATTACTTAAATAAGCCTGCATTAAATGCCCCAAAAAGGGGATGTCTTGTAAGCATTAAATGGCCAAGCTATGCATTAAATGTCTAGCTTGGCATTAAATGCAAATAATCATTGTAAATTTCCCTATAAGTATGAAGAAATAAATGTCCGAAAAGGGGGACAGAAAAAAAAGGAACGTACATTCAGTTCTCCCTGCTCACGTTTACCTAGCTAAAACCCAGTACGGATTCAGCCGACCTGAACACCATCATTAAGTTGACTTGAGATTAGTGCAAACCATTTTCCAACGTCAACAGTTTGGCGCTAGAAGGAGGGGCCTCATTTTCTAAAAAGGCTCTCCATTTTCCACAACTACCAAAACACCCAAAAATTATCCAAACATGAGTCGTAGTCATGACTCAAGAGCTCAGAGTCACGGAAGAACCGGGAGTCAGGTCAACCTTCCCTGTGTCTTCCGTCAGAGACAACAGTGGAGAAACCCCGGCTCGAACACATGTGCGAGGAGACGCAGATCCTGCTGTAAGCTTGAATACCTAACTCGAGCTATTGAACGGCCCGAGAGAAATCAAGCCACTACTAAACAATTTCGACTGACTTGAAGTCGAGTCACCCAGACACGATGAGTCTAAGAGTCAGTCCGAGTAAAACGAAGACTAGACTCGGCGAAGAGCCCATCGTGAAAGTAAGGAGGAAAAGTATGCGCTCCGGGCCCCCACAGAAAGCTTCCACGCAACGGTCGGTTAGCGTATTTGACCGTCTAGGTCATTCTTCTCAAGTCCCTCACGAACAAGAGGCACAAAGAAAGAAGAAAGCTCCGTCCATGGCAGCCTCGAGTGTACAGGACACTCCGGATGAGCTTGAACTCATGAAGCAACGATTAGCCGAACTGGAAGCGAAGCAAAGGATTACCTCGGAAGAAGTCACCGCGGACAGGCGTTCCCCATTCACGGAGGACATCTTGGCAAAACCTCTCACGGAAAAGTCGAAAATGCCGCATTGACTAGCTATGAGGATGGCAATGATCCTGGGCCACCTCGGCAGTATACCTCTTGGATGGAACTCCAAGGAGCCAAATGACGCTATCATGTGCGGGCATTCCCCTCACCTTCGGGAATAGAGCGATGAGGTGGTTCAAAAATTACCACCGCGCTCCATTCGAAGTCGGAATGACCTCTCGTGTCGATTCTGTCTCAACCTTCATGGGGCAAGAACTCGATCCACCCCGAAAGAGCGCCTTATCGCATTTAAAAGGCGCCGAATCAAACACCGAGGTCCTACATGGATCGATTTAGCAAGAGGATAGTGGAGGTGGACAAAATATCGATGATGTCCGCTACGATGGGCGCCCTGCTGGGACTAAGAACACGGACTCGGCTCGGTGGTCCGCTCACGAAGACGGACTGCTACCTACCAAGACTTCCCGGCTAGAGTCGAAAAACATATCGGCTACCGAGGAAGCCACCGGACCAGAGAATGACCGCCCGATCGTGAAAGACAAAGACAAAGGGTAAAGAGAAAGACACGAAACGGAGAAGAAGGAGAGTCCTAAAAACACCGGATTTTCAAAGATGCAGGCGCCCAAGGCCCACCCGCCGAGGTACCTGTGGATACTATATCCTAAACACTTCGCTTGAGAATGTCCTAATGAAAACCAAAGGCAAGGGCATCCTCAAAAGTCCAGCTCCTATGAAGGCGAACTCATCAGGGCTAAACCAAAAGAGATACTGCAGGTACCATCGATCGGCTGGGCACGACACGGATGATTGCCGTGATTTAAAAGGAGAAATTGAAAGCCTCATTAGACGAGGCCACCTGAAGGAGTTCCTAGCGCGGCCATCTGGTGGAACTGAGCCTTCCCAGGTCCATGACCGAAGCCGAACTACCACCTCCACCTCCACCTCCACCTCCACCTCAACCGGGACGACGGTGAAATTCACATGATAGTCGGTGGGAGTCAGTACCTGGAAGGATCAAGGAGACAGCGCCGTAAGTCCTCTAGGGAAGCTCACAATAGCTACCAAGTGTTAGCAGGTACAACAGCTAACCCTGATGCGGACAAATTCTCTTTTTCGAGGAAGACGATCCCGTGTGTTGCAACCACACTCGGATGCACTCGTCATTACTATGTTGGTCTCCCCGCCAACATCCATCGAACATTGGTAGATGACGGAGCTCCGTAAATATCCTATATCTCGTAACATTCAATCGATGGATCTCTCGATCAAGACATTAGGCCTTTCCCAAAGCCCCCGCAGGGTTCACCGGGATTGTGTAAATCCCAAGGGCCGATCGCCTTGGTGGTTGAGCCGGATTGCCTCCTCGTCACATGAGGATCATTGCGGATTTTGTAATTGTAGATCTCCCATCTAACTACAATGCCATCCTAGGCGGCCAATCCTCGCATGAGCTAAAAGCAGCCCGCCCATCTATCACTACACCATCAAATTCCCCACTCCATGGGGTAGGAGTAGTACTGGAAGCCAATCGGTAGCAAGGAGCTACAACATCAACTTCGCCCGGCAGGGTAAACACAATCTGGACCGACGAGCTTCAAAATTGGAAAATCCGAGGATGATCCGGATGGGAACAAAGAGAAGATGCGGGGTCACCTCGACCCCTGTGTCCACACAAGAGCTACTAAGGTCGAACCGGTTGAAGACACCGAGCAAGTAGAGGTCGACCCCACCGACCGGAAGGGTCCTCCACATCGAAAGGAACTCAAAACCAAGAAGGTCCCAACTTACAACCTTCCCCGAAAAGCAACATTGACGTCTTCGCATGGGAACACGCGGACATGGAAGGAATTGATCCTAAACTCGCGCGTGCCATGGGATCGAATACCGGTCCGGACGTCAAACAAAACAAGAACGCCGACGTCCTCTCAATCCGGAGAGGTACGAGGCCCTAGCTAAGGAAGTCGATAAACTACTCAAGTGCGGCTTCATTAGGGAATCACTCTATCCCGGTGGTAGCCAACCCTGTTCGTAAAAAGAGCAATGAGCTTGGAGGGTGTGCATAGATTTTATCGATCCGAACAAAGCTTGCCCTAAAGATGACTTTCCACCCCCGGATAGACCAAATGGTGGATGCCACCGGCGGGCACGAGCTCCCGAGCTTCATAGACGCTGCATCTCGGCCTACAATCAAATTGCTGATGCATGAGGATGATCAAGAGCACACCTCCTTCATCACCGATCGAGGTTTGTACCGCTATCGAGTTATGCCGCTCGGGTTGAAGAACGCCGGAGCCACTTATCAACGATCGGTGAACTCAATGTTCTCCGAACTCATTGGAAAAACTATGGAGGTGTACGTTGACGACATGCTTGTCAAAAGCACCAAGAAATGGACCGCGTGGAGCACCTCTCCGAGATGTTCTCCATAACCGAGGAGATATAAAATGAAGCTCAATCCTAACAAATACTCCTTGATTGTAAAGTCGGGGAAGTTCTTGGGGTACATGGTCCACAGAAGAGAATCGAGGCCAACCGGAAAAGATCGAGCTCTCCAAGAGATGAGGCTCCCTACTAAGATCAAAGAGGTATGTAGTCTTACTCGGGCGATAGCGGCGCTTAGTCGTTTTGTTTCAAAATCGACCGATAAGTGCAAACCCTTCTTCGACGCTTTACGCGGAGGAAAGGAGTTTAAGTGGGCGAGGAATGTCGCCTAGCATTCAAGAGTCAAGAGGCAACCCGGCACGACCTCCACTACTCTCCAAACCTCTAGCCAAGAAGAGGTCCTCACTCTACTTAGCAGCCTCAAGCACTCAATTAGTTCCGTACTCATAGGAACGGACGAGGGCATCCAACACCCGGTGTACTATGTCACCAAAGCGTTACACGGCGCCGAATCGAACTACACCCCGATGGAAAAATTGACGATGCCCTTATCATGTCCTGCAAGAAAGCTCGGACCTACTACTTGCAACATCCAATACAGTCCTGTCAAACTATCCTCCGAGACAGTCTGCAGAAACCGACACCTCCGGAGACTTATGAAGTGGGCGGTTGAGCTCGGCGGTTTGAGCTCCACTACAAACCACGGACCGCAATCATGGTCAAGCTCTCGCAGACTTCATCGCCGAGTTCACCGAGCACGAACCTGGGCGTAAAGGGGAAGTCTGGACTCTCTTTGTGGATGGCTCATCGACCGGCACTGGGCCGGAGCCGGAGTAGTCTTGATGAGCCCGCACCAGAGCCACTGTGCCAATCTCACGATTTAATTCCGTGCCTCAAACAACGAGGCCGAGTATGAGGCCCCAATTGCCGGCCAAGGTTTATGCGAAGGTATGGGTGCACTCAAACTACTCGTGACACGCCGATTCTCACCTGGTGGTCAATCAAATCAACAAGTCCTACCAAACCAAAGACGATAGGATGGCGCCTTACTCACTCGTTATGGGAGGTGAATCGAAATCATTCGCCACCGCCGAGGTTAGCCGATTCCCAAGACACGTAATGGCCTCACCGATGCACTAGCAAGACTTTCTACCGGCGAGGGCATAGAAGAGTCGGAGAGCATCCCGATTGGAAGACTCGGCGGCCTACCTATATCTCACCGAGCTAATTAGCAAAGACGTCCGAATCGAGCTCCGGTGGATCGACGAGATCATCCAATCTCGAAGGATGGGAAGGTACCCCAAATAGCGGAAGCTAGAAAGTTAAGAATCAGGGCAGCAAGGTACACTATAATCGATAACATCCTGTTCAAAAAAGGCTTTTCGCTCCCCCCATCTGCGGTGCCTAAAGGAAAACGAAGCTAAATACACCCTCGGTGAAGTCCACGGGAGTATGCGGCAACCACACTCGGGGCACTCCCTCGCACTCAAGATCTTGAGGCGGTGGATATTTTTGGCCATCAATGAAGAAGGACTCCATCGATTTCATGAGGAAATGCGACAAATGCCGTAAATTTGGTCCCTCCATCAAAGCACACCCTAAGAGTCGACCTCAATCCTCATCTCGTGGCCTTCTCCAAATGGGGAATTGACCTCATCGGTCCCATGCCAAGAGGGAAGAGGTGGAACTAAGTACGCTATAGTTGCCGTGGATTACTTCACCAAATGGGCAGAGGTGTAACCGCCGCCAAAATAACTCGAAAGCGTAAAACTACCGGTTTATATGGAAATCGATTGTCTGCGGGTTTGAGTCCCACATTCGATCATCACGCAGACAACGGCAAGCAATTCGACAATGCTAGACTCAGTCATTCCGTGAAGACCTCAATATCGTAAAGCACTTCTCCACTCCAAACCACCCCACCAAATGGACAAGTTGAGGCAATAAATAAAATTATTAAGCATACAATCGAAGACACGCTTGGATGAGTGAAAGGAGCTTGGGCGTAAGAGCCCAGGTGTGCTATGGTCTTATCGAACAACATGCCGGTCAAGCACGGAGAGACACCTTTTCACCGGCCTTTCGCACGTAAGCCGCCATACCGGTCGAACTCGAGCTCCCGCCTTATAGAGTTCGGACGTTTGATTTAAAATCACAACGGCCAAGGCTTCGAGATCCGAGCTCGACCTACCTTTGGAGGAAAGAAGGCTAGGGACAAAGTCGAAAACCGCCATCTACAAGCAAAGAAGTGCGTATTACAATGGCAAAGTCAAGGGAGCGGAAATTCAAAGCGGGGACCCGGGTCCCGAGAAAGGTATCCCTAGCGACGAAAGAAAGTCAAGCGGGCACGCCGCCCAAATTGGGAAGGACCTTACAAGATCATCGCTGTTTCTAAGAAGTGGAGCTTACGAGCTCCGTAACGCAGAAGGACTATCACTCGCGCATCCATGGAATGCCGAGCATCTAAAGAAGTACTACCAATGAAGACTATCCACTTATGCCTACAGCGTAAGCTACTTTTGTCAAAAGAAGCCACTCGCTTCCACCTTGTAATCGCTTTCTCAAATCTATGAAATAAAAAAAATTTACAAGATAAAGGGCTCACGTTGAAACCCCGAAAGCCTAGAAAGGTCTCGACCTAACAAGGAATGACTAAGGTCGCAATCCTCTTGAACACATGAACGTGTGACCCGGCTGGGTGGCGTAAGTGCTGCGTCACCAACGCCAAAACTAAAGCTTATTCATCTCAAACATACTATGTCTGAGGAATATAGTTCGTCCAAGAGACCGAACTAGTCTGAGGAATAGAGTTCGTCCGTGAGACCGAACTACTTTCCCAAATGTGTGAAATAATTCAACTTTTCAGGTCGTCCCACACGCCGCCCTAAACAGTAATGCACTATGCCGATCTGGAAACTTGGGGGGGCAATTGTTGGTGTCCGGACTGGATTTTAGTCCAGACTGACACGTAAAACTTTCAGTCCGGACTCCGCCACCCATCCAACCTGATATTGACTACAGGTCGGCCTCGTTCTTGAAGTTCCAGATCGCCCACGTACTGAAGTCAGAATTCAGAAGTTAATTTAAGTTCAAAGTATTTGGGCTTACATTAATTGAAGTTCAAAGTATTTGAGCTCGGGTGAAGTTCGTCCTCGCCGAAGTAAACACTTGAAGTTTGAAGTTATTTAACTATTGGCAGTTCGGTTTAAGTTCCTTCTCGCACTCAGGGTTCCAGAAGTCAAAGTTAGAAGTCAAGTTACAAATCAGAACGGAAATTTTTCATTAAAGTTCAGATGTCAGAAGTTGAAGTCCGAAGTCAGAAGTCAGAAGTTAAATAAATCGTCAAAACAATGAAGTAAACAGAACGGAAATGTTTCATTGCATTCAGGTCTACATATTTACATCCGAACTACTTTGACTACAACAAAAGGAAAACCAAAAACAACAAGTTGGAGCTCATTCCTCATCTCCGGACTGATCTGGGTCAGCCCCGGCCTGATCCGGATCTGCACCGGGCTGAGAAGTCTCTGCCTCCTCTGGAGATGGAGGATTGAGCGTAGACTTCCTTTTCAGATCGCCGAGCTCGTCCTAAGGAACCGGAGGTCCCAACCGGCCGCTTCTTCGCGGTCGAATCAATCGCCCTCCATCCATCGTGAAGTAGACCACCTCCGCCGCCAAATAGGCATCTCAAGCTCAACTCGCCAACGCTTCTTCCTTTGCGCATCTTGTTCTCCAATGCACTTGAAGTTCGAGTTCTTCTTCCTCGGCCCCACTCGGCCTCAAAATCGGCCCCGACTTTGGCCGCCTCACCGCCTCTTCCGCCTTGGCGCTGAGCTCCTCCTCCCTTCTCGCCAGATGTCCTCCGAGGCGCCCGCAGCCTCCACTCCTTCTCGAGGTCTTCCAGACCTTCCGCCCTTCATCCTCAAAGATTGGACGCTTGACACCACCGCCATCTTCTCCGGTGCCGAGGTCAACCGGATGGCGGCCCTCAAACGCTTACCGACGCTGCCATGACGGAGTCCACCACCCCCATGCCGCCCAAGTACTTCGCTGACTGGGTCCAAAGATTGGCGACCGACCGATCGCCTCCTCGATGATGTGGGGAGACCGGCGATCTCTTCACTAGTCGGCGAAGTTCGACCGATGAAATCCTTGACCTGCTTGGGAAGAGTCCCTGCAGACGCAGGAATTCGGCGCTTTCTCCCGGTCGAGCCTCAAGCACGCTGGCCGGAGCCGGGCGCTACCGAACACCTGACGGGCCGGGAGGAGGACGGTCCGGCCAAGACGGTGGTCTGAGCCGTGATCTCCTCCACGCCTCGCCGGACTTCTCTCGGAGGCGAGGAGGCAGATCGACCTCCACTCTCGACCGCGAGGAACGATCCCGGTCCCCGTGAGGGACCTTTCTCTTCCTCGCCACCGGGCCGGGCCTCGTGTTTCTTCCTCGTGAGGGCTGAGATGTCCCTCACGCTTCCTTCTAGCCTATTCCGAAATCGAGAGGAAGTAGTCGACCGAACAAATCTATACATGAAAGATAAGATCAATTAGTTTTGGAATAAAATAATAAATGAATAATTTCCACTCTCACCCAAAGATTCATGTAATTAAAACAATGTAACAAAGATTTCTATAAAATTTAACATAATTTGGCTTATTGATGAAAATTTCCCAACTATATAAGATAAGTCACGCTAAATTTTTGGTTGAGCTTTAAATTAGATTCGCTAAGTGGTTTCGTTTTTCTTTAATTTCAATCATTGGCCAATGCCTATGAAATTAATGTTAATCATCATTACCGTACGAGGTTATTTGACAACAAATACCAACAAACCTCTACCTTGGTACCAAAGAACCTTTGAACAATGAAGTAGCACCTTCTTGTCTCCATTCTTAGCATCTCCACCTACAAAAAAAAATAAAAAAATATCACTCAACAAAGTGACAACTCTAAAAAGAGAACCAATAAAATTGAAAATTATTTACCTCAACCAATGTTTGGAAGATCCAAACAATTTCTAAATTTCACCAAGGGCAACACCTTAGTGCCCATATCTCAGGGATTATATAAGCTGAATACTCCAAATCCCCAAAATCAATTGAGATCATCTATTGTTTTGTTTTTTCTGATAACTCCAATATAATCCGATTATAATTTTCACTCTATTTCTTCAAATTAAAACTACAATAAGTCAAAATTAGCCCAAAATCCATTAACCCACTTTTGGCCATTTCATGAGAGGGACTAAAATATGAGAGTTTAGATTGCTCTCTTTGTGGTCATTCTTTCAAAGGAACGGTGTCCGGTGAAAAGAGAGACCGACCCAAAACCCATGTAATTTCTTCTTTCCTACCTCTTAGATTTAGAATAATTGGCTAAGAAATAGTTGAATAGAACTTGATGAGGGAGGAGATGGTCCAAACGGAGTCACGGAGATGGCAAGATTTTATTGTAAGTCTAGAATAGTTTTTGAGTGATATAAAATATGAATATCTAGAGAAAAAAATATCGACATGAATGAAATGATAACCAACAACAACAATTGTTCATCATTTTAAATTTTTAAAAAAATTAATTTTCTTATTTTTTTACTGGAATTAATATTTGAATTTTGATGTGAAATTATGTGATAACCACATCGAAAGTGTGTCGTTTCACAAAATTGATAATGAGATAATTACACAACGTTTTCAATACATGAAAACGCATAGGAGACAATTATTTTAATCTATCGAAATATTTTTATTAGTATTATATCATTTCAAATTTTTTTTGCTACTTAACTTTTACCCAACCCAAAAGAAATTCTTAGTTTCGCCATAGGTCATCAGACGTAGATTTCAATTTTCAATTTGAGGTTAGGTCATGTGTATAATTTTACCTAAAAATATGTGAATTTGAGGTCCATGGTGTTGGAATTACTACATGAATCAATATTAATAAAAGCTAGTTTTTCAAACATTGATTCAAATTAATTATCAAAGCGTATTCAATGTAATACGAGTTACTCATGATAAAACGAGCCAATCATCTAGGAAAAATAAATATATAGGACGAGAAGAGACTGTTCCCGAATCGGGAACATACTCTCTCCTCGATTGTCGCGTGGCAATCATCCACGCAAAGAATCACCAATTCTCTCTCCCCTCTATTTACCCCCACCCTATTTATGTAACTCACCCCATATAACACCCCACCCCTTTCTCCTGAATCCATTTAATTTCCCCTCCCCCCAAAGAAATAAACTCACTAAATTTACTCCACTCCATATAAATTTGAATGATTGTTATTAATATAATTAAATTTATTAAATTAAAAATAAATTAGTTCTTATTATTATAATTGTTGACGTTGGAAAATGATGATGCACTTCTCAAGCCAACTTAATATTAAGTGTTGAGGTCGGCTATGACCGTAATGAGTGGCAGATATGTAAAGATACGTAGAAAGACCTGATTCTATAATCTTTGTAAGAGTGCTTTTATTTAGCAGTTGAATGTCCGACCTGAAGGACATTTATGTTTCCTATTTATAGAAAAATATGTAATGATTTCCTCCATTTAATGCTATACTAGGCATTAAATAGCCAAGCTAGACTAGGTATTAAATGGCTAAGCTAAGCATTTAATGCTTACAAGACATTCTCTTTTTTGGGGTATTTAATGCGAAGTGACGTTTGACATATGAGTAGAACAAGCTATGCCGATGACGTGAGTATGACGTCAGACCTGATAGGTCCGAGCTGGAGATCCCACGGACGAGGTCCGAACTGAAATGAAGGCCAAGCTGGGCTCAAAGCCAGGATTAGGAATGAGGTCCGAACTGAGAACTACAAAGCTCTACTATAGGTCGGTCATATCATGCCGGACTATTGAGTAAAGTAGCATCGGACGATGGCGGTAACCGGATCGGAGGCCAACAATAATCATTGTATATTTTTTGAGAAATATAATATATAATAATATTTATTGAGTTAAATATTATTTATATCATATAATAAATAATAAAGTTAACGTTACTTTTTTTATTATGGTTATAGTGAGGATAATTAGTTGGTTTATATTTGGGTAACAAATTAAGTTTTAGCGTTTGGCCTAATGATTTGGTTGAGTTTATTATTAAATAATTTTGTATAGTAATTCAAAAAAATGAGTTGCTCAAAAGTAAAAATAAAAAATAATTGAGGGTTAAAGTGTGTATCATAAATTTGCTCCAACTGATAATTTATACACAGAAAGAAGAAATTACTATTATATTAGAAGTAATAAATTAGTGACGAAATTTAAAGAGTGCATCATACTCCAATTGGGTTCGGGGCTACTTCAAAATTGTTACTGGTGGAATATTGTAGGTTCGGAGCATGATATGCATATTGTGGATCCGGTGTATGATATGTGTAATGTGGGTCCGACAAATGATATGTGTACTGTAGGTTCAACGCAAGATAAGCATAATGTAGATCTGGCGTATTATTTAACCCAAATATAAACTTAACTAATTATCTTCATTATAATCTTAATTTAAAAAGTAACGTTAATTTTATTATATGATATAAATAATATTATATATTATATTTCTTAAAAAAAATATATTGGGGTGGAGTAATTTGGTGGGTTTAATTGTTTTGGAGGGGAGGGGGAACATATTTCAGAAGAAATTAAATGGATTCAAGAGAGAGTGGGGTGTTATATGGGGTGGGTTACATAAATAGAGTGGAGTAAATAAAGGGGAGGGGAAATTGGTGATCGGAGAAAGAGATATGTTCTCCAATTCGGGGAACAGATCTCTTTTCTATATAGCATTGAGAAAATAGTAAATTTTCTAAGGAAGCATTTTGATGTTATGACAAAAGTACTTTAATTTTAATTTTATTATATAATATAATTCTACCCATAAATATAAACAAAAATAAAAAATGTCACATAATCAAGCGAGACAAAAATAAAGAAAACTAACTTCGCTCGATGTATCTTGCAATAGGATTGCAAGTGAACTTAATTGAGATTATTAAAACTTTGAGTTATTCGTCTAAGGCACAATTTTTTTCTTATTTGTATTTGAAAAACATAACTTGTTTAGCAATCAAATTATTTAATATATAATTTTATATAGTAATTTTAAAAAAAAAAAAAAAAGACAAATATTTAAAAAAAGATATAAATATAATTTATAGAAGGTACAAAGTCAATCATAATGATTTGACTAAATTTCAATACATATATTAACATTTATAATGTTGTCACGCTCTTCTATAATATATTAAATATCATATAAAGTGAAAATTATTTTTGGACAATTCTATTCATACTATACTTAAATTATTTTAAAAATATCCTTAATTTTTTTTAATACATATTTAATTTATCATTGAACTCCCAATTAAATATATTTGTATCTATACATATTTTTATGTATATACATGCATTCAACCAATGGCAAATTTAGAATGGAGCAACTGCTCCACTTTGATTTCAAAAATGTTGTTTTGTTTTAGAGAAAATTTAAATTTTATAATTTTGCCTCCGTAACAAAATATAAACTTTAAATTTAGATATATACAAATGAAGTCCTTTATCCTAGTGGCAAAGATCATTATTTGATTTTGGACAGATTTGGGTTCAAATCGCACAAATGTTATTTATTTATTTTTTTCTTTTGAGAAATTTGTGTAATTAATTCTCAATCTTAAAAATAACTTTTAAATTTTGTCTTTTTACATAAGTCTATAAACTTGAGTTTTAATTTCTTCGTGTTTTAGAATGATAAAATTGACAAAAGACTATGCTTAACACCAAATGTAATATTTTAGACCTTAAGATTTATTTGATTTTCAATTCCAGAAATCAGAAAAATTAAACAAAATACACATTCTTCTTGTTACGTACAAATCTCATAAAAATATAGTTTGAGTTTTAAATTTTTATACTTAACTAGAACATAATTTTGAATAAAATGAGTGATTTTATTGTTTTTTTCAAATGACGCTATCTCTACCGGCTATTATTTCGTTGCTTATTTCTATAGACACTACAAGCCAATGCAATATCGTCGACAAGCGCAATAGTATTGCTAACCGCCATATTGTCCGCACAAGCTAAAATTTCTGGCCCTGCCCCTACATTCACCCATGTATTTAATTTATTAAAATATTTTTATGCATATAGATACATTCACCCCGTACGTATTTGAATCTCCATTATTACATTTACATTTCACCACCAACTTCAAGCCTATTCAGATTACACATAATGGCACCCATGCCTTTCTCCACTGTTTTATCACATATACATCCCACTATATTTAGCACACAAAATTTTAAACACAGACCCAAAAATTTATAATTTATAGACTAATCTAAAAGGGGCTTAAATGAATAAACATTTTTGGACAAATATGTCCTCATTAATATTTTATATTTTCTAAATTGTCCTTGAGTTAATGTTGTAATTGAACTCCTAATTTAGCATTTATAACCATATATAGTCTTTAGAAATTGAAAAGACTAAATCTCCATTTATTATATTTAATTAGATTTAGAAAATATTTTATTTGAATTGTAAGAACCAATTTAGTACTAATCTAAAAGGGACTTAAATGGAGAAAGATTTTTTGACAAATATGTCCTAATTAATATTTTATATTTCCTAAATTGTCATTGAGTTAATGTTATAATTGAATTCCTAATTTAGTATTTATAATCACATATAGTCCTTGGAAGTTAAAAATGTTAAATCGCCATTTATTATATTTAATTACTGGATTTTAAAAATATTTTCTTTGAATTGTGAGAATGGATTTAGTCAGTTACAAGATTAATAGTAATTGACATTCCACCAACAATTTATTCAACTTATTTAAGGTCTAATTTGAAGTTTAAAATTGTTTTATTTGAAAGTAATTATGTAGTTTGTGATATCCATAAAGACTTCATTTGAAAATTTGTATTTGTGATTATGGTTTTTGTTAGTTAATGTGAATAATCTTCTCTCAATACTCTTTTTTTTTTCAAAATAATAATAATTTGCGTTGGACTATAAAGGTTACAGTGTATTTTTTAATTATTGTGCATGCTCATGCTCATGTGTATTTGTATATTGTTTACATATCTAATTGACTTGCAGCTTCATATTTTCTAGACGAAATTTTTTTTTTGGGGGCTAACTTCAATAATTGTTTCAATCCACTATTGATACGTATCTTATTTCTATTATTTTTTATACTTTTGAATTGAAATGTTATTTATTTTGCTTAAACTAATTTTTCTTAACTATTTATGCTCCAACATGAATAAGACGCTTAAATCGCTATAATATTTAGTTTTTGTAATATTACTTTATTTCTCCATTACAATTTGGATAAGTTCACGTGAATACATCTGGGCACTGAATTGTGCAAATGAGAATGTTTAATTTTGTCAATTTCTAATGTTAAAGTTAGCTTGTGGTGTTATGAGCCCAAATGTGATATTTTGAATTAAAACACTTTCATAGTTTGAGAACTATATTAAATTACAAAGATTTGTTATAAGTTATTTGACATCTCATGAAGCAAGAAATTCAATGGGTTAGAGGGTTCGATATATTTAAGAATTTACGTACCCTTTTTTTATTCTTTTTGTTTGTGTTATTTAATTGAGGTTATTTGACTATATGACAGACCTTAAAAATAGATGTTCAATACTGACCATACAATTGTAGAAAGTACTTTATTTGAATACAACAACAGACATTATATTTAACTGTATTTTCTATTGTCAGGTTTTTATATTTTAATGCAGTATTAAATTAAGTTATAATTATTTAAATATTTGAATAAATATATATTTCACAACACTATTATTAAATCACGTGCAACGCACGTTTTACATACTAGTATATTAAATACCACATAAGTGATAATCTTTTTTCGAACGATTCTACCCCAACTATACTTAAATTATTTCAATAAGATACTTAATTCTTTTTCCAATAGGTATTTAATTTATCATTGAAATCCCAATTAAATGTGTTTGTATCTATACATATTTTATATACATTCATTCACTCACGTATTTAATTTATCATTAAACTCTGAATTAAATGTATATGTATCTATACGTATTTTTTTGCATATACATGTATTCAACCACTTACGTATTTAAATTATAATATACATGTCACCATTATTACATTCACATTTCATCACTCATCCAACTTCAAACCTATACAGATTTCACGTAATGGCACTCATGCCTCTCTCCACTGTATTTCATCCCACTATATTTATAAGGCCACCTTGAGATTTTGAGGACCTTAAGCGAAAACTGAAATGTGGCCCTTAATAAATAGTTCTACACACACACACACACACACACACATGTACACAATGATTATAGATAATATTTTTAATTGAATAAAAACATTCAAAACTACAATAATAATAGTTTAAAACTTTCAAAAGTTCATTTTAAATGTACTTTTCTAGCATTTTGAGATAAAAAATCAGCAATTAATCTATTACAATCAATCTGCTCTAACCTACATTTTTCAATAGACATCATCGTCAATCCATTCAGTCTATCTTGTGACATTGTTGATTAAATATAAGATTTTAGCAACTTCAACTTTGAGAAACTTTTCTCTGCAGAAGCAACTGTAATTAGTATTGTCGACAATATCCTGTAAGCAATTCACACATTCGGAAAACAATTATCCATTGTTTTTAGATAGTCCAACATCTCGATTCCATTTGTGGTCTTTATTGGTAAACATCTCACAATTTTGAGCTCTAAAAATAACTCTTACCCATCAATATCAGAATCTATGTCGTGCTTCAAAAATTCTTTAAGATCATCACACGAACGCTTCAAACAATCATCATTTGCAGAATATAATATTTTTTAAATCCAATAAAAATCTAAAAATATATTCATATTTTTTAAGTTGTTCAAACCTAGACTTAAGCGAAGAAAGCACTTGATCAACTATATATAAGAAATATTCAACTCTAAAAGATTCTTCAATTGTATGTATGATCCAATCGTTAAATTTTCATCAAATTGCTTATTTCTACGAATAATATGCTTTTTCGTGAAATGTAGGTTCAATTTTCAATTGAGCACCTATTTCTTTAACAGTAACTATGTCAGATTCAAATCTAGTTTCTCTATAGGTTTCAAAAAAGAAATGAGTGCTTTCAAGTGACTAATATCAACATCAATAACCATATCCTCACTTTGCAACATTTTGCTCACTTTATTAATAGCAGACAATATATTATACCAAATAACAATGCTAAACGAAAACTCAAAATCCATGAAGTCATATGACAAATTTTTAGCATCTCCAAATGTCTTAGAGTTGTCACATGTTTTCATCAAGTGAGTTGTTGTGCAATTTCAATCCCGTAAGTTTACGGTTCGTTAATAAGTAATATAGTAGTGAATGAAGTGTCGAACCCACGATAACTAGATATCAATTTAATCAATTAATTTATAATTCGATTCTAATAATGTGAAAAACACAGATTTGTTTCGGTTTGTGATTCCAAAACTATTTTAATTAAATCTAAATTATCAAACATTTAAAGTAAATTTATGAGAACGAATTCGAGTTTTTACTAACACTAGAATTTGTGAATCCACCAACACATTCCTTAATCAATTATCCATTTAATCGTTTTAGCTTATAATTACCATAAATTGAAAATCGATGATCCTATAATAATCAAAAGCCTCTCTCGATAGTCAATTAATTCTATATCGATATGTAAACTTAATTATCTTTAATTAAGTTTTGAACATAAAAATATGTATTTAAATCTCAAGAACACCTAACCGGATTTCATAAGGTATAATAGTAATCTCTATCTATTATTGGACTCTATGTTATTCAATACCATGTGCTCAATCTATATTGAATATCTCGATTTCAATATAGATCACAAAATATTTTAATGGTGATCAGACATTAATACATTAGAAATACTGAATAAGGAATAATCAATCAAGAATCAATTACATACTAAAACGGAAAACTTCTAATTAATTAAAAACTTGATGTTTCATTGTTCATCCTAGAAAAAAGTAAATTTAGTCGAACATGATTTCGTTAATTATTACAATAATTGAATTCATCATGTTCCGGAGAAGGAAAAACAAAAAGTAAATAAAACCCGTGATCTCGGCTCAAGAATCTTCAATTCCGTGCCTTGATCTTTGATTCTTCGTTTGTATCTTGTTCCTCCAAAATTCGTCTCCTGGCTTTTATACTCTCTTTCTAATCCCCAAAACGTGGTTTAGGCAGTTGAATTAGTATGGAATTGGTAGAGTTGTAATCCAATCATGAAACTGTCAAGTTGTTGCCTCGGGAAGTCATGCGATCGCATGGTTTAATCACTTTAGGTTCTGCATTTTATTTTCCTTTCTTGCGATCGCAGACATTACTAACCATGCGATTGCATGGTTAGTTTTGAATGAATTCCTGGTTTATCCATTTGGTATTTGCATCTCAAGTCATTCAAGTCTCTTTGTCTGTTCAATTGAATATATTTTTTTTCTATTTGCTCTCTTTTCGTCCTTTCGTCAGATTGATACTTGAATTTGATTATTTCCTAAAATAATAAGAAAATAATGTGCCATTAAACTGAAAACAATTAATATAACTCATAATCGTCTCTTTTTGTGGGCTTAGATAAGTACATATTTGTGCTTATCATGAGTTAAAGCAAGTTTATTTGTGGAACTTAGAATCTTATTGCTTTAATACTTTCAACTAAACTTTCCCAACGTGTTTGTGATGGTGGTTTAAGTGTAAGGCCTTTCACATTATCTTGCAAAACTTTCCATTGCTTTGTAGAAGATGAAAACAACACTTACAAGAATTGTATAACTCCAAAAAAAGATGTAACCTTTATACAAGAATTTGTCGCATCACACAATGCAAGATTAATACTATGACAACCACATGGTGTGTAAAAAATCCTTGGAGTTATTTCTAATACTCTTTTTTGCACACCTTTATGTTTTTCTTTCATATTAGAACCATTATCATAATCTTGACCTCTTAAATTACTTATATCAAGCTCAAGTGTTTGTAAAATATCAAGCAATTCACAAACAATCCTTTCCTAGATCTATCATCTATTTTAAGGAATCCTAAAAAGAACTCTTCTACTTTAATTGGACTTCTTGAGACATCTACACATCGTATTATAAGGGACATTTGTTCTCCATGACTTACATCAGGTGTACAATCAAGCATAACAGAAAAGTACTTCTCTTTTCTAATTTTTTTAATGATTGCACTTTTGATCTCATCTGCCAACATGAGTATGAATTCATTTTGAATTTTATGACTACAATTATGATAGTGAATTTCCTTCTCTTGAATACGACGGACGTGTTCTTTCATTATTAGATCAAATTCAACAATCATTTCAATTATTCCTAAAAAATTATCATTGTCTTCTTCATAAATTTTTTCATTGTTTCCACGAAATGCCAAATTATTTTTAATAAGAAAACTAACAATAACAACTATTCTCAGAATAAAATTGTCTAGAGTGTTCTCTATCTTTGTTGATTAAAACTTGTATATCTTTATCAATTGTTAAATTTCTTTGTAATCGATTTTCCAATTCAATCTATCTTGTCATGTTATTCATGTGCACATTATTCGTTTCATAGATTTTAAGCTTATAACTAAGAATTTTTCAGTCATTTGTTCTTTCATTCGCTAATTGAATATTGTTTCTTTCATCTTTATGCTTAAACAACTTGGCAAAAAAAAAAAAAAAAAAACTTTATCCAATGAAATTGAGTAAACCAACCATTTTCTATCACTTTTTTCACCATTTTGATAAATGTCGAGTATAATGTGTAGAAGAGAAATGCATTTTTCGTGAATCTTTAAAAAAATTATCCAAAATCTCTCTAGGATGACCTTTTTTTTTCCTACCAAATCTATCAAACTTTGATCAATATTTTTACAAGTTCTCAGATCAGTAATGTCCAAAGTGGAAGCAACACATTCTTTAACAAATTCTTCTTCTTGTTCATTCTTATATTCTCCCTCTCCTAATTTTTCTTGTTCTTGATTCATGACTTCATGTGTTCTTTATCCCCTAAATTTTCGTACTCTTCATCCATATTGTTTTTATTTTGAACCTTTATATTTTCATGCTCTTCAACTATACTAGTGTGAAAATTTTTCATCGCTCCTACTTGAGATTGAATAAATTTTTCATTTTTTTTTTTGCTTTTTTTTATGTCCAGACAAATATTTCCTAGAAGACATATTAAAGCAATCCAACTATAAAAACAAGATATGATTAAATATAACTTATGAGGAACAATAAAACCTGATTAATTTGGAGAGAATTCGATCTTTGAAATTTGAACTCTAATCTGCAAAAAAATTAACAATAAAATGGGTTAGTTTATTTACTTAAAAATTTTATTTTCAAAGCACAAAAAATTAATTAGTGGCTTCAAATCAAAGTTCAACATAAGAAAAGACTCTAATCAAATTACAAAAACATTATAGAATTATTTTTAAAGCATAAAGAATATTATATTCTTCAAATAAATGGAAAATTGCAAACAATTTAAATGGTGTTGGACGACAAGAGAGTATGATGTATACAAAACTGTGGGTTGTAAGGGACTAATGCCAAGAGCTTTATTTAGATTCTGAGCTGCAAGTGTCTTTTGTCTCCTTCTCTCTACAACGTCTTTTGAGTTATCAGAAAAGTGGGTTGTTATGGACTAGTGGTATATTATATTTTTGGACAATTGGGCTGGTTTTCATTTGGGCTTTTCAAATGTATTGGATTGATTTAAAAAAAGAAAAAATTGGGCCACAATTTAAGGACCACTGCAATGGTTTGGGGCCCTAGGTTGTTGCCTAACCGCTTAGGGGCCAAGGCCGACTCTATATATTTAGTATACAAATTTTTAAACACAAACATAAAAATAAAATAAATATCACATGAAGTGAAAATCATTTTTTGGATGATTATACCCCTACTATAATTAAATTTTTTCAATAATATCTTTTTTTTTTTCAATACGTATTTAATTTATTATTGAACTCTCAATTAAATGAATATCTACCTATACATATCTTTTATGCATATACATGCATTCACCCACATACGTATTTGAATTATAACATACATGTTACTATTATTACATTCACATTTCACCACACATTCAATTGCCTATTCAGATTCCACACAATGACCATGACAAAATATTTCATCCCCGCCTCGCCTCGTTAGTAATCGGGGCGGGGATCATGATCCCTGCCTCGAATTTCACGAATCCGCTATAAATCTTTTTATTTTATTTTATTTTTATATTTTAAAATTTAAATCGTACTTAAAAAATAAAAAATTAATATTAAAAATTAATTAATCAATTAAACAGTATGATAAATGAGAATTTTTTCAATTCTTCAAAATTTCCCCCAAATTGACCCATATGCCTCTCTCAACTATTTTATCACATATGCATCCACTAAATATAATTTTTTGGTATTTTTAAAGTATAATAAATAATTTAACCACGTGATTTATTTGAACTTATTACCAATTAACAAATATCAGAAATGAAATCAAATAAATAAATAAATAAATAAATAAAACTTTTTGATAATTGAAAATTTCAATACTCCAAACTAAAAAATTTATTTAGTCTGATTACCTTTATTGGTTTGATGATATGGATGTTAAATGCATTTGTATATATTATGAATTATATCCCTCGATTTTAGTTTTGACTAATGGTGGCAAAAAAATCTGCTGCCCCGAACTCACCCCGTTTATTCGACTAATACGTGGGGTAGAATTTTCTGCTCGCGAGACGAGTCCGGGGCAGCCCCGTCCCAACAATGTTTTTTTTTGTAAAATCATAACATAGAATACAAATTAAAATTTTGGTAGAAATGGAATAAAGAAGAATCGAACCCGGGTTGAAGTTATAAACTATAAATCTCAACCACTACACCACAATCTCAATCTTGTATTTTTTTTTTTGTTTTATTTGCTACAAATATTTAAAAAATTTATTTATTTCTTTTATTAATTATTTTTTTCATTTTTACAAAAAACAAAAAAACAAAAAATTTCGCGGGGTGGTTGGCGGGTCAAAGGGTTGCCCCGTCTCGCGAATTTACGAGGCGAGACGGGGTAAAAATTCCGCAGAACAGACCCGCCCCATTGCCATCCCTAGTTCTGACCATATTTTGTGCTCAATTGTTTTAGATCGAGTAAAAGATAAATTACACATGCACAACATTTTAATCACTCTGTCTAATGTATTATGTAGGTAGCAATGTTTGAGCATTTGAGTTTAATATTTTGGATCAAGAAGTTGATCGAAAAATAGAACAAGGTGATTCGTGGATGACCTTCTATTACCTAACATAATGAACAATATAAAAATATAAACAAAAAAGAAAGAAAGATATGCATCCTGTTTGGTTAAGGTTAAAAAATTTAACTGTAAGTAAATAAATAAGTTTTAAATATTTTTTTTTATGAATTAAGGTTAAAGATAGTAAACTACTCAGTTTGACTATAAGGTGTGTTTAGCAAAATGAATATTTTTGTTGTGTGACATGAGTTTTGGTTTCTATCAAGTGGTAGATTTTGTTCAATTAATTAATTATGTCTTATTTAATTATAATTTTATTTTTCTTCATTTTTTTGTTTTTAGAGTTTTTATAGTGATAACTGATGAATGATATTAAAATTTGTACTATAATTTATACAAATTTTTACTTTTGTTATGCATTTGTTATCTATTTAAACTATTTTAATAGGATTATTGTAGGTTCTCATTTTGATATGCGAATTGATGTTGGGAGTGGAAGATGCTTGTAATGAATACAATTATTAATTTTACATCAATTAGATTCATTTAAAATTATACACAATATGTTCTTCTATTATTGATATTTACCTTATGTACATTTTAACATCCACTGAATAAATCAATTGGTACAAACTATTTTTTATATTCACATAACATCTTTAAATATTATTTTATAACACTTATAAAATATTTTAGAATAACGTGCAATATACGCAGGGGCGGAGTTGGGGGGTCCGGGGGGACTGGACCCCCAACTTTTTGGGTGGTTTTTTTTTTTTTTTTTTTTTAGTTTTTTAATTTTTTAATATATAATTTAACTTTTACTTAATGTAAGTTTAATGGATGAAAATTGGATCTATTAACTCAATATCAATTAGAGATTGTTTGGTATAGTTTATAAATTAGTGACCGAAATGATTTATTTGACAAAGAATAGTAAAAAATATCAAGCTATTAAGGCAAATTTTTTGGTAATATAAACTATTTTTTTATCAAATAAGTCATTGTGGTCAAATAACTACTTCATAAATTAGACTAAATTGACTCTTAATATAAGACAATTGGACCTATTGGCCTAATAAAATTAATAATACAAAATTACAAATGATTGGCACATTCCTCAAATGATAATACAAAATTAATAAATGCATTTACTTGTTAATACATATCGTGTTCAAATAATAATTGTATACAATACTATTAAAAGGGTTTAAATTTGTTTCCATCAACTACATAGCTTAATTTTAGATAAAATAGATATATATTCTATTTTTGTGCAATGACTTCTTGTAAATTTTTTAAATACAAGACTTATAAAAAAATATTAGATTCTTATAAGAATAAGTTCAGTGATTGTGGTTTGAGGAAAAAAAATAATTCGGGACCCCCGAAAACCCTTCCCGGCCCACCCCTATTTGGGACCCCTCAACTACAAAAGTCTGGGCCCGCCATGCTGAATACACGTCCAACTATAACTAGTATCATACAAAATTTGCAAAAGATAATTTGATATTAACTTCATTTGGTGGGCGTTATTATAATCGCCCAGGGATATTTGTCGTGCATTTATTGCGTGAGTGTAGAAAGTGCCTCACTGTTCATGCAATAAATGCGTACACTATTCCGGCCAAGATTATAACAATCACAGCAAAGCGATGAAACGGTACTCTCATAAATATTAACTTAAGAGAAGTAGTTATTCGAGTAGTTTGCTACAAAAATTCACATAAATTTTTGAAAAAAAGTAATAATAATAATTTTGACATTTTGTCCAGACATAATTTCGAGTAAGGCATCATGTTCCCATCCTTCACTTTTGTCCAGATCTGACTTAACCATTAGACAACTTAAGTAGAACGCCAAAGACCCCAAATTTATGAAGGGCCCACAAAAATGGTAAGCATTTTTATCTTTCTACGTTTTATCTTTCTCATTGTACTCAATGATTTTTGTAAGAAATTTTTTTTTTTTAAAGGCTCTTTTACTATAACCGTGCAGCTCTCAGTTCTACAATTCAAAATCAAACTAAGAGAGGTAATATAGTACCTAAAGTAGATACTAATTATGGTATCTATTATCTACGTGATATTATCACATTAGTCACTTTTTAAAAAATTGCTGATAACTTTTTGAATTTTTTAAAAAGTGACTAATAATAATGATCGCGTGGACGACAAGAGCAGCCATAATTAGTGCATACTATAGGTACTATAACACCACTCATTAAACTAATTTCAATAGAAACCATATCAAATTGGCTACTTCGATATAGTTTCAATCACGTTCGAGTAATTTGGAATGAAAGTGCCCACCCTATCCCTAGTTACCACTTTATAAGTGAAGACTAATCGGTTGATAAAATTAAAAATATATTTGATATGATTTTTTTAAAACTCATTTCTAACCACATTTTTATGAAATTCGCAACTTTAATCAAATTTTCACCAACACATTTCATTAACTTTTTTCAAATTTTTTTTAAAAACTACTTTTAAACTTCACCAAACATGTAGTAAAAGAATTTTCAAGCTTGAATGTTGAGTTTGAAATTAAAAAAGTCAAGTGGCTAAAATGAAAGAATGGTTATATCGACACAACATTTTTTCATAAATGCTCCACATTTTAATTTAAGTCTTTGAAGTATGTTTGTCAATGATTATAAATATTTATAAGATGATCAAACACTATTTTTATCCACACATTTCATATGATCCACAACTTTTATCTAAACATTCTGTAAGACCATTTTATTTAATTTATAAAAATCTTTATCAAATAAACTATTTAACCTTTATTCATTGTCATATTTATGTCATTAACTTTTCTTTTATATTTTAATCTTTAACATTCTATTAATTAGAACATATTATCCATAACGACAATTTTCGTTCAAAAATTCTATTAACGTTCTTTAAAGTGAGCAACAAATATTTAGTTGTAATTTTGTATTTTTTTAAATTTAAAAATACGAGGGTCAAATGAGTTTCTTTACTCTATTTTAATAGAATTTTTGAACAGAAATTGTTAGAGATAAGGATGCAATCAAAAAAGTTAGATAAGTGTAATAACAAGTAAAGATTATATACATTTTATGCAATTTAAATATGGTGCGAAAAATGTGGCATTGATATATTTAGTCAAAATGAAATGATGTCGGGTAGTTATATTCACACTATATTTTATTATAAATACACTACATTTAATTGCATAAAAAGTTCTTAATTTTTATTTATTATTACATTTATGTCTTTAACTTTTTTTTAAAAAATCAAATTTTTATATTTAACATTCTATTAATTAACACATCTTGTTTGCACTAATGATTTTCTCTAAAAATTTTATTAGTATTCTTTAAAATGAAGGATAAATATTTAATCGAAATTTTGTATTTATTTATTTATTTGCTTATTTAAAAATACGAGAAAAAACGAGTTTTTTTGTTATTTCTTAATGAAATTTTTAATCGGGAACCGTTATCATAGACAATATGTATTAATTAATTGAAAGTTGATGATAAGAATGCGATGAAAAATATTAGAGAAATAAATATAATAATAAGTAAAGTTTATAGACATTTTATACAATTTAAATGTAGTTTACTAAAAATGTGGAGTGAATATATTTAGCCAATGATGTCACATCTTTTACCCTTTTTTTGGGTTTTTGGTTTTTTGACAACTCTGACCCTGTAATTTGGTACCCCTTCACGTTTGACATTGTGCAACTCCCTCCTGTTTTATCCACTCCAATTGTGTCCAGTTTGAACTAAACTTGAAGTTTGAATAGAAACTCTTAATATGCGACTTTGGTAAAAACCATCCACTCTATTAGTAAAGTAATTGATTCATCACAAAATCACAGATAACAGGAAGAATCACACAATTAGACCTAGGGTTTCGAAATCCAATCCATCAAAATCCTAAAGAAAATCGGAATTATTTTTCGAAAATCCAATTGAATTACTTCGAATCGATCGATCGAAGATGTGGCACGAGGCGCGGAGGTCAGAGAAGAAAGTGCACGAAATGATGGACGCCGCTCGGAAGAGAGCTCAGCGCCGAGCCATATACCTGGCCAAGCGGCGCGGCGACCCAAGCCAATCTATCCAAGCCGTCGGAACTCGCTGCCGCATCCACCGTGATGACGCCCTCTACCAGGCTACCGAAGACCAACAGGGCTTGTATGATACAAGTTTTATTTTTTAATTTATTTTATCAAAATGTCCTTATTTATTTAAAGACAAATAATTATTTAATTATCCTATGCTGGTTTTTTCTTATTAAGTAGGAGGGAGATCTTCTTTTTTTTTTTTTTTTTTTTTTTTTTTTGAGGATTTATATTATAAAAGGTGAAAGGAAATGGGATTTATTATGTTTATATTATAAAAGGTGAAAGAAAATGGGATTTATTATGTTATATGATTGTTTAGAACTGATATGAACGTAATGCGATTTTTGTTTATGCTTTGGATAATTAAGTGCTTCAAACAGTATTTTGGGTGCTTACTTTGTTCTGACTATAGCTGCCTTGGTCATGATTTTAGCTGCGATTGGATTGTACTTTATATTTCATATTATACCAATTTAGCCTTATTGTTTTGTCCTTTTGATACAGAGTCGTGCTATGGATATGTCTCTTAGTTGTCATTATTATGACTTTTTTTTTCTGCAAAATTCATACTCTACAAGCAATGCTTATGTAATGTAGGTTGGTGAAATTTCATGTCTAAATTTCCTGTGGCAAACCTGAAAAATAGTGTATTTTTTGCAACTTGTTTTGTTGTTAGAATTTGTATTAGCTGGTGAGGTGTCTTGACTTACTATAGGAAATAGAAGATGAGATGATGATTGTGAGTTTGGAACCTGAGCGGGTTGTTGATTTTGCATTGAGTCGTTGACAAGAAACTGAGGTGTTGGGTTTTTAAGCATCCTACAGTAATCGCATTTTCATCTGTGTCACTTAATTATAATCATGCAAAATTGAGAAAAATTGCACGAAGTAATATCATTTTTTCTTTTCACTATAAGGACATTTCATATAACGCATATAGTTGTATTCATTTTTGCTAGATGTTGTAAGGAATATATTTCGGTCCCATCCATCCCTCCCTTGTTTTCTGTGGTCTCATCAAGTCACATAACTGAAGTTATGGAAATACACTTTATGATATATTGATATTGGAACCTCCTGAACTTAAGCGTTGCATTGTCTAGGCACTTGAACAATATAAAATACTTAAAAAACTAATATCAGAATTGCACGTGATTTTATGTTGTAGATGCCATATATATTGAATTAGTGATAACGTTGTAGCAATCTTATCACAAAGTTACTATATTTCCAAACATGGCTTCGCTAAATTAATAATGTGCATTCCATTTATAGATGTGACCTAACCTTTTTGCCTCCTGATCAGGATACCCTGGAATGGGAAACAGGATATTTTGATTGACAGGTAATACAATTTCAGCTACCTGCCTGTACAAAAAGAATTGTTCAAAACATATGTTTCGTGATTGGGATTAGGAGTTGAGATGTTGGGGGATTCACCTGATGTTACTGATTAACTATACTCTTACCAGATTTGATGGCCGTGCTCTTCTTGATTTTATTCGTGATAGTAGCACACACCGTCCTCGGGTCCCAGAAAAAACTGAGGAAGAAGAGGAGTTAGAAGAGTTTGTTAGTTTTGAGCGTTACCGGGATTTAATTAAGCATCGGCGTAGAGGATGTCGGTACTTTTTTTTAATTGTCATAATCTGTTTGATTCATGAACATCATTTTTATTTTTACTTTCTGTTTTGCATTATCTTTTAGTGAATGAAGATAATGATACCTCCTTTTCTATTTATAGTAATTTACTATATCTTTTGAATACTAACAAAACCCTTTATCAGTTAATGACGAGGAGGGACTGCAACACATTAACCAAGAGATGGAGGCTAAGATCAGTGCATCTTTTGGTTCAGACAGGTTCTGACTTTTTTTTTTTTTTTTTCTGATTCTTTTCCATTACAAAGCAAACAATAGTCAAGGGGAAGATGCTTTCTACATTTCAATTTTGAAGTCCTTGTTATTTGTCATTTAAATTTGAATTGCAATTTCCAAATGGACACGTGCAAGCTCTGAAAACACTTCCTATTGAGAATAAGTCATCTTAAAGTGTTCACTTCTATGAGATTTTTGTTATTTTTTCCATTACTGCTACTTACATGTTTCTTTATGGTTGCTCTTTGTTTATCAATATAGAAATTTCTTTTTATTTACCATGCTGCTCTAGCAGCATATATTAAGCTCTCTGTTTATATCATTTGTTTGATCTTTTTCCCTATTGCTGTATGTAATGGTGAGAACAGTAAATCTCATGCGGCTCATCCTCCAGCAAGCAAGGGGCCTTACTCTCAAGTTGGTTTCTCTTATGATGGAGATGAAAAAGAGGAAACTCAAGATTTAGATGGCGATGAAGATGACGACGACGATGACGATTACGAGGAGGATTTTAATAGTGATGACAGCAATGATGAATTGATGGAGTCAATTGCAAAAGAATTTGGAGTAAAGAGGTATGGATGGCTTGTATACATGGATAAAAAGGCTAAAGAAGAGGAAAGGAGGCAAAAAGAAGTCATTAAGGGTGATCCTTCAATTGTAAGTTTGTCAAAAATTTGAGTTGGAATTATGGTTCTGGTGGGATTGATGCAGCCTTATTTCACCATAATTTGGATTACTATGAATTTTATAGAGAAAGCTGAGTCGCAAGGAAAGAAGGAAGGTTTCTCAGATGGAAAGGGAGAAGGAAAGAGAAGCTGCAAGGATAACTGGAACTAGAGTGCTTCATCATGATCCATATCGGTAAATGTCATTTGTTTCCTTCATGCATTTGCAATGGTACATAGTCATGTGCACGTAGGATCTAGAATGGAAGTCAGTAATATGTGGTCCTAACATCATTGTTGCCTCTGATGATTTGCAGCGAATCGAGGCGCAGTCCTACTTATGAAGCTTATTCACGATCTAGAAGGTGGATATTCTCGTCTCTTTTACTGTTTAAACGTAAGTAAACTGGTGGGCAAATGTTAACAGTGTTCTCTTTTAGCAGATCGAGGTCGAAGTCTCGGTCCTACTCTCCATCACAGTCAAGGCGCCATGCACATGGATTGCACTCTGATGATCTTCATCGAGGCAAAGATAGGGCTCCAAAAATTGAATATATTACAGAATTTGGGGGCTTTGATGACGGTGATGAGCCAAAGCTTGAAGGATATTCTCCACCACTATCTCCTTCGCTCCATGCTGATGCATTGAATCGGTCGGAGCACTCGACCTTTAATTCTTGCAAAGATAGATTGGACAGTCTTTACTCTGCTGCAGCTAATCGTCCATTTTGTTACCTGCCAAACTTTTGTGGTTTAGAATAGATCATGCTTAGGGTAACCAGCTTAACCACCAAGGGGGAGAGGGAAGGAAGCTTCCTTTCTGAAGCTCATTGTTCCCCGAGTTGGACTTCATATGACTGCATCTGAGTTCCAGGAAGCATTGTAATGTGTTTCTCTAATGCTTATGCTTTTCTGCAGGCCATCGTCTGGTCGCATACTTGAGGCTCTCCATGTAGATCCCGCATCTGGTGTATCCCTTGACAAAGAAAAGAATGCCAAACTGTTGAAGCCACCAAGGAGGTATCTCATGATGTTTAGTCTTACCTTTTTCATTACTTAGTCAATATGTATTTTGTGGATAATTCTCTTCGTGGTTTACTTATTATTTGTTTCTATTGATTCCCTTGGCAGCACATCCTCAGCACTAGCAAAGTTGAGCAAAACCGCTAGTAGTGGGAGCCTCTCTAAGCAACAGGGGGAGAAGAAGGAAACACCTCAAGAACGACTTAAACGGATCATGAGCAAACAACTGAACAAACAGAGTATGACTGCTTGACATTTATACTAACATTTCATAAGGATAGGAATTTTCTTTTCTCTTCTCTGATTCAGTTACATGGCTGCATGATTTTATCATGTTCATTGTGGCACAACCAAATTTTTGCAGTAAAAAAAGATACAGCTATTGAAATGGCTAAGAAACGAGAGCAAGAGCGACAGAGGCACGAAAAACTAGCTGAAACAAGCCGAGTAAGCCGTTATCGGCGACGAAGCCGTAGTAGAAGTTACAGTCGCTCTCCTCCAAGGTATATATCTCTACCAATTTTGCTTTGACTTTTGATTGAAAGATATTATTATTATTTTTTTCTATTTGAGGGTTTTTTTTTTTTTTGGGGGAGCTGGTGTGGGGATAGCGATTTGGATGATTTGCAGTTCTTCCTATCCCCTAATTTGTTCGGAACAAGGCTTAGTTTGCTGCTGTTGTAGAACTTCTTTATTCTTTCATGAGACGCTAAACTTTTTGCTGAATTTGGTTCTTTAGAGTGCTAACATTCACTGGGATAATTTATTTCTTGAACCGAGTCTTTTTGATAGTCTTCTTCATTTAAATTTGACTATGGACTCGAGAACTACTTTTCTCTGTTTGCAGAAACTTCTCTCTTCTTCTTTTTTTTTTTTTTTTTTCCTGCTATTGTCTTTTGATGATCTGTGGAATATCAATATATATGAGAGTTTATATCTCCAGTCTTTCATTATTTTCCACTGCAAGGGCAGAGAAGGTTTACTGAATGGATTTGTCACGCACAAACTTATGATAAGTAATGGGTCACAGTTAAAAAATGACATTTACTGAATTGTCTATGTCTAAATTTGGTATTAAAACTGAAAACAGGAAAAATTTGGATGGACTTGAGGTTTGGTCTCTCTAAAGCAGTCGATTGGATTCCCATTATCGGTAGTATATTTAACCAGGTCCAGTCCTAGGTTTTAACAAATGGCACCTTCTGCCAGGACTCTATCTACTTTTCTGGATGTCCCAGAAACTAATAATGAAGATACATGTCTTTGTAGTGGGAGTTTGCCAGTGCTTCATCTATAAGCCCCTTCATGCTTGCCAATTATATATGTTTTTCCTCTGGTTATATTGCTTTTATCAGATACATTTTTGTTTACATTTTTCATGTTTTCATGTGTTACAGAAGATACAGGCGCAGTAGGAGTCCAAGCAGGGATGGGAGTTCTCAGAAATATCGTTCTCCTTCTCACTCCCGGTCTCGCTCTGGATCTCGTTCGCACACGCGTTCACTTTCACCCTCGTACTCTCACTCTCACTCCCGTTCTCGCTCTCCACGGTAATTTGTCGTCTTTTGGATTAAGCTCCCTTTTGCTATCCTGCTTGCTTATAACTGTCAGACATTTCAGGGTAAGAAGGCGGTCAAGGTATTGATAGTGATTTAGCACTGGAATATGAGGAAGTGCAAAGAAATGTATTCAGCTGGCTGCATGCAGCTAGTCCTGGTGTACGTCCTAGCGGGGGTTAGGTTGAAAGAATACCTTCCTGCATGCAACCTCGTTGGTCGGCTATATCGCTTTACATTATATATAACTGAAATGCGTGTATGTAAAGAATCTTTTCCGCCAGATGGTTATTGGTGCCATGAGCTCTTTGTTTAGGGAGGCGAGCCTGTGGCTCTTAATTATGTTTAGCTGAAACATGCAAAATGTCTGGTTCAACTTGAGTTCCGTCTCATTATGGGAATCTTCTTATGTTTATCCAGTTATTCTTGAGCATGATTTTCAGGTTCTTATATTTCAGTTTGCTGAATTTCTCACCGTTACTATTTATCATGTGGGCCAAGGAGTCTTAGCTTTGTATGATTGCCCGAAGTATCTGCTTGAGATTTGAACTTCTAATGCATAACATGGCCCAACTTGACTTTAGGCTGAAGATTAACAAGGGAAAACTGACAATTATCAGTAAGCCAAAAGTTCCCAAATCACGCAAAAGCCTTGTGGTTCGAGCATATACCTACTCAGTACTGCCCGTCCTCTTATTCGTTCTGCTTAAGGAGACAAGCACCCAATCGAGAAAAGATCTGTGCCTAACTGCTTTATTGAAAGATTCAAGACTGCTAATGAAGGGATTGGCCTCAGATCCATGATTAGGTGGATTGTCGGGATAAATCTGGAAAGAGTACAAGATATTGGCATGATAGGCACAACTCCTCACTGCCTAACGTCCCTCCTAATACTTTGTTGTGATGGCAAGTATTTATTCTGAATAAGTAAATATCCAAATTGCACGTAAATTTTGTCGTCGGTACCGTCTATTATCTTATTAATTGTTAGTGTTTTAAATTGTGTTAATACTTCGATTTGGCGCACGTAGGTGTGATATATGGCAAAAACGTTACGCATTGCTTAAATGCATTTAATGCAACACATTGTTTACCGTCTACAAATCCGAATGCAATAAAATGCAAAAATTCAAATATTCGATGCATTAGTGTGCAACTTAGAACTGTGGTAGGAAATTATTAAATGATTTGTGGTGCTTGTAATTTTGAGACCCATGGAAATTTATGCATTTGGTCTATAAAATTATTTATGTTATGTATTAATTAATTAATTTTTTGTTTTAGAAAAATTAATTTTTTTTATTATAATTCAAAGACGCATTTTGGCACCTAGGCGAGCTGAAACTTGTAATGCTTAATGTTTAATCTCATCGTTTCGCCATGCATTACGTTTTTTAGAATATTGTTAAAAACTTTATAACAAATATGGTTTTTTTTATTCCAAGTGTGAATGATGTAAATGAAAACAAGTTTGTTATGCCTTCCATTTCTTACGCTTCAAATGGCATCTCATGCACCGCCATCCCCACGGGATTCCTTTTCCATTCTTATCTATATAAAAACTTGAAAGCTAAGCCATTGCTTTATTCTTTCTTGATCACACGCATGCATCCCATGAATGGTCCCACGCAAACGGATTATAATTTCTCTTGCTAACCTTCTATTACCACCTTTTCTAATCCATGGTTTAAATTTAAAAAATTCACTTGTCCAAGTTGAAAATAAGTAATTTATTTTGTAATTTTTATTTTATTGTAAAAATAAGTACTTTTTGTATATATAAAAATTAAAATTATAGCCAAACATGCATTATTTAGTCGTTTCGACTATGAAAATATAAGTAAGTTGTTTATTTTGAAAGTGATTTGGCAACCATCAAAACTCAAAAGAAGTAATTTTTACTTATAAGTAAGAAAAAATAATTTACTAAAAAAACATTTAAAAATAAAAATTCATTATAACCTAAAAGTATGTTTGATCCCAAACATGCCGTTTCGGAAAGGAATTCGAATTCCTCTTTATTAACCTTCCATTCCCACCTTTTCCTATTACAATCGAATTCGAACCCTAACTTTTGGCTATACCTATCTTCTTAGATTTATTAATAAAACAAAAGTGCGATCACCACACGAGGGACATGATACAATTACTTTAATGCACTTTTACTTTAAAATCATTTTACGAAGTATTTTATTTAATATATTTTTATTTTTACGATAACTCTCGTTCCACTTATTTCTATTATTTTATACTCTATTACTTTATATGTCGGATATTAGCCGTCACCAAAGGTATTACTTAGTGTTGCGCCTAGAATATATATAACAAATATTGATACAATAATATTGATTATATTATTAAAAAACACCGATAAAAAATTATCGATAGTAATATTTTTTACTATTTTTTATGATTGAAGAGTTATTTTTTGTCGTCAATACAACGTTACATGTCGGACATTATAAGTACTTGGTAGATATCATTTTTAATTGTTGCCATGTGCCCTACCAATCTAAGCTGTGATTCTAAAATGCATGTCTTTCGGTAAAAGAATCTTAATAATATAATTACTCTTAATAGCTCCTAAAAGCGATTAATTAAATATTGAAAAGCTTCATTTAGGTATATAAAGAATGAAAAAATGAAGGGCAATCCTGTTTTTTGGGGAAACCAACTTGGTTAGGCTTTAACACCCATTATTCCTACTAATATAGGGACATAATTACTTAATCAATTTTAAATTATGAGAAGATTGATAAGAGAACATGTGTGGTGAATTTTGACGTCTCTTCTCTGTAATCTTATTCAGTCTCATCTTTTTCTTTAATTTTGTTCAATTATAATGAAAGTATGTGACAATTTTTCCCATAACTTTCATTATTATTATTTTTAATTATTATCACGACCATATAAAAAATTTTCTGCTACTGAAAGAAAATAAAGAATATATATATCCGTGTATTTCTACGTTTTAATCTTTATCTCAAACGAAACTCTTCATCAAACGATTTTTTTTTTGCTCTACTCATTACTTCAATCCTAAAACTATAACCACCGCAATTCAAATCGTCATCCTCGCCATCAAGACTCCAATAGGAATAAAAGGGTTCAATTCAGTGACCCATTCTTATAAATCATATGGTCGAAAAAAGCGATATACTAATTTTTTAAATTTTTTTGGGAGGAGGGTGGGTGGGTGGGGGAGGGATAGGGAGAGTGGAGAAAGGAGGTATAAATTTTAAACTTTTAATTTCAATTGTACAAACAACAATTCTTAACCAGACGGGGCAAAGAGATTTGGTATGAAAGTATTTTGATTATATGTAAACTGTCTTTCATGAGTTTGGAACTAGAAATCTGATGTAATATAATTTAATAAAAGTTATTTTTTGTTCAAATAATTAAAATAATATCTACATGATTATTTGTGATCATGTAAAATTGCTTCATCCTAATTACTAATTGTTCTTTAAGGTACTAATACAGCATTAGCCAAATAATTATCTAGATACGGGACATTAATTACGCAAAGATAGTCCAATTATATTATCAAAACTACCTAATTGTTTAAATAATAAATATTAAGAGCCTATTATAAGCTGTCGTCTCCAAATTACAATGTAAAAGCAATTAGTTGACGTGATCTTTGGTGAGAGCATATATTCTATATTTCAATTTTTTTTTAAAAATAAAATAATTGTCATCTTTAATAATATATTTTAGAAAAATTTGCATTTTTCATTTTCAATCTTTATAAAATGTAACAAATTTACTATTAATTTTTTTAGAGTTAATTATAATTACAGTCCCCATTCTTCTAGCTTTGTAACAATATCATCTTTATTCAATTTTATTCGTAGATATTGTCCCAATTCTTTCATTTTACTCGCACAGGTGTTTCCTCAAATGAATTTTTTTGATAATTTTGCTCATGACTTAAATAAATTGAAATGATAGAAAAAATAAAATACATTAGAAATATTACAATTGGGACTCTAACTTTTTAAAAGTACAAATAAATCCTAAACCTTTTTTTAAATAGATTTTCACTTAAAATAATAAAAAAATATGTCATTAAGTCCCAAAACTTCTAATTATATTCCCCGAAAGGACATTTGAAATCTCTACGGATTTCATCCAGTAGTCTTGGGTATAATTTTTGTCAATTAACGGACAAGTGGATGAAATCTGTAGAGATGTCCTTTCGGTGAACATAATTAGAAGTTTTGGGACTTGATGCTATATTCTAAGTGAAAATCTATATAAAAAAAAGTTAATTTAAACTTTTGGTCCCCAACCTTTTCAATTTGTAACAAATCTACCACGTAACCTTTTTTTAGCACCATGCATCTCCAACCTTTTATTTTTTTGCAAATCACGTCCCTAATTGACATATTTTGATGGTTTTACCCTCTTCTTTAAATAAACTAAAATAGAAAAAACTTAAAAACAACAAAAAATAAAAGAAAATTGTAAATAAAGTTCCATAACTTTTAAAAAATGCAAAATAACTTCATCTTCTCAAAAACCCCACCCCACCCCACCCACCCCACCCCACCCACAATTTGATAAAAGCTACTTATTCTCTTAAGTCATTCCATACAAAATATTTCTTTCTATTAGTCAAACTAATTCACCATTCGGTATGTCGCCGGCGATCAATTTATGGCATTTACTTCAGTTTCTTTCCCTCTTTTCTCTCATCTCTTTTGCCGCCTTCGACGAGCTTCAGACCATAAAATCGCCTTCAAAGAGTCAAACACAAAAGTATTTGATTTCACGGGATGTTAATAATTACGTAAGTAACTTAACAGGACTCACTTGTGATTCAATGGCCGTTAAAGAAATTGAACTCTCCAATCGAATTTGACGAGTTCAATTCCTTTTGATTTTGTTTGCAAGCTCATGTCATTGGAAAAGCTCTCCATCGGGTTCAACTCACTATATGGTCGAGTTACGGATGAATTGAAAAATTGTATTGGGCTCAAATATTTAGACCTGGGCAACAATTTTTTATCAACATCATTCCCAAAAATTTCACCAATCAGTGGATTGTTGTATTTATCTGCAAATCAGAGTGGATATTCGAGAAGTTTTCCATGGAATTCTCTTGAAAATATGACGAATCTTGCCGTGTTATTAAGCCTCGGCGACAACCCCGTTTGATCGGACAAAATTTCCGTCAATGATTGTGAAGCTTACGAAGTTGAATTGGTTGTATTTATCGAATTGCAGCATCAAAGGAAAAATCCCTCGAAGTATTGGGAATCTTGTTGAGCTAATTGATTTGGAGTTTCTATTAATAACATCATCGGTGAGATTTCAGTGGAGATTGCTAATCTTTCGAAACTATGGCAACTTGAGCTTTACTAAAACTGATGCGAAACCAGTTTTCATTTGTTTTGGGCAGTTGGAACTTTGTTGTCTCATATTCTTTCATTTGTTTTAGATAGTTGGAACTTTGTATGGGGTGGGGTGGGGTGGGGTGGGGTGGGGTGGGGTGGAGTAGAGAAGATGGTGTTCTTTTATGTTTTTTAAAAGTTATAGGCATTCATTTGTAATTTTATTTTATTTTATTTTTTTGTTGTTTTTAACTTTTTTTTTTATTTTTGTTTATTTAAAGAGGAGAGTAAACTGTTAAAAAAATGGGGATGCGATTTCAAAAAATGGATGTGATTTGTAAAAAATTGAAAGGTTGGGGATGCCTGGTGCTAACAAAAAAGGTTATGGTAGATTTGTTACAAATTAGAAAGGTTGGGGACCAAAAGTACAAATTATCCATAAAAAAATAAAAAGGTTTAGGATTTATTTGTTGAAAAGGTTAGGGTCCCAATTGAAAATTTTATATTGTATATTTTTTTTTTATCATTTTAATTTATTTAAGTCAATGACAATTTTAAAAAATTTATTTGGAGATCATCTTTGCGAATAAAATGAAAGAATATGGGACGATATCTGCATGAATAAAATTGAATGTGAATAATATTTATAAAGCTAAAAGAATGGAGATTGTGAGTGTAATTAAATTTTTTTTTATAAAGCATAATCTATCACCAATGTTTCAATTATGTAGCAAACTCATCATTCCCTCCATTTTAACCTTTAAATGACATATTTGCCCTACCAATAAAAAAAATAAAAATAAAAATAAAGCAATAAAACAACAACAACAAAATTGTAAAAGAAATCTTCATAACTTTTCAAAAAGTACAGATAAATCTCACTTAAAACAATTTCATACATATTAACACACAAGAATTAGAAAAACAAAACATTTCATCTTTTCCACCCACACTACCACACCACTCCCACAATTGCAATCACGTTGGTGATGGCACCACAACCTTAGAAAAATTAATTCAAGAAAAAAAGAAGAAGATAAAAACCACATGGATAATCGTCACGATTTGAGTTATGTGATCTAAGGTGCAATTTAGTTCTTATAAACGGATGGTGAAAGGCTGGTGAAGTGTCTACTATCGGTGGTAGTTTTGCAAACCAACATACTATCAATTTTATTTTTTATTTGTCTTTTTTAAATTAATTTTTCTAAGGTGGAGGTGGTCCCACCTCCAGCTCAGTTGTAATTGCATTTGTAGATGTGGTGTATTTTATTGTTTTATTGCTTTCTTTTATTTTTGTTTATTTAAAGAGAAGGACAATTCTGTTATTTAATGGCCAAAATAGAGGGAATGACGAATTTTGTATATAATTTAAAAATTGGGGATAAATAATGCTTAAAAAAAGTCAAGAATATATTAGTTACTTTTTGTAAAAGTTAAAGGTGAAAAGTACAAATTTCTCTATATTTTATTATGGAAAAAATCTAAAAACTAATTTGTCATTGGAGACGATCACATATTAATCAAGAGCAAATCCATTATTGAGGTGGAATGCTTCAAAAAATCTACAACATAAGTAAAATAGACAATCCAAAAAAAAGTCATTTTCAATGCAATATAAACTATATTAAGTTGATATGAAAAAAACAAAAAAGACATTTTCTAGAGTTTCGTTTAGAATAGACTCTATTAAAAGTGCCGAATCAGCAATTTGTTTGATTGTGTTTATATTTTTAGAACATTGTATTTTTTCTCTTTCTCTCTATTTTATTTATTTTTATTTTAAAATAGATAAAAGACATACACAGTAGTTGAGTTTTTGATAAAATTCATTAAAGATCAATTTTTAAGTTTAATGGCCTATTAATTAGACTTTAATGTTATTTAGACTACAAATCTTTCAAACCATTTGTCATATATACTGCAATTTATAGAATGGTTAGTTGAAAACTTATATATTGAAATAGATTTCCTATCAACGTGTCCAACGTGAGTGAGTGTACGTGTGCGTTTAATTAGTTTCTTAATTGCATCTAACAAAATTGATTATGAAAAGGAGTTGCATTATCAAACTAGGCAATCGCCACCTGTCTGACATTGTACAATGTATAAAAGGACAATTGCGGTGGTCAATTGTGGTTGTGTGAATGGTGAATCACTTGACTAATCGGTGTTTAGGGAACCACGTATCACGTATGTCCTGTGGACTGCAATCTTACTTGTAAATCCTTCCTGTTTTCGATTTAAATATAGATTTTTTTTTTAATATTTTAGAAAAAAATAATGTGACATGTTAGTAGGTGACATTAAATGTGTTATTTAATATCACATTACATGGTAATTATCACTAATATTTATAAATAGTATTACTCTTTTTAAAAAATATTTCCAAATTTCAAAATAGTTTTTTATTTAAAAATATATATTAAGAATTGTACATTATTATGGAGTTTTGTAGGTTTCAACTATGAATTACTACAAATTTACATAATTTCATGCTTTAATTCTTATATTACAATAAAATTTCAAAGTGATTAGAGTTTCAATTAATATTAAATAGCATTTTTAAAAATAAATTATAATGTTTTGTACAACGTTATAAATTACAGCGTTTCTTGTAATACAATTTTAAGTGTCGAGTTATGTTTCGATTTCTATTTTTGTTAACGTGCAATATAGAAGAGAAAACAATACTTCCCATTATGTATCAAATTTAGGTGATTTTGGTTGGCTTAAGAGTTAAGATGGAATCCCATCGTGCCGGGGGGATCCATGTCAGCGATTTTATGTGTTTAATAATTTCGCAAGTGTACGGATCGCTGAAGTAATAAAATAGATCTTGAGTCCAAGTATCGATCCCACAGAGATTTAGATAATTCAGTTCAATTATATTAACTTTAACCGAATCTAATGAACTTGGGAAGATTTTGTATTTATGAACTAATTAAAATAGTAAACTAAAAACAATTAAATAATTATGGCTCAAATAATTGAAAGAGTAAATTGGTGAAAATTTGATTTAACTTTAAAAAGGAAAAATACTAGAATTTCGAATCCACTTATAGTTGTTAATTCCTCTATCTTGATTTTTGGCTTTGACAAATTACATCAGTTATAACGATTAATATCCCTAGATTGTTCAACAGTTTCTCTCGAATAAAGTTAAACATATGTATGACTCGACTATATTTTTATGACGAATGCGAACACAAACAAATGCATTAAATCTCTATAGATAATTAAAGATCACCTAAAACATGGTGGTATATTTCTATCCCCTACCGAACTTTAAGATAATTAAAATAACGTCTAGCATGCTTTCGATCTTCGATAGTAAAACAAACCACAACAATCATACAATTACTACGGATATAATTGTAGATGCAATGAAATCAAAATTAATTATTCAAAACTATATTGAAATAAATTGTCAAAAACCAAGTCTCAAGATAGAAGAATTTAAACGACAAGTTTCATCGTAATTCTAGCACTAATTAAACTAGCCTAACATACTAATAATAAGAAAATAAAAAGGAGAAGAAAATATGGAATTCATCACCCGGAGAAGAAAACTTGAAAGAATAATTGCTTGATTTTGATCTTCGTTGAATTCTTCAAAAGAGCAATCTTGAACTCCGTTTGATGTTTTTGTCTATGTTTTTCTCCCCAAAACTCAACAACCTAATATGAGTTAACAACTCATCTATATACTACCCTAATAGTGACCCAAAATATCCAAGAAAATCTAAAAAACGTGGGCCCAAAAATTATCTAACTGAAGTAAAAGTCTATAAAAGGAAAAAAAAAATCACATGAGCATAATTAACCGGGCAACGCAGAGTGCATTATGCTTTTGAATTTCAGTGCTTGGCGCTCGCCCATCGTTAATCTGGGTGATTGCCCAGCTTGGCTCTTTTCAATCTTTACAATTTGGTCCTTCTAGTTTCCACACCTTCTAATTTGGTCCTCAATCTTAGGGTCTTGGTCATTTTAGTCCTCAGACTTTCCATAATCTGTAATTTGGTCCTTCAACTTCCCAATAGCTCCAATTTTGTCCTTCAACTTTCCAATAGCTCCAATTTTGTCCTTCAACTTTCCAATTAAACGCAATTGAGTCTCCATACTTCCGATACATCTTTCAATTTATTGCATTTTCATCTATTCTTTTCCAATTTCTTACAAACGGGTCCAAAACTGAAATAGAAACAATAACAAACTAGATTAAGTAGAAAATCGATAAAATGACGTGATAAAATCTTAGTTTAAAGATCCAAATAAGTATATAAAACACACTTATCAATCCGCGGACAAAACTTTGCACGGCGTTTGCCACCATTGTTTGCAAAGTTCCACCACCATTCACGGCGGTTCCTATAGTTGTACTTGCTACTTAGAAATTAATTATGCATGCATGCTGCTTCGTCATCCATACACAGCCTACAAATCTTATCTAATATCCCATGTCTTTTTCTTTGGGATCAAATAATTAAACCATTGCAGTGGGTATCCATTTACATGTAATAAATTTTGTCATGTTGTCAATCTCTTGCTCAATCACACCGCGTTGCCCTCACTGTTACTATCAATTGCAAGCTCTAGTACTTCCGTAACATCCACTAGTACCAACTCCAATTGGTAGGGTCTTAATGAGTTGGAATACGAGTCTGGATGAGTTAAACCGTTGAAAAAGAGAAATCACAGTAGTTATAAGATTACAAACTATTATAAACCATATGAATTTACAGCGAATGCATAATTATGAAAATACTAATAAAGTAAATGAGATCAAACAATGTAACATCTCTTCATATTCAACATGGTGTTATAGAAGTCAATATGAGTTTAAAAATTAACTCGTAAAAATAAAGATAGAATAATTATAGTCTCGGCTAAGAATTAGTTCCTGAATAAATCTAGTGATACTATGATCAAGAGTATATTTGATGAACACGTCTGCAACTTGATTGAGTGATGAAATATGTATAAGTTGATCGTTGTAATTGCATAGATATTGTAGAATAGCAAAAACTTTAAGAACATGAAGAAACGATGGATAAGAAAAACTTAAGAAACGAAGTGAAGAACTAGTTGGTAAATAGACTAAAAAAAATATGGAAAGAAATAAGAGAATTTGTATTAGTTTTCAGTTTACTAATTTTATAAAGAAATATATTTCTTTTTATTGTTAAGGGGCACAAATAATTGCCACAAAGATTCCCTTTATTAGGTAATTGTCACATGTATCGTTGAAATAAGGAAAGCAATGGGATCATTTGTCAGTTGGGGGAAGAAATAGACATTCTTCCTTATAATTCAAACTTACTAGATTTTGCAATGGACCAAATCGAAAGAATATCCAATCACTATGAAAAAGAAAAAGGTCGCATACAAATGAAAGAATGGTGGCACAAATGCCTTCGCGTTTAAGTCGATAAAGTATCACTGAAATAATGGACTATTATACTTGGTCGAGTTTGCAAATCTTTTGGGGTATGATTGAAATTGACCGAGCAAGATTTGAAATTTGATTGCTTCCATTCTTGATCGATTGGATAACATCTTTTTTGTCAATTATATATTGTGTAGATAAAATAAAATTTGACATTGAATAGAATCTATGACCAGTAGAGTTGCTGCCATTCTAATTAATCACCTCATCTCTCAAGCCAACATACAATGTTAGTGTAAGATAATATATGTCATGCCCACAATTGTCAATCCTAACTAATACTAAATAGAATTGTACTCAGTAAATAAAAAAAGATTTGAACCAGGAGTAAAATCCTCAGACTCCTCATATAATAAGTTTCATTATCAACCCTAATTTCTAATTAGATGACTCCCAAATGTGGGCCCAGTCCACTCACATACAAACGCAAAGCAGCTTTCAAGTCTTCGATCCCTTTTACATCTAAATTGTAAGTATGGAAAATTCCAGTTTTTGACCCTCTATGCTTTGATTGATGGTGCTTGCTGACCCTTCCCTTTCACATTTCTTAATCTTCTTCTCACTGAGATTGGGGCCTGTGGTGAGACTGGTGATTGGGCCAAGCAGCAGAAATGGTGGTTGGTGGTATATTAAGAGTTGACTCTGCATCTTAAAATGTCAATTTTGTTAAGAAGAATTGTTTAAGCCCATATATGTTATGTATTCATCAGATATTTTTCATAAATACGCTACATTTTAATTTTATTAAAATTATTAATTTTTATTTATTGTCACATTTATGTCTTTAACTTTCTTTCATCGCATTCTAAAATTTAACATTCTATTAATTAGAATATATTGTCTTTAATGACGAAGCGTACTTTAAAATAAGAAATAAATATTTAATAGGAATTTTGTATTTATTTATTTATTGCTTATTTAAAAATACGAGAGTTTTACTCTCTTTTAATGAGATTTTTGGACGAAAACCGTTATCGAAGAGAAGATATGCTAATTAATAGAAGGTTGAAAATAAGAATGTGATTAAAAAAATTTTGATTAGTTTAATATTGAATAAAGATTATGAATCTTTTATGTAATTTAAATATAGTGCACTTATAGAAAAATATGATGAAAAGATATTTATCTTTATCTTATCGTTATTCAATGTGAGATTTTGCCTTTAACATGCTCTTGAAAGATTGTGGTTAATTTGAGAACACAAATTTTAAAATTTTTGTGTTTGTGTGAGTCTTAGTTGGATCAATTGCTTCTTTTAAATTTAATATATTTTAATACCATATAAATATTGAGATTCTATTTTAAAATATCAATTTTATTAAGATGATATATTTAAACCCTTATGTTGTGTATTTTTATTATTATTATTTGATGTAATATTTTACCTTTAACAAGTGGGTCGACCATGGATTAATGGGTGATTTGGGCAGTGGTACTAGTTTGGATTTGGCACATGAATGTGTATTAATATCTCCTTAATGTTGCTGTGGAGGAGACAAATAATTTTTCTATATTAGGGACCGGAAGTGGCAAAAATGAGAAGTTTGGGACTCCATTGTCAAGTTCAAAGGTTAGGAACCCAGGTTAGGATTTTCCTAAACAAATACTCATATTTAACAACAAATCTCTTATTTTTAAACTAATTTATTAAACAATTAAACTGTCACTAGTCACTACCATTTACTTCTAACGAATAATTAATTGGAAAATAATTTTTTTATTTTTTTTATCACATTACTAAAATCTGAAAGTGGGCCCCCACGCCACTGTCATGCTATAAATAACTCAACATTAATTTCCTTCTCCCAATTTTCATTTCAGTATAGGCTTCACTCTATCGTCCCACTTTCCACTCTCTCTCTCTCTCTGAAAATTCACCGGCAACCCAATAAATATCCAACAGAACCATTTCTCTGCCTGAATTTCCCGGCCAAGTTCAAGGATCGTAGGCGAAGCGAGCAGAGTCTGAAAAACGGGGAGCCCGTCATAAAGCATTCGACTTTCCTTTGTATTAAGAATCAATAACAGCAAGATCAAGAATGGTCGACGTCGACCGGAGGATGACCGGTTTAAACCCGGCGCACGTAGCCGGCCTCCGCCGTCTCTCGGCCAGAGCAGCCTCCTCCAACCCCTCCACACCCCTCCCGCCGCGTAATAGCTTCCTCTCCTTTTCTTCCCTAGCCGATAAAGTCATTAGTCATCTCAAGAACTCGGGAATTCAAGTCCAACCTGGGTTATCCGAGTCCGAGTTCGCATTAGCCGAGGCGGAGTTTGGCTTTTCCTTTCCGCCGGACCTGAAAGCCGTTCTCTCAGCCGGATTACCCCTCCGCGCCGGCTTCCCTGACTGGCGATCCTCTGGTTCTGCTCGACTTCACCTCCGCTCCTCCATTGACCTGCCTATCGCCTCCATTTCCTTTCACATAGCCCGGAACGCCCTCTGGTCCAAGTCATGGGGCACCAGACCATCCGACCCAGAAAAGGCCCTGAAAATAGCCCGAAACGCACTTAGAAGGGCCCCACTTTTAATACCCGTTTTCAACCGTTGTTACATTCCTTGCAATCCTAGTCTAGCAGGAAACCCCATATTCTACGTGGATGAAAATCGGATATTCTGTTGCGGGTTCGACCTATCCGACTTCTTTGATCGTGAATCTTCTCTATTTGAAAGCCCCAATCATAATATACTATCCAAGCAGCTCTCCATAAGTGAAAATGCAGGCGGATCATCGACGAATTCTTCAAGAAGAAGTCTGGACACAGTCTCCGGTACAAGAACGCCAAGGTGGGTGGAGTTCTGGAGCGACGCCGCCGCCAATCGCCGCCGGAGGAACTCAGATTCCTCAACTTCATCTTCATCGTCACCAGACAGGTATTTCGACATTCCAAGATCCGAAATCCCCAAGTGGGTCGAGGAATACGTGTCCCAAATCGGGTCAGTTTTGAGAGAAGGTGGGTGGGCAGAATCCGACGTCTCTGAGATTGTGCAAGTTTCGGCGTCTGGATTCTTTGATGGAGAGATGGTGATGTTGGACAATCAAGCAGTTCTTGATGCTTTGTTATTGAAAACGGATCGGTTGTCAGATATGCTCCGGAAAGGCGGTTGGAGCTCCGAAGAGGTTTCGGATGCTCTTGGATTCGATTTCCGACGGGAGAAGGAGAGGAAGCCAACCAAGAAATTGTCACCAGAGTTGGTGAAGAGAATTGGAAAACTGGCCAAGTCGGTCACCCACCCATCATCATCATCCTCTACGTGGTAATCTTCGTACTAGATTAACCGGCTACCGGATAATATCGAGAATCTTCTCACATTTTGTCTTTTCATTTTTCAGAAGGCTCGGGTTTGCTCTCTCTTTTACGTGCCAAAAACAGAGATGTGGGAACTGGAAATAAATCACTAGCCAGGGCGGAAAAACAAAACAAACATTTCTTAGTATAGTACTAGTTGGGTCGAGTATTACTTATCGAACATATATCGGAAGAACATCGAACAAAATGTTGAAAGAGTTTGAAAAAGAAGGATTATCATACGTATTAACATAGTGAAATCAAATGGAACAAAAAATATTATACTCATAGCAGTTTAAATTTGAACGATTTAGTGCACGTTTCGTACAAATATTAGATATGATTGTTCAATATGATAATAAAATTTTAATTTATTTATTTTTTCTTATAAAGTACTCAATATGCTAGTAGATGAATGGGTGCATTGCCATTCCTTTGGAGCTAACGGCGTTGTTTTCATGTGTAGATGGGGTGTGGTCAGTGGTGGGGTTTGGGATTGGGAAACTGCTGTTGCTTTCAAATGACTTCGTCGTTTTCATTTATAGAGTAATTAATGCTATATGTCTTGGATTTGCCCAATAACTTTCGGGATTTCGTGTTGCGTTTGGTTTAGAAGATAAATTGGAAACAGATACTTAAAATTTGAGTATCACTCGATGATATTCAAAAATGAACATCATAATATAGAACTCAACTTTAGTGTCGAGTTCTTTCGACTTTTCTATTTATACTCATATTATCAATATCTTATAAAAATGCGATAGAAAATATCTTTAAAATTCCTTCAACAATTAAATTAGAAGAAATGTGCTTATATGTAAATTGAGTATCATTTGGACAAAACTTTTTGCTAGCGCTTTGTTATTTTTTATAGAATAATTGAATGTGATGTTTTATAATAAATTCTTAGTTACTTAATTTTTCCCCATGCTACCATTTCTCCTCAACTTTTCTAGTTAATTACAAGAACTTAGAAATTTCTTAAATTAAAATGGGCATAATTATAAAATAATTTAAATTTGATTAAGAATTATTGAAAAATGATTGTTAGCATAAATTGTCTAATTTTTTTGGCATATGTTTTGCTGAAAAGAGACATTGGAATTTGTGAAGGGAAAAGACAAGTTGGTTGGAGGAAATCTGACGTCCAAACCTTCTACTCATGGCTTCTGCCTTTGAGAGAGACTACCTGCCAGCCAAATTCATTTAGGAGGAAAAGATAGAAAATGTATATTTTTATGTGGTCATTTTAAAACAGGACTGTTCTAATGTACAAAGTGAACATTGTAATATAATATGAATGACATTGTCTACACTCATTGGATGAGTCACCTATCCAATGAGTGTCGACAGTGTCATCATGATACATTATAACAAAATTGCATTTTAAAATATGTAGGTTTTGAATACAATGGATCTTGATCTACTATTCACTTATATTATTCATTTATAATGTCTATATTGAGATGATATCATATGATTTATAAAAATAATGAGTGTGGAGATCATGAACTATTAATCATGTGATGACACCGCAACGTGAACATTATAAGTGGGCAACTTAAATGAATAGAAGATCAATACTCTGAATATAATTAGATAAATGCTATTTTAAATTTATTTTAAAAACAAGAATCCACTAAAACACGTCGCGTTAAACAACCAACGTCTCGCACCCACCACCACTGCTCCACCACTCAATTGAAGTTAGTTGATTTTTTTTGGTAGATTAATCTGAATTATAAAAGAACAAAAAGTCTATATGCTTGTGGTAGATTAATTTGAGCTTTTTTTAGATATAATTTTTGTTGAAAATTTATTAAATAACAAAAATTTATTAAATATGGTTGCAGAAAATTTGTTGATGAAATCTGGGTTGATATGTGGTTGAAGGAGGAAGAAATATTGTTGAAAACGATTGTAAAATTGGTAACAGAACTATCCAAATGATCGACAATTGAACTTAATGTAAAAATAAAATGACAAGTGTGTGTAAAAAAAGAAAAGAAAAGGATAGTTGAAATCAAAGAAATGACAACTGTATGGTTTCTTTTGAAAGTAAAAAAAAAAAAAAAAAAGAAGAAGAAGAAATTGCCATTTTATGAAGGGTATATATGATTTTTTACATTTAAAAGTTATCATTTTTACAATTATTATTAAAAGTTACCAATTTTCAAAATTAGCATTTTCTTTTGACAACTTTTTAAAATTTCTTTTAATTTATCAATTGAATAAATAAAAACTAAAATGAAAGAAAGAAGAAATATAAAAGAAAAAGCATGTTAGGTTTATGTGGCAATGAGAAGTTCGAGATTTATTAATGAGATTTCTTTTTTTATTTTAAATATAAAATGTTTTTATGCCTTGGAACTTATTAATTGATAAATGTGAGCATGAACCAAATTGAGGAAATTTCTTCTACAACCTTCCAACACTCACTCATAAGAACCTTTCCCTATCATGGATGGTGGCAAATCAATTTTGCAATGGAGGGTTTGCTGTGGTGGAGTCTAGGGAAAATGGTGGGGATACTTGATCAAGGTTAAAAGGGGGCGGAGGGTAAGAATGGGATTAAGGAGGTGACGTAGCGTTGAATAGTAGCTAGAAATAAAGAACAAAATTGATATGTTTTTTATTTTTTCTCGGATTGAGATTTTGTTAATTAAATAAGTGAAATTGGTAATATTATTATTTTTCTTTTTACTTTTTGTTTGGAGGAAACTTCCCAACAAAAATGATGGTAGGAAAATAATGCATCGTTTTGTTTTAAAAATAGGGAAAATAATTGATTAAGAGAAAATTAATTTCAAAATTACTTTTAGAAATTATGAATAAAAACTTAATAAAGTGAACCGAATAATACTAAATAATATTAAAAATATATTTAAAATCACTTTCCATTAAACTAGAAAATAATTGAAAAATGTAATATTTTGTGCATTACGTGTAGTACTCTTGACTATGGTGGCATTCACACAAATCCCACTTGTAAAATTTTGTTGTTTCTCAAACAAAATCAAATCGCACAACACTTTTTTTTTTTTTTTTTTTTTTTAAATTTTCCAGAAAAATAATGGTAATATCATATGGTAGACAGACTTCACATGCTTTTTTAATTACTAAACAACAATGGGGATTTCAATTCGAATTTTCCTAGAATTGTCCTAAATTGCTTACACAATTTAAAATTTTTTTTTAAGTGTTTGTAAATTGTTTATTTTACAAAATATGTAGATAAAATATATGTTTAATTAATTTGATCAGTTCAAATTATAATTTAAATTAAGACAAATGAGTACATAAAGAGTCAACAATGGACACGTCATCCCTATTGGTATGCTGATTGGCATGCACCTAATCGTGTTTTAAAGTTGTTCCACATAGATTGCATTTTAAGAATTTGAACCAAATCTTGTCTGCCAAACAACTATTTAAATGCTTGGTTAGTGTGTGCCTTAATTACCCGGTATTGCTCTATTTACCTTGGTTTCTATACACTTGTCTTTCTATAGTTTTGAACCATTAAAAGATGAACTCTTGCTCGATTTCTGTTGAGTGTCTTTTATATGATGAGATATGTAATAGACGAAAATTCAAATAATTTTAATAACATAATCAATGTCCTTGCATTAGATACATTATTATTAGAGCGATGGACGAGAGTTGAGTTTTTTTTGCTTAATTAGCAAATATTCGACTGAGGTTGATTTGCTTTATTATGCCTTTGTCAAATAGATGAGCAATACTTTGATCATATTGACTTGTCTCATGCCACGATAATTCTTGATCAGGCCTCTTAACTTGTCACATATTTGGACGATTTTAACACTATATTATCCACTAACGTGGGACTCGTCTCCATTGGATAGTTAAAGTAAGAAAAAATTGAAATGTTGTATTGTTCACGTATATCGAGTATTATATACTAAAAACGACATAAATATTGTTGTACATGCAAAGTGAATATTGACAAAAATTAAAATTAAATCTTTTCATCTTGCCATTTTATTTTCCCTCCTTCTTTTACCTTTAAATCTTTTATGGTCTAATGTCTTGTTAAAGTGGTTTACAAACTTGGTAAGCGTGACCAATTTACCTTGTTACTCTTTAGTTGATACCTTGTTTACTCTTTAGTTCTCAATGTTGATACCTTGTTTACTCTTTAGTTGAACGAGATCCAAGGGAGCACAATTAGACCACAACAAAGCTTTTGAAAATAGAGATTAATTCTTTATTAGTTAAAAAGATTAATTTGAAGCTTGCTAATCATTTGAAAGTTTCACCCCCACTTTTTTACCCATTTTTGGACATTATCATTTTAAATACTAGTCAAAATAGCACTCTTGTTTCAAGGATAATGATGCATGTCAAGGGTTTTAGCATCTAATTTGCTTTGCAGGAGAGCCTATGCAACCGCTCTTATAATCATTGCTTTGTGGGTTTTTCTTGAACTTGGTAGACCCAACTCTTTGATAAAATTAAAATTACGTTGTTACGTTAAACGCGTGTTAAATGGAGTTTAAAAGTGAATTTTTAACAGATTTTGATAAAAATTATGGATTCCAAAAATTGTGATTAAAAATGAGTTTGATAAAGAAATGATACGGTTGATTAGGAACAAAGTAAAAACTATGAAATATGTTTCCTCAAGTACAATTAAGTTCAAACAAATTAATTTCCTTTGAGAACTTAAATGCTCTAAACGGTTGACTATTAATGATTAAACACTCCAACGGTCACTTTTCCCACCATCTGAACCGACCGTTGGCTTGTAACGTGATATTCCACCGTCATTCACTCTTCTCACGTGACATCTCTTAACTCTCGCACTTGCTAATATGTCAAATGGACCGTGGTTAACGGGTTAATGATCATTCAAGTTTGGTATAAATTTTAAAATAGCAATTTTTTTTAGTCACTAAAGTTTTTAGGAGTTAGATTAAAATTTTTAGTAGTGCATTAAAATTTGAATTAAATTCAAGAGTTAATTAAATTTTGTTAATTTGTTTATCAAAAGCAGGATTGTATGTTTTACCATTATCGTGATAAATAGTTAAGATCACATTCAACTTTGTTTTAATTATTATTGTACGATTTTTTTTATTTTTTACTTGATTTTGTAATATCATGGTGCTTGTAATTATTTTATTTGGGATGATCCTCCAATACTATCTCGAGAGAGGAGTTAATATCTCGTTTGTTTAGACTATCTCCAAAAGACTACTTATTTTTAAAAAGTATCTTTAAATTTAAAATTTAAAAGTTTTTACACACTCCAACAAACTTTTTTAATTTAGTTCTTTATTTTATTTTTTCAATAACCATTTATTGGTTTTTCCCTCATTTTTAATTAATATTATTTTTAAATATCAATGACTAAAATATATATCAACCAACTCTTCCTTCGGAAAACCAGCCACCAATGGTCCTTACGATGGCTTTTCTCACTGTCGATGGCACCTGAAATTGATCCTAGACTATAGGAACTATTGAATCGAAGAATTAATGAAGTTGTATTGAGACGCAGATGAGAACGATCACCTAGTATTGATATGGGACTATCCATTCGAAAATCGTGACCACTTCTCTTCGTGACCTATTCAAGGATTCTCGGAACTAAAAATACAATAGAACAATTGCTCAAATTTATCATCTTAGGTCATTTCAAGATGTGATGGTAGCTTGAAAATTACGACAGTATTTTCAATTACATCTGGTCATTGTTATGACGAATCAGCTCAAATAGATTCTACATCGACCTGAGACATTTGGAAGACTGATAAGAAATCTTGTAAGTATGTTAAGGGATAAATCTCACATGTACTAAAGGTGAAATAAATAAACTATTTACATAAGAGTTTGAACTAATTCATTTAACGAGGTTGACCTTTTAAGATTCACCTTAAGATTCAATGTGGTATTAGATTCTAACAAGCTCAAACAAGTTTCCATCTTGTGGGAACACGTTAAGAGATATATCCCACAATCTACATGGATTAAAGATGAAATAAATAAACAACATATAAGAACTTGAGCTAATTCTCTCAATAATATTGATCTTTTAAGATAGAATGTGTAAACCCAATATTCAACACCTTTACATACTCTAATACTATGCTAATTTACCTCATTTAAAATTTTAATAATTAAATAAAACAAAGTGACAAATGAAAACAAAGATATTATTTGGACATAGGGATGGCAAGCGGGTCGGCCCCGCCCGCCCGCCCGACCAGCGACCAGCGGTCGGCGGGCGGGCGGGCGGGCGGCTATCCGCCAACCGCCCCAAAAAATAATTTTTTTTTTTTTTTTTTTTCAAAACTGAAAAAAAAAAAAAAATAAATTTTTTTATATATATATTTGTACTAAACAAACAAAAAAATTATAAAATTGAGGTTATGTGTAGTGGTTAAGATTTGTAGTTTACAAATTTCAACCCGGGTGGTGCAGCCGCCCGGTAAGATGTTATTTGGACATCCTATCAACACCCATTATTATCTTCTCATAATTGAGTCTTAGAAATACATGAATTAGACCATACCCAAAACAAACATAAGCTAGATAAAACCCATCCAACTATCATCTTTGACAATTATTTAACACAATCATTTCTGCATTCTGACATGGAATTATGCATTTGGCATTTCAAACTTGAGTTCTTGTGAACAATTAGACCTTAAAGGTGTAAGAACCTTGTTGAGCCCTCTTTGTCTTTTCTCTATATACATAGATATCGGCCACCTAGACCCTGCACGACTTGTCTTTACACGGCATCCACAATAATAATGGACATTGATGAAAGCTATAGAGGAGCAGTTACAACCCAATCATGCATGCCACAATGATGTTTACCAATCATAAACCATGTTGTACGTTGGTGGAGGTGGAACATTAATGCATTTTTGTATTTTATCTGCAGTCGCCCCTTCCTCCAAAATATTTCCACTTTATGGGTGGCCGAGTTAAATTCCGGCGGCCATGTGTAGTGGATACTATGCCCTGATGGGCCATTTTCAAAGGTCATGAACTTTGTTTGGATAGTGACTAGACTTGGGCATTGATTAATAATGTGTACGATTGTACTAGGTAGGGTCTCATATTCTATTGGCAACAATACTTCTTTTGCAAGTTTTGTTTGTATCAAAAAGTTTGGTGCAGAAAATCAATAATATTGTTGGTTGCAATAATATTTCAAGAAACTTAAAATATTAGCTACCTAAAATTGCTCGGAGGAATGCCAAGATCGGGATAGGGATCGAACTCCCTTTATTATCACCCCCAAAAGGAGGCTAAAGGTTTTTTGGAGTTATTCAAATGTTCTTGACTTGCACATAACTTTTAATAGATCCCAATGCTTAACGAAAATCTTGATAGAAATTGAGGACAGACCAAAAAAGATACGAACAATGACAAAATATCCTCTTATTGCTCCCAAAAATAAAAAAATCCCAGCATAATGGAGTAGACTCGCCAACCTTATACTTCGATGCCAACTCAATAACTAATGTTTCTAAATTCTAATTCCTTCCTTTCAAAATTTCTTTGACCCAATTGTGAGACTTTTCTCTCGTTACGAATAATGAAACAAAAAGTTTAAACATTAAAGTATAATCAACAATTATATTTTGTTCGTTCTCTTTAAATTATTGAAACATGGTCTTTTTGGAACTTTAATCCAAATTTTAAAATCTCATGATACAACATTCTCTTTTCACCATACGAACATGTTTGAATGTATTTCTTCAAACATTATTTTAATCAAACATTATTTTTATCCTCTCAACATTATGTAATTTTACTCACTTTTTATCCACACGTTTCATAAAATCTACTACTTATAATCTACAAAAATTTTACCAAAGAGCTTCGATAAAGTAGTCATCTTGTAAGGAATTGTATATATTATATAGCAACTTCAGCTTTTAACTAAGTTTACAAGACTACAATTCTAGATCAATCTATGTTGTACGATCTCATAGATTCAACATGCAAACCTTTCAACAAATTACTGAAAAGTGATGCATAAAACTAAATGAACATACAATCATATATTAGATGTGATTCATATTTGTTGCTATTGATTTGAAACATTTTTTTTTCGCTCATATATATTTATTTTATATCCCTCTTTGATGTTATTCATAAATACCTGCATGGTTACATTGTATCTTTGGCCGTTCAATCAAACATCCTTCTCAAACAACTCTTCGTTAATATGAATTTTGAGAAGAGATCGGCCACTATGGACAAAATCTTGAACAAGCACCTCAGATGAAAGTCAAAGCCATGAGAAATTCAACTTCAGAAGATCGTGCTCAGCAATCTCCCAGAGTAATTGAAGTGAACAATAACATGTCCGAATTTATTTTGATCTTTTGGCACAGAGTTTAGTATTACAGAAGTTTGTAAAGTTAATACATCTAACGGAAATGTCGTGCCAACATAAAAATTGTCCTTATAGCGCAAACCAACCATCTGCATATGCCAGTTGTCCAACAACACTTGCGTCCCATCAGACTAGTATGGCCTATACCTGTAATCGGACCGCGATGGTCGACCCCCTCCCATGCCGTAACCCCACTGACAAACATTAAGAAAAATAGTTAGCATTTATAGATTAAAAACAGCAAAAATATACTCATCATCATATCACATAAGTAGTCATCCGATCAACCAAGATTATCAGGAACGTCAGAGACAGACAGGTCAAACTCCATCTTGGAGTGTATCTATCTGCCTATTGTGCTGTGTATGTATGCATCCACTATCTTGGGGGGCAGAGTATATACTAAAGAAATGCCAGTTTGCCAAGCTAGCCATGAAATCTTTTATAAAAGTGCACCTAAAGGAACGCTGTTGAAAGAGACAATGATCATAGAACTCAAAAATCATCTGAGCTATTTAATTGCCATTTACATGGGCAATGGAGAAGGGAATACAATGAGCAAGAGTAATGGGAACACCAGCCCCAGCACCATAATATCTAGAATTGTCCACTATCCTAAACGTAGCTAATACATTAATTTGTGAATACAAACATTGATGATCAAAATTTTATTCACCGTTAATAGATAATAAGAAAATGGGGATTTACGGGCAATAATCTCATAAAAAGTTTTTTTTTTTAAGAGATCAATTGAGAAATCGGAAAACTAATACATGTCAGATATAGTACCAACTATCGATTATTCAAGGTGCCACACAAAAAGATTAGACATTGAGCAGACAAGCAGACATTAATTCAGCTGGTGACATTTTGGGCAACATAACAAGTAGCTGTATCATAGCAATGACACTCAAAAAAAGGAAAATATATATATATATATATATATATATATATATATATATATATATATATATATATATATACGCACAGGCCCCCATAACCCCCAAATGGTTCAGGATTATTCATCATGAAATTACTACTAGGACCGGTATCATCAACTGGTGTAGCTGAATCTATAGCAACCTGTAAGACATTCAAAGTGAGAACGTGGACACTGTTTTGTTCACAAAGGGCCACCAACTTCTTCATAAGTACTAGAATATTATGTTCAAGTTCTATGAATCAAATTGAGTATTCAAAGAACTCTTCGATAATTAATAGCCAGGAGAGAACAAGGACAATGTGACGAGTATGAAGCAACCACGTAAAAGATACATCATGTTTTTAGCCTTAGATAGTTAGATTCTGCAGTATTTTTAAGGTTTTGTATCCTTGGGACATTCATTGAAGGATTTGAGGAGGTATACATGCAAGCTTTTGTAGACGATATCGTGAGCAGTGAAATATGATTTACACAGTTGCATATCTATTTCACATTAAAAAAAAAAAAAAAAAAGAACAACAACATTTGGATAAAAACGAGAAGGGGAATGAATCGTGCATACTTGCATTTTCCCTAGGGTCCCAGTTTTGAAAATGGGATTTTACGTCAATCTCCCAGAAATACCTTCAAACTTGTCTTTTTTTTCTTTAATTTTAATTATACTTTTCCAACACATAAGAGTTGGATAGAACAGAAAAGATTTAAACCTGATGCCCGCAAATTTCATGAGATCTTCAAGCTACACGATCTGCAACACCCATCTTCAGCGAAAGTCACAAAACCAAATCCCCTATGGCCAGTTCTCTTGGGGTCCTACATGGAATTACATGATTGTACATGATCGAAATTGATGCCATCATTTATCTTTTAGACAATCAAATCACAATGCACTTACCTTTGGAACATAAACATCTATTGTTATGATTTTGTTTTGTTGTTCGATTTCAAACGGTTGGAAAATAAGTGAATGGAAAATTAAAGCTCTTTATTTTTTTGAGACCTTCCAAATTCTCAACTTATTTCATCATGAGTTGTTAATGGATAATTAGTAGTGTAACTCTTGTAACTCTCATGTTAATGGTGAATTTGGAATTGAAAAGTCACTCTAGTGCCTATATAAACAAGTCTAAAGTTCTTCATTTCGATCATAAAAAATTCATCTTGTCTTCCTTCAAGTTTTCTTTTCTATTTCGGTGATATTGTTCTAGCAGTAGGTCGATTCGCTGGTACAACCAGTTCTACCGTTGTATCCTGGGAAACAGACGTTCATAACTTAGGTAGGGGACGGATATGTTTTAAAGAAACTGTACTTGTAGAGGCCTCGGTTTGCTTTCTTCTTCAATTTTTTATTCTGCAGTTTCCTTACTCCATTTGTTTACTGTTCATTTCTTATGTAATATGCATTTTCACGATTTTATAAATAAAATGGTTAACAATCTTAAAACAGATTCGATAAACTCATATTATATAAAAACAGTGATTACTGTTAGCGATTTTGTATCTTTAATAATTTCGCAAGTGTACGGATCGCTCAAAAAATAAAGTGGATGTTGAGTCCAAGTATTGTTCCTACGAAGATTTAGATACTTCAGTTTTAATTACAATAACCTTAACCGAATCTAATGAACTTTTAAAGATTTTGTGTTTAATAACTAACTAAACTATAAACTAAAACTAGTGTATCACCTCCCGTGCGATGCACGGGGTACAGAACATGAATAATATCATAATATTGAAAAGTAAAGAGATTTTAAAATTGATCACGTGAAAATCACTACAAAGAAGCAGAAAGTCAAAATTTTAGATACAATGAAAAGGAAATAGTACACATACAACAAAAATATTATAGATTTTGGAAAACTTCCTTATACACTACATTCGTTGTTGAATCTGATGGTCGTCCATCTTTATCACATATTAGTATCTTCAATCCATCGTGCGATGTGACTCTTGACACAGCAATATATAATTGTCCATGGCTGAATACCGGTCTTTTCAAATACAAACCTACATGCGATAGAGATTGTCCTTGACTCTTATTGATTGTCATTGCATATGAAACAATTAGAGGATACTGCCTCCTTATAAATTTGAAAGATAATCTAGGGTCAGAAAGCGTCAACGTCATTCTAAGTATAAGGTCTCTATGCTCTGCATTGTGCCCAGCAATAATTTTCACTTCAATTTTCGAAGAAAAATTGGTCACCAAAAGCTTAATTAATTAGAACTATATAATTTCATTTTGATTTCTTATCTTCAATAAAAAGATCAAATATAAAGCGTCACAGATGAGAATTTTTCACTAAAATTCTATTGCATCAAATAGATTCTAGTGATTTTGAGAACCCTAGAAGCAAAAAGTGAATTTTACATTCATCATTGCTAATAATGATAAATAAATGATTTTCTATTAATTGCAATTGAAAGAAAAAGTTAATAAAAATTTAATTTTAAATAATATACAAAATTGAATGAATAGTCTCGACAAACAATCTGTGTCTAATTCGATTTGTTGAGCTACATAATATAAAAATACTAAACAATAATAAAGCCTCTATTTGGCAAGATTGTTTAAACAATCCATTTAAACGAACACAGAAATCAAAATCACTTTTTAATCACACACATTTCTCAAAATTACTTTATAAACACCAAAATCACCTAAAAAATGATACAAAATTTATCTTGATTTCTTTGACTGGAAATAAATTTTAGTCAACCTATGTAATTATCACAGTTTATCAAAAAGGCAAAACGAAAATATTTTTCAATCTTTTAAAAAATAGTCTTTTCAAGATAATTACAATGTATTTCTTCTCAATGTGAAAGTCTGTAATATCATCACTTTGTACATCTCAGCAAATAAATTTACATTAAAATCGGGTTTGAAATATAATACACTATTTTAACACAAATTTCTTTCTCACATTTCTCCAAATCACTTTTTAACCACGCACATTTTTTGAAGCTACTTTTTAACCACAAATTTTACATTAATAATATAAAAAAAACTAATATAAAAAAAACATTTATTGGACTCAAAGATAAAAAACAAATGAGCAAACATACAGACATACCCGGCCCAATGTTAGCAATCCATGTTCAGACACATTAATTGGACTCCACAATCAAATGTAACCTAAACCTAAAACCATCTCATCTCTCCATTCTACTCCGCCTCTATTGGAGGGTGTTCTTCCTACCTTCATATTATATTTTTTTCATCCAAAACATTGGAAAAAATTCAAGAATCATGTCCGCTGGTTTTCCTAATAAATCAAGATCTGTGGAAAAAAGATGAGTAAATCCGCCTTTTTTTTTTTTTTGCAATATTATTGTTTCGGTGAATGTTCATCATTTTTAGCATTTTCGTATTTTTTTTTTTGGAGGCCAGATCCATTGCTTGAGTTTTGTTCTTCATTTCCTCGGATCTGGAAAAAAGATGAGTCCACATTTTTTTTGCAATATTATTGTTTCGGTGAATGTTCTTCATTTTTTTTTGCATTTTTTGTATTTATTTATTTGGAGACTAGATCTACTGCTTGAGTTTTGTTTTTCATGATAAATTATTGAATATTTTTTAAACTATTATAATCTACGCTTGCTAGTGTTTTAAGAAAATTAAATTCTGAAAGGAAATTGCTAAAATAAATGGGTTTTATAATCCTTGTAAACTGATTTTTTTTTTTCTTTGTTTGAAATTGACGTGGATTTTTTTTTTTTTAATTATTAGTAGTTCAAGACAACCCTTTTGACGTGTTGCTCGGGTTACCAACACACAAGCTTCAGAGGATATAAGCCATTTATGGAAGAAAATAAGTTTATTTACATTAACATCATATTCCATTTTTTTACCATTAAGATATTTGATTGTGTTTATTTTGTGTGTACTTGTATTTTAATTGATAGAAAAATTATTGAATATAAAATTGTAGAAATATATGGGTAGAAAATAAATTAATGAAAAAGTTTGTAGCCTATAATATTTATTGCTGTAAGTTTGATACATATACATTAGAACAAAAACACTAAAATTAAAAAGCAGCAACGTATATCTGTACATAAATCATTATATTGAAAAAATATTAGTTAAACATTTATTTATTTTTAGTATCTAACCTTTATATCTTGAAATACAAATTCAAGTTTTTAGTTTGCACCATAAAATTAAAAAGCAGCAATGTATATCTGTACATGAATCATTATATTGAAAAATTATTAGTTAAACATTTATTTATTTTTAGTATCTAACCTTCATATCTTGAAATACAAATTCAAGTGTAGATTTTTCATCAGGATTGTCACGTGAAGATGTCTCGTATGCGCGCACCACAAGGACCCTCAAAGCCCAGTTCTTCTTTGTTGCGTTGACTTCATTCACAAGACTAAACGTTGGAGCCATAGAGTTTTCTGACAACAAAAACTACAAAGGGAAAAAAGAAAAAAAAAAACAAAAAAAGAAGATTAGTCGAAGGTCAAAGTAATATGGTAATAGGAGAAATAATGCAGCCAATAGACTAAATTTTTTAGCAGCATGATAGAAAAAAATTACCTTTGCAATGAGGGGGACAATTTTGTTTTTGAAACTGAAATTTGTTTGAGAGGATAGAAGAGATAAAATGGTGAGATGTAAAACCTAGAGATAAAATGGTGAGATGTAAAACCCACTAATTCAAATTATGATTGTTTGTAAATTTTTAATTAGAGAATGGTTGTTGATTTTAATGTAGTGATTGTCTCACACGCTTTTTGAATTGGAGAAATTTTGATTCAGATTTTGATGCAGCAGTCCGTCTACACAGTTTTCGAATTGGAAGGCATGTAACTTCCTGTCAAACCCACTAATTCAAATTATGATTGCTGTAAATTTTTAATTAGAGAATGGTTGTTCAGATTTTAATGCAGCAGTCTGTCTACACAGTTTTTGAATTGGAGAAATTTTGATTCAGATTTCAATATAAATAAATATAAATAATAATAATAATAATAATAATAATAATAATAGTAATAATACTAAAAAAATAAAAAATGGATAAACTTTTTGGGCGGGAAAATGAAGTGACTTTTGGTTGACTTTTATATATATATATATATATATATATATATATATATATATATATATATAGATTAATTAACTAATTAAAATTCAAACAAATAAGAGATTAAAATAGAGAAGAATTACTTTAAAATTGGAAAAGAAAAGAAAAGTAAAGTGTACTAGGATCCCGAACCCACTTATACCAATTTTCTTTAACCCGAACCGTTGAATTTGATAACATGATTTAATTATGAAGACCAATATTCCTAATTTGTATAACAATCTCTCTATAATAGAATTAAACATATTACTATATATGACCCGACTATATCTCTATGACGGATGCGAACATATAAGAACGCATTAGAATTTGTGAACATTTAAAGATCACGTAAAGCATAGCGGTATATCTCTATCCCCTATCGGACTCTATGATAATTGATATATGTATAACCTATTTTCCATCTCTTAATGATAAAACAAGCCACAAGAATCATACAACTATTGTGCATATAATTGTAGATGAAGAGAAATCAATATCAATTATTCAAAATTAAAAACGTGTTTAAATATCAAAAACTAGGTTCAAAGAATTAAAGATTTATGATACAAACTTCATCACGATCCTAGTACTAAAATAAATCTAGCCTAACATACTAAGAAGAAGAAAAGAAAAATAAAAATAAAATATAGAAGTCATCACCCGGATAAGAAGAAAATAATTGGGAGGTAAAATTTGGAACTTGATCTTCGTTTTAATCTTGAAAGGATGAATCTTAATCTCCGTTCTTGATTTGTCTCATGTTCTTCTCTCTAAATCGGCCTAAAACCACTCCCAAAACGGCTCATTTGTTATGAGTTAATAATTCATATTTATAGTATCCTTGTTGTGCCTCAAAAGATGCCAAAAAATTATTAAAATCGCATCCCAAAAGATTTCCTAATTGGAGTCGAACTCAAAAAAGAAACAAAAATCTGTGTATGCCAAAATTACAGTGGGCGAACACCCAGTGAAAATTTGGGCGATCTCCCAGGCCAACCAAAATGCATTATGCTGACGAAAATTTGGGCGATCGCGCAGCTATATCTCGGGCGATCGCGCAGTTCAACTTTTTTCTGCTCTGCGGATGTTTTTCAATTGGCCATAACTTCTTGTAGGAAAATCTAAATTGAGATCCGTAAAAAGTGTTGGAATCATAATTCAATTGTATTTCTAATGGTATATCATTTTCCTTGTGGATATTTTAATATCAAAAGTTATACTCAAATTTCTCTACATGCTTCGGTAGGTAGTTTCTCAATTCGATTCTTTGGCATTTTTTTGTTTGATCCATTGATTTAACTCTTCATTGTCATTCCAACACACCTTAAACTTATTGATTTTATCTTCTTTCTCATCCTCCAATGTTTGGCTCTTGATATTCACTTCAACAACTCAACTTACTCGTCGATTTTACCAAGTTGTTGCTCTTTTCATCCACTTTTCTCCAATTGCTATTAAACAGGTCCAAAACTGAAATATGAAGAATAAAATACCAAATTAAGTAAGAATTCAATAAAATGACAGAATAAAAGCTTAGTTTAAAGGTCTTAATATGTGCACAAAATGCACTTATCAATTACATTTAATTAATGGCAGTTTTGGGTGATTGCAATTTTATTTTGGTTATTACAATTTGATTCCAGTTTAATTGGTAGATTCCGTGATTAAAATGTAAGTGATTACACTTTTTCACTTTACCATGATTGCTTTCATTCCAATTAACTGGCGGATTTCTATTTAATTGGCAGATTTCTGTTTTTTAACTTATGCCAATTTAAGTGATTACAATTTCTTTGATTCCAGTGATTGTTTTTCAGAATGTGAAAGATTGCTTAATAGTGAAAGATTTTAATTGGCAAAATAGCTTCATTTGATTACAGTATATGTTTACAAAGAGTTAACAAATGTTTGATTCCTCAGTTTTTAAAATAGTTAACAAGTGATTATAATTCGAAATCTCTGTTTCCGTTCCATTTTATCAATCAACAAATTTTATTGACCAGAAGTTTTTTAATTTATTATTTCTAGTCAAGCAACTTTTCATGTTTTCAGCTTCAGTTTTATTCTTTAATTAATGAATGCTAGTGTGCTAAATTAGAAAACAGATTCCATATTACTTAAGTGTGACTAAACTAGAAAATAGATTTTTGTAAACAGTATTATTTATACTGTTATACTATTTAATTTTATTTAAAAGAGGAACACAAAATTCTCTTGTTTTAGAAAATGACAACTGATCCAATTACTGAAGTTGTGGCTAATGAAAACCAGACTGTAGCACAAGTGCCAAGTTTTGCTGTGACCCAAACTGTGACTCGAACCATTGCCCAACTGTGAATGTTACGGTTAATCATGGAAAGAAACCGGAGAAATTTAATGGGTTGAATTTTAAAAAGTGGCAGCAAAAAATACTGTTTTATCTGACCACCTTAAATCTTGCTAGATTTTTGACTAAGGATGCTCCGAAACTCAATGAAGATGAGGGAGACATTCAAACTGTCAGCACCATTGAAGCTTGGAAGCATTCTGATTTCCTGTGTTGTAACTATGTCATGAATGGTTTGACAGATTCACTATATAATGTGTATAGTCAATGAAAACGGTGAAAGAATTAAAAGAGTCTCTACACTGAAAATATAAAACCGAGGATGCAGGGGCAAAGAAATTCATTGTTGGCCGCTTCCTTGATTATAAAATGGTGGACTCAAAATCTGTGATTAGTCAAGTACAAGAATTGCAAGTGATCTTGCATGAGATTCACGCCGAGGGAATGAGTTTGAGTGAAACTTTCCAAGTGGCAGGTATTATTGAAAAGCTACCTCCGGCCTGGAAAGATTTCAAAAAATTATCTCAAACTCAAGAGAAATGAGATGAGCATTGAAGAATTAATTGTTAGACTTCGCATCGAAGAAGGCAACAAAGGTTCTGAAAGGAAGATGTTCAATTCTGCTGGGGCCAAAGCAAATGTGGTAAAGTACGGTCAACGCTCTAAAGGAAACAAAAATAAGTTTGTCAAAGAGTCTAAGATGGGACCGAAAGGAGGTGTGTTCAAGAAGAAATTTCTTGGAAAATACTACAACTGTGATAGAGTAGGTTACAAATCGTCAGAGTGCAGGTTGTCAAAGAGGAACAACAAGAAAGAAGCCAATGTAGTTGATGACATCACACATGATGTTTTGAAATGAACCTCGCTGCTGTCATTTCTAAAGTGAATCTGGTGGGATCAAATCCAAGAGAATGGTGGATTGACATCGGTGCTACCCGACATATCTGCTCGGATAAAGAGATGTTCAGTTCTTTTGAAGAAACTGAGAATGGAGAAAAATTGTTTATGGGAAATTCAGCTACATTTGAAATAAAGGGCCAAGGCAGAGTGGTTTTGAAGATGACGTCTGGGAAAGAGCTGACTCTGAACAATGTCCTTTTTGTGCTAGAAATTTGCAAGAACCTGGTGTCCGGGTCACTGCTAAACAAGCATGGTTTTCGTATAATGTTTGAGTCAAATAAAGTCATTTTGTCTAAGAGTGGAATGTTTGTTAGAAAATGTTATGTATCTGATGGGTTGTTTAAGCTCAATGTAATGACGGTTAAGCCAAAAATTAATAAAATGAATAATTTTTCTGCTTACTTGCTTGAGTCTTCCAATTTGTGGCATGGTATTCCATACATGTATTCCATATTGATTTTAAACACAAGTGTGAAACGTTTGTTGAGGCAAAATTGACAAGGTCATCATTTCAAACTATTGAAAGGAAAATGAACCACTTGATCTAATTCACACTGACGTTTGTGATTTAAAATCTGTACACAAGAAGGGTGGCAACAAGTACTTCATTACTTTTGTTGATGATAGTACAAAATATTGTTATGTCTATCTACTTAAAAGTAAGGACGAAGCTATAGAGAAATTTGTTCTTTATGAGAATGAAGTTGATAATCAACTCAACAAGAAAATTAAGGTGTTGAGAAGTGATCGAGGTGGTGAATATGAATCAACATTTGCTGAATTATGTGCACAAAGTAGAATCACACATGAAACCACATCACTTTATTCACCTCAATAAAATGATGTTGCTGAACAAAAAAACCGTACCTTAAAAGAAATGATGAATGTAATGCTATTAAGTTCTGGGTTATCTCAGAACATGTGGGGGAAAATCTGTTTTATCAGCTAATTACCTTTTAAATAAGGTGCCTCGAAAGAAAGAAGAGAAGACCCCATACGAGTTATAGAAAGAAATGAAGCCTTTCTATAAATACTTGCGAGTGTGGGGGTGTCTTGCCAAAGTAGCTGTAACTACACCAAAAAATGTGAAGATAGGTCAAAAAATGGTTGATTGCATTTTTATTGGCTATGTACATAACATCAGTGCTTATCGATTTCTTGTGTATGAATCTAAAATTTCAGACATACACAAAAATACGATAATGGAATTGAGAAATGCTTCATTTTTTGAACATATATTTTCGTACAGATCCATAGAGAAAGCAAGTCCCTCTAAACGGACACATGAAGCAACGGACCAAGAAGAACAACCAAAAGATAAAGATGAGGTTGAACCAAGACGTAGCAAAAGAGCTAGAACTGAAAAATCGTTTGGTCTAGATTTTCTGACTTATATGCTAGAAAGTGAATTTCAAAGCTTTTAAGAAGCTGTGAACTCTTCATAAGGACCTTAATGGAAAGAGACAATTAAAAGTGAGATAGATTCTATTTTGCAAAACCATACATAGGAGCTAGTGGATCTTCCTCCGGAATGCAAACCACTAGGCTACAAATAGATTTTCAAGAAGAAAATGAAAGCAGATGGAACAATCGAAAAGTATAAGGCCAGACTTGTTATAAAATAGTACAGACAACGAGAAGACATTGATTACTTTGATACATATTCTCTAGTTACGAGAATAACATCCATCAGAATGATACTTGCTATTATAGCTTTGCTAAATCTCGAAGTACATCAAATGGATGTGAAAACTGCATTTCTAAATAGAGATTTAGATGAAGAAATCTACATGGAACAACTTGAGGGTTTTTTCTGCTCCAGAGCAAGAGAACAAAGTTTGTAAATTGGTGAAATCATTGTATGGCTTGAAACAAGCTCCAAAACAATGGTATGAAACGTTTGATCATGTCATGATGGAATGTGGATTTAAAATCAACGAGTGCGATAAATACTTTTATATCAAAGACACTGAAAATGGCTATATCAGTTTATGTCTTTACGTTGATGACATGCTTATTGTTGGAAGCAACGATAAGATGATTAAATCTATTAAAGATATGTTAAATTCAAGATTTGACATGAAAGATATGGACTTGGCGGATACTTAAAATTAAAATCTCAAGAACATCAGAGGGAATTGTCCTAAGTCAATCACACTATGTGGAAAAAATTCTTGACAAATTTTACAAGGATGATTCTGGCATGGAAAAAACACCGATAGATACTAGTCAACATCTATCAAAGAACAGAGGCGAGGTTATCTCTCAAGTAGAATACTCTAGAATTATCGAAAGTCTGATGTACTTGATGAGTTGTACAAGACCAGACATAGTCTACACAGTTAGCAAACTGAGTAGATACACGAGTAATCCAGGAGCTAACCACTAGAAATGAATAATAAGAATACTAGGTATTTGAGATATACTCGTGATTATGGGCTGCACTATATCCAGATATTCGGTAGTTATTGAAGGATACAATGATGCTAATTGGATATATGATATAAAAGACTCAAAGTCTATAAGTAGATTTGTGTTCACACTGAGAGGTGCAGCTATATCATGAAAATCCTCTAAATAGACGGTTATAGCCATATCCACTATGGAATATGAGTTTATACCTTTGGACAAGTGTGGTGAAGAGGTTGAGTGGTTACGTCACTTCCTAGAGGATATTCCTAGATGGCCAAAGCCTATGCCAGCAATTTGCATATATTTTGATAGTCAATATGCAATTGGTAGGGCACAGAGTAACATGTATAATGATAAGTCTAGACACATACGTCGTAGACATAATACCATAAGACAACTACTCTCAACTGGAGTTATCTCTATTGACTATGTGAAGTCAAATGATAATATTGCGGATTCACTAACTAAAAGGTTTGAATAGAGAGTTAGTTGAAAAGTCGTTGAAAGGAATGAGACTTAAGTCTTTGGAAGAATAAGTTAATACAATAGAAACCAAACCTAGTTGACTAGAGATCCCAAGATCTAGGTTCAAAGGGACAACCTAATTGTAAATATTTAATTAGATCACTGTGGGGTTCTCTCCTGCCCATTCCTATGATGAAACAGTGGTACCCGTAAATGAAAGGATAAGCAATAGATTTTTAATGATTCTTACGCGAGGAGTAGAGCGGGCTACTCTTAATAAGAAATTACCTATGTGAAAGAGAAGTGGGGCCGCTTCTAAGAGAATTGTGTGAGGCGCAATTCTTAAAACCTCTCACAGAACCTAGGCATATGTTCACGGCCATAAATGAATATAACAATGAGAACTGAATTATGTTATGAAAAATTCTGTGTGAAGTATATCATTGTTTACACAAACAGCAGAACAGTTCAAGAACATCGCGTCTACTGATCAACAAGTAAAGTAAATATAATTTCATAAGGGAAGGTTCAAAGGGTAACACCTACCTATCATATGCAGGATTCGGACGTTGAACTTTATCATCGAGTCTTCCGTGTCTCTTTCAATTTTTCATTCATGTGGGGGTTGTTGGAAAATAAGTGAATGGAAAATTAAAACTCTTATTTTTGAGACCTTCCAAACTCTCAACTTATTTCATCATGTGTTATTAATGGATAATTAGTGGTGTAACTCTTATAACTCTCATGTTAATGGTAGATTTAGAATTGGAAGGTCACTCTAGTGCCTATATAAACAAGTCCAAAGTTTCTCATTTTGATCATTAAAAATTCATCTTGTCTTCCTCCAAGTTTTCTTTTTTCTTTCGGTGATATTGTTCTGACAGTAGGTCGGTTCACTGGTACAACCATTTCTACCGTTGTATCATGGGAAACAGACGTTCATAACCTACGGTAGGAGATGAATTTGTTTTAAGGAAACTGTACTTGTACAGGCCTCGGTTTGCTTTTGTCTTCAATTCTTTATTCTGCAGTTTTCTTACTCCATTTGTTTATTGTTCATTTCTAACGTAATATGCAATTTCACGGTTTTATAAATAAAATGGTTAACACAAACAATAACAAGTAAGTAATACGAAAAAATTAAAAAACACTAGAGTTCTATGTCCCTTAGGACCCGGGTTCATCCAACCATTGGCTACTTCCCGTTGAAGCTCCACAAAATGGATTTTGACTTCATGCATTAACAAGGACGTTCAAAATACATCTCAAAGATTACAAAATTTCAACAAAGAAACACCATCTAACCTTAACCCTTTACAGATCGAGCGCCAATCAAATATTGACCTCTAAAACTATCACTAAGAAGGAACACTCTCACAAAGAGAGTATCATCACCATAGTCATGGTATGATTTCACCAAGTAATCATAAAACCAAGAAGAAAGTGAAGAGAATCAAACGTTTCTATAACCAGAGAGTTAGAGAGTAGAAGAATAGTCTAGAAGAAAGGGTTTGCGTCTTAAGCCAACAATCATAGTCAAAGTACCTTATATACTCCATATGAAAGACTCGTATTAAACCCAAAGAATGGATGGTTAAGATGGAGTTCAAGATCGCATAAGTAAAAGTGCCATTTCCTTGTGTGTTTTATCACCAATGGAAACAACTTCAACATTGTTAATGATCAACAATTAACAATCTCCATCTTAATCATAACAATACCATTATTGATGTTCTTATTTTGTTCTTATTAATGCCTGATTGGCTTCAATCCATTTTGAATTCATTGTTTCATGTACTTGCACAAAAACAAAGATAAGTAAAACAAAAATTACAGAAAACAAAAAAAAATTCAGATTTACTAACATTTATCTAAGTTTAAAATACTTAGAAAATTATTAAACTTACTTAAAGGTAGCATTTTTGCGCCCATGTCTACTGGATTAAATTGGAAGGCAATCTTTTCCAATTTTACTAACTCTTGGGACACAGTGTACTTAATGAAATGAAGTTTAATATCAATGTGTTTTGTCCTTTTATGAAAGCTGAATTTTTATACAAATGAATGGAAGATTAACTATCGTGATACGTGACTTACATTCATAACCCAATTCTTTTAGGATTCCTTTCAACCATAAAGCTTCCTTAACAACTTCAGTTATGGGTGCATACTCAGATTCAGCAGTTGAAAGTGCAACAATGTATTGATTTGGAATTTCCAACTAATGCAAGTGTCTCATATAGTAAATACATAAGAAGTTATAGATTTTCTATTATCTCTATCACTTGCATAATCTGCATCAACATAATCTTTCAATTTAATTCCTTTTGAACTATGTCTGAAAGTAAGGCCAACATTTGAAGATCCTTTTAAGTATCTCAATAATCATTTTAAAACCTCCCAATGAGAAGGACCAGGATTAGACATATATCTACTTAGCTAACTAATAGAATTAGTCACATCAGGACTGGTACAGACCATAGAATACATCACAAAAACCAATTGCATTACTGTAAAGAATATTTTTCATTTCAGTAAGTTCTTTTTTGACTTAGTGCAATCATCTTTACTAATTATAAAATGGTTTCCAAAAGGGATACTAACTACTTTTGCTTTAGTCATAGCAAATCTGTCTAAAGATTTTATGTATATAAGGTGTCTGAGTTAGTTTAAGTTCAATGAGATTTTTATTTCTAAAAATTCCATTCCTAAAATCCTCTTTGCATTTCCTAAATCCTTCATGTCAGACTCATAAAACAAATCAAACTTTAATTTCTTAATTTGATTTATATAGGAACTAATCAACATCAATATATAAGAGCAGATATACACTAATATTGTTTTCATGTTCACATTTAAAATACAAACAATGGTCATAATAACTTCATTTGAAATTTAAAGACAAAACAAAAGTATCAAACCTTTTATACTATTGTCTTGGGGATTGTTTCAGACCATATAAAGATTTTTTTTAGCAAACAAGTTGGTTTGAATTCATCTTTAAAACCAGGAGGTTGATTCATATAAATCTTTTCATCCAAGTCACCATGTAAGAAAGCTGTTTTTACATCAAGTTGTTCAAGTTCCCAATTAAAGTAAGCATCAATCTTATAGTTGTATATTTAACCACGGGAGAAAAGATTTCATTGTAGTCAATCCCTTCCTTTTGAGTAAAGTTTGTAGCCACTAATCTAGTTTTAAATCTAATAAGGTCAGAATCAGAAACCCCTTCTTTAACCTTATAAATCCATTTACAATCAACAATGGACTTATTTTTGGGTTTGAGAATTAACTCCCAAGTTTGTTTTTCTGTAAGGGATTTCATTTATTCAATTATAGACTTTTTCCATCCAAATGAATGACTTCCACTCATTGTTTCTTCATAAGTTTTTGGTTCTTTTTCACAAAGATATTGATAACTAAAGAAAGCAAAAGAAACATTATCTTCAAAACCAAATCTTTGTGGCTCTCTTATATTTCTTCTCATTCTATCCCTAGCAAGCTGGTAATTCCTAAGATTACCATCATCTGGGACTTGGGATTGTGGTCTTATGATCAACAACTGGGGTCTCATGATCAGTTAATGTTTCATCAAATTCTTCAAGTTCTATTTGAGCACGATGATTTTCAGACTCCGTCTCAATTTCAGAATGAGGATCAAGCCTATTTAAAACATTATCAGCAATGGTTAAGAAAAAAATCACTTTTCTTTTCATTTCTATCCTCTACAGATTTGGGATCTAAGCAAGGCATTTCACTTTCATTTAAGGTAGCATTCCTACTTATTATTACTTTTACCCCACCATAACTCCTAGCATGTGGTCTATACCATTTTACACCTTGGGTATAACCTAAGAAAACACATTTTTGAACCCTATGCGCAAGCTTACCTTCACTTTGGTGAGAATAAGCAGTGCATCCAAAAGTTCTTAAAGAAGAGTAATTAGTAGACACATCATTCCACATTTCATAAGGGGTATTTTCGCTTCTCCCAAAAACTTTTAGGTAATCCAGAACTTACGATCATGTATATCACTTTATCTAAAAGAGTTCTATTCATTCTTTCTGCTACTCTATTTTGTTGGAGAGTATATGAGACAGTTTTATGTCTTAGAATTCCATGCAATTTACAAAAGTTATCAATATTAGAATTACAGAATTCTAAACCATTATCAGTTCTCAGAGTCTTCACTTTCTTCCAATTTGATTTTCAATCAAAGTTTTCCACTGTTTAAACCTTTTAAAAGTGTCTGATTTATGTTTCAACAAGAAAATCCACACTTTTCTTGAAAAATCATCAATAATGAAAATAAAATAAACACTGCCTCTCATAGTAGGAACTGGAGAAGGACCCCACAAGTCTGAGTGAATATAATAAAGAATTCTCTTAAACTTATGTTCCAGTTTTAAAATACATGATGTTTCTCAAAATGCAAGTCTCACAGAAATACAAATCAAAAACTTTATCTTTGCCAAAAAAATACCATTTTGATTTATGTTGGAAAGCCCGTTGTTGTTAACATGAGCAAGCCTTTTATGCCAAATTTTAAGTGTCACTTTGGTCATTTGTTATAGATAGTGCATAATGATTTTTTGTTAAAGCATTGGTAGTGACAACAAAAATTCTTTTTTGTTTTATTCCTTTGAACATACAAGAGAACATTTTGCCACTTTTAGTACGTCCTTATTAATTTTAATAGAGAACCAATATCATCAAGCACACTTAAAGAAATCAAATTCCTTTTCATTTCAAGCACATATCTTACATTTTCAAAATTGCACACACATCCATTTTCAAATTGTAAAGAAACACTTCCAATTCCTGAAATATTACAAGTAATATTATTTTCCATTGTTACCAAACCAAGGTCTTTTTCAATCAAATTTGAAAACCTTCCTCTTTTTGAAGTTATATGAAAAGAACAACTTGATTCTAAGACCCATTCTCCTTCAAAAACAGATTTAATAGTCAAATTTGATTTAGAAATTTGATTTATGACCACATAGACTTTGGCAGTATCAACATTGGAAGAAGAAACAATATTTGCCTCTTCCCTATTCTGATCCTTTTGCTTATTTTCTTTTTCATAGCAATCTTTTATAAAATGTCCCATTTTTTCACATCCATAACACTTCTTTTCTTTGGCTTTAGACTTGGATGTACTTTTTTCTTTATAATTCTTTTTATTTCCAGTTTGATGATTGTCATAGTGCCCATTTTGTCTAGTGAGTGATCTACCTCTCACATTTAACCATTTCTCTTTAACAGAATCCAAATTCTGCTGTTGAATTTCCAAACTTTTGAACCACAATCTCGGTAGTTAAAGAATCTTTGCCATATTCAATGAAATTTCTTACATCTTTAAAAGTTTCAGCTAAAGCATTTAATAAAATGATGGCTTGATGCTCATCAAAACTTTTACCACAACTTGCCAAATTTTGACTTAATTTTGAAAATTATCAAGATTTGTTTCAAAGTCCACATAAGGATCCATTTTGTAACTAAAAAACTTCTTTAAAAGATATAATTTGTTTGGAAGGACCTTGTATGAAACAAAGATTCAAGTTTATCCTAAATGAGAGGGTAGTAGTACAATCACTACTTTCCTCATTACATTATCAGCTAAATGCAAAATTATGACACTATGAGCCAACTCATCAAACTCTTTCATTTGAACACTGGTCATATCATCAGGAAAAGACCCGTCAATTGCCTTAGACAATTTTTGTTAAATTAAATGAACTTTCATTTTTTGTTGCCATATTAAAAAATCATCCCTACCATCAAACATTTCGAGGTCAAATTCTTTGGTTCCCATTTTTTAGAAAATAGAACAAGAATTTTTCACACACAAACAACAAAGAAATAAAAACAGATAATAAGAACAACATAGAGTCAATTTCTACCGGATAGAGAAACACTTTCGCAAAAAAACTTGTTCAGGACACCACTTTCATGCACTATGCAAAATAAAACACATGAAAGATCCAGGGTCTCAGTTTATACACTGTTTAGAGATCTCCAAGATTTCGTGAGACTCTTGTTCTCAGCTAAAGAGGATGAATCCAAACAAGAGGCTAAATGTGATGTTATTCTTAATATGAAAAACAAAAAAAAAATCAAAAAACAAGAAGGCACTTCAAAGATATGATTTCTTAGTCACAAAGTACAGAGAAAACATGCAACTCATAAAATTAGTTTGAAACTATACTAAAACGTAAAGATCTAAACAAGAAAAGGACAAATAGTCAGATTTATGCATAGAATAGTAAAATACACATCCGACAACAAAACTTAGTGCGTATATTAAAAAGTGGGAGATTTTCACCGAGTGAACACCCTGTGTTCGTTAGATGCGACTCCAACAATATTTATGGTTTCAAGATTTACAGATCTGAACCCAGGGTTTGCAATTTTTATCCTAGGAACTTTTGAGCTTCTTCACTTTTGGGGATTTTTCAAATTCCATCAAGAACAACCATCGGATGCCTTTCAAAGTTTCAAGATTCACACCTAGAACCAATTCTCAAACATTAAAGACTTCAATAACACAAAGCTTTGATACCACTATTACGATTTTTCTTTGATGTTCGATTTCAAACAATAACAAGTAATGTGAAAAAATTAAAGAACACCAGAGTTTTATGTCCCTTAGGACCCGGGTTCACCCAACCATTGGCTACTTCCCGTTGAAGCTCTACAAAGTAGATTTTGGCTTCATACATTAACAAGAACGTTAAAAATACGTCTCAGAGATTACAAGATTTCAACAAAGAAACACAATCTAACCCTAACCTTTACAGATCGAGCGTCAATTAAAGATTAACCTCTGAAACTATCACTAAGAAGGATCACTCTCACAAAGAGAGTATCATCACCATAGTCATGGTATGATTTCACCAAGTAATCAGAAAACGAAGAAGAAAGGGAGGAGAATCAGACGATTCTGTAACCAGAGAGTGAGAGAGTAGAAGAAGAGTCCAGAAGAAAGAGTTTGCGTCTTAAGCCAACAGTCACAACCAAAGTACCTTATATACTCCAGATGAAAGGCTTAGATTAAACCTACATAATGGATGATTAAGATGGAGTTCAAGATCGCATAAGTAAAAGCGCCATTTTCTTATGCGTTTTATCACCAATGGAAACATCAACTTCAACATTGTTAATGATCAACAATTAACATCTACAATATGACCAAATCTCCCAAAATACTGACGAAGGTCTTCTACACTTGCCTCTTGAGGAAGCCTACCGAAAAGAATCTTTTTTCCCATCAAACAAGCAGCTTCTCTTCCTAGTTTGTGAATTATAGACTTAAAAGTCAATCTAAGCAATACTCGCAACAAGAACAGGAACATATGATTGTTGATCAACTTACTTCTATACAAAGCGCTTGGATGATTGTACATGGTCGGAGCACCCAGTGCAGCATATCTAGTTATAGTACTAATGTAAGCATAATAAGCACCATATCCACCATGAGGCGTTCGACTTACTTGCCTGAAGTCATCCTCCTGCATTATAATATCATACAGTGACAACTAATAGGCATTGCCACATACCAAAATATGTAAATGACATCATAGTATTTCCTACAAGAGAGGAAGTGTGAGCAGAGCTACCTTAAAGCATCTCCAATGCATTCAATGGATTGAAAAAAAACATGTGCCACATCATCAAATAGACAATGTCTATTAAAAATACTTTTTTCAATGCACAATGTGGAACACTATGTCGGTTGATGTGACACTAGAAAAAATAGAAGATGTGAAGTACTCTTTCTACATCTAGACGTTCTGTGAGATTAGGTGAGTAGTCAATTTTTTAATTTTTGACTTAATTTTTTAAAATTCTATTAAGTGGATTAGTTTTATTATTTTTTAATTTAAAAAAATAAATGCCACATAATCAACATTATTGGATTGTAGAATGAACAATTGGAGAGAATTTTTGGACTTCGCCGTCTATTCATTCTACATAATCTAGAAGTTTGTCTATTTAATTGTCACGTTAACCACAATCTATTGAGTGCATTGGAGATATTCTTAGGCTAAATGGGGCCAACTGACCCCAATGCGATTGGGAAAAATTAATTTATATATGTATGGAACTTCATAGATTTTGCAAATTTTACCTATTTGACATGTAGAATTTCAAGGAAATGTAAGAGACGAGACGAAAAGAATCATATATCACTAGGTTGCACAAAAAGTAAAGGGAAGCATTACACAAAAATAAGAGTTCTACGATGAACTAATTGACATTTTTGTTAATCATACATTTAGAACATGTGTAAATAATGTCGTTGATAATACATGTAACTTACTCTAAAATGAATAATGGCTATTAAGTTATTTCCAATTTCTGTTATTTTTTCAAAGTATTATATTACTTCATCAATTTTATTATAAGTGTTTATACTTTTCTCTTTTATCGGTGAGGGATAATCTATCGTATCAAAGGTAGTTGAAAGTCCCATCCTTGGAAATCAGGAGCTGATTTAAGTATTGTTCATGCATATAATTTCTTCAGAAAGAAACGGACTAAAATGAATTGGGCCACGGTTGTTTGGAACCCTTGTATTATTCCAAAACACTCGTTTGTTCTTTGGCTAGCTGTGGAATCTAGATTACTCACTAGGATAAGCTTCAACACTTAGATATTGACAGATTGTGTGTGCTGTGTGGTTCGGCCGAGGAGAATGTTCAACACATTTTTTTTCAATGCTTGTTCACTTCTTTAATCTGGAATCACATTAAGCATTGGCTTGGAATTTTGAGATCCATAACTACTATGTGTAGTGCCTTAAAAGTGGATTTTAGGTTTTTGGAGATAGTGGTAGATTTTGGATTATGAGGTTTGATAAAGAAGATGACATTTTTGTTACTTTTTATTTTTTAGGGTACATTTCTTACTTTTTATTTTTAGGGGTACATTTAGTTAGTTTTCAATCATTTTTTTTTCTTTTTTCTTATTCTTAGTTTTTTTGTTTATTTAAAGGGAATGAAAATTTCGTCATAAAAGACCTACCATGCCATGTTTTTCAAACGTTGGGAAGTCTGGTGCCATTTTTAAAAGTTATGGGTATATCCCAAATATTTTTGAATGGTTGTAGACCAAATATGCAATTATTCCAATATTTTACACTAAATTCAAAGTGGAAAGCTAATATTCTCAAAGGCTAAAAGCGTCAAGATGTCACTATTTGGTCCATACCGACAATAGAATATATGAGAGTTGTGAAAATCAGTAGCAGCTACCATTTAAGGTTAACTAGTATACCGACAGTAGAATATATGAGAATGGGTCATTGAGATTTGAACTTTTTTGTTCTGATGGAGTCTTGATGAGCAAGGCGAGTTGTACATACCCAGTGCGGTGCATTGCTCGCACTAGACTTTTAGAGGCCCAAAAAAAATAAATGGGCCCCTACAAAGAAAAAAAAAAAAAAAAAAGATGATGTAATGGGCCATTTGTAATGAATACAAGAGGACACGCTGGGGGCAGAGACTTGGAGAGTTGGAGTTGCCATATTGCCGAAAAGAACGTTATGTAGAAGTCATTGAAGACTTGAAGTCGACGGCACGGCTTCAGTGTGGAACTTGGATCTGCTATTTTGCTTCAATTTTAAAGTTGATATTTTGCTAAATCTTTCAAAAGATTGTTGGAACTTGGAGGGTTTTCAGTTTTCTCTAATGGCCGCCCGCCGCTCAGCTGTTGGACTGGATCTACTATCTGTTTGCCTGTTTTGATAATTTGATCTTTTCTAGGTAAAAGGTTTAATATAAAAATATTGGATATGTCATATGCTGTATTGCTGTCTGTTTGCCTGTTTAAATTAATATGTTTAGTTAATTGGGCATTTGCAATTTATTAGTTATTATGTGTAGTTAATTTTCAGCAATCCATATAAAAAATTGGGCATTTATTAATTATTATGATTAGTTAATTAAAAAGTTCATTCTCTTTAAATTTTAGAATTTGCACCGAATTTTAATTTGGCACTTTCCTACTTGTTCACCCGACTAATTATCATTTATTTATTTATTTTAATGTGACGTGACAATGGAGAGATTCTTCAAAAGAAAATCTATTGTGGAAAATCTTGATGGGGAGATATCAAATAAAAAGGATTTTGATGTTGCACAACTTCTCACTAATCCTGGACTAAGGATACCAATTTTAGATTACAATGTTAACATTCGAGATCAAGTTTGAAGAACATATATGCAAAATGGTCCTTATCAACCTCAAGATCATGAATTTTCAAAAAGACCATTTGGAAAAGATTTTAGACTCATCAATTCTTCTTAGTTTAAAGAATTTGGTAGTTGGTTGGAGTATAGTATAGAAAAAGATTCTACATATTGTTTGTATTGTTGTCTTTTCAAAACAAGTAGTGGAAAACAAGGATAAGACAATTTTTTGTTGGTGAAGAATTCACGTATTGGAAAGATAAAAAAAGGCTTAATACTCATGTTGGAGGACATAATAGTGCACATAATCAAGCTCGTATGAAGTGTGAAGCTTTAATGAATCAAGAGTAACACATTCAATTGGTTTTCTTCAAGCAGTCAAATCAAGTACGAAATGAATATAGTATCCATCTTAATGGATCAATTGATTGTGTTCGAGTTCTATTGCGACAAGGGCATTCATTTTGGGGGTCATGATGAATCTGAAAATTCGCTCAATCAATTTCTTGCTGCTCATAATGATGATATTAATGTTGTCACATTGAAAAATGCTCTTAAAAATTGCAAATTGACATAGATTGATGTTCAGAAGGATATAGTAACTGATTGTGCTGCTGAAACAATCAATGTTATCATTAAAGATGTTGGTGATTCATTATTTTTTATTTTAGTTGATGAATCTCGTATTGTGTCAACAAAGGAGGAAATGCCAATTGTTTTACGTTATGTGAAAAGTAATGGACATATAAATGAACGTTTAATAGGGATTGAACATGTTACAAGTACCACGGCTCTCTCGCTTAAGGTTACAATTGATAAGATATTTTCTAGATATAATTTGAGCATGTCTAGATTGAGAGGACAAGGTTATGATAGGGCAAGTAATATGCAAGGTAGTTTAATGGTCTGAAAGCACTTATTTTAAAGGAGAATCCATGTGCCTTTTATATTCATTGTTTTGCTCATCAACTTCAACCAGCTCTTATAGCAATGACAAAGAAGAATATTTCCATTACTATTTTCTTTCATGTGGTTGGTGATGTGGTAAATACTGTTGGAGCATCTTCTAAACGTTGTGATCTTGTTCGAGAAAAACAATTAGACTTCATTATTGAGGCATTGGAGAAAGGTGAGATGTTAAGTGGACGGTGACTTAATCAAGAAACTACCCTTCATCGTTCTGGTGCTACATGTTGGAGGTTCCATTATAACTCTTTGGTCAACTTGCTTGCCATGTTCTCTGCTGTAAGTGATGTACTTGAAATGATTTTTGAAGATGAATCGAGTTCTTGTGATCAAAGAGGTGATGCAATTAATTTATTGGAGTCTATACGGTCATTTGATTTTACATATAATCTACACTTGATGAGAAGTTTCTTGGGGATTTCAAACAAATTGTCAAAGGCATTACAAAAGAAAGATCAAGATATTGTAAATACAATGCAATTGGTCAAGCTGTGCAAACATCGACTTCAAATTATGAGAGACAATAGGTGGGATTCTTTTCTAGAAGAAGTATATTCTTTGTCAGCAGCATTACATTGATAATCCTAGCATTGATGATATGTTTGTACGTCGTGCACTTCGTGGTCGCCCACAACGTAATCCTCCAGAAATGACAAATTTGCATCACTACCGTGTAGATTTGTTTTACTCTATCATCGATTTACAACTTCAAGAGTTGAATGATCGTTTCTCGGAGGTAAATACGGAGTTCCTCATTTGTGTAGCTTGTTTATATCCAGAAAATTCATTCTCTTCTTTTGACAAGAAAAGCTTGATTCAACTTGCTGAGTTTTATTTAAAGATTTTTCTAAAGTAGATATCTTCATACTTAATGATCAACTTGAAACTTATATTTTTGATATGCGCTCTAACAAAGCGTTTGAAGGGTTGAATGGCTTTAGTGATCTTGCAGAGAAATTAGTCATGACAAAGAAAAGTAAAGTATATCCATTGGTTTACAAACTCTTGACTTTAGCACTAATTCTACTGGTTGCTACTGCTACTGTAGAAAGAGTATTTTCTGCAATGAAAATTGTGAAGGATAGATTGCGCAATCGAATGGGTGATCTATGGATGAATGATATCATCATTGTTTATGTAGAGAAAGATATATTTTTGAAGATTGATAATGAAACGATATCAAAGTATGAAAAACCGTAAGGAACAATTGTCATTTTTTGTATTGTTGTGTTATTACATTGATTTATATTATTACATTTATTAATTTTCGCTCGCACTGGCTTAAATTTCTAGTTCTGCCCTTGTTGATGAGCAAGGATGACGATATGAGTTGCGATGATTATAGTTTTAGGATTGAGGCAATGAGTAGTGTAAGGAGAAGATTGTTTGAGGGAAAGTTTCGTTTGAGAGGAGATTCAAGATGTAGAGACACATGGACATATATATTTTTTTTCTAGTAGTAACAGAAAAAATTCCCTACATCGTGATTAAAGAAATAAAAGGAGTTATATCTAGCAACAACAAGAAAATCAGCAGTTTAATAAGTTTTAGTTTATTCAATGGGTTTTCCTTCCCAATCTCTATATTTTCTAAACAGGTAGTAAAAAAGAATGGTTTCATGTTATTTGAGTACTTAAGGAATGAAATTTCCAAACAAGTCTAGAATAGCCATGGAAGTCCTACATTATGGTTATAAGTCCATTTTGTGCATAAGAAAGGAACAAATTTACAGATAGAGTTCTATATCAAGTTTCTGAGATGCAAAGATGCCTAAGGCCTATAAGTGTTTCTTTCTTGGTTTAAATCTAATATTTTAATTGAACTGAATTACTCCAGATTCACATCATTAGACTCTATTTTAAGAGTCAACCATTCTCAACTATATCATTTTGGTATCGGAGACAATTGTTAGCATGGTTACTCGACCAGGAAGGTATTTCACAAAATGAAAATGCCAAATTTGGTGAGTTGGTTGTTCGAATAATGAGTGACATGTAAAGAGTGAGATTTTCTTAAATGTGAAAAATAATTAAGAGTTGCTTGATTAGATACTGAAATAAAATGGCATGTCATTGGGTATATGCAAAAAATTTGATGAGCTGAAGCCTAGAAGTCAAATAGCGGATGATTGAGGGCAAACAGTGCTCATTTCAAACCAAGTTCAAGAGTGAAATTAAGAGTGAGTTACTATGAAAACCAATATACAGTCGTGAACATGTTTTCCAAGTTGCATGGAATATGGCAGAATACTTGGGATGTTCACTTTGAAAGAGATATAGGTTCTGGTAGTTGTTTTGATGTCAAACATGTGACTCCCCGAGTCCTAGCCACCGAAGATCACCATGTCAGAATCTGAGTTTGGACAGCAAGCAGGGAACTTGAAAATATCACAACTTTCAACTCGTAATGAACTACATAAGCCACTTTATATGAAAACAAGGCTTGTAAATTGAAATACAAGCTTGTAAAATTTCATAAATTTTCGTGAAAGAATAGTACGTAAAATATCGTGAGGGAGATTATGTCTCTGTTGCTAAAAATAAATCTGCTGTAAGTAAAAAAATTACTTTTCACATTCAAACAAGTTGAAGCATACTAATTGCAAAGTAACATGTATCAATGCCTAAAATAACTCAAATTCATTGCATAACCAATTCCCAAGAGAACATTCGATAACCGAACTTCATGAGTAAAAGAAAACTTGTTAAAATTAACATGATTTATTTTAATAGTGAGTATTTTTTATCAAATGACGATTATTTCGAAAAGAGACACACAATTGGAGACAAACAGATCTTGACTCCACTCTCATAACGTAAATTAAGCACTTATAACTTTTATTATTATTTCAACCAAGACTTTGCCAAGCTCCATCGTTTGAGTCCCACAACCCGCTTTCAATTTCATAAAAAGTTGAGGTCGTGTTGTCTTTGCTATTTTCAATTTTATGTGAGAAATTGGCACAAATGGTCCCTAATCTTTGTCTTTATTGTTCAAATGGTCCCTAACCTTTGTTTTTTGGCGCATTAGTCCCTAATCTATGTATTTTGGTGCGCAATTGATCCTTATTTGATAAAAAAAGACAAATATGCTCTTATTTTTATTTAAAAAAAAAATTTCAATTGGATTCCTAACCTTTACAAAAAGTACAAATGAGTATGATACTTTTATTTTTTTATAAAAAAAATTAACAAATTGATAATATACTAAATTATTTTGTATATTTTACGAATTATTATGAAATAACTAAAAATTAAGCTCATAATTATTAACAAACGTATTAATTAAAATTATTTTATTATTATTAGATAATCATTAAAATTTAAACTTTAATTTTATCATTACAACATAAAAAGAAAAATAACTTTGTCACAAACTTGATACTCAAATATTATTATTTTATTGAGCTATTCGTTTATTAACCATAAATATTATAGCTCAAATTATATTCTTCATATTTTAATTTATCGTTTTATTGTCGTTCAAAAATAAAGAACACAAAATGTGTAAATTAATTTTTATTAGTATTTTTATGCTAAAAAAAATATCATAAAATTGGTTCAATGTCATAAAATTGTATACGCTATTTTTTTATTTATTTAACTTAATTTTTATTCAAGTTTTTCACATCCCATAACAATTACATATACCTAAAGTGCAATAATTTTATATTTTAAATTTTAATTGACACGACTATAGTGATATATTTAATGTGCTAAATTAAATATTATTTAATAAATGTGTCGGACTTATTTGCACATTTTGCAAATGTTAGAAATTCAATTGTAATTTTTAAAACTAGAATTAAGGGTATTTTTGTCTTTTTTATTAAATAATGATCAATTGCGTACCTAAATAGATAGGTTAGTGACCACTCCACAAAAAATAAGAGGTTATGGACTATTTGCGTACTATTGACGTATGTTAGGGACCATTTGCACCAATTTCTCATTTTCATTTTGTAAATTACAGAACTTGTTTGATATGCTATTTTTCAAAATACGTTTTGAAAACAAATTTAAACTTATAACATAAAACTCAAAACATATTTTTGACAAACACAAAAAAAAATAAATAATTCTAAAAGAATAAAATTTTATAAAAATGAAAATTCTACAAAATTAATTTTAAAATACTAAAAAGTAAAAATAGTTCAAGCTCTTATTGGTTATTTAAATAAAAATTCTAATAAATAAAATTCTAAATTCTTAAAAACTAAAAAACTAAAAATTCTAAAAAGAAAATTAAATTCTAAAATTCTAAAAAAATAAAAAAGTGAAAATTCTAAAAAAGTGAAAATAGTTCAAGCCCTTGTTGGTTATTTAAATAAAAATTCTTATAAAAATTATTTAAATAAAAACAGATTAAATTTTTAGTCCACATCATTAATTTTTATTTTTTTATTTCCTATTTTGCCAATTTATTACTTGTTTGTATTTTATTTTTGTAGAAAAAAAAAATATTGTAAGATTCACCAACTTTAAAATTTATATATTACTTGATAATATATTAGCATAAAATGTTCTATTTTCTTGAATAAACAAATTCATTGAATAAAATGTCATAAAATAGTTAGTCAAAATTCCAAACAAAACGTGTTTTCTAGTTTGTGTTTTGAGAAATAATTTTTCAAAATGACAAATCAAACTCGTTTTGAGTAATCTTGAAACAAACGCTCAAAACAGAAAATTGAAAATAAATTCAAATATCAAATTTGAAATATAAAGAGAACGGGTCCTAGGTTTCTAAAAGGGCGAGATAAACTCAAAAAGACGAATTGCAATGAATTTAAATAGATTTAAAAGAAAAAAAAAAAAAAAAAAAAAAAAAAAAAAAGATACGTTAACACCATTTGAATAAACATAGCGGAGAGAAAACGAGGTTTCATTCCAACTTGTAGGCACACGTTTAATTCTTATTACTATATTCTACGGTTTAGTTTCATTCTAACTTGTAGGATGAAACCCTGTTCATTCTAAATTGTAAGGTTTAACTTAAAAACATTAATTCTTGGAAACGAATATTCTCTTAACAATTAATCATGAACATCTGTAGTACAACACGCAAAACTCGTCTCATCTTAAATTTGAAATAGTTAGAAGAAAGAAGAAGAGAAGAAAACCTTTCACTTTCCAAGAATCCTTCATTTATTTCAAGACTTCCAAAAATGTAGAATGAACGGACTAGAATGCCAAGACATGTTTTGCATGTTGTGCTACGAATTTTCATGATCTTTAATTGCTAAGTGTGCGACACCTCGTACCTTATTTACTAGCTGTTAGATATTCTATTTGAAAGCCTAGAAGTTAGAGGACCAATGTAAGATATTTCTATTGTTGAGGGACTAGAATGCAAGCATTGAACTTTTAAGTATAAATATTATTTTATTTGATCTTATATAAGACTTTGTATTAAATAGGCCTTAAAATTATGCATTTTAGGCTTACAAGCTTATATTGTAGTTTTTTTTATTTATTTATTTATAAATATGACTTTTTTTGAAAATAATTTCAAAAACTCATTCTTGTTTCATTTATTCTGAAAATACTGCTTTTTAAAAATTATTATTTCAATTTATTATATTATATATTGTATAGAGTAACTGATTTATTAATTACCGGATTTGATGAAAATTCACATATTATAAAATATTTTATTGTTAATTATAGTAATCGAATTTTTAAAAATCGAAATTGATTGGAATATATATATAACAAAATCTTTTATTGTTATAATTGTCAAATATATATCGTTTGTATAAAAAAATACTATAATAACCATAAACAAAAATCATGTTCTTTTCAATTTTAACATTTGTAACAATCTATGTTACAAATTGAGATGTAAAACATCAGTGATACAGAATACAAATTCATGTACATGTACTGTAAAATAATATAATATAATCATAATATATTCAGGTGATACAAAATATCATTTGTAACATATGTATCAGACATTGATACACAATATAATTTGTAGCATCTGTATCAGACTGTGATAGTAAACAAAAACTGTTAGAACTGTAAAATCAACTCTAAACTTTGTTGTGCGATTTATATCCCGCAAGTGGACGGATCGTGGACAAGTAATATAGTGATAAAATAAAGTATCGAACCCACGAGGACCAAATATTAATTTAACCAATTAATTTATAACCTAAATTTTAACAATAAAAGAAACACATATTCAATTTGATTTTTGTGATTCTAAACTAATTTAACTATTTTAATTAAACAATAAATAACTTTAAAAAGGCAAGAACGAATTCAAGATCTACTAACTCTAGGATTTGCGAATCCACCAACACTTTCCTTAATCAAACATCCGTTTAACTGTTTTAGCTTATAATTACCATAGATTGAAAATCAGCGTTCCTAAACTAATCGAAAGCCTCTCTCGATGGTCAATCAATTCTATATGTTATGCGAACTTCATTATCTCTAATTAAGCTTCGAACATAAACACATGCATTAAAATCTCAAGAACACCTAAATAGATTTCATAAAGCATAATAGTAATCTCTATCTATTATTGGACCCTATGTTATTCAATACCACGTGCTTAATCTATATTGAATCTCTCGACTTCAATATAGATCACAATATATTTTAATGGTGATCAGGCATTAAAATAATAGAAAAACTGCATAAAGAATAATCAATCCAAAAGCAATTAATTACTAAAACAGAAAAACTGATAAATAATTAAAAATCATGAGGTTTCATCGTTCATCCTAGAAAAAGTAAATTAATGGGACATGATTTCGTCAATTATGACAATAATTGACTTCATCATGATCCGCAAAAAAAAAGAAAAGAAGAAGAAATAATTACAACCCGTGACTCGGTTGAAGAATCCTCAATCCCGAGCCTTGATCCTCGATTCTCCTCTTGTATCTTGTTTCCAAAATTCGTCTCCCTTTGTTATGGCTATCCTCCGCCTTTTATAATGCTCTCAAAAAGACTCCAAGACATGTGTTTAAGTTGTTGAATTGAATCTGGAGTTGTAGAATTTTAATCCAAACAGGTTTCTGCCCAAAACTGCCCGATTAGCCTATGCGATCGCATGGCTTTGATAGCTGCGATCGCATGGTTGATCCTTTTAACATTCTCGCTGAATTTTTCACCCTCTTGCGATCGCGCAGGGATAACACCATGCGATCGCATGGTTTATCTGGTTACGAATTTGAATTTCGGCGCTTTGGTATTTGCACATCAAACCCCTCAAGTTTCATTTCTTTAGCAATTGGTCCCATTGTCTTCATTTTGCTCTCTTTTATCCAATTGATACTTGACTTTGATTATTTCCTAAATTGACAAGAAAACAACATGCAATTAAACTGAAAACAACTAAGAGTACTCATAATTGTCTCTTTTTGTGAGTCCAGATAAGTACAAAATCGTACTTATCAATTACCCCCAAACTTGAACTTTTATTCGTCCTCGAATAAACTAACTAAAAATAATCATGCACTTAATAAAATAAGCAGTAACATACTTCACAATATAAATAGCTTGCCGTTCTTACTTCAGCTTTTGCAAAAAGAAAAACTTATAATTCATGACGAGTGTTGAGGTAATACTATTGCAAACGTGATTCTACTTAAACCATACTCGATATGTGTGTGAGACCCGTTAATCGATTAACTTAAATTCTATGGTGGTGATAGCCCAACCATCGGGTCAACTTTTTTCTTTCCCTCTCAGAAGGTACACTTCCCCAAAATGATGTTTTCTCTCAAATCCCGAGATTTTGGTTCAAAGGTAACACTTCGCTCATTATTTTCTTGTTCGAGGTTGGTTAAGAAAACTAAAAATCGTGACAACCTAAGTATATGAAGATTCTCCAATTTATGAGCACTCTCGACCAGAAAGTTTCTACTAAATAAGTCAAACCCATTAGTTATCTAATCTCCATATTTACTTTGCAAAGAATTTTTTTTTTTTTTTTGGATGTAAATAAAATTAAATTTTAAATAACTTTTTTTTTTTTTGGTTTTTTTTATATATAGATCTTATGTGCAAAACTCAATCCATTAAGCTTTCTAAATGACTCATGTAACGAGCTTGAGGTCGATGACTCCCAGGTCTTTCAAACCTTAGGGCATCAGGTTTTGAGAAACCCCTACGGACATTTTCACTCGAGTCAAATAGGCTACGAAAGGAGTTATAAGATATTAATAAAGTGCAAAACTCAGTCCATTAAACTTTCTAAATGACTCATGTAACGAGCTTGAGGTCGATGACTCCCAGGTCTTTCGAACCTTAGGGCATCGGTTTTGAGAAACCCCTACGGACCTTTTCACTCAAGTCAATTAGGCTACGAAAAGAGTTAAGCAAAAATAATAATAATTTGTTCCTTTGCGTGCAATAAGTTCATGCGTGAGGATTAGATTCCTAACATTCGGTCATTACTTAGTTTTTTCATCGGTCTAAAGTGCTCCACACAAATTTTCAACATACATGGAATCAATCATAACCTAGATAGCCACTATCACGGTTTAATTACCACACTTTCTCACTATATTGGTTATTTGTTCGAGATACGGATGATTTTTAGGTTTAAACAGTATCCTATTATTTTCAACTTAAGTGCACCAACATAGCTAAAAATCATTTTAAGCGGCCGACACAACACAATATCAAACATGGTCAAATAGTCTCACGTTTAACCAATAGTAATAATTTGTTCACAAGTCATGGATTAAAGCTAAATAATTAAATAAAAAGTTGCATCATTAGCCGGCAAGACTATTCATATCATATAAATATGCAAACAAATAAATATAAATAATAATTTTTTTTTTAATTTAACAATCAATATCAAGTATTATCATCAGACCAAACATTTTTTTTTTCACTACCCCCAAACTTGAAAGATACATTGTCCCCAATGTAGGTATAATTCAAAGGAGTATATAAAGATCGAGACTACCCGGATGTGGATCGAATGGTCTTTCAAGAAGAAGTATGGTATGAACAATTGGTGGAGAGATCTGTACAAGTTGGTCGACAAATCTTTGCTTGAATGTCATCCATCGGTCCTTAGGTTGTAACCCTAAAAAAGAAAAGAAAGAAAAAAGGAATTTATTAATAATAATAAATTTTTTTTTTTTTTTAAGAAAAACGAAATTAAAATTTTTTTTTTTAAAAAAAACGAAATTCAAATTTTTTTTTAAATATAAATTTAAAATAATTGAACAACGTGATTATGCAGGATGACGATGATTGTATCCTCAAAACCTAAAAATTAAAAACATACTTTAAATCCTAAAAACCTAAAACGTGTAAATTATCAATTGAAATCCTAAAATTGAAATAATACGAAATTTAAATAAATAAAAGGGTAGAAAAATGGGTTGCCTCCCATTGAGCGCTTCTTTAAAGTCATTAGCTTGACTTTGTCGTGGTGATCGCTCAAGACACTTTGAATAAATCTTTGGAGGCCCTGCTCTTCTTGCTTTGATTAACTTCTGTACACTTTTTGTTTACCTTCAGAGCTTGATCTTTCCTTTATCATACTGATATGATTTTGTTTTGCCGCCATGCTCGAATTCAACTAAGAAAATTTCGACCTCATCATCAGCTTTGATTACGTAAGACGGATGACACTCCTCTTTCGCACATATTCTTCTTCTCAAGTGGTGCCTCCGGTGTTTGGTAACAACTTGATCATCTAAGCTCCTCCCTTACGGTCAATGACATCAATTTTGAGCGAGGAATCAAGAGCTTGAAAATTTAATTGCTTTGAACACATTGAATGTAATGTGTTCATCATTCACTTTCAAAGATAAGTTCTCCTTTTGGAACATTAATTATCGCCTTGACCCAAAGAGCCAAGAAAGGTCGACCCAAAATGAGTGGCACATCTCTGTCTTCACACATATCCGAATAATAAAATCGTGAGGAATATGAACTTGCCCACTTTCACCAATATGTCTTCTTGATTCCTCTAGGGCGTTTGATTGTTCTATCCGCAAGTCGGAGTGTTCTTGTTGTCGGCCTTGCTTCACCTAAACCAAGTGTTTAAAAATAGAATAAGGCATTAGATTTACACTAACACCTAAATCACACAAAGCTTTATCGAAATATAAACTACCAATAGTGCAAGGAATATTAAAACTCCACAGTCTTTTAATTTTGGTGGTAGCTTGTTTTGCAATATGGGGCTCGCATTCTTGATTAAGCGCCATTGTTTCGTGTTCCTCCAACTTTCGCTTATTTGCAAGAATGTCCTTCATAAATTTGGCATAGCTAGGCATTTGAGCTAAGGCATGGCGTGAATGGTATATTGATGTGCGACTTTTGAAAACATCTAGGAACTTCTTGAATTCTTTGGTCTAGCTTATGTTTTCGCAACCTTTGAGGAAATGGGATAGGAGGGACGAAGCGGTGGTGGAATATAAGTGGTGGAGAGTCCTGCTCAGTGCAACTCACGCATCTAATTTATTTTCTCTCGCTTTGTCGGACACGTTTCCTTTTCTACACCGCCTAGTCACATGAATCTCTCGTAACCCGAACACCGCTCCTCGTGGTAATTGCATTTTTAACAAATTGATAATATACTAAATTATTTTGATACTCAAATATTATTATTTCATTGAGCTATTCGTTTATTAACTACAAATATTAGAGCTCAAATTATATTCTTCATATTTTAATTTATTGTTTTATTGTCGTTCAAAAATAAAGAACACAAAATGTGTAAATTAATTTTTATTAGTATTTTTATATTAAAAAAAACATCATAAGATTGGTTCAATGTCATAAAATTATATACGCTATTTTTTTATTTATTTAACTTAATTTTTATTCAAGTTTTTCACATCCCATAACAATTACATATACCTAAAGTGCAATAATTTTATATTTTAAAATTTTAATTGACACGACTATAGTGATATATTTAATATGCTAAATTAAATATTGTTTAATAAATGTGTCGGACTTATTTTCACATTTTACAAATGTTAGAAATTCAATTGTAATTTTTTAACTAGAATTAAGGGTATTTTTGTCTTTTTTATTAAATAATGATCAATTGTGCACCTAAATAGATAAGTTAGGGACCACTCCACAAAAAATAAAAGGTTATAGACTATTTGCGCACTATTGACATATGTTAGGGACCATTTGCACCAATTTATCATTTTCATTTTGTAACTTACAGAACTTGTTTGGTATGCTATTTTTCAAAATACGTTTTTGAAAACAAATTTAAACTTATAACATAAAATTCAAAACATATTTTTGAAAAACACCAAAAAATAAATTCTAAAAGAATAAAAATTCTAAAAAATAAATTCTATGAAAATGAAAATTCTACAAAATTAAATTTTGAAGGGATAATTACATCAAAAGTCTCCAAGGTTTCAAAAACGTTAGGGATATGCCCATAACCTAAAAAAATAGCACTAGACATCCCCAACGTTTGAAGAAATAGGCACCGTAGATCCCTCTTAACATTTTCTATCCATTTTCTCCGTTAAATCTCGTAATTGCATCGCACGCGCTTCATTTCTACAAAAATGCTAGTGGAATTGCGGGGGTGACTCTCAAACTTCTTGTCTATGAAATTGTAATTCAACATCTTCTCCACAGCCCTCTCACCGAGTCTCGCCATGTCAAAAATTCTTGATTCTCTGTGAGTCCTCCTACCGAATGTTGTATGTATGTATAATTCACCGATGAAAGGTTCTAGATCCAATAGAGTCTCTGACCTTGTTGTCGATGGCTTTGGGCTTTCAGGAAAATTAGACAGAGGTCTCCTTTATGGACTAAAATTGTGATTGTCCAGAATATCAAAACTTTTTTCTCTTACGAAATTGATGACACAAATTAGAAATCAATTATGGGCTTCAGGTTCTGTTCATGAGAACTCCTCGTACTCTACTCTATCCCCTCATTTCTTCTTCACCTCCACAACTCTCAATGATGGTGTCAATTCAAATATCTCACCGCAATTGTCAATGGCCCTTTCACACCCTCCCTAGACTCTTCCAAACTCATTCTGTAGTCTTTTTTCTTCTTGAAAAACTCACTACCTTTTCTATTTCCTCCGATTTTGATATGATATTTGAAACATGTGCACATGAAATAAACTCTCGGACCCATCCTGCTCCCTCCTTGAATAATCCGGATAAGTCAAAACCACGCGAAAAAGAAATAATATCAAATGCATTCAAACTAGCGGGCCTCTAAGACTAGTAAACCTCATTCTCGGTATCCAATTCAGACTTTGGGCTCTCGACAACGATTGATCGATAAAGACTCCATATCATCATTCTCATCATCATTAACACCGCACAATTTATCATCCTCAATATAAATTTTCACGTGCTTAAAACCTCTTTTGAACAATTTGTTATTCATAATTTTTGGGATTGTGATCCGGGTTTCGGATTTGTATCTAGCAAATGGGTTAAAAATTGAATCAATTCCGTCGATCGACTCCTCCGGCCGGTAGTACCACCGTACATGCACCCTCACGTTCGATCTTCTCCAATTGAGCCCTGGCTTTAGCCATGGACACAAACATTAAAAAAAGCAGAGAGGAGAGAGAGATCGATTCAAGATAATTGTAGAGAGAGAAAGAAAAGCGATCTACAATTGGGTGAGAGTTTCACCCCTGCAATTCCACTCGAGTTTTTTTGTAGAAATGAAGTGCGTGCAGGCAATTACGAGATTTAACGGAGAAAATGGATGGAAAATGTTAAGAGGGACCTACGGTGCCTATTTCTTCAAACGTTGGAGATGTCGGTGCTATTTTTTAGGTTGGGGCATATCCCTAACGTTTTTGAAACGTTGGAGACCTTTGATGCAATTATCCCAATTTTAAAATACTAAAAAGGTAAAAATAGTTCAAGCTCTTATTGGTTATTTAAATAAAAATTCTAAAAAATAAAATTCTAAATTCTTAAAAACTAAAAAACTAAAAATTCTAAAAAGAAAATTAAATTCGAAAATTCTAAAAAATTAAAAAAATAAAAATTCTAAAAAAGTGAAAATAGTTCAAGCCCTTGTTGTTTATTTAAATAAAAATTCTTATAAAAATTATTTAAATAAAAACAGATTAAATTTATTAGTCCACATCATTAATTTTTATTTTTTTATTTCCTATTTTGCCAATTTATTACTTGTTTGTATTTTATTTTTGTAGCAAACAAAAAAAATATTGTAAGATTCACCAACTTTAAAATTTATATATTACTTGATAATATATTAGCATAAAATTGTTCTATTTTACTGAATAAACAAATTCGTTGAATAAAATGTCATAAAATAGTTAGTCAAAATTTCAAACTAAACGTGTTTTCTAGTTTGTGTTTTGAAAATAATTTTTCAAAACGACATAATCAAACGCGCTTTTCAACAATCTTGAAACAAATCGTCAAAGCAGAAAATTGAAAATGAATTCAAAATTCAAAATTGAAATACAAAGAGAGCGGGCCCTAGGTTTCTAAAAGGGCGAGATAAACTCAAAAGACGAATTGCAACGAATTTAAATAGGTTTAAAAGAAAAAAAAAAGATACGTTAACACCATTTGAATAAACACAGTGGAGAGAAAACGACGTTTCATTCCAACTTGTAGGCACACGTTTAATTCTTAGTACTATATTCTCCGGTTTAGTTTCATTCTAACTTGTAGGATGAAACCCCGTTCATTCTAAATTGTAAGGTTTAACTTAAAACATTAATTCTTGAAACGAATATATATTCTCTTAACAATTTTAATCATGAACATCCGTAGTACAACACGCAAAACTCGTCTCATCTTAAATTTGAAATAGTTAGAAGAAAGAGCAAGAAAGAAGAAGAGAAGAAAACCTTTCACTTTCCAAGAATCCTTCATTTATTTCAAGACTTCCAAAATGTAGAATGAACGGACTAGAATGCCAAGACATGTTTTGCATGTTGTACGTACTACGAATTTTCATGATCTTTAATTGCGAAGTGTGCGACACCTCGTACCTTATTTACTAGCTGTTAGATATTCTATTTGAAAGCCTAGAAGTTAGAGGACCAATGTAAGATATTTCTATTGTTGAGGGACTAGAATGCAAGCATTGAACTTTTAAGTATAAATATTTAAGACTTTGTATTAAATAGGCCTTAAAATTATGCATCTTAGGCTTACAAGCTTATATTGTAGGTTTTTTTTTTTTTTTATACATCGCCTTTTTTTAAAATAATTTCGAAAACTCATTCTTGTTTCATTTATTCGAAAATAATGTTTTTAAAAATTATTATTTCAATTTATTATATTATATATTTTATAGAGTGGATTTATTAATTACGGATTTGATGAAAATTCACATATTATAAAATCTTTTATTGTTAATTATATACTCACCCATAAGAATATCTCGTTCACTAACTTCAACTGGTCGAGCTATTGGTGGTTGATTATTTATCTGATCATGCACTTGATTGTCTGCCATTGTGTCTTGCTGTGTTTTCTTTTCTCGTTTTTCACGTTGTCGTCGGTGAAAGCTTCGTTCAATTTCTGGATCTAAATCAAATAGATCAAGATCTTTTGTACGTGGCATGCACACTTAACACCTGAAAAATTAGAAAATATATACAACTCTCAAAGATATCACGAAAAACTAAAATAATAAAAGAAAATAATCTAAAATCAAAATCAAAATCAAAATAAAAATAAATAACAATAAAAAATGTTAAAACTAAACTATCAATTAATGTAGCAATTAATAAACTAGTCCCCAACAACGGCGCCCAAAAATTTGTTGTGCGATTTATATCCCGCAAGTGGACGGATCGTGGACAAGTAATATAGTGATAAAATAAAGTATCGAACCCACGAGGACCAAATATTAATTTAACCAATTAATTTATAACCTAAATTTTAACAATAAAAGAAACACATATTCAATTTGATTTTTGTGATTCTAAACTAATTTAACTATTTTAATTAAACAATAAATAACTTTAAAAAGGCAAGAACGAATTCAAGATCTACTAACTCTAGGATTTGCGAATCCACCAACACTTTCCTTAATCAAACATCCGCTTAACATTTTTAGCTTATAATTACCATAGATTGAAAATCAGCGTTCCTAAACTAATCGAAAGCCTCTCTCGATGGTCAATCAATTCTATATGTTATGCGAACTTCATTATCTCTAATTAAGCTTGAACATAAACACATGCATTAAAATCTCAAGAACACCTAAATAGATTTCATAAAGCATAATAGTAATCTCTATCTATTATTGGACCCTATGTTATTCAATACCACGTGCTTAATCTATATTGAATCTCTCGACTTCAATATAGATCACAATATATTTTAATGGTGATCAGGCATTAAAATAATAGAAAAACTGCATAAAGAATAATCAATCCAAAAGCAATTAATTACTAAAACAGAAAAACTGATAAATAATTAAAAATCATGAGGTTTCATCGTTCATCCTAGAAAAAGTAAATTAGTCGGACATGATTTCGTCAATTATGACAATAATTGACTTCATCATGATCCGGCAAAAGAAAAAGAAAAAGAAGAAGAAATAATTACAACCCGTGACTCCGGCTGAAGAATCCTCAATCCCGAGCCTTGATCCTCGATTCTCCTCTTGTATCTTGTTTCCAAAATTCGTCTCCCTTTGTTATGGCTATCCTCCGCCTTTTATAATGCTCTCAAAAAGACTCCAAGACATGTGTTTAAGTTGTTGAATTGAATGCGGAGTTGTAGAATTTTAATCCAAACAGGTTTACGCCTAAAATCGCCTGGGATTAGCCTATCGCGATCGCATGGCTTTGATAATCGCGATCGCATGGTTGATCCTTTTAACATTCTCGCTGAATTTTTCACCCTCTTACGATCGCACCAGGATAACACCATGCGATCGCATGGTTTATCCTGGTTCTGAATTTGAATTTCGCGCTTTGGTATTTGCACATCAAACCCCTGAAGTTTCATTTCTTTAGCAATTGGTCCCATTGTCTTCATTTTGCTCTCTTTTCATCCAATTGATACTTGACTTTGATTATTTCCTAAATTGACAAGAAAACAACATGCAATTAAACTGAAAACAACTAAGAGTACTCATAATTGTCTCTTTTTGTGAGTCCAGATAAGTACAAAATCGTACTTATCAAACTTCAACAAGTTCGTATTAATATACACATTAAACTCTAAAAACCCATTGATATTGTGTAACATCAGTATGATATAGATATGTAACACAGTATCAAATTTAACAAATAAAACTCATAATTTCATCATTTGTAACATATGTAACACTATTGATACAGAATATCAATTCATATAACATGATGTGCTATATAAAATAACATAATATAATCTATAACATATTCAATAATACAAAATATCATTTGTATCAAATAGTGATACTAAACAGAAACTGTTACAAATAGAAAATTAACTCTAAACTTCAACAAATTCATTGTCTTCTTTGTTTTGGGTGATTTTGTGGGTGTAGAAAACGTTATTCGCCAGTGACTCGATCTGTTCAACTCTGGCATGGTTTCTTCTCCAAGCGACGCTGTTTTTGACCTAGTTATTCTTCGATTTGGATTCTCCATTGTTCAACCGAGAACAAAAAGTGTGAAGAATGCACCAAGATTTCAGGATTTTGGGAGAAGATTTGCGTGAGATTTTGGAAGATTTTGTTTTGTTTTGTAAATGTGAATGTTTTTGTTAATCTCTATTCTCTTCTATTATTCTTTCTAGTTTTATAACATTTGGGTCTTAGTCATTCATCTCAATAACAACTTTATTATTAAAAGAGAAAATATTTATGTTTATTCAATTGAAAAATTGAAAATAAGTTTCTTCGAGATTTTGGTCCATTGAATACATTGTCACAATTCTAAAGTCTTGGCAATATTTAAAAAAAAAAAACATGAACTTCAAACTTGAAGAAAGAACAATCTCTCCTGCACCGAGTCTTTTGATTTATTAATATCCCTATATCGAATTACAAAGATGATTTATAGCCTCAAAAATTCTATGTACAAACCCGTCACTAAGCTTGATTTAATATAATACCTTATTTTTTTCTCGATTATCATCTAAGGACTAATTTTAGATCGGAGACAACTCTTCTTATTTGATCTTAGAAAACCCTAATTTTATTAAGAACACAATATTCAAAACAAGATTATCTCATAACCGTGTCCAAATGAAAATCCAAAAGATATGCTTATAAAAAAAAAGGACAAAAAAAGAATCTAAGAACACTTCAACTTATAATAGTTGAATATTTTATACTTCCTATTTTGTTTGTTTACAACCTTTATCTATCTTCATTGTAAAAGTTGACCCTAGCTTACGAACCCAAAGAATTACCAGTTGTAGGAATCAAGAGCTTGTTCTTTTATTAGAGTAACATTAATCACGAATCTTCTTCAAAATTCAACTCTAGCTTAATTTGTAATGATTTCATAAAAATAAGTTTCATTTTCATCATATCGAGCTAGGAAAGTTAAGATACAAATCTGATGGTCCCAATCGAGTAGCATTAACATAATCTTGAGGGCAATGAGCTGGTAATCCTGCAGTTAACAAGCCGATAACCCTAAGAAATCGAAGAAGACCCCCTTCTTTGTACTCTTTCCCTATTGTGTATGGAATAATGAAGCTTCTTATTAGCTCCCAGCTCACATTTATGATCTTCGGTATAAGCCATTTAAGAGAGAAATAATTCCTGTCGGGCTCTTCGGCAACAATCTGTGCAAAAATTACACAAAATATTACTTAACTAATCAACTTTACTGATTTTATCAGGAAGATATAACTATTATATATTTGACAGTTTAACCCTTAGATGAGGGGGTCAATTTTAACTATTTACGGATAAAAAACTTCTAGGGTCACTATACTTATCATAATTTGGTCGTTTAGTTTATGCATATAGATTTCAATCAAGTCACTCTGTCCAAATTCGTTACTTTGTTGAACACAAAAAAGATGTTAGTGTTTTCACTTGCTAAGCTAACAAACTTGGACAAAGTGACTTGTTCAAAAGGATGGAGATAGGGGGTCGGGACCGGATCAATATATATATATATATAGTAGCAATATCCTTCCAAAAAATCATGGCTCCGTCCCTATTGTTTGGACCCAAGTTTGGTGACCTCTCGAAGAAGATAGAGAAACTTACTTTTCCTTGGTAGAAACTATTATAGTAAATGCAGGTCCCCAAATGCTTGAACAAGAAGGTGGAATCATCGTAAGGCAATCTAGGCACAATATCGAAAGTGTAAACAAGCCTGTAATAATCAATGTTGTATTTTGTCAAGTGTTGTTTCAAGATTTGTCCAAATTGTTCATCTCCTACTCTTGGTTGACCAAATGTATAAATCCCATCTAATCTTTTAAGCAACCATGTCTCCTCATGGAATACCAAAATTGCTGGAAATAAAACTGCCAATGCACCACCCAAGCTGTGGCCAGTAATTATAAACTTTGCCTTTTCATTTTTCTGAAGTAGTTGTTTCAGTATCTTCCTAATGGCATAGTAGGCTACTTCTTGTTGGTTATCTCCGGCCTGTTCTCGGGGCCAGCCCTGGTTCTTTTGCAGCCCTAGAGCTTTCATGAATCCACCGTGCACCCTTCCGAGGCCTGGAATATCGTACCTATTGAAGACGTAGTTTAAATAAATACACATGTCTAATTCTTAACAACTTAAGTTTTTAGTAAGGTGGTTCAAAGTGATATGGTAGCGGGCAAATATCTTGGTTCAAATCTTGCCGATTATGAAAATTGTGCATGCGTAAAACCTTTGATATAACAAGAAAAAAAAGTTCATAATGGTATTTTGATTAACAAATTTAAATAAAGAAACAGGTCCGATTTCTAACAATCTAAGCTTTTAGGTGAAATGATTTGATAAGTTCAAGTATGTCCCCATCTCTTTTGAAAATTGTGGAAGAAATAAATTTAATCGGGCTTACATGAAACGGTATGTTGAAGACTATATTTAAATTGAATAAATTCACCCACTATCGACTTTAAATTTTTAGATGACGTAGTTGAATAATACCAAGAGATATCGAAGTCTGTCGACCATGCGTTTGCATCAAAGGGTTCGGTGCCTCTGAAAGCCACTATGATTTTATCATTTTTGTCATGAAATATGAAAGCTTGTGTTGTAGCTTTCTCTTGGTAATCTGCCAAATTTCAAAAACTTTAATTATAAGATTATTGCAAAAATTAATTTCAGGACAAAAATCATGAGAAGAAGTACAGGTGATCACCATTCCAAAAATCGTAGGAACCCACGAAATCCATCTGTGGAGTGAGGAAAGAAAAAAAAAATTGAATTAGACTACAATAATCACGATATTTTTATTCTTTACTATTTTTTTTTTAAATCTTTGTTTATTGGATTTATTTTAGATTTTATATTTTGTTGAAGCAATATTTTCTGCCCATAAATATTGAAATTATCTTAACTCCATTACAATGAGGACCGATTGATGGAGATTATAAACTAGATTATAAATCGATATTGGTTTATTTGAGTCGAAATTGTGAATATTTCAAACCACTTTTACCATGAAAGGACAAAATTGTCCTTTCTACTTTGAAATTGCATTTTGTTGAATAAGAGCAATTTTGTTATTTTATATTAAAAATAGTTTTAACTCAAATAATCTAATTATAATTTATAATCTCTGTCAAACAGGCTTTGACCAAAATACGATGTGAAACTTTTACTGCGATTTATACTTATAACCATCATGACTTGAGAGTCAAGAGTTTATATATAAACAATGGTTCTTTAATGTCTTATATTTGCAGTCAATGAACATGATTTTTGACATATTTAACATTAACACACAAAATACGTGAAAAGCGTGAAAAATGTTGAAGAATTTTCATTGTACCTTCCAGTGGTCCATGACTGTAGATTCAATGTATGACTCAAATTTGTGAAAAGCATGTAAAATGTTAGAACTTAGAAATGTTGAAGAATTTTCGATGTACCTTCCAATGGTCCGTGACTGTAGATTCAATGTATGCCTTGTTCTCGTAAGATACTTTAGAAGCCATTATAGAAAGTGCAGCATAATATCTTCCATCTCCATGTCTTATGTTGTCGTCTAACTTGCGACGTTTATCGATATGTCCGACAATTGATACAAAATTCTTCATGGGTTTTTTTGAATGTATAACTTTTCCTGAAAGTTAAAATAATTGATACCTCTAATTATTTGAATTTTATTTTTAGACTATTAATTTAAAGTTTCAAAACATGCACAATTTTTATAATTAAATGACAATGAAACTTAATATCAGAACAATTATATAATTAATCAACACAACGCAATCAGCTATAGAGCCAATTATACAATTCCTACAAATGATCAATACACTATATATGTCCCATATCTACAGTTAATCAACACGAGTCCAGATCTAATGTCCCAAATATACGTCTCTTTAATCGTCTTTTCAATAATTTAAAAATTTTATACATCATCAAATAAATAGATGAGGAGGTCATTATGAACAACATTTAATGCATTCACACTTATTGTTATTGATGATGTGTAAGATTTTTATTGGAAGAACAACTAAGAAGACATGCATTTGGAACAACATATATAGACTCAATCAACACTTTGTCACTTTTGGCCAAAGCTTGAATATTCAATTCTCCATTGAGTCAATCAATTTTGGTTCCAATATGAGGCAAGAATTGCATTCCTATGTCTACATAAATTTATTAAAATCTTCAAATGCGTGTTTGTTATGTGGAACTAGTAAAATTTAACACTGTAAAATAATTTTTTTTTATTATATACTTAAAATTATTCAATAATATCTAATCTACGCTACTAAGACATTGCAATTGACATGTTACATTCCCTTATGTCTATGCTTTCAAGTTATAAATTAGGTACGGAATAATGTCAATTCCTTGTCGAAAACAAGATGAACACCTAATTCTAGATGGAATTATATATGGAAAAGAACAGTGGAATTGAAAAATGCGCCTATAAAGATTTACGTGAATAACTAAAATATTAATTTTGACTACTAATGTATAGCCAAAGTTTGGTATCGTACACACCTACCAAAAACTTTGACTATTGATGCACCAAGTGTATATCTTTATCTCTTCATCTCTATAGTACATACCCCAAAAAAAAAAAAAAAAAAAAAAAAAAAAAAAAAGATTAAATAAATAAATCCCACATGGCCCTTCCTCTCACACATCAGACAGATTTATTCACAACTTATCATGCATGCAGTGGCATAGGGGCTTCTTGTTGACATCTAGTTTTGCATAAGATTAAACATAGTTACACCCAATGGTACATACTAGTAGACAATGGTGGAGTAAGATATTTTAAATTGAAGGATCCCAAATAGAAGTGGAGCTAGAATATGATAAAGGGGTGGGGCTGGGAGAGGGAAAAACCCCTATCATGAGGGTTCAGGGACAGCGCCCCGATTTTCTTTTCCTCTCAAATCACAATTACTGAGCCAATTTTTATGAGAATCTAATAATTTTGTTTACGGCAACTCGGTCCTTCGATTCGACAGAAGAATTCAGACAATGTGATTCTTCTGCCGTCTTTCGATGCTGATTCGTGATTTGAAGTTAACATACCAGTAGATGTGAGGTCCAGTAAAATGAATATCAATCTATTTTTGAGCCTCCTTTGTTCAGATTATTCATTTTTGTTGGGCCTTAATTGATTATTTGGTTTGGACAATTGGACTTTGAGTTTGGCTTGTTAGTAAATTAAAAAAAAAAAAATTATTTTCAGAAAGTTGGGGGTCCTAGTCTCCCCCAGGATCCCCTCTCCTCCGCCCCTACTACTAGATACAACTGAACATGATTATGTTTGGTAAAAATTTTTGTAGATTATAAGTAGTGGGTCCTACGAAATATGTTGATACAAAGTGGATAAAAGTTGTGGATCATACGAAATGTATGAATGAAAATGAGATTTGACTGGCTTGTAATCGACTTATAAGTACTTATAAGCACACACAAACATACATAAATAAGAAAGAAAAAAAGTTCAAGTACTAATATTGTGAGTAATATTCTCGTGTCCCCTTGTAGTGCCCACCTGCTTAAGTGATAATCAAGTGAATTGATTACTTTTATTATGGACAGTCCATCTACTAACACGGGTACTACATCCTGCCCCCTTGAGGTAGGAGAACATTACTCCTAATATTGTTTTAATATTAACTTATCAAACATGTTACAAAGGAAATATAACTATATATACCTCGTAAGAAGTTGAGCACAAGCCTCAATAAATTGCCATTACTTGACAGGAGATTTATCCATTGCTCAACCAAAGACCCAAACCATGCCATAGGTTTCTCTACAGTTTGCAAAAGCTTCAGCACCAAGATAGAAACAAAGATCAGCCATCTTCGCTTGAATGGTTCCGGCCTTTTCCCCTCCGGGCAGTCGATAAATTTGCGTTTCCCGATGTCATCGGAAAATAAGATGCGAAAGATATCAACCAAGCTAGCTTCCTCTGGCTTTAGCAGCATATAATCACTGCAGAAAGACTTGTCGCATTTGGAGGCCATAGCTTTATAATGCAGAAAAGAATGAAGAAATAAGCTGTCATGGGACAACTATATATAGAGAGAGAGAATGCTTATATCCTATAAACCCACGTAAAATTACTTTGCATGACTAGGCCTTGTTAAAAACATGTCATTTTTTCATAATGACTTTGAGATTAGAAAAGTATTACGCTAACCATATTTGAAAATATTAATTAGTCAAAACGAGTAGTGGTAGTACTCTTTGTGAGACCACTTCACAACTTCTTTCTCTCCTTGTTTGTTTGATAGTATCTTTATTTGTTTAGGACGAGGTCTACAATTTGTACCATGTATACAAGGAGAAACTGTTGAAGAAAGGGAATTAGGTGATTGTTTGGTCTATATTAAAATATGTTTAAAAAAATTGGTTAAAATTAGTCAACAATTAATTTTAACTAATGTTTTAGAAATCAACCTAGAAAAGAGAAGTTATTAAGGATCAAAGATTCAAACCGGGACGCGAAGATTTTAAAAAATAAAAATTTACAAAATAATTCAAAAAATAAAAAACAAGTTTTTGGGAATCACAAAAATTTCTCAAAAGTAATTTTTTTTTTCTTTTGATCCATTTCGTGCATGCAGTGAACAATTAATTGTGGAAATAAATAATTTTTAAAACCGGTGAAATTGGGAAGGATTCAACTAGTTCCTCAAAACTGGGCGGATCTACGGATTTTTGGGCAAATTTTTTAATAGAAGGTTTTTCTGCATAACCATATCGGTTTTGGTCTCAATTCCTCGTTTACCGGTTAAACCGACTAGGCCGAGACATTTCTAATAACACTGATTTTAACTACGCATTTCATATGACCTACAATTTTTATTAATTTTTCAATCAAATATTTAATCAATTTTGTTTTTTAGGAAATTGGCGCAAATGGTCCCTAACGTTTGCCATTAGTGCGTAAATGGTCCCTAACGTTTCATTTTGGCGGAAAGGTCCTAACCTATCCATTTAGGTGCGCAATTGGTCCTTTTAGGTGCGCCAAATGGTTGTCTTTATTAGCGAGGGGTAAAATTGTCAAGTCACATTTTTTCAACCTTTCAATTAGGCGCCAAATGGTCCCTAATCTTAAGAAATTTGCAATTGGATTCCTAACTTTTAAAAAAGTGAAAATGAGTCCGATACTTTAATTTTTTTATTAAAAATTAAAAAAAACTAACAAATTGATAATATACTAAATTATTTTGAATATTTTATGAACTATTATAAAATAACCAAAATTGAAATTCATAATTATTAACAAATGTGCTAATTAAAATTATTTTATTATTATTTATTAATCATATTATTTAAAATTCAAACTTTAATTTTATCATTACGAAAAAGAAGAAAAATAAATTTGTCACAAATAAAAATTTTACTTATGCTCAATCAACTCGATTTTATCTGATCTCATATTCTTGGGTAGATCAATCAAGCTTTTGAGCCGCTTGAGTTATTGGACCGTCATATTTTAAATTTTAATTAATTTTATATTAAAAAAAAAGGTTTCATTTCACCACCACGCCACCCCCACCCCACCCCACCCAAAAATGAGCCAGGAGGATTTCTCCCCCCCGGTCGCCCGCCCCGGCGACCGGGACGGGAGAAATCCTCTCCGAAGCTTCTTGCGAAACCGTGGGGAGAAATCCCCCGGTTTCGCCGCATGAATCAGGGGAGAAATCCCTCCGGTTCGCCGCCACGGGGATCTCTCCCGGTGCCTAGGTCACGATCGAACACGGGAGAGATCCCCATTCACTGTGCCGAAACCGTGGGGATTTCTCCCTCTGGGTTTCGCGAGACGCCGCCGCGAATGAGGGGATCTCTCCCCCACAGCAATGTAAATAGGGGGATTTCTCCCCATTCGCATGATGAATCTGGTTTCGCTGAGCTTGGGAGGTTTCTCCCCCCGGTCGCCGCCGGCGACGGCGACCCGGGAGGGAGAAATCCTCCCAAGCTCGATTTTACAGTGGGTGGGGGGGTGGTGTGTGGGGTGGGGGTGGAAACCTTTTTTTTTTTAATATAAAAATTAATTAAAATTTAAAATATGACGGGTCCAAGAACCTGTGGCTCAAAAGCCGGATCGATTGGCCAAAGAATATGAGATCAGATAAAATCGAGTTGGATTGAGCATAAGTAAAATTTTTATTTGTGACAAATTTATTTTTCTTCTTTTGTCGTAATGATAAAATTAAAGTTTGAATTTTAAATAATATGATTAATAAATAATAATAAAATAATTTTAATTAGCACATTTGTTAATAATTATGAATTTCAATTTTGGTTATTTTATAATAGTTCATAAAATATTCAAAATAATTTAGTATATTATCAATTTGTTAGTTTTTTTTTAATTTTTAATAAAAAATTAAAGTATCGGACTCATTTTCACTTTTTAAAAGTTAGAATCCAATTGCAAATTTCTTAAGATTAGGGACCATTTGCGCCAATTGAAAGGTCAAAAAAAAAATGTGACTTGACAATTTTACCCTCGCTAATAAAGACAAAAAATAGTGCAGGGACTTTTTATAAAAATTTGTAACTTTGGGCCAAATGATCCGTTAGTCAATAACTTTATCCAACAGGCATCTAACCAGATAATTAAGTAAAAAGAAAGTGGAATCAATAAATAAATTTTGTTTGCTCAAAATACTCGTCTCTTAAACCATTTGAAACACCCAAAATCCCCTAAACCTCTGCGAATAGAAACTCCAAAATTTGACCGTTGCCTTGAGGACAAATTCACATTTCAAAAGGAAAAATTTGAAAGGAGAAGCACTTCTTTGTCTCTAGCAATCGACAACAAATGAAGGATGAAGAAGTGTGACAACCACTTGATTAACGCACAAAACCGGTGCTCGAGTGAATGGTCATTCGATGGTAGCTTCGCCATGAAGATGGTGGAAAAAAATACATTGATTTTGAAATTTTGGAAGATAGAACGTTCAATTTCTGTGACGAATAAGAAGAAAAAGTGAAAATGCAAGACAAAATTGGGTTTTGATAATGTCATTTTCATTTTATTAGATTTTTTTTTTATTTTTTCATTCTTCTAGTCAAAGGCTATTTAGCCAAAGTTTTTGGAAGACCTGGTCATTTGGATTGGATTATAATCTTAATTAACCTTTTTCAGTTTATAAAAAAATTAATATAAGTATTAATTTATTTTAAATTTAAAAAAAAAAAAGAAGAAAAAAAAAGAAATTGAATTTGCCCTAGAAAAAGACTGAGACGATGCATGCACTTGGTTGCAGAGGGTGAATTCAAGAGTCCTTGTGGGGATGTTGGCGGGTCTACATGGGATGTTTCACACATGGATCTAATTTATGCTACATACACTTTGACCAATTTTCAACTCATTTTAATAATAATATTATTTCATACTCCTTGGGATTCGATTCTATTAATTTCAATAACATGATGTGGATTCTAGTGAGACATGATCCTTGAATCAGGAACAAGTATATTACTAGACCCTCCTTTATGTGGCAATTTATTTTCTTTTGTCGTAGTTGAAATTGATAGATGTAACAATGAAAGAGAGTAGTAGAAATTATTTATACAATTCGATTTTAAATTTATTGAAAATAAAATTTAGTTTTTTGTTTTCTTTTGCTTTTGTGTAGAGTAAAGTGGAATTGAAATGATCATAATTATTTATAAAGTTTACACACACAATTCAGACTATTCAACAATATGTGAGTCGTGGTGCAATATATCATGTCTAACCTTATTTCTATACATGTAACAAGCAATGTGACAGTTTTTGTGTAATATAAACTTTCTCCATGTTCAACTCAGATTTAGAAATATTTGACGAGTATTAAGTGAAGAAACTTGAGTGCGATCGCAAATGATAATTAGTTGATCGCAAGGTTATGTCAGGTGGGCTACTGATATGTCCACAACGAACTTTGCGATCGCATGAACCAATATTTCCTCTAATTTTGCGGCCAAGTTCTTGATTATTTGTTTGGTATGTCCTCTATCTTTCTAATTTCTCTACTTTAGTCCTTGAATTTTTTATTTCATTTCATTTTTTTGTCTTTTTTTTGCAACTCAGGTCCTTCAACTTTCATGATCTTACATGTAAGTCTCCAATGCCAAGTTTTTGTACGCTTTCAATCTTTTTCGACTTTTTTGCTTTATTTTTCTCCAATTCCATCTGAATTCTGATTTTGACCTAAAATAATCAAATTAACATACAATTAAGTAAAAATTCACTTAAGAGCCCCCTCAATTGTCCACTTTTAATCACCCAGATAAGTATAAAATCACACTTATCAGTGGCTCTAAGGTATTAAGATATATAGTGTATGATATGAAGTCTTATACATGGTTTTGAAAGGAGGATTAAGAATCGATTTCAAGCCATATTTATGTTAGCACATAAAACAAACGTTAGGTGTGACGTGTAGTTAATTGATCTTAATACATGTAGTCGGTCTATTTTTTGAAAGAAAAATCTGAAGCAATAGTACACGTAGGAGAACTTGATCAATGGACATGATATAATGAGAAAAGAAGGATCCGAAGACAATAGTGAAAATTGGATCGACACAATATACGAGCCTCACAAACTCGGGCTTTAATATTAAAATAATATTTGACTTCTTTGACAAGGTAAACTATGCTGCAATATATATACCGAAGAAAAAAAAATAATTGTTCAGTAGAAATTTTTAGCTTTAAAAACCCATTTTGCAACATGAATATTGACTTTTCAAAAGATTTTGAGGTGAAATGATAAAATTGTCCTCAATGAATAAAATGCCATTTGAAAGTAAAAATGACAATTATGTCATTTCATATCAAATCTTTTGACAAGTCAAGAAAGTCGTCCTTGAAAATGGTTTTTTTTTTTTTTTTCTTTAATGCTGAAAGCAAGTACCGTACATGCTCTAAATTATTTATTTTAGTATCTATCATGTTCATCACTGCAAACTAATGCAACTAAGGGCTTGTTCGGTAGAAATTTTTTTTTTGGGAAAAAATGGTTTTTTTTGGGAAAAAATGGATTTTTTTGGTTACTTTTTGACTTTTCAAACTTTTTTGTAGTGTAAAAAATGTTGAAAAGTCAAAAATTGTAGGCAAAAAAATAGATTTTTTGGAGAAAAAACTCTACCGAACATGCTCTAAATATGAAATAATAAACGATGCATCAAAAACTCATTGATTCTGCAAATATCAAATAGTATGGGGATCAGAAATTCATTACTTATAATTTGATAGAATTTGTTTCAATATTATTCAATAAACCACGGGAAAAGATAAAATCTTAACTTTGGGTTAAATAGTAAAAATTCTAAATTACTAAAATTGAAATGTAATTCAAATTCAAAATTTTGCAAGCATTTTTATATTTCTTCGTGCTCGTTCCACAATAATTTGTTACATCGATGCCAAATACTTTCCTACAAATAATCGTCATCATCGTCAACTGTCACAAATTTTGAGCGTCGAATGCATACCTAGACGCGCTAGAAACTAAAATACATCGATAGTGGACATGCTAAAAATTTGGAAACGGATATTGAAAGAAAATGTTGCAATTATAAGTATACAAGTTTAGTGTAGTGAAGTTGAGGGAAATTAATAAATTGTATGCAATTTCCATAAAAATTATCAACATAAAGTACATATAAATCCCAAGAAAATAAGCAAAAAAGTAATTAAGAAAATGCTTTACAAACCCCCTAATCATCGAAGGAAAATGCCAACACAGAAATTCGGAAGAATCCCCCAAGATTTGCATGTTTGGCTGATCTTAAATGCTAGAAGTGGCTTCTTTTTAAAAGAAAAGCTGAAAATAAGCCACTTTTTGACTTATTTTCTAACATTTAAGCTCAGCCAAACATGCTCTACTGCGCTCTCTTCAGCTAAGCATTTGCACAGATCCCACCATTTGAACAGGCTGCCATGTTTTCATTAAGCTTGAATAATTCACAGCCCCCATTGGCCTATTACTTGCTGCTTGTTCCAATGATTGCACTTGTTTTTTAAGAAATTTAAGGTAATGAACAGCCTCGTCCAACATAGAAGCTGTGTCCATTTTTGTCCCTCCAGGAACAAGTCTCTGCAGAATTCTTATCCTCTCGCTTATTCTTTCCCGGCGGTGGCGCGCCGCCACACTCTGCGGATCTTTGGAAATTTTCACATTCTTCCTCTTTGGTGGTTTCACTGAAACCGGATCAATGTGAATTGGCTGCATCATTGCTATACGAAAGATCATTTCTCTCATGGCTTCCATGGAGTTTCTTTTCTGTAATGGATTTGTGTTGCTGGATAAGTCCGTGTTCCAAGCATCATAATTTGGCCCGGAAACATGGGATGTAAAAGGTGGAAGTGCTGGTTGAAGCACTGCATCAATGCCGGTAGCAGCGGTTCGACCGGAGAAATTGAAATCTGATGATTCAGATGTGTCTTCATAGTTAGGACAGGAAAATTGAGAAACCCTATTGTGCTGCATTGTCCATGGCAGCATTTCTATTAGGTTATTATAATCATCCATGCTCGAGAGAGAGAGAGAGAGAGAGAGAGAGAGAGAGAGAATTCTGTGCTGAAGGACTTAAAGATTTAAGGTTTAACCCTACAAGTGAAGGGGTGGTGTCAGTGTAAGGTTATATATATAGGAAATTGCTACTTGTACCACAATTATTTTTCTCCTCTTTGAGAGGTGGGGGTGGACTATAATGCAATTCTTACCGACCAAGATATTATAAAATAATATACACCAACATAAAAGTCACTCACGTGGTCCACTGACTTGTGTCACAATATTTGTAATTTTTTCGGTTTTTGATTTATTAAAACTAGTTGCAAACGTATTTTAATAATATTTGAAAGCACGGATTGTAATTAAATGATTATGTTTGGTACACTTTACAAATAATAAATTATGTTTACTCTCTCGGATATAACTTTAGACAAATACATTTATTAAAGAAGAGGACGATCTAGTTTTAAGTCTTTGACCCTTACATGTATGCATTTTATTTTTATAAGATTGTATGAAGACTCATTCATCCGCAACATTCTTACAATTGATTATCTCTATAATAATTGAGACATGATCAGAAGATGGTTTCGCATCTTTAACTGGAAATTAGATCGTGGAACGAACAATAATATGAGTATATACACGCATCTACTTAACGTTTAAATACATTACAGTGTGGTGTTGGTTAGTTTGGGGTTGAGAAAATAATTTTGAGTAGCCATAAATGGAGAGTCAAGCAAAAGAGATTCATGAAGTGAGGTAAGGTGCATGAACCTGTATTAGTGTATACTGATGCGATGCACTGATGCTTGAACTGAAAAGTTAATGGCTTTTGCATTCAAAAATCACTCACTTTATTACATTAAAAAATTGGAAGAAAAAAAAACCCCACAATCACATGACATTTGTCAGAAGGATAACAACTCCAATTTCAGAAAGTAGGGTAGGATATCTAGGAAAATCATTTTTTTATTTTTAAAATTGGGTAATGCTCTGCTGCATTGCAATGTGACATTACTGGCACGCTTCTCCAGGTTGATTAGGAAGCTTGAAGGATCCGGTTGCACACTTCTATAATAATTGACACTTTAGTAGTAAAGTGATTGTGGGTAACAAATAAAAAAGAAGAGAGAAATGAAAATGTATAGAAATTACATAAGAGTTAGATTTGTAATTACCCAAAAAAAAATACATAAGATGTTGTATTCGCACTATCATTAAGACAAAAAAAAATTTATAGAAATGATAAACACGTCATGATGGATCGAGTTGTGTTTATGTATATAGTTACTGGATGGAAATATAATTGAGTTTTAATATATTTCCATCTTCAAATGATCATTTACGGAGAGAAAATAGACATGTCATACTATGTTGATTTGCTCAAAGAACAATATGACATGTTAATAGCTCGACTCTCATATATTGGTCATGCCATGAATCAACTTTAAATTGCAAAAGAAATTGAAAAAGCCTATAAGTACAGGTTGGCCTAGTGTTGTCCACCGTGTTGATGAGCCATGGTAGGCAAGTATTATAGGCCAATCACTTAAAACATGTTCTGTTACCAAGTCAACCACCTCAAAATCATATGGTACTAATCCGTCCTTGGATCCACACCTTTAATAAAAAATCTTTAACTCAAAATACTTTAAAGACATGTTCGGTGTAATTTTTTGGAAAAAATAGATTTTTTGAGACTTTATTGAAAATAGATTTTTGATGAAAATCGATTTTCAGAAAGCAAAAAACATAAGTTTTTTTTTTGAAAAAAATAGAAAAATAGTCTAAAAACGTTGATTATAAAAGCTTTTAAAAATTTTTTAGTTTATTTGACCAAAATTTACAGTTGAAAGACTTTTTTTTAAAAAAAAAAAAGTCAAATATTACGGTGAAAAAAACCAAAATGAAGCTTTGTCAAACAAGCTCTAAATCTAAAACTCAAACATATCTGACAAAAAATAAACAAAAAACTTAAAATAACTTTAATTTAAATTTTTGTATATGCGATAGATCTGGGGGCTTCTTTTCTTTTTTCATTTTTAAACTTCTGGCAAACTAGATCCTGCTGTATGGATACTGCAAATAAACAAAGAAATTGGCAGAATAGACTTCCGTCCTTTTCAGATGGTCAAGCTTTTTATAAGTAGAAAACATGAAATCAGAACAAGTTGAGACAAATTTGGTGGACAGTAAATAAAAAAGTACTGCAGTTACACTAATTACTAATTACACCCATAATCATGACTCAAATCAATTCACTCTTTTCATGAGAATTTGGAATTCTGCGGTGCTCATTAGTACTTCAGTCTTCATACATCCACAAGGCAATCAACCCGTGACATTTTTTCTTCTAGTCAAATTTGAAAATGATCCCTCACCTATACGTAATGAAGCAATTGAGTACTCGTGGGTTTTGGCACTTGGATCCTTAAGCTTTTAATTTCGTAAGCTGATGATTTTTATTCCTCTAATAATTGAAACGTCAATTTTGAACTCAAAATAAAAAATAAGTAAATACTTTTTTGCTTATGAAAAACAATTCCTCCCCTCTGCCAAAGGTTGTGGGTAGCAGACATACTCGGGTTCAAGCTTGGGTTGGCAATTCATTCCATTTAATTTATATTTTTATTGACTCTTGATCTTCCTTTGTTCACTACCCTCTTATTTGTATTAAAAGTAAACTCAATGTTATTCTTGGGAATTATTAATAGACCAAGTATCATTTACTCATTTAATTTTTGGGTTAAAGTCACCGAAATTTTAGCAAAATTACAAAACAATCACTGAAGTTGCAAAGCTCTAATATCTGGTCATCAAGTATAATAATGTGTTCACCAATGGTCACTTTGTTAAATTTCTAGTGTAAATTGGTGACGTGTCATTGTTAAGTGTCCATGTGGCACATAATCGATCGACATTTGACAAAAATTGAAGCCACATAGACTTAACGTACTTGTAACAATAAATTCAAACCACAAATGATGCACCTAAAACATGAGGACCTAGCTTCAATTTTTGGACAATATTTAAATCAAATCTCCAAACCATTTACACAACCCGTTTTAATCAATTGGAGAAAAAATTAGGATTTGGGATCGTTTTTGGAGAAAAAATCGGGTTGTACAAATGGTTTGAGGATCCGATTTAGATATTATCCAAAAATTGTAACTAGGTCTTCAAATTTTATATGCATCATTTATGTTCGAATTTATTATTATTAGTACATTAAGTTCACGTGATATCAATTTTTACCTAATGTATATCGACACTTAACGGTGACACGTCATCAATTTATATTGAAATTTTAACAGAGTGATCATTGGTAAACTCATTAGTATACTTGAATGACCAAAGATCGAAACTTTGTAACTTCGTTGAGCGTTTTATAATTTTACTTACTATGGTTATGAACTTATAATCTAATGATCACCCTTTAATTTTTACTATCTTAGTATATCCAATTTTTCTATTTAGGAATTAAATTATCATAACAAATTATATAATATCTATCTAAACGCATCTCCAAAAGACTATCTATTTATAAATAGTGTCTTTTGTATTTTAGAGAACATAAATAAATTTAGAGAGTAAAAATTTTTAAATACTCCAACATAGTTTTTATTTTTAACACTTTATTTTACTTCTTTCAATAAGAATTTATTATTTTTCTTATATTTTATTTTGACATGCTTCCCTCTTAGTTATTTTATGATTTCCTCCATTTTTCTCTATTTTATTTTATATATACTATTTAATTTAGTTGAAATTTGGAATTCTTTGAATACATTTAATTATATTCTTTGAATACATTTGGAAAGCTAAATCGACTCTCTATTTTAAAAAATTAATTTAGAAAATTTTTTGGAACATAATTTTAAGGGTTAATTTAACTCTCAAAATAGAGAAGTAACATTTTATGAGTTATGATTAAAGAGTCTTTTGATGATGTTTCGATAAGCTCAAATTTCAAAAAATCACAAGGTATAGTATAGGAAATTAAAGAAGTCAAATGATTTGTTTTGTCCATAGACCCGAATTTGAGCTACCAAGGGTTTAGTCCCTATTAAGCATTCACAAAGAGGATAAAGTTTAAAGTACTAGCAAAAATTTGTTCATTGTAATACACCACAGATTTTAGCAAATTGGTTTTGAATGCCCAACATAAGATTCCTCACTTCTAGAGATGGCAATGGATCGGGACGCCGGTCGACCCGGTCAGTGAAATGACGGACGGGCGGCCGGCCGCCCGTCCGTCGAACGACGGATCGGTCCCGGACCGAGCCGGAAACAAATCACGGGCGAGCTTGGCTCGGCCCGTGAAGTCCACGGGCGGCCCGTGGACCACGGACTTAGCCCATGGTCCGTGGTCCAAATGAGGCCAAATTGGTCCCTAACTATAAGTTGGGGACCAAAAATTGCAATTAAGAATTAATTATATTTCCATATTTTTTTTTTTTACTTTACAAAAAAAAAAAAAAAATTGTTTTTCACGGGGGTCATATGGCACGCGGGCTGCCCGGCCGGCCCCTCACTACCAAATAGAAGATGATGAAGAATGTGTGTCTCTGATAGAGAGAAAAACAAAGAGTGTGTAAAAGGTTATTTAACCAATCGTCCAATTGAACCTTAGCACTTGTTTGGTTTTTTTTTTTTTTTCAAATCTATTTTTAATCACATATTTCATAGGATCTACAACTTTTATCAATATTTTGCATTATGAAAACCATTCAAAGCATTAAGATCCAACAGCCGCCAATTAGTGACGTGTTAGCATCACAGCAAAGCGCCACTTCAATAACAAGTTGCAATTTAGAAACACGTTTTAGGCCAATAGGAAGTGGACTGAGTTTGGAGCACCATTTGTCAACATACTCCACCTTGCTCCAAACCAGACCATGCCCCAATGCTTTGGGCCTAATATCCCTTTGTTTCATTGCTCCTTTGCCTGAAAAATAATTTACCAGAGTCAATATTCAAAAGACTTGAGCAATCTATAAATTTGCGTAATGGAATAATTTTTTGAGAAAATTAGAGTCCGTCATTGATTATACATTCATAAGTTTTAAAGTCATATAGTTTAAATTTAATTTAATTAAAATCATATTTCAGCGTTAAAAACCAAAGTATCCATGTAATTGTAAAAGTACTAATTCAAACACAATACTATTTTCTATGATACCGTTTCATGAAAAATGTTTGATAGTGTTTTATTTTTAATATTGTACACTAATTTTAGTCACATTATAGTATGTTTGGCCATGTTTATTAACTATTTTTTTCTTAAACTTATTTTCAACCACAAATTTTAGCAACTTTTCAATTACACATTTCACCAACTTTTTTCAAAGTCTCTAAAAAAACTACTTTTAAACTTCACCAAACAAATACACACTCAAAATTAAATGTTTTATGTTGAATTAATAATATTATTTCAAAATATTCCATTAGTAGTACAAGATCATTGATACAATTTTTATTCAAAATGCTTGATATGTTTCAATTTATGATATTGTTGTTCTATTGGGTTGTAATTTGTGTATGTGATATTGTTTTATTAAGATACTATCATGTATGATACTGATATATTAAGATAGTTTATCTAAGATATTATTTTATTATTATACTATTTTATTTAGATATTGATAAGTGTATTTATACGCTTATCCTGGCTTATAAACTTGATTTTGATTATGATTTGAGTGGATTTCTATTTAATTCGAATAAATATTCTCATTCTAGGAAAAATCCAAAAATGAAGATAAATAGATCAAAAAGGAAGATTTAAAGTTTAATTAAAGTTGATCGGAAGCAATTGAAGATTGACATGATGGCACGGGAGTGATAAGAAATACTAAGAAAGTCATTGGAGGAATTTCACAAGTTTTGAAATGTGGAATTTAATTTACAAAAGTTGGATGATTGATTTGCACACTTCTCAAAATTGAGAAGGACAAAAATCGGAAGATTAACGAGGCTTGGGGACCAATGTTAAAGTGTTTGAAAGTTTTAGGATAAATGTTAAAGAATTTTGGAGCAATAAGGACCAAAGTGCATAATATTGAAAGTTGAGGGACTAAATTGCAAACAAGCAAGTAATGATTGTTTGGACTGCGGTTAGCCACAGCAAACAGTGGTTCTTTAATTGCTGCGGCTGGGCCGAGCCGAGGTTTGCAAACTGCGGCCCGTCCACAGTCACGTCATAATTTTTTCTGAATTTTTAAAAAGTGAAACGAAAGGCATTTGTGTCTTTTTTGAATTAAAACAAGGTAAAGGGGCGTAAGACTATATAAAGACCTAATATAGATCAGATTAAGTGTGGTTGAATCAAGGAGACAAGAGAGACCAAAAGGAGAATGAGAGGAAGAACAATCAAGACTTTAAAGATTGGAACGTGAAGACGACAAATTCTTGGTACAAGATATTCAACTTTTTCTCATCATTTAACGGTTTTACCCAACCCCAAACTGACTTGGTTTTAAAAACAAATTATTCTTTAAATCGAATTCAAACTGACGAACCGGTTCGGCGGCCAATTTTTCAAAAAAAAAAAAATCGGTTCGGATCGGATTGTCGAAAACCGACCCAACCGACCCACACCCATCCCTAGTTGCGGTCTGTAATTGAATTCTTATGAAATTTAATGCATTTAGTTAAAGATTATTCTAACTTTATATAGAAATATATTGAGTTGACTTAATTAAATATGACTAATTTGAACTTGAGAGATGGGTAAATTAAGTTAAATTCGTGAATTCAACCGAGTACAACATTAAGAAGAAATTCTTGAGATGTGATATTAGATATGACAACTATGATGAATTCGTGAATCCAAACACTTTAATAATCATATTTGATAAATTATTGATATTTGCGTTCACATTATTTCTTTAAATTAATAGTTATATGTTAATTCTTCTAATAAACGTATTTCAAAGTATTTTTAATAGATTAAAATAAGAATTAATTGAGCTAATATATGAATAAGATAATATTCATGGAAACTAATCATTATGTCCACTTTATTACTTGTTAATGATATTGTGCACTTGTAATTATTTTAACAACAGATAATATGCTATGATTTTCTTTTAAAATATAACATTTGTGCTTACCTAAGCATATGCTTGATAATATGTACTTCTGATATTGATATATTTGTTTTTAACTATACGATAATGTTATCTACGATACTATTATTATGATATTGATAGAATTGTGCTTTTTATGATATTTTTATGTTACTGTTTTATTAAGATAATTTTATCATCATACTATTCTTCTGTTGTGTTAGAATTTTTGAGTAATTATGTCATTATTTACAAAGATACTAATATTAATGTAATTGTTATATTAATATAATAATGTGTTTCTACTACTGAAATATTAAGATATTTTTATATGTGATACTATTATATTAAGATACTGAAATATTGATATTAATAGATATTGTTTGTGAGAATAACACACGTGAATATGTGACAATAACATCTCGAACACATAAAAATGTTGATATATATGAAACAAACGTTGTTTTCTTTTATTCAACCAAAAAATGATTACAAAACAATTGTGTTCTTATATATATATATATATATATAAAATATTTTCAAAAAAAACAACATAATTCAAAAATAATAAGACAAACTATTCATAAAAACTTAATCTACCTACAAAATAACATTTAAGAAGCAATTGTTTTCAAAAATTTACAATCTAGAGACTGTGCCCAATATTTCTCAAAATCACCGTCATTATCTAATAACAATGGCATGCTGCTAAAGTTTAAAATTTTATATTTTACATAATTGGAAAGAAGAAAAATAAAAATAAAAAAGTTGTGAATTCACTATTATCACTCACGAAAACAGTGGAAAATGTTTGGGTGGCCGTCGACGAGGTGCAATAGCCAACTGAAGCTCGCCAACGGAAGCTCATGGACGGAAGGCGCAGGAGAAGATGGTGGCTACGTGTGTTGTTGCGCTGAAGTTTAAATCAAATTTAATTTTAATTAATATGGGTCACATTAATTGAAATATTGCTGAAATAGTATGACTTAATGACAATTTTAAAAAATATTTTGACCTAATTTGGAACAATTCACTTATGGGTGACTTATAGACAATTTCTCCTAATTTTTTTGCATTATTATGCTTTATATTGTGTTGGAATGTTTTAAAACTTGATAAACCACTTTCAATTATATCTCGAATGAAACAAAATTTTATATCTAACATGCGAAGTTTTATCATGGAATACTTGATTCTAAAGGTTAATTTTACAAACGGTCATTGAAGTTTCTTTCAAATTATAAAATGGTCATTTTGAAATTCAAAAGTTTGATGGTGGTCATTGAAGTTAGAAATCATTTCATTCAATAAATCACTCTAATTTAAATTCTAATTTAAAATGGTGATGTGATATTTATTTATTGCATAGTAGTTCATATAATTTATATAATATTCACTTTAGTTCATATATTTCAATTAAGTCTTTCAAAAATTGTATCTTAGGTCATTAATCTTTTATATTTTACACTTTGGTCTCTCAAATTTTAATTATCTTTCAGTTGAGTCCTCCAAAAATTGTATCTTAGGTCATTCAACTTTTTACATCTTTACACTTTGATCCCTAAATTTTCAATTATCTTTCAGTTAAGTCTTCTAAAAAAATTGCATATTAGGTCCTTCAACTTTATACATCTTCAAACTTTGGTCTCCCAAATCCTTGATTTTAGTGACTAAAATAATTATAATTTTAGTGGTAAAAATAAGTGCACTTTCAATTAAATTCTTGACTTTACATCGAATTTTTATCTAAATGAACAAAATAATATTATAGGGTCTGATAACTAAAATGTCTACTTTTAGTGGTCAACTCTAAGTGATAAGTGCGAATTTTTGACTTATTTTGACCATTAAATATTTTATTATTTAATTATATTATTTTGTTCGTTTATTGAAAATATGAAAAGTCGAGTGTAAAGTCAAGGATTTTGACCACTAAATTGTACTTATTTTGACCACTAAAATCAAGGATTTGGAAGATCAAAGTTTGAAAATGTATGAAGTTGAAGGACCTAAGATGCATTTTTTAGAGGACTTAATTGAAAAATAATGGAAAATTTTGGGGACCAAAATGTAAAGATGTAAAAAGTTGAAGGACCTAAGATGCAATTTTGGAGGACTAAATAAAAGATAATTGAAAATTTGGAGACCAAAGTGTAAATATGTAAAAAATAAAGGACCTAAAATATAATTTTTGAAGAACTTAATTGAAATATAAGAACTAAAGTGAATATTATATAAAGTACATGGACTACTATGCAATAAATAAATATTACATCATCATGCCACATCACTATTTTAAATTAGAAATTTAATGAGTGACCATTAGTGAAATGATTTCTAACTTCAGTGACCACTACTAAAATTTTTAAACTTTAATGACCATTTTATAATTTTAACATAACTTCAGTGATCGTTGATGAAATTAACCCCTTGGTTCTTACTAATCAATTTGACTACAAAAAAAAGTGCAAAATTTTCATCAAAGAAACCAAGTTCACACAATAAACTTCTAAGCCATTGTCCTTCCTTAATAGCATCTCATGCATGCACACATATATTCATATTCTCCTTTAGTAGCCGATAAAGCAATTATTCTTTATAATTGAGATTTCCACCTAACACATCACACAATGTATATACATAAGCAAAGGTAAACCTTCTCTTATCTAAATCCCCAACAAAATATGACTTAACATAGCCTCTAAGAATGACACCATTTTTATTCATTTTAGAAAGTAATACAAAGTATGAAGCTTTCCTAAGATATCTTAATATTCATTTCAAGGTGGCAGTGGTGTGGTGGTGGTAGGGTGAGTAGGTAGAGGTGTAGTAGAAGATGTATACTCTTTTTGTTTTTGTTTTTGTAATTTTCATATTATTTTCATTTCTTTTGATTTTATTTTTAATATTATAAATTTATAACTAAGAATATTAAATGACAAATTTTTGTCCTTTTTAACTTTTGAAAATGCTGGAGAAATAGTTGACTAATAAAAAATAGATAAGTTATCCATTTGGATGAATAATGCTTATTTTTGAAAGGTTGTGAACAAAGTAGTTAGAAAACAAAGTTGAGGATGACGGTGAAAATGATCCCAAAGATTGGGGACCTTAGTCATAATTTATCCAATAAAAAAAAAACAATAATAAAGCAGGTGTTATTAGAATGGGCGGGCCGAGCTCGACCAATTCAACGGGTAAAATTAGGAACCAGGCTCAACTGGGATGGTTATGAAGAAAAACACTTGATAAAAAAACCTGCCCAAAAATTAGTCGACCCATCCAATTTTTAGAAATCAGTTGAACCGTTCTTAATTTTATCGATTTTAAAAATTATTTGTTTCCACAATTAATTGTAACTGATTATTAAAATTCATCTTTCTCCCTGCACTAAATAGATCAAAAGAATAAAAATTTTTGCTTTTGAGAATTTTTGGGATTTCCAAAAACTTATTTTTTTTTAAAAAAAAAATCACTAGGTCTACTCCAATTTGACCATTTAGCTTTTAACATTTTCTCTTTTTTGGATCGATGTCTAGATCGATTTTTAAAATATTGCTAACATTTGAAGCGGGGAGGGGATATTAACGTTTTTTCGGGGTTGGGTGTGCTAATAAAGACGACCACAGTTTTGAAGACACATTTTAATCGGTATTTCATCTTTTAATATTTCTCTCCAAACGGTTACATATTTATAAAATGTACAATAATAAAAGATGTAAACAAGCGCCCATGGCCTAATGGATAAGGCGTCTGACTTCTAATCAGGCGATTGTGGGTTCGAGTCCCACTGGGCGTGCAATGTAAATTTTTTATTAGCCGTTGCATAACATTTATTTAGTTATGTATAATCCTATATTTTTGAAAACGAAAAATATAATTACTGTTTTAAAAAAATGCCTTTTATGGTTGTCTTAAAGCAATATTTTCACTTTGGTCTCGTAAGTTGTAGTAATTTTTTCTTATGAGCACATGAATACAAATAGTAATGTTATAATGAATTTCATTTAAAATATAGTTAAGTTGTTTTAGTAAAATTTTGTAATTGCAAGAACTAATTACTAGGACATACTGTGTTTTAGACAGTTCACATGGACCGAGCGTATTTTCTAAATTATTAGAATAGATTGTGTTTTAGATACTTCACGTCAACTAAGTATATTTTATTTAGAAAATAAAAAATAACATATGCAAGTTATAGATATTTTTAGGTTCAAACGAATCATCATTTTAAAAGAAACATGTCTTAGACATAGTCGAATAAGAACTTGTTTGATATAGATTATAAACCAGTTTTTCAACCAAAAATAGTTTATTTGATTAAGAATGGTTAATAATGTCATATTGTGAAGGCAAAATTTTTAATCAAATAAACTATTTTTGGTCAAATAAACCACTTTATAAACTACACCAAACAAACATTATAAAAATGGGGCAGCCCAACTCAATTACACCTCAAAGTGGAACAAACATTTTGCATGTGTTGGTGAGATTACTGGGTTAATCACTAGAAAAAAGAATTCAAGTAATTATGTTCTATTTTATGCGAAGCGCCTCGAGGGCATCTGGGTACAACTCTTTTATGAAATATTTGCTTTTGGTGTTTAAGTGAAACACGTTGACACTTTACAACCAGACTTTTAAGTATTAAAACAGGTGGGCCGATTTGAACCTGTCTATTCCCATCAGGCCTAAACTAGCCAAGCTCAATTATGGGATATTTTTATAAAATGTAATTAGCACAAAATGTTCCTACTTATTGAAGTAATTGTGCAAAACATCCATACCTTCTAAATTTTGACAATTTCACCCTCACCTACTGGATTCTTGCACAAAAGGTCCTTTCGTCCAAAAAACATCCGTTAACTCATGTAAATAGTACGAGTCGTATTGTATAGTAAGGGAAAATTAGTCCAGCCACTTTTATTCTCTTCTCTTCTCGCCTTACTGTCAATAATGGTTGTGGACATCCATATATAAGATAGGAGAAAGAGACCATTTTTTAAACATAATGGCAAATCGATGGTGCAGATGTGGAATCCAAATTGAGATTAAAACTTCATAGACGCGAGCAAATCCTGGAAGAAGTTTCTTTACATGTCAACGTCGTCGGGTAAGTTTTCTTCAGTTCAAGAATCTGCAATTATATGTTGCAGTTTTTTTTTGGTTCTGAAATGGGTGTTTCTTACAGCAAAATAGAGGTTGTGACTATTTCGCCTAGATACGACCCACCCATGTGTCCAAGATTTGTAGATATAATACCTGGACTGCTTAGATCCAAAATGAATGTGAACAACAATTACACCATTTGCAGAAAGAAAAGAGGATGTGCTATGTTTGGAGCTGGATTTTCGATTTTCTTTCTGGGCTTGTAGTGATGTGGGTACTCATGTAGGAATGTTGTTGTAATATTGTAGTGATGTGGGTACTCAACAAAATAGAACCAGTTGTGGGATTGATGTACTAATGTGAATCTTTCATTTTGATCTGTAATTGACGTTGCGGAAAACGTCCCTACTTTTGTATACAATTGTGTGTAATGTCCCTACTTTTTCGATGAACTTGTATAAATTGTCCCTATTTTTAATTTAGTATTGTGCAAAACGTCCCTACCTATTTTATTAATTGCGGCCAACATTCTCACCTAATTATGTAACGATTGTCAACGTCCTTGCTTAAAACATTATACCAAGAAACCAACAGCAATCCTAACTATTACGAATAGCAATCCATGATCATCAAATCTCGTTTCTTTAGTGAGCATAAAATATGATTCATTGTCAAAATAATATGATTGTCAAAATACATCATTGTCGACACAAACAACAAAAATCTGCCCCCATAAATATTCAAAAGCAACAATTGTGCAAAAAGCTAACAAGAAAATAAATTCCAAAGTTGTCTTATGCTAATTTGGCATTGGTGGTTGTGCCCCTTTGCATCTCCTCTTGTTATGGCCCCGTTCACCACACTTTGTGCATGTCATCACCAGCCCAGTACGTCTTCCTGGAACTTTTTTCCCTCCTGTATTGTTCTCTGCAGATGATGTATGTCTTTCACTCTTGCTTGGCTTGATGATCCCTTTTCATTGACCTCTTTTCTTCTGGACTTTTTAAGCCTGCTAGCCTTTTTTGTATACACAAGTGGAGTGAGAGAGTTGAGACCGGATTAGGCTACGACTTGGGACTTGTTATGGAGAAATGGATGGCATGTACATCCTCATGTATGCCTTCTTCTTGTAGATGTTGTCCACGTAATCTATGACAGTCAGGCCCCTCGAAACAACAGATGCAATGACATGGCAACAAGGGATCCCAGTTAACTGCCAAGAACGACATGTACAAGTCTTTGCCTCAGGTCAACGACATTGAGGCCATCCCCTGCATTATGTCAGACTTGGAATTTTTGATTACCCAAATAATTTGTCCACTCCATTCTCGCCAGTCTACTGTTCTTCTCAAGAATTTTTTAGATTCGAGGATCTACTTATGCCTTCCACTTATCACATGCCTCCCTCCTTACAACAATTCTTTTCATCAAATACACCCTGATATCTTCTAGCATTGTCAGTATAGGTTTCTCTCTTGCATTGACAATGGTGCTATTGAATGACTCACATAGGTTGTTCAGGAGCATATCGCAGTTGGTCCACTCTCTGAAATGAGATTTTGTCCAATGAGAAGCAGGTTTAGAATCTAGCCATCCATACGCCGCCGGATCTATGTCCAACATCCTTTGCATATGTTCAAACCACCGTGTCACCGTCGTAGCTTTTGCGGCATTCCAAAGATAATTCTTCAAAGCCATTCCCTTATGTGTTGCACTGAAATTGTTATAAAGATGTCTCACACAAGTTCTATGCTCTGAATGCTCGAATAATGACTCAATAGCACTGACCAATCCTTTTTGTTTGTCAGAAATGAAGGTCCAACCGTGGCTGTTATTCATGTTCAAATCATCCTTCAACATTTCCAAAAACCACCTCCAATTCTTTCCATTTTCAACCTCAACAACTGCATATGCAAGTGGGTACATCCCATTATTCCCATCTACTCCAACAGCAGTTAACAACTGCCCACCATGCTCTTTTTAAGAAAACATCCATCTAGACCAATAACCCTTCGACAACCTCAAAGGAAACCATCTTTCAGTGGTCCAAAGAAAATGTAAATCCTATTGAACTCTCTAGCATGCCCCTCAACCAGAGCAGTAGTTCCAACATTTGTTCTCTTTAACTCTTCATAGTAATCCCACAATATTTTGTAATGATCCACAACACTCTCTCTAATCTTTTCTAGGGCCTTCTCTTTTGCTCTGTACACTTGCCAACTTGAGATGTCACCCAAGCCATCCCTTTTTACCTTTTCCATAAATGTACTGACTGCCATGTTTGGTTCAGATCTCCAATAAAATAAATACTTATCAGCCAAATAAGTAGAGCTGACTCTAAAGTTCTTGTATACCATAGCACACGTATGATCTTTGGTATAAGTTTTGATGACAAAACTTGTCTTCATATGTTCTTTAGTCACATACAAAACCCATGGACAGTCTCCCTTGCATATTGCTCTGACTCTGTTAGCGTCATCCTTCTTGTATTTAATCTCCCTATTGTTTTTCACCGAGTGTGCAGTTATAGCATATATAAGCACTGCTTTGGACTCAAATGTCATAACTACACAATTTAAAGAGGACACAATCAATTTAGTAGAGGGACGTGCATAGAATTTGTAATAATTAAGATAGGGATGCTTGTCGTAAAACTATGTCAATGATAAGGTTGTCTTGCGCAGACATATGGAAAAGGTAGGGATGACTTCCACAGACATATGGAAAATGTAGGGATGTTTTATGCAACTTACCTATTCTAAAGCCTGGGTCTTCCAAATCTGTCCGTAGGTTGAAAGCATCCACTCTAGATCTCTTCCTTGAACTTGTGTCTGCACCATCATCACTTTCAACACTTTTTAACTCATCGGAGTCCCCATATTCGGTATCCGAATCTCGAGGTTGCTGCCCATCTGTTGTACCAAACTCGAAATCAAAATTTATTGGTAGATTGTCGTCTTGATTAGTGCCTTCATTTTCTTCTTCCATTTCATAGTTTGACTCAACCAACATACCTCCCTCTTCAACTGCTATTTCTTCATCATCACCAGCCTCCACCCCTACCTCATCTTTCATAGCCTCCACCCTACTTCATCATCATCCGGACATCATTCCATGTTGTAATCATATAGACTCCCTATTAAGGAGGGACGTGGGTCGGGTTCAAACCTGACCCAACCCGACCCAAATCAGTAAAATTCGATTTGGCAAAAGCCAGTCCGAAACCAAAACAAAAAGATTTTTGCTTCAAACCGACCATCCTCGGGTTTCGGTTTTGGGCCAAGTGCAGTTTTTTTAAAAATCGAGTCGATTTCGGGTTGGGTTTTCCCAACCCAAAGCTATTCAAACCGACCCAAACCGACCCGAGGCGGTTCAGTCAGTCGGGTCGGTGGATTATTTTACTCAAATTACTCTCCATACGGGACCACAAATCTTCAATAGTCTCATTCAAAAATTGGTCATTGACAGATTGTGGTCACCCCTCATTGTGTTCTTTCTATAATGGGTGCATAACATCCTTCAAATGCTTCAGATGCACCTGTTGCTTGTTCATCAACTGCGGCATGAACACCCTCATTTGGAACTAGTGGTAGTACATGAGATTGTACTGCACTTACAATATAAACCTAAATCACCCTACTCCCACCCCTGTTTCTAAGCATGTGCCTAACATCATCTTCACTCTCCAATCTCCTCAACCCCTGCCCCAAACTCATTCTCAACCTTCTATAATAAAAATCCAACAACACATCCCTACCCAGTGACTGTAAGAACAACGTTAAATTGTCTCTTGTGAACCACACAGGATGGATGAAATCAAAAAATAGCAATATTCCTCCTTCGTATACCACATTGTTTGGCTTATCATAAAATCTGCCTCCATGATGTACTTCAAGTGTGAAATATTCTGTATTGTTGTCTACATACACATAGATTTGGCCAATGAAAAACCCAATCAGTTATCTGTGCAAAAAATGCATTTTCAAATCCATCTACACACTCTTAAACACAAATCATTGTACACAACAACAAATCATGATATAAAACAAATCAGTTTACACAAATCACGGTATTAAAATAAAAAAAAACTTACGATAAGTAGGTGGATCATCTTCGGGCTATCGGCAAATTAGATGTGGCATTTCTTTTGGTGGTAGAACCTCTTGATATTGTCTCTCTAATGTCACCCCATAAATGACAAAAATTTCCATTATCACAACCGCAATGCAAAATCGCGAAGCCCCAAACACCACCACACACAAGAAAGTCTAAAATTGAAAATGTAATGAACCAAATATAGGAGATTCGAACTCACCAAAATAATGTTGATGATAGTTCGCAAAATGCACAGCTGGAAATAGAACAGTTCGTCGGCAAAAAAAGATGAACAGTGGTGAAAGTTCCAGACTTCGTGCGCCTTTTCATATACTCCAATTTTAAACAAATGAGAAGAAAATAAAAGTGGCTGGACTAACTTGTCCTTACTATGCAATATGACTCGTGTTATTTACGTGACTTAATGGATGCTTTTTGGACGGAAAGAACCTTTTGCGTAAGAAATTCACTAGGTGATGGTGAAATTGCTAAAATTTAGAAGGTAAAGACGTTTTGTATAATTACTTCAATATGTATGAATGTTTTGTGCTAATTACCCTTTTATAAATAAGCTACTTTTTAAAAAAAAAATTCAAAAATCATTCTTGTTATATATATTCTAAAAAATAAAAATAATTTTTTTAAAAATAATTTTTTAATTTATTATACTATATATTATATATAGTAACTGAATCCTTAAAAATTGGAATTGATTAGAGATAAATCTTTTATTGTTATGAGTTGGAAAGAAATTGATTGATTCTTGGCCAAAAAAAAAAAAAATCTTCACTCAAAACAAAGTACGATTCTCCGTGAATAACAACTTTGATCAAATTAAGGGAAGTTTTATTTTAATTTAATAATTTGACCCATTATAATATGTTTTTGGTCAAAATTTTCACAGTGAATGCGCTTATGGATGTATTTGATATTTATAATCTGTTACATTCTGCTGTGTTAAATGCATTATCTGATATGAAGTCATTGCGCTTGTTGTTATTTATTAAAACAATTCTAGTTTGAATAATTATATTACAATAAACTACAAGGAGTCATGATTTTGAATGTATATGTTACATTTAGAACAACTATGTATGTTACATCCAATGTGTTGATGATGAATAAGTCAGTAATAATAATTGCTTATGTTACATTCAATTTGTAACACAATATTTTATGTTATCATTTAGTATTTTGTGACTAATTATTCTAATGTAATACAACATTAGTATCATCTAATGTTACTGCTCAATTTTTATTTTTTTCTGTAGTATTGTTAAAAGTAAGATGCTAATTTGTAATTTTATGTATCGGAATTTGTAACGTATGTAACATTTGACGTTATCTGTTAAAAGAATTCAAGTTTCCATAAGTATGATAAAAAAAAAATGAATTGTTATTTGTTACATATTGTCTATTGATCTTTAGATAAGCATGTTACATTCAATTGGATATTCATGTTACATTCAAGTTAAGATTATTTTCATTGGATGTTATTGTTCAATGTCTCATTTCGGTATTTTTAGCTAAGTTTACATGTTAATTTGAAATGTCATGTACGTAACATTTGATGTGATTTGTTAAAAGAGATCAAGTTTGAGTGATTATGCTACATAGAAATGAATGTTTACTTATTTTCTGTTGTCCATTGATCTTTGAAAAATCATGTTACATTCAATCGGTTGATTTAAAAATGTCACAGTACCTATGATTGGTTATGATACATTGAAGTTGTAGCATGTAATCTTTTATTTATATTTGATAATGTAAATTTACATTTGTTGCATTGGATGTTACTTGTCAATATCTTTTGCGGTAGTATTGTTACAAGGTTAATTTAATAAATGGCCACCAAAAATTAGAAGTTACTACTTACTCACTCAACTTGAAAAGGTTTCGAATCGCTCACCCAACTTTTCAAATAGTTTACTATCCATCACTCATTGAGAAAACGTTAAATTGAACAGACATAAATTATCATATAGCGAATGAAAAGTTGATGTAGCATAATTAAATTGTTAAAACGTCCACGTAGCAAAATCGTAATAGCCAAACATGTATTTAGATTACTTTAAATAACGTTTCTCTAACTTTGAAAAAATATTTTTAACTTGGAGAAACATCTTTTAAAGCAAGTTAAATGCATGTTTGACTATTGCAATTTAGTTACGTGGACGATTTCAATAATTTAATTATGCCACTTCAATTTTTCGTTCACCATGTGACAATTTTCGTCCGTTCAACCTAACGTTTTCGCAATGAGTGATGGATAGTAAACTATTTGGGAAGTTGAGTGAGTAGTTGGAAACTTTTTCAAGTTGAGTGAGTAAGTAATAATCCTAAATTAGTTTGGTGACCATTTATTAAATTTACCATATTGTTACATATCTTAAATGTAACGGATTGATGTTGCCCGTTAATGGTTTCAGTTATGAGGATGTATTAATAATTTAAACTAAATATTTGCATTTGACGTTTATTTGTAGAGATGGAGACTATAAACGTTATCATTTATAACAATGGATAAACATTAGAAATTTTAGTACCACATGACTATAGTTATGTCCAGCTCGTTGATATGGTAATGTTCGTATTGAATTTTGATCGAAATAAAATGGTAATAGCATTACATTATGACGTGGGTGGTGGATTGGATCCTATTAGGATAATGAATGATAATGCGGATTGTTCTATTTGCGGTTAAAAATTTAGGAACATTTATTAACAACTTACCCACTTCGAGTTACTATTACAAATCCATTGGATAATATTAGCTCAATCGAAAGTTTGATTAATTCGCACGATTTGTTGGTGGTGGACTCGATTTGGAACATATTGCTAATAATAGTATGTGCAAAGGTGATACATTTGCTTGTAGTGTTTATCAAACCATCCCATATGTGGTCGAAGTTGAATTTGACGTTGAGATTATGTGAGTGACCATTTGAATTTTAACGGTATTGATAGTAGGATGATTTTTAGGGATAAAAAAGTTTTGAAGAAAAAAATTCCTTATACACCATTAAGAACATTTATTATTACATTGTGTATAGATCCGACAAAAAAGAATATGTTCTCAAGTGCAAAGATGATAACTGCATATGACAATTTAAAACTTCTAAAATGAGTGACATAGAGATATTTAAGATAAGGTATATAAAATACGATCATACTTGTTTGATAGATATAATTATGGAAAATTATAGACAGCAACGAGTTCGCTTTTGGAAGATATCATAAAAAACCAGTACATGGATGCCAAAACTATATACACTCTGAGAGATATTATAAATGATGAGTCAAAAATATCTTTTGGGAGATATCATAAAAAACCAGTACATGGATGCCAAAACTATATATACTTCGAGAGATATTATAAATGATGCGTCAAAAATATACGGTGTAATATTGAGTTATGGAAAGGCTTGGAGGGCATGCGAGTATGCCTTGGAAAAGATATTAGGAGATCTAGAGAAATTATACACTCACATCCCATCTTATTTGTACATGTTAAGGAAGAATAATACATGTACGTTTACACGTGTTGAGACAAGTATAAACAATAATTTCAAATACTTTTTCATGGCACTAGGGGATTCGTTGATAGGATTGAGAAATTGCAAACATGTAGTTATGATAGACGGATCATTCATGACATGATGTTACGGTGGTACACTTTTTATAGCTTGCACACAAATGCAGACTATATAACATATTAGTTCTCAGTTTTTGAATTGGTGATGGTGAGAATGACAATTCATAGGAATGGTTCTTTTCAAGGTTCAAGGAGGTTTACGCGGAAAGGAGAGAGAGATGTATATCATCTCTGACAAGTATGGAAGCGCATACAAATGGCAATCGAACGGGTATATCCAAACATAATACAAGGTTTTTGTGCGTCATTTGTTACAAAATTTAAAGATGAGGTTTGGGAAGGTTACGAAATACATTATAAAGCTATTTAATGCAGTCGCTAGGTCTTAAACAATTGATGAATTTGATTACCAAATGAATGTACTAGACAAGATACATGAAGGCGTCCGACCTTATCTGGTAAGTCATATTTTATTCTTCATTTGACCAATATCGTTTGTCTTTTTTTTCATGAATTGATTTGGGTGTAACAATATATTGTGTAGAAGGATAATGTCAAGTATTATAGGTGGTCGAGAGCTCATATGCCAACTAATAGGTACACTACGATGACATCGAATATTGTGGGGTCAGTAAACACCGTGAAAAATCAATAAAGAATTATCCAATTGTAACAATGTTGGAAAGCTTGAGAAACATATTGTAAGAATGATTTTATAAGAATAGGAATAAGGCGCATTCCACGTTTACACGACTTTCAACCAAGAATGAGAATTTGTTGTGGAAAAATTCCAAAACACACTAAAATTGAAGGTAACTACATGATTTAAATGGTGGGTATGGTTGTATCAAATTAGATTGAATATATATTATGGGTTTATTAATATTGTAGTTTTAATATATGTTTCGAGTTCAAGCGATGTCCTATATCAAGTTACCGACGAGAATACACAAATTTGGTTGACATTGAAAAATGCACGTGCACATGTAATATGTTTCAAGTGGACGGTATCCCGTGTCAACATGCATTATCTGTTACAAGTAGGGATGATGTGGAAACATATAAATATTGTTCTTGGTATTACACCCGAGAGACTTATATTGAAGTTTATGAAGGTGGCGTTATACTCCTTGGTGAAAGTGTTGGTTGGGAAGTGGCAAGGAGTACAGATTCGATGATTGTATTGGCTCCAAATCCATCAAAGAAATCAGAAAGGCCTAAGGAGAGAAGGTTTTGATCGGTTTGTGAACGAAATAGTGTTACAAAGTATAGAAGATGTGGGCAATACGGGCACAATAAAAGAACATGTAAACATCCATTGGGATTGATTATCAAACATAATAATAATTGATAACATTCCAGATTGAAGTAATGTTACAGTGATAGAGGAAGATCTGTGGTATTTTTTAATAGAATTGAATAAATGTTACAATACAATAAAGGGAGATATGTTTTGTTACAGTTACATAATTGAGATTTGTCTATGAAATTCTTTGATTGGTTGATATATTAATTTGATTGTGGCAAGTATCTCAAATTTGCAAGTGAATTGTATCGTAAACGAATCACAAATTGTTTTCAATTACCACATCACAGTCGCCGAGCATCAAGAATGCAATATTAAACACTCTAGTTTCATCTAAATTTTGAAAATTGTTCTCATCAATGCATAATTAAACATTAATGTAGCTACTAACCCATTATCTTGTTGAGGTAATCTGGTGCATATTTTTCTATGTATTGAAAGGACAACTTCATAAATCTAAATTTGAAAAGTAAGAAAGAATCCATATAGTCTGTACATGAGTATATCCTTTTTTAATGCCATCATCATATGCATGTTTTGTTAAAGCAATTTTCAAATAACTGAATGTATTGTTATGTATCGGTGATCATGGATTCAATCAGACTAAATGTGGCATCTGTTACGTTTTGTATACGGCGTAATGAATAGGTATGACGTTATGAGATACAAAATTCCACGTTTCACAACGTCCTCATCTTTTAAGTTGGAGGGCATGTTCTTAAAAACTTGTAAATACTTTTTAACTCGCCAAAATAAGTTTTGCTTCAACAGTGATTTAGTCGTGCAAAGCTTAGGTATGACATTAGAATCAGTACATTTCAAACTAGTAACTATAGAGAACTCTTCCATTGAAAATTTCAATAATTTGGCGGAGATATTGAACCACGTTTCTTGCTGGTTTGGCTGGCTAACCTCCATTAACAATATCTTGTGTATCAATTGATATTGTAGATGAATTTCATTTAGATCAAGAAAGTGTCCAAAACTAGTAGTACCGAATAACCCTTTTTGTTATAGTTGGATATGCACTTATGGATTACACCTAGAAGAGGGCTTTTGATTGAGCTTTAACCAAAACCATGAAATGGGCTTAGATTGGACTTTAATCAATTTTCCTTAGAGAGATTAAGTGGAAATTGGTCTATTGGGCTGACCAAAAATCCCAAGAGAGTATTATGGTCTCAAGTTTGTAATAAATATGTGTCCATCTCATTGTGGTCTCATGTCTTAGTGCAAAGTATAGCCTTACAATAATATAATTGTTCAAAAACATGTTTTAACATAAACTTTAAGAGTATATCGATCGCGATTATACTAGTCCATGCAAAATGTTCCAACGCGTTACTCATTTGAAAAGAATGACTAACAAACTTAATGAATAATGGAATAGATACGAGACTGAAGGAAGAATTTTAGAAAGATTTATACAATGAAATAGTATAGAACTATTGATAATAACACAACACAACTTGGTACAAGAGATAGAACTTGTCTTTATAGTAAAGATTAGAAAAAAAAAATGTAGGTAAAGAGAAGGTAAATTAAGTGATACTCTGTTTTGACCACCAATTATGCATATATATTAAATTTCATCATTTATCTCTCATTTCAGTTTATAGGTTATTTTAATAAAAATCAATTGTTGAATATTTAGATATTTACGTAATTTTTGTGAATACATAAAAACAAAATATTGCAATTCTGCTTGGTAGAGTTTAAAATTAATTTTTTAGAAGATTTTGATAAAAGTTGATGAAATGTGTAGTTGAAAAGTTGATAAAAAATTGCGACTCATTAAATATCTGGTTGAAAATAAATTTTAAAAAAAAAGACTTTAAAAGAAACTTCACCAAATATTCTCTAAGAATTAAATAAATGTAATGTAAATAACTATGGAAAATTGTCACAACTAGTCCCAAACATATGATCGTCGTGCGCAAATGGTCCCTAACTTTTTACTTTTAATGGTGAGATCATGAACCTATACCTTTAGATGCGCATGTGGTCCTTTTGGACAGATTCTGTACAAAATATTCATTAGTTGTGTGCATGAACTCCATTTTTCTTTTAAAACAGGGATAAATTTGTTAATAAAAAATAAAATAGTATATATCATCTTCTTCAATTCATTCCAACCACTGCCACCACCATACCCGGCACCCTTAAAATTTTGCCAAACGGCAGATTAAGGGGAGTTTTCCCAATTAAAATTTGTTGCCAATTTTTCGTTAGACATGTTTTAATTTTTGTATAGTATTTAAAAATGTTGGTGAATACTTACACTTATAAGAATGGTAGTGATATATTACACTTTGGTTGTGACATGATCAAAGACGCATAAATACAACAAACATTTGCACCCAAGAATGAACAAGGAACATATGCTACATTTGACCCAAGAATGAACAAGGAACATATGCTACATTTGATGAGCCGAAGGCGCACAACAAAATCTAGATGTGCGAGATGCGAGATGCAAAGAGGTAAAAGGTTGGACACGAAGAACGCATGCAAATGCTAAAACTAGTTAGCAGTATAGGCGATCGACCTACATATTTGGCAAAATTTTGGAGATGTTTATGGAAGACTCTATAGACATGGAGAACATTGTAGAGAAAGACAATTTTAAATAATTCTATTGGAGGAACTTGTTGGAGTATTTTAGAATAAAGAAGAGAAATGTAAGATGATGATGTCCCATGTAAAAAGTTGTAGGAATCTTGTAATACTTGTTTAGAAGGTTGTAGAAACAACATTGCAGAAGTATACATGTACATATCAACAAAAAATAATCTTCATAAAGATTATCGACCATAGATTAGAATCAATCTCCACCGTATATTTAAAGAATGTGGAACTATAAAGGTGAGATGCCTCATTTGTAAGCAATCAATTTATAAACAAGCTGACCAAAGAATAATAGTCTTATGGTGCCTAAGAGTAAGAGTTTAATGGTTCATTGTAATATTCTTCGAGATATTAATACAAAAACTATAGGTTCTCTCTTAATTCTTTTGTCTAATAATTGCCATGTTTTTAATTTTACTATAATATTTTCTTGTGTGTCATTTAATGCACATACTACTGCCAAAAGTGAAGGAATGCTGGCTTAACTAAGATTTTAAATGGTAGAGGTTTGAAAAGGTATTCAGAAGACTAGTGTGAACTACCCAGTCTACTTTGGTTTAAATTATTTGGTCTAAATTATTATAGATAATTTCATCATAATCATCTACATATGTTCTTTTTGATAAAACCTCCGACTAGAATACCGTTGACGATTACTGAAAAAATTTCTATCGATGGTTATTTGCTTCATTTAATTTATTTTTATTATGCTTCATTTATGGGAGTAACTTGTTTAGCTAACTAGAATAAACAAAAGATATACAATGGGATATAGTATCTAGATGTCTTATTTAAGATATTGTACAAAACTTTTAGTAGTTGTCAAAAAGGTTGTAGAAAGAATATCTATGTAAATATCTACAAAGAATATCTATTTAAAAGTGATGGAACTATAAAATGTCAAAGAGAATTTATTTGTAGCCAACCAAGTTAAAATTAAATAGAGAGCTACTAACCGATGGTAAGAATCTTGGGATTACATTTTAATATTATTTGAGATATTCAATTTTTAAATTGTAGTTTCTCTCTTAATTCCTTTGTCTCAATTTTATTTTATTTTTATTTTGTAAAATTTTTTCTAGTGTACCATATTATGCACGGTGCTAATAGTCGAGGGAGACTGACTTAGCTAAGATCGTAAATGGGTGGAACTAAGTAGTTAAGTATTGTATGTGAGTTAGAAAAAACCAAGTATGTTACAAGTAGTTGAACTATATTTATATTTAAAGATTTTGCCGTTCTATAGACTAAATTTTTGGCTCCGCCCCTAATTACAGAATCGATGAATGCATAAGTTTATAAAAAAATTTGCAACTCAAATCCAAAGAACCAAAGGTACTTGGTTATATCTAAAACAATTTTTTTGAGACGACAAAATATTACTTTATCTTCTCAGTTTCAATAGTAATAGCGGCAAGATAACCACATAGATAGATCTGACAGAACACTGCTTTTGAACCAGATTTCAGTTTGAAAGAAAGTACCTAATATCTTCATATTACAAAAAAATAAGACGATTTATATAATCTTTTCTATCAATTTGTTTTCTTCACATATGACCGCATAATCTTCTTCACGCTTCTTCGTGTTGTGTATGCAAGCAAAGTATTTTCCTTGCCCGTTGTCAAATTAATTCAGTGCAATTAATCAAACAAGAGATTGCAATGTGAACATGGATAATAATGGGATTTTGGAAAATCGAGGGTATTCTTTTTCCCATTGTTATTTAGAGAGTCGGGTCATTTGTGCCTATGACCGCCTTACTTAGCTAAAAGCTAATTAAATCATAAGGTTGTATTGTTTAGTTTAATTTAAACACTTTTTTAATCGAGATGCAACTATTTTAATTTTAAAAAAACAATTATGTCCATATTTAAATTAAAATAAATAGATAAAAATAAGGATGGAAATGGCTAGGGTAGTCCTATCCATCCCCGCTCCACCAAAATTTCCTCGAACAGGACAAATGCAGAGTCAAAAATTAAAATCTTCCTATTTTTTGCATCTTTTACTTATTTACTTTTTAAAATTTTTAAAAAAATATGATTTAAATTTATACACAAATAAAATAAAATGAAATTATAGTAAGAGTCGAAATAAGGACCATGTTCCCTATCCCCACTATGATTTTCCATTTGGATAAGGAAACTCATGGATGGACGATAAGGAAATTTTTCCATCCTTAGAAAGAAATGTGAAAAAAGCAAACCGATCCCTTCTAATCTCCCAAATTTCAAGCCCTAGCATTCACGATTTTGCCACCTATCCTTAACCTTAGTGCCGACTACCACCACCCCTTGGACCTCAATCCCATCAACAAAAAGAAAGAGAGACTAAAATTACAAGATACGATGATTCATCAAACCTCCTACAAGGACCCGCCAACCCTTGACCTCAATCTTCCATTGGCATTACGAAAAAGATGTATCAAAATTAGCACAAAGAAATGCAATTACTTAGAATTCAATTTTCTTTAAATCTCCAGAAAAAAAAAACAATAGATTGAAGACAGGCAATTTCACGTAGTCTTGTGTTCCAGACAAACAAAATTTCAGTTTTGAACTAAGTAAACCATATTACTTCTTTAACTACCAAAAAAACTCTCGACATTAAAAAATTATAAAGAAATAATGGTTACAACATCCAAGCTCATTTAGGAGGGGAATGTGTAAGATATAAAGTTACGCAACATGTTCTCAAACATCAAACATAATATTTAACTATTCCCAACCACTCGGAGCAATTGTGGGTGTTAGGTCAACTCTAGGAGCTGCCATTGGTAGAGCGAGTCCTGAGTCCCATTCGTCAGTAAGTATTGCGGTTGTTGAGTCCCATCCCGCAAGAGGGTAGTGCGGTCTTGAATGGACGAACACAATTCAAATTTAGTGGAAATGAATTCAACATGAATGTACGAACGGACTCGGTCAAACCAAAAGAAAAAAATACTCAAAATATACTTTAAAACTAGTGAAAATGTCATAAACCAACGAGGATAAACTTTGTTAGGACAACCATTTAGTTGCAATCATACAACTGCATTTAAATAAAAATGCTACCTAAGACATGGATAAATTGATTAGGATAGCTACAAAGTTACTAATTCATTTCTGGGGGTGCTTCAAGTGGAAGAACCAACACATGCTTTCAGACTCATCTTTCATGAACCACCGTGGAATTAAAGACAATGAATTTCATCTTTGAAAGCTCACGCGGAGATGATGCACAAACCAAATGCTAAGTATGATCCACATGTTTCTTGTTAGAGCGTGTTACATTTTATTTAATGTTAAGTTTACAAAAAAGTTACTTTTTCGAAAGAAAATTTTACCTTAGTGTCAAACTAAATAAATTACTTATTTTCAACTTTGACCAATAAAGAAATTATTTATTTTAAAAACTTACATATTTACTAATAAGTATACTTGTTAAACATAGCCAAACATGCTATTAGTATCAGAATAAGCACACTGAAACATTGCAATACATTATCACACGAGATGTAAAAAGATTGACAGTTGAAAAATGCAAATAAGTTATAGGAAAATTTGCAATTTTCATCCCCAACCTTTCAAATTGTTACAAATCTACCTCCAACCAATTTTTATAGCATTAGACATTCCCAATCTTTCAATTAATTACAAATCATGTCCCAACAATCACAGATTCTATTAAAAACTACCGTTATATCACAAGTGTGTACTCTACGCGTTTATATCCCTCAACCAATGTGTCTAAGAACTTAAGGGCAAATTGGTCAATTCACAAAAATCTTCCTTCATAAAATACAAAATATATATACACATTACTAGCTGTTGTTGCTTTAATTCATCCTAAATTTGCTCATGTGTTCTTTATCTTCATCCACTCTCATTTCTGACAACTCAAATATGGAATGGGGAGTATGTATGTGGCAATCGCATGGATATGAAGACATCATGGGCAGATACGAACCTAACTAGAAGATTTTTTTTTTCTGTGAGGTGATAATAGTGCTTCATACCTTGAATTTCTCATGATTGCTTTGCATGGTATGACTGTCCTATTTGTGATGGGCAAAGCAGGTGATATCTGGGTTGTTGAATTATATGCGAAGAGATGAAATAAAGATAAATTAGTTAGAAGCACGTGTTAAGAGACTAAAAGCAGAGATCAAGAAGCTACAAACACATATCAAGTGCTTAGAAAGAGAAAAGATAGAACTATAAGTAATGACAAATCGTAAGGTGTTGGTTGAATAAAAAAAACCCCAAAGGAATTATTTTTGGATTTACTTACTTGGAATCGGGATTATTCTAGCTTGGATTTCATGGTATTAGGTTAATGTCATTTAGAGTTGCGGCCAAATTTGTAAAGCTGTTATAATTATTGTGTTTAGTAGAATATTTTCTAGATTGTTTGTTTATTATGTTGGTTTTTGTAAATTAAGTTATTTCGTCAATGTCTTTCTTTCACGTCCAATCCAAACATTTATGGTACGTGAGATGCTACTACTAGTGAACGTTGAGATTTTGTAATAACAATTTAAAGGTTGGGGGATGAAAATTGCAAACATTCTTCAACGTTGGGGATGGAGTATGTAACCACACATAAAGGTTGGAGACATATTATGCAACAATATGTAAAGATTGGAGATCTGTTTACCAAACGTTTGTTTCACAAATTATGTGTATATACTCTCTTTTTCTCAGTACATCTCCCTAGTCAAACCAACAATTTTAACACATTCAAATAATTTTATACAATCAGATTCTGATTCAACACTTTAAAAAAAATGTAAAAATGAAGACATTCATTACATTTATTCAAAACATAACAATCATTCATCACAATCAAAACATTTTTACATTCAAAACATGTTTACATTTTCACATTCGAGATTTTTGTTTCATAGATGGAGCTATCTTCTTCTTACCATCGGGTTCTTGACTGGAGCTAGCTGACTAGGTCTTGCATGAATGCTTGTTGTGACCAATATCTCCACAAATACTGCAAATCATGTCCATTCCATGTCTCTCTCTCGTTGTTTGACTTTGGAGTCTCATCTTGTTCTATTTTTCTTAATTTATTGGGTTGTCCGGTTGTTTTCAATGAGGAGATGGAGCAACATGATTATTACACTTTCATGTCCAAAATTCAAGTCCTATCATTGGATGAATAAATGGATTGTAAGCTTTTAGAAACATCTCTTAGCTGTAACACTCATCAACGTAATCCTCAAGCTTCAGATATCTGCTTTGAATGCAACACATGAAATTGTTTGAAAGGGAAGATTTTTATTAATGGACCAATTTGCCCTTAAGTTCTTGGACACAATGGTTGAGGGATATAAATGTGTGGAATACACACTTGTGACATAATAGCAGTTTAATGGAATCTGTAATTGGGGACGTGATTTGCGAGTTAAATGTTTCAATAATCACTGAACTTTTAGTCGCGTCTTCGATCACTCACTGAACTTTTAAATATTGCTACGTACTGACTGAACTTTCAAAAGTTATACTTCGTTAATTACTTTTCATGATTCGTCAGAATCGCCAATTGATTGTAAACATACACGTAACTAATAGAATGCCCACGTGGCACGAGTTAAATATTTCAATAATCACTGAATTTTTAGTCATGTTTTCGATCACACACTGAACTTTCAAAATATTCTACTAACTGAACTTTAGAGAATTACGCTTCATTAATCACTCATCACAATTTAGTAACTGTCAATGGATTAAAGCACACATGTGGTTGACGGAACGCTCATGTAGTACACATTTGAGGTTAATTCTGCCAACCAATTGAAGTTGTCCATCCATGTCGTCAAATCACTTTTTCCAAATGTTATGAGAAACGTATATTCTTTCTCTATATTGAAATCCCTCAAAGTCAATTTCTCCAAATTCAATTCCTTAACCCTCTAACCCATTTTTTCATATGACAAAACAACAGTGATACCACCACAAAACCAGCTTAATCAAAGTTCACCATTCAATTTAGAAATCAACTTCATCATCAGATGCATAATCACTAAGCAATTATTAAAAATATGGATATTTTAATTCATCTACTTTATTATCAACTTTTCTGATCCCTTCAAATACTCTATCTTCAACTCTCGTTTCAATACCTTCTGTAACATTTTTCATAAAGTAGATCATCATCATCCCCAGATTCATTCTCAGAATCAAATGAAGTATGGATCCTCTTCCATATCTAGCAACACAAACAAAAGAAAAGACAATTAGTTGCTAAAAGAGATCCAATATGGTCAAAATTCATATTTTCTAACGTGAAATACATGTTCTAATAGATGGCATGCAACATGAAATCCATCATAAAAAATAAAAAATATATACTTTTCATGTTTAGGGTTAGGTTTCCTAGTAGATAGATTTTTGGGTACATAATAAAAAAAAAAAAAAATACTAATAGACTTTGACATTACCTTCATGTGCGGCATTATTGATTTCTAAACGAAATGGTGGTTCTCTATTAGAGCTGGTTTGTAAGGTAGCACTATCATTTTGTTGCGGGTGATAATGGGTTAGGGTTAAAAATTGAATTCGGGAGAATAGACTTTGAGTGATTTCAATTTGGGGAAATAATATACATTAATCACGTATAAATCGTATTTTGAAATAACGCTTTGATGACATGGATGGACAGCTTCAATTTGTTTGCATAATTTATCCTCAAATGTGTGCCACATAGGTGTTTTGTCAGCCATGTGTGCACTTTCATCCATTGGCAATTACGAAATCATGAAGAGTGACTAACGAATCATTACTTTCTAAAGTTCAGTGAGCACACAATAACATTTGAAAGTCCAGTGAGTAATCAAAGACGCGAATAAAAATTCAGTGATTATTGAAACATTTAACTCGTGCCACGTGGACATTCCGTCAACCACGTGTATATTTCTGTCAATTGGTAGTTACGGAATTGTGAGGAGTGATTAACGGAGCGTAACTTTCCAAAGTTCAGTGAGTAGGTAGCAACATTTGAAAGTTCAGTGAATGATCGAAGACGTGACTAAAAGTTCAGTGATTATTGAAATATTTAACTCCATGACTTGTAATTAATTGAAAGGTTGAAGATGTCTGATGCTATAAGAATTGGTTATGAGTAAATTAATAACAGATTTAAAAGGTTGGAGGCGAAAATTTCAAATTTTCCTCAATTATAAGGTGATACAATACCAAAATGTACTTTCATTGACACTGGGAAAACACTAACCTCCATGTGCATTCCAACCACTAGCTAGCAACTGGGGGCACGACATCAACCACTTCTGGATTCCATTGAGAATCTGGTATCTGATTGCTAGTCCAATCAGCACCCATTGCAGCAGTCAAATAATCAGCAGCATAATCTGGAAGAGCAGAAACTTTTTCTTCTTGTTCCTTGGCCTCCTCAGGTTCTGTAGAAAAATAAATCAACCTGTAAACATAATATAAAATATGAGACTGCAAAGTGGAAAAAAAATCCTTTTCTTTTATGAATTATTCAATTTATTTGATTCTAGAAATAGAAAAAAAAAAACTCATTTTGGAATCACCCAAAATTGACACATTGTTTATTCCCAATATATTCACCAAGTATTTTTTATTAGTTTCATGTCAAAAAAAAAAATGTAGTAGAACTCGTATTAAAATCCAATAACATGACCTACTTTTTTATGTAAAAGTTTTGGACAATTCAACCAAACTCTAAATATAACCATAAAGCACGCAAAAAAATTATCAACTTTGAAAAGCAAAGAGATCCTCAAAAAGCTTATAGACAACATTTTACCATCACATCCCACTTATGTCCAGGAGCAATGACACCAGGCATTTGAAGAACCGTCCTTGCCAAGAGCCAAAAAGACAACCAATGTTGTGCTTCCCCTTGTTATTGGCAGGGATACCAATATCAACGTAATGCATTGGAGAATCTGAGTCATAGAAAGCAATGGTGGGGATGCTAGAAAGGCAGTTTCCTTAAATAGGCTGCAGAATGACCACATTAAAAGAGAAAACCTCTTTATGATCAATAATTTGGCAATCAAGAGCATGCTTGGCTATGCTTAAAACCTTTATTTATGTATAAATAAATATATTTATTGGTAGAGTTGGAAATAAATTACTCACTTTGACAATAAGATAAAGAAAGTAACTTATTCACTTATAAGAAAAAAGTAAGTGATACAAATATGTTCGGAGGCAAAAAGATGATTAAAAGTATTTTTACTTTTCCTTAAACTTAGCTAAACATGCTTTTAAAGTACAATTCATCATGTTATAATTAAAAAGTAGATCTGGTGATCGATTCTTGGGTCAGTAAGGATAAGAAGACGTGGCTCACTGAAAGGGGTATGAAGCTGGTTGGTGAACGTTCCAGGAGTGTGACGGCCAGAAATTGCGTGAGCACTAGTATACTGTACAAACTTCAACTTCAAGACAGCTCTCTGACCGTATGGTCTATCAGATTGAACAATGATGTCTTGAGGATTCTCGATACCAACAATAACCCTGGCAACCATCTGAAGCTTCTCCCATGTTTTCCCAAGGTTAATAATGATTTAAATCCCTGAAAAATTAAACAGACCAAAAATCACAACAAAAAGGCCTCAATGAACTCAAGAAAATAGGCACATTAGCTTTTAGTTCTCATCTCTGTGATAAAATAAACACAAAGTAACTGAAATTTTAATTTTCACATTTCAGCCTCGGTGAATTCTTGCACATAGGTATTTTACTCAAGAAACCTTTGTTGCTAAAAAAATGTTAATTTGGTACAAGTAAATCAACTGATCATTAAGATGAACACAAGGGCTGAAAAATTACAAAATACAATGAGGCTTTTATAGTAATGAAAACCCTAATCTATATTGGAACTAATATATGTCAAACTCACCAGCAATAAGCAGCGAGAGTTTGTCAAGTAAAAACGAAAACGATGTGCGAATGTGACTTTGTGAAAAAGTGAGAAGGCGCAAATTACAAAAGGTAAAGAAATAATCAAGATGGTGGCGAAGGACAATCAACTAATATCTGGATTGATTGTGAGAAGAATAGCACTTTTATTATCACAATATATGTGGAGTTGAAAGACGCAAAACGATACTCTACCTCAAGAGAAGAACGAGAAACCACATTCTCGCTTCTTACTCTTCCAAGAGATAAGTGAGTCGCCCAAAATAGACAAAAACCGGTAGTGGACTTGCGATCGGTTTGGTTCAATCAAGATCGAGAGTATGCGCGGAGCTCAAGCTAGAGGTCAATGGAAATAAGAGACTCGAAAACAAGTACCACGAAGATAGCGCAGAATCTGAACAACGACTCCCGGTGAGCGGTGGTCGGAGTAGAGACAAACCGACTAACAATGTGAACAAAGATAAGCAATATCGGGACGGGTGATGGTGAGATAGACGAGACTTCCAACGATAGTACTGCAGTACAAATTGGGATCTGCAAAGGGATATCTTGTGTCGGAAGGTGAATAACGAACATTGGTTTCAAGAGGAGTATCGCTAGCCTTAGTATCGATGAGACGAGCTCGCTCAATAACATCGATTGCATACTTAGACCCGAGTGAGAAGATAACCTCTCTAGGAGAAGAAGAAACCTCGATCTCCAAAAAATAAGATAAATGACCTAAATCCTTCATTTCAAAACGACGAGCCAAATCAGATTTTAAGGCAGCAATACCATTAACATCATCACCAGTGATAATCATGTCATCAACATATAAAAGAAGTAAAATATGACCAGAGGAAGTGCATCTAGAAAACAAAGCAGAATCATGATGGTCGGATGTAAAGCCAAGAGAGGCAACAACAAGAGAAATTTTTTCAAACCAAGCGCGATGTGCTTGTTTGAGACCATAAAGTACTTTCTTAAGTTTTTGCGACATATCCAAGATGATGAGAAACACTGTGAGGAGAAACCATAGAGGCGTCTTTCCGAAGGGTTCCATTTAAGAATGCATTTTAACATCCAATCGAGAGAGATTCCACCAGGAAAATGTATAACCGCAATAAGTGTACGAACAAGAGTCATCATTGCAACAGAGCAAAAGTCTCTTCATAATCCAAACCATACTGACGACTAAACCCTTAGCAACCAACCTAGCAGTAGCGCCTCAATCGAACCATCGATTTGGTTTTGATTTTATAGACCCAACGTGAACCAATAGCATGTTTACCCGAGGTAATGAAACTAGATCCCAAGTGTCTGCTTTATGTAAAGTAGAGAGTTCATCACCATAGCTTTGTTGTCAAAGAGGATCTAGAATAGCTTCTTTATAGGAAGAAGGTTCGTAAAGCTTGTGAATAGATGATGAAAGAAAGCAAAGAAAGATTCCGAATAACAAGAATAAGCAAAATCAGGTAAGAGTAGACTTACGAATACATGGAGGATATCGAGGAAAAGGAGGTTGATCAACAATCTCAGATGGTGCTTGGGTGGCCATAGAAGGAGAAGGATCATTATGGGAGGCGCATGCGTGCTGCATCAGTGGAAGAAGGATCAACAACAAGCGAGGTAAGGGAATGTGAGCTATCGGTATTATTAGAAAAGGGATCAATATGAATGAGATCAGTCTTAGTCATGGTATGAGTATTATCAGAGATAGAAAAGAATGGAATATGCTCAAGAAACACAACATGGCGGGAAACATATAGTTTTTTATTAATAGAGTCAAAACAGCGATAACCTTTTGTCCCTCCCCATATCCTAAGAAGACACGAATAGCAGAACGTGAAGTCAACTTACTACGTTCTACTTGAGGACGAAGGACAAAACATATGCACCCAAAACTCTTAGAAGAGAATAATCAGGAGAATGTCCAAATAGTGTTTCAGAAGGTGACAAACCCGAAGTGTGAGAGGACGGAATTTTATTAATTAAGTGGATGAAGAAGCTAAAATTGCTTCTAAAAGAAAGATAAATGGAAAGAAAATCAGAACTTCGTTTTATAAGATAAACCCAACAATAACGACTATAATTATCAATAAAGAGACATAATATCTAGACCCTCCTTTTGTAGCAATAGGAGCAGCCCCCACATCGAATGAACAAGGTCAAATGGTGCAACAGAGCGAGAAATACTTTTAAACTAATTTGCAACCACTACAATCGGAGATATCATGAGTTCGCAAATCTCCTAATTGACCTTTAGAAACTAAAATTTTAAGCGACTACCGTAAACATGTCCAAGGCGTAGAATGCCACAAATAAAAACTAGAAGAAGAAGAATTCAAAGAAAAAGATGACAAATCAACACTAGAGGTGCGACATGATGTGGCTCTTTTCTATGGCATCCTAATCAAACTTCGAGATTGAGGATCCCGCACATGACAAGCAGAGAAGAAAATTGAACTAAGTATCGTAGTCACATAACCCGACCAATAAATATAAGATTCAAAGAAAGATTTGGAACACAATAGACATCTGAGAGTGATAAATTGTATGTGTTATCAGAACCAACCCCTACCAAAGGCAAAGTTGGAGTGCCATCGCCAGTCATAATAGACATGAGGCAATTAGAAGGGCGTAAGGAATCAAACAATGTGGAGTCGGAAGACATATGTTTAGAGGCACCGAGTCAAAGATCCATGATGAAGAAATACGAGGGGTTCTGGGACGACAAACCTGCATGAGTGAGAGGGCGACATAGCATGAGGGCCGAGTGGTAAGAAACCTTTGAAGCCGCATACGGCTAGAGTAGTGGTGGGGATTAGAGGAGGTGCTCCAGAGTACGCGTGAGTCACAAGGTGACATGGTCACATTGTGTTAGCATTAGGACGATAAAATCGATGTTGTGACCGCTGTTGACTCAGAAGATTGTAGGTTTTAGAACATTAAGCCTTCCAATGTCCTTTTTTTTTTGCAAAAGCTACACTCATCACTAGCAACTCGCACATAACCTCTGTTCTGATTCTGCGTAGATGGTCGAAAAGGGACAGCCAAAACTGAAGTACTAGAAGTAGGAAGGGATGCCTCACCTGTTAGGGATTTCAAACGTGTTTCCTCAGCCACAAGTTTACTAACCACTGAATCAACAGAAAGAAGATGAGTACGATGCAAGATAGAGCCTCTAAGGCCCTCAAAAGAATTACGAAGTGCCATCAAAAACTGAACCAATCGTTGCTCCTCTCTGTAAACAATATAATCCTCACATGCTTTCAAGCCTGTCGATTCTGTAAGAGCCAACTCATCCCAAATCGATGTCATAGCAGTATAAAATTCTAGAATACCCATATTTTTCTGTTGTAAGGCTCGTATATCAATCTCCAACTGATATCATTTTGCAAAGTTAGACTTAGTGTATAATTTCTGTAAATGGTCCCAGACTTCCTTAGCAGTTTCATACTTTGCCAATTGTGCACCAATAGAATGGTCGACAGAATTGTGAATCCAAGTAAGAATTTTTTCATTGTTTGACTCCCAAACATCAACATCAGTAGCATAATTATCACTAGTACTCTTAGGTATCACAATAGTTCCAATAACATAAAACCACAATTTTTTACCTTTGAGAAAATTTTTATCACGGTACTCAATATGAATAATTCTGACCAATTAATCTTACACTAATAGATTGAAGGGAATCATCCCTTTCAGTTGCCATTATTACAAATAAAAGAAAATCAAGGTTACACCATGCAAGAAAAAATCAGTAGCACTAATTTACAGACTATCTCGACTTCCACGCTTCAGTTGCTGGTCAAACAATCTCCAAGGATTTGGGTTTCTTTTTCACCAAATTCACTGCTTTATGAGGGTAGAGAGAGAGAAAGTAAAGAAAGTTAGAGAGAGAGGTATTGAGAGAAAGGTATTGCTGGTCAAATATTCTCCAAGGATTTGGGTTTCTTTTTCACCAAATTTACTGCTTTATCATGAAGTTGGGTCTACGATCTGGGAGTTTACAATTTTGGGATTTTTCGTAGGAGAATCTGGCCTCAAGGACCTAAACGAGCAGATGAAGATGTCGACACGGTTGGTGTCAGAAAAGCTGGACCTGCTGCTGTTGGCTGTCGGACCTGCTTCTATTGGCCAGACTTGCTACTGCTCGGTCCCTCCGCGAAGTTGGTTCAGTTCCTGCCGGTGGTGGTGGTGGTGGTGCGGTGGTGGTGCGCTGCTTGGTCCCTCCGCAATCTGTTGCCCTTTCTGTTTTATAAACCTGCTCTGATACCATGTGAAGAAATAAAGAGAGAACCAACTTTATTAAGCAAAATGGCATTATAAAAATACAATTACAAGGAGGTTTTTATAGTAATGAAAACCCTAATCTATATTAGGTAAACAATCATAATATATTCTAATATATATATTTTATATTCTAACACACAAGGGGCTGCAAAATTACAAAATACATTCAATGGAACTTGTTCACCTCTGATGCTTCAATTACAAATATCAATAGGCACTAATATCTGGATTGATTAGAATAGCTGAAAGATGCAAAAAGAAAGAAGAAAGCCCATTTCTCTAGGAGAAACACAAGGTTGATTAGCTGCAGCAAATTAGTCAGTGCATTGGTTGTACTAAGATGTACAAAAACTTTGCATGCCAAGGAAAACAGTTTTCAGGTATTAGCAAATGACCACCTTCAATTGATATAATTTTAAACCCCATAAAAAAATAATAATCTAATCCTTTTATCAAACCCCAAAACAAAAAGCTAAAATTTTAAAACATAAAGCATTATTAACAATACTCTAAAACAGGACGACGTTGTTTAAGCAATCATTTGTTACATAAATATGTACGGATACGTATATGTACCGTCATTATGGCGCTTGAAGACATAACGTTCCATCTAGAAGTCGCAGTTTTTGGTGTCGAGTTGGACTTCAGCGGCCAACATCAACTGTATGTCCGCCTCCTTCGTCGATAATGTCCTTTGCGCAGAAGCCTTTTTTTTTTCTCGCTTACTGCATTTTGCTTTGATTTGCTGGGGTTTTTAGATTTGTTTTGATATTCAGTGAGTGTGCTAAAATGCCAAGTTTTTCTCAGTTCTTCTTTCCAAACTCTAGCGATTTTTCTCAAACTGACGAAGCTGCCCCTGGCTTTAGTTTTTGTTTTTGGATTATATTCTTATCTTATTAAAGGTTGTCGAACATTGTTGATTGTTGTTGTGCGATTTCAATCTTGTAAGTGGACGGATCATTAACAAATAATATAGTAATAAATGGAGTGTCGAACCTACAAAGACTAGATATCAATTTAACCTATTAATTTATAACTTACGTATTAACAACGTGAAAAACACAAATTTGTTTTTGTTTCAATTTTAAAACTATTCTAACTTATTTTAATTAAATCTAAATTATCAATAATCAACTTTTAATGGTGAGAACGAATTTGAGTTTTTACTAACACTAGGATTTGCGAATCCACCTACATGTTCCTTAATCAATTATTCGTTAATCGCTTTAGCCCTTAATTACTCTAGATTGAAAATCGGTGATCCTATAATAATCAAAAATCATTTTTCGATGGTCAATTAATTCTATATCGATAGACGAACCTAATTATCTCTAATCAAGTTTCGAACATAAAAATATGTATTTAAATCACAAGAACACCTAATCGGATTTCATAGAGCATAATAGTAATTTTTATCTATTATTGGACCATATATTATTCAATATCACATACTAAGTCTATATTGAATCTCTCGATTTCAATATAGATCACAAAATATTCTAATAGTGATCAGACATTAAAACATTAAAAATACTGAATAAAGAATAATCAATCAACAAGCAATTAACTACTAAAACCACTACTAAAAATTTGATCATTGGGGACGGCAATACTAGATAGCCCGTCCCAATATATATTGAAAACTATAACGACAACCGTCCCTGTTAGGCGTGTGGCGGATACTATTAGGGATGGTCTTAAAAGGCTCCTCCTGGCATATGCATTAGGAAAAAATATATGCATTAGGGACGACAATTATAATTAATCTTGGTCTTTATTAGGGATGGATTCCAACCGTCCCTACTATTGGTTCTTATTAGGGACAATACTTATTGTCCTAATCTTGGTCTTTATTAGGGACGGTTGGCATCCATCCCTACTCTTGGTTCTTATTAGGGTCCCTACTGTTAGTAATTTTTTTTTTAAAATGTTTTGATTATATAGTACATGAGCATCTGTAGTTTGTAGTTACACAATTTACCAATACATGAAGGTAGGAATGAATAACCAAATTTGAAGAAACATTTACAACTCCAAAAGTACTTCAATTTATATATCCAAACTAACATATCCATATCCATATCCATATCCATAACCATATCCTTTTAGAAGTCTAAAATAAGATCATGCACGTTCGATTCTCAAGTAAAAATAACATTAGCCTGCATTCTATTTAGAAATTTAAAGTTTTACACGTCATCTGTACACAAAAAACTATATATAAGATCCTATACATTCTATTGACAAGCCAAAATACCATCCAAATTCCTCTATCTGCATAGCAATCTTATTAGATATCTGCAAATACAATAATACTTATTAGCATAAATGTTATCCAAATGACAATCAATTTCATGTTTCATAGTAAAACTTAATTTTCATAGCATAACTTATCAACTTCAATTCCAATTGGATAACAACATAAATGAGACACTAATAAACATGTCCCTATACTCCTAATATTTTTCTATTCCTCAAGCATTTTATATATATTCCCTGTCATTTCAAATGGACATATTAATTCTCCAACATAACATGTGATGTTCATGTCTAGACATCATTTTCAAACTGATGCATGCCAATAATTGTCTATTGTAAGTGTTTTATGTATTTTGATTTATTTTAGTATTTTCGAGTTTTAGTTCTCTAAGATTTTCTTTAGAAAGATTTCAGAAAGTTTATAGATGAATTTTCTTATGTACAAATCTTCTAGCCCTTATAAATATGGCTCAATTGTATTTTCAATTTAACCATACAAATCATCTTTATTTAATAGAATTGAGTTTCTCTAACATGCCTTCTTCATTCAAGACTTCCTATCAGATTCTAGGATGTCACTACAAGAAAAAGGAGCTATAGGGACGACATCAAATTCGTCTCTATATATAGCATATATAGGGACGACAATAAAATGTCGTCTCTAAAGATTGTAATAGATATAAAAGGACAAAAGTCGTTTCAACACACTTATTTGTCGTCTCTATAGGTCCAGCATCTATAGAGACGACTTATTTGTCGTCCCTATAGGTCCAGAATCTATAGAGACGACTTATTTGTCGTCCCTATAGAGTACATAAGAAATAAAGTCGACTAATATTGTCCTTATAGCCTAAAAAATTCGTCCTCGTAGGTCATAAGAAATGGCGCCAATTTTTCCCGCTTTGTAAGCTACTGGGACGACTAAAGTCATCCTAATAGTGCTAAAGTACGTTCCTACAGGTCCAGAATTTATAGGGACGACTTATTTGTCGTCCCTATAGGCCCAGAATCTATAGAGACGACTTATTTGTCGTTCCTATAGGTCCAGAATTTATAGAGACGACTTATTTATCGTCCCTATAGAGTACATACCTATAGCGACAACACGGAATATTGTCTCTAAAGAAATAAAGTCGACTAATATCGTCCTTATAGCCTCAAAAAATTCGTCCCATAGGTCATAAGAAATGGCGCCAATTTTCCCGCTTTGTAAGCTATTGGGACGACTAAAGTCGCCCTAATAGTGTTAAATTACGCTCCTACTGGGTCGAGAATCTATAGGGACGACTTATTTGTCGTCCCTATAGCATGACTGTGAGGACGACTTTATTATTTGTCGTCCCTATAGTGAGACTATAGAGAGTATGTTGTCCCTACTGTAATCAAAGGCGACTATTGTCGTCTCCATAACTTAAATATTCGTCCCTGTAAGTCCTAATACCCTCAGCATATTGGCGGGATTTTCTCGCCCCCAAATAGCAATTGGGACGACATTATGTCGTCCCAATAGATGTTCTAGCAATTGGGACAACATTATGTCGTCCCAATAGCTCCAGTCTACAAATTTCCATTCGAAGCAATATTTCTTCAAATTCTCTTTCAAGCTTAGTCCACAAATTCTACCATTTTGAATCTCTCTTTCTCTATTGCAGTTCTCCAGTTTAAAGGTCTTAGTTGCAGTCTTCATGAGATCCTTGGTCAGTCAAATTTACGTATTTCACTTATATATTTAAGATTTATTTTTCTGTTTTCTGTTTTATTTTTTATTTTATTTTCACAATACATTGCACTTTCATAAACCTTAGAATGCCGTTTGAAGATTAGTTTATTAAGCACACATAACCTCATTTTGGGTTGTTTGATGTTTACAAACTAATCTTTGAATTGTCTGTTTAGCACAGGTTTGACATTGATTTGTAAGTTACGAGTTGTGTTATCATACATTTTTCCTATGATTGCCTTGATTATCGCGTATGATTTTTGGTATTGTCTCCATTTTATTCTCGGTGTGGTGTTAAAAATATAGCATAGAAGGAGATGTGCCAAATTTACACGTGAAACATAGGCAATCATAGAAAAATTAACACAACTCGTAAATTACAAATCAATGTCGAATGGCTAGGGCCCACACCTAAAATTAGTATTAGAGCGACAAAAAATTAGGACATTCTCACACCACTTGTATATTGCACTTAATTATTGTTATTATTTTGGTGTTGTAGCAACTCTAAAGTGGAAATGGAAATTGATAAGAGTTGGATAAAGTTGAATAGAAGACGGGCAAAGTCTGCAGAGTTTTGACATGGTCTGAAAGCGTTCATAAATATGGGGATTCCATTAGCAAATGATAGGGAGATGATTCAATGTCTGTGCAAAAGATGTATAAACATGATGATGCAATTGGTAGATGATGTTGAGTCTCACATATTTCTTTACAGTTTTTACGAGAACTACGAGAGGTGGATTTATCATGGGAAGAGTGAAGAAGGGCCTGTGAATATGCAAGGACAGAACGAAGGGCTTGTTGTAGAAGATGAGATGGCGGATGTTCTTACCGATGTGGTCGGGGATGACTCAGCTGCTGGCGAATCTTCTGATTTAGATTACGACGCTTTGTTCGATGCTCGCATTCAGAGTTGTATCCTTGAGTATCTTCTTACTCGTCTCTAAACTTTTAACTAAGTTGATGCATTTGAAGGTGGTCAATAAGTGGACAAATAAATCGTAGATGGGCTATTGAAGTTGTTAAAATTGGCCTTCCTCAAAATCAATCTTGTCGACTCTCATTACGAGGCTAAAAATTAATGTCGAAGTTGGGATTGGGGTACGAATCTATTCATGTTTGTAGGAATGATTGTGCGTTATTTTGGAAGGAAAATCTTGATAAAAAATTTGTCCGACCGCTATGAAAGTCGTTGGGTGCAAATAGTGGCAAATCTTCCGGGAAGAATGTCCCGCATAAAGTGTTACGTTATTTTCCATTGACCCCTAGATCAAAGCGTTATTTGCAACAACACATACTGTGAGACTAATGAGGTGGCATAATACAGGTCGATCGAGGGGTGAGGATGATATGGGTCATCCCGTGGATGGAAAAGCTTGGTGGGCCTTTGATAAAAATCACCTTGATTTTGCCTGTGAGATAAGAAATGTTTGACTGGGATTGTCGTCAGATGGTTTCAATCCTTTTGGTAATATGAGTCAGTCTTACAGCATGTTGCCGGTGGTTTTGGCAACTTATAATCTACCACCTTGGCTGTGTATGAAAGAAGAAAATTTAATGCTAACCCTTTTGATCCCAAGTCCCCAATCACCAGGCAAAGATATGGATGTATTTTTACGGCCATTAGTGGATGAGTTGAAGGAATTGTGGACATCTGGTATCGCTACGCGTGATGTATCAAGTAATAACTGTATATTCAGAATGAGAGCGGTAGCAACATGTATAGAGCGATTAGTGATTTTCCTACTCGTAGTAGTTTATCAGGATGGATCGGTCAGGGTTACGACGCATGTCCAACTTGTAATGAAGAGACACCTTCGACGCGTGTCATCGCAGAAGACGACTTATGTGGGTCATCGACGTTTCTTACCAAGTACTCATCATTGGCGAAATGACCGTACTTTCAGCGGACAAACAGAGAGATGCGAGCCACCGCCTCAATTGACTAGTGCAGATATCCTACAACAACTTAGTCGTGTGAAAATTAGAACACCAGGAAAACACCCAAGCTATGGGGTGTTAAAAGAAAAGGGATAAGGATGAGCTAAACTAGAGAAAGAAGAGCATTTTCTATGAGTTGCCCTCTTGGTCGACAAATGAGTTGAAACACAATCTCGATGTTATGCATGTAGAAAAGAATGTATGTGATAGTTTGTTGGGTACATTATTGGGCGATCCTTATAAATCTAAGGATACGAGATAAAGCGAGACGTGATTTGATGAAATTAAAAATCAAACATGAGATGCACTTGTACGAAGATAAGGGAAGATTGATGAAGCCTGGAGCAAAGTACACATTTATTGATGCAGATCGTCAAAAGTTTTGCAAATTTATACGGAGAGTCAAATTTCTCGATGGTTTTGCATCGAATCTGAGAAAGAATGTTGCGCCTAATGAAAGCCGAATAATTGGTTTGAAGTCACACAATTGTCATATCCTCATGCAAAGATTGTTGCCCGTCGGGTGTCGAGAATTTCTAAACAAGACAATTTCATCCACTATTATTGAACTTTGTACATTTTTCAAAAAATTGTGTGCAAGGTCGATAAAGGTTAGCGACATGGTTAATGCTCAAAAACATCTCATCCTCATATTGTGCAAGCTTGAACGAATCTTTCCACCGGCTTTTTTTGACATTATGATTCACCTTGTAACGCATTTGCCTGAAGAGGCAATTCTTGGTGGGCCCGTTTACATGAGGTGGATGTATCCTTTTGAGAGATATCTTAAGAAACTAAAGGACTATGTGCAAAATCAATCAAGCTTCGAGGTTTATATAGCGAGAGGATATGTTGTTGAGGAAGCATTGACTTTTGTTCACGAGATTTCAATGACGTCGAGACACGATTCAACCGACTAGAGAGAAATGACGATCTATGCGTTCTCCAAAAGTAGCTATCTGCTTTTGAATCTCAATGTCGCCCTATAGGAAAGAGAAGTTTAGTTGTCCTCGAAAGTGATCTTCGAGCTCAAGCTGAGTTTTATATACTTAACAACTGTCCTGGGATTGAAATGTACTTAAAGTGAGTGCGCACGTATTTTTTGTAGTATCTTTAGCATTAAACGGTTTTATTATTATAACAATTGCTCAATGTAATTTTTACTTCAACAGTGAGCATAAGGATCAATTGCAGACTCGTTGAGTTACCAATGTTAACCAGTTTCATAGATCTGATTTTCCTGCTTGGTTTCATACGAAGGTAGAACAAAAATACTGTTTGCATTTATAATTAGTATAATGTTTGATTGGTTAATGACTTCACATCTTATTATGACAGATTTATGCTCTACATTGGGTAAACGCTGATGATGTGTCTCCAGAATTGCTATCTTTGGTGTCTCGGACAAATGCTGTTGTGCATTCCTACCCAGTATGTATCATTAACGGAGTTTGATTTCTAACTTATGATCGTGATATCCGACGTAAAACACAAAATAGTGGTTTGAGTATTGCAGGGACCGATGACGACATATTTTACGGCCATCTTCAGGATATATTGGAGCTTTCATACATAAACGGTTTCTCAATTGTGATGTTTCGGTGTAGGTGGTTTAAGTGTGATGGAAAAAGAATGGTCATAGAGAACAACATCACAAGTATTGACACTAGCAGAGAGGCTTACAAAGATGACCAGTTCATACTGGCTTCACAAGCGAGGCAAGTGTTCTATATTGATGACCCGTCACGTAGTCATAATTGGCGAGTGGTTCAAGAAGTCAATCATCGTACTACGTGGAATACACCAATGACGGTTACGACCGAGATAGATTTGTCGCACGATGATAGCTCGTCAAACTTCTCATTGTTTGTTGATCTTGGCAATTTTGAACACATTACTATGCAGCGGGTCGACAATGATGCCATTCAGTTGGATCGTCCTGCAGTGAGAGCGTCATCGTTGAATGTTAGTAGAGATGAATATAATTTTATTAACAATGAGGAGGAGGATAATGAGGACGAGGACGATAACGATGAGGGCGATGATGGAGGTGAGGTTGAGGCATCTGACATGGAGACAGATCGACACATCGTCGAATATGACGATGATGCTGATAGAAGTAATGATAGTGACGATGATTGATCAAACAACACTTTGTAATCTTGTACTCTGTTTTTAGTAGAATTTTCGTTATTAAATAAAAAATGACCAATCATTTATCTAATTTTTTATTTAAATTAAACAAATAATAATGATAACGTAATTTATTTAGTTCTTTGTTATTAAATAAAAATTTAGACATCAATTATCTAGTTTGCCACTTCGCCGCTTCGGAAAAACAGGGTTCGACCTGCCCGGTCAGGTCGCGGGGGTCGAGGGGGCAGCGCCCCTTGTGGGGGCTCGGAGGCAACGCCCTTGAAAGAGAATTCAAATTTCTCTGCATGTGTTGAAGGGTATATTTGGCATCTCGAAACCAATATCGAATGAATGAGAAATTACGGAAAATTTGAAATTCGGGTCAAATTTTTTACCATGCGATCGCATGGGTTTTTTATCTTGCGATCGTAAATGGCATAATTTTTCAGCAGAATGTTTTTCGTTCATACCATGCGATCGCAGGTAACAAATCAATGCGATCCATAGCTTTACGAACAGATGCGCCAACAATTTTTTTGACCATGCGATCGCATGGTTTATTATCGTGCGATCGCAAATGGCTGAATTATTCAACAGAATGTTTTTCGTTCATACCATGCGATCGCAAGTAACAAATCCATGCAATTGCATGGCTTTACGAACAGATGCGCCAACATTTTTTTTCGTGTGTTAAATGTATAGGGACAACTGTAGTTGTCCCTTTAGAACCCAAAAATTTACAAAAAGTAAACATCCCGCATAATCCTCACAAATCATTTATTTTCCCCAATATCTCACTATTTTGCACCAGCAGAAATTTGGCTCCGAAAACCCCAAACAATGTCTTCAATCTTGTCCCTCAAACCAAACCCTCCCTCAACAATCATCTCCAATCTCTACTCACCACCTCAATCTATCACCCTAAAACCATAACCACCGCCCTCTCCCATCAATACTCCATCCAAAAAAAGGGTTCTTCGATCGGGCAAATCTGTGAAAGGGAAGAAAAGAGGCATAATCGGACAACGCGGACCTTGTGCATGAAGACCAAGAAAGAAGAAGATGAAGAATCAAATCAAATTATCGTTATTAAACGTTGGGTAAGCCATCTTTTTCATGGGTGTTTGGTAAAAATTTCACTTTTCTTGAACAATTTTGGTTTTTTTTTTTTGTCCATTTTCTTATTACTCATGGTCATGAATTCAAGAGACGTTCATTATGTTGTATAAATTATTGGTTATGGGATTCTATGAAATGGGTTTGTTGCGAGATTGGATTTTGATGGTTATTGCCTCTGTTGGTTGATTGAATTGCACTTTTCACGTATGTAGGTGAAAATTGTCGCTCGATTTTCACAAAACTCGTCCCCTGATTGATTTTGTATACGGTCATCTTCGGTTGGTGATACCAAATTTAGGGAGAAATAGATTAAAGGTTTGATTTCAATCTGATTTTCTTTCTTGTTTTGTTTTGTATGACAATTTTTTCGTTGATATAATTCGTTCCTTGTTATTGGTAAAGAAATTTGGGCAAGGTTATCCATGGTGGTTGCTTAGAATTTTAAGATTCAGAATGCTTGTTTATAAAGGGAGTAAGAAATGTCAGCAATATGAATTTATAATTACGGATTTACCTTTTCGTTTTCTTCATAAAGTCTGGAGACTATAATTGGAATATTAAGCTTAATTAGAAGTCTTATTTCTTTCATTGTGTTTGATTTGATTACTCTTTCACTTCTCTTGAATAATTATGGAAACGAGCAGTTTTCTTCTCTTGAATAATTATGGTCAACGATATACGATCCACGGATCCATTATAATTGATGGTGTGTATCCATAGCTTGATGTTCTCATACTACTTTCACAAAATTGCCTTTTGTATTTATACAAAGACATTCCTGGAACTTTCATGTTTGATACTTGGAACTGTTTTTGCCCATATTTTGCAATCGTAAGCTAAGGACGTAATACAATGGCCGATGTATTAAACCATGGAGGGATGGTGGAGATGAGCCTCCACATCAAGATGCAAATAGACTACACAGTTTAACCGCCGAGATGTAAGATAATTTTTTGGCAAAACATAGTGTGTATTCAAAGTGATTTTCAAATTAAATTTTTTTTTTTTGGTGAATTCGTAGCACCTACGGCTAAAAAACGGGGCCCTTCCAGATCGTTACATCTTGTTAAACTATTCTAGTCTAACGGGAAAAAACCCCTCCCCATAGATTTTGATACAAAAGAAGGGACCTATTTACCTACAGGAGAGAACCAAAAATACTTATCGAGGGTTGTAGGGACACGTGTGAGACAATTTGTGCACCCTACTCGATAGATAGACGAATGTTCCGGAGGAACAAAAAGCCATGCTACACGGGCTGCGTATCACGTAAGTGAATTAGTTGTTATTTTATACCTTAATAAGTACTTTTAATAAAGTCTAACTTTAATGACTTAAACAAGATTGATTTGCTATAGGAATTCTTCGACGTCAATCCAAGGCTGATTACAAGCTCGTTGTTGATGGTATCGAAGATACAATGACCGATGATTTCACAAGACAAGACCAATGTGAATGCATACATAAGAGATAAGGGTATTGCCAGTATTTTACCTTGGCTCTTGACGGCGGACGTATGGGAAAAGTGCATAGGGCACTCATCAAGTCAAAAATTTAAGGTAAGCACAATTCATTTAATTTAATTAAATGAATTTCCATTAAATATTGATATTAACATTGTATTCATTTCAATTAATTTTTATAGGATATTTCAATGACGAACAAAGTGAAGCAGGAAAAAATAAATTATACTAACTGCAGGGTCAAAAACTATAGTTGCTACGCGTTTGATATGGTAACATATATTATTTTTCATCCATAATTTCATTTTCAAATTATGGAATACGTTTGAGTTATTCATTTAATATCGCATACTTTTTACAATGGGACCGCTTGAGACCGGGGAGTGGCCGAGTGTCATTGATACTTTCAAAGTCAACCATCAAAGAAATGGCGAGTGGGTGAGCGAAAAGGGCTCAAGCAAGATTATGTACGTAAAAGTTAATATAAAGTGATGTATTGCTGTTAATTTTTTGAGTTTCACATTTAATTGACAAATATTTTAAATTTGATTATTTAAGGAAAAAATGGTGGAGGAACGAGAAGAGCAAACGCAGCAAGCTAGCTCAAGCAGCGTGGCAGTTAACAAACACGACGTTGTTCTTAAGGTCCTGGGAGAGAGGAGGGGACACCGACGCGCAGTTGGACGGGTTCTGAGGGGCACTTCCCGCTCTCACTCGTCCACTATGACATTGCGGGACCAACACAGTTCCAGTCAATCTACTCAGGCAACCAATGCATTGAAGTTCAAAATGGAGACATACATGCATCAAATGAATGAATTTATCACACTTTTAACGAGTAATCTGCAAGCTGTCATGCCAGGAATTCAACTGTCGACACCGCCGCCACCACCTCTTCTGTCGCCTATGCATGAAGAAGAGTTAGATTATTTGAACGACAAATATTATTTATCTAATCTTTAGTCTTCATCTGTCTATCTATTTTTAGTTGCACATACTTTTGTTTTGTACATTATGGTTATTTTGTGTTGGAAGTTTTTGTTTTTGTGCATAGTTTTTTAGGATGTTTTGGTACCTTTGTTTTTGTGTAAAAATATGATAATATAATTAATATTATTTCAGTTGTTTTTAAAGATTTTATTTAATGTTTCTATTAAGTCATTGTTATTAAATAATTTGAATTAGTATTGAAAGTGTAATAATTACTAGAATCAATAAATTTGAAAAAAAAAATTAATATTTTTCTATAGATATTAGGGACGATAATAGTCGTCCCAATAGTTTGTCCCTATAGATATTTTTCTATTGAGACGACAATAGTAGTCTCAATAGTTTAACCTATTGGGTCGATAATAGTCGTTCCAATAGTTTGTTCCTGTAGATATTTTTCTATTGGGACGACTATTGTTTAACCTATAGAGACGATAATAGTCGTCCCAATAGTTTAACCTATTGGGACGACTATTATCATCCCAATAGTTTAACCTATAGAGACGACAATAGTTTTGTCCCAATAGTTTAACCTATTGGGACGACAATAGTCGTCTCAATAGTTTTTTGAGACCCACTATTCAATTTGGAAATGGGACATAAAGGGACAACAAATGTCGTTCCTATAGATTAAACACATATTGGGACGACAATTTGTCGTCTCAATAAATAAGTTGAAACGAATATTTGGACGAAAATAAAAGACGAAAATAAGGGTTATGAGGACGATAAAAGTCGTCGCTATAAATCGTGAATATATTGGGACGACTATTATCGTCTTTGTTGACTTACTAGGGACGGGCTTATTGGGACGATCATTAGGGACGACTATGTCGTCCCTGTAGCCCTTTAGCGACGACATATCTATCTATAGGGATGACAAAAGTCGCTCTATAACTCTCTTTTCTTGTAGTGTATAGACGAAAACAAAGATCTCTACCCCTCTCTTCATTTTTCCGCTCCATCACCTAGCTAGCTAGTGTGTGCTTACCTTCTTAAAGGTCCCAAAATATAAATCAAGTGATTGTTGTCATCTCCAAGTGGGGCCAAACTCGCTAGGATAAATCCCAACTCAAACTTCCATCACCTTAATATGTACCCACTTGCTAAGAAGCACGTGTCACAATCACTTTTCTTTATCCTAACTCCTTAATTTCTTCCATCACCTTAATATGTACCCACTTGCTAAGAAGCCCATGTCACAAGCACTTTTCTTTATCCTAACTCCTCAATTTCAGGATAGAAATAGGATTAGATCAGTTATCACACAAGGCGAGAGAGCTAAAATAACATAGTAATGGTGATTAATGTACACACTTTTGAGCAGCAAGTGCACTTAGCATCTGAATTTTTTTATAAGAAAGGCACATATTCATCAAGAGTTGAATCCAAAGACAAAGTTTACCCGGCAAAGAGCTTAGAGAATGAAAAATATTTTAACTCTACACCTGAGGGCTAATAGTAGCTTGCAACCTGCTATTACCCAGGCATAAAGCTAAATTAAATTGAAATCATATGGATAAGAAGTGTCTCAAGCACTGTATTTTCAAATAAACAAGTCTTGAGAGAATTAGGCTTTCTGGATACAAAATATAGTTTTACCGCTTCACTTTTTCGGTGAAGTTTGAAACTAATAATGCATCTTAGGTCCTGTCTAGAATCACTAGAAAAATAGATTTTGCTATTTTTATTTTGACTCTTTGGTGAACGAGGACTCACTTAATCAGAGAGCGTAATTTTACAGTTGGAGCCATTCAATATTTCTCATCCAAATTACCTAAGTATCCCCCGCAATTGCTTTTTTAGTCATCATATCAAATGCATTTTTGTCCTTATAATACATTTTTTAGTCAACAATTGCAATCCATGAAGTGGGGAATCACAGCCTTTTTTTGCAATTTGTGAATTGTTGTCAATATAATAATTCTTTCACTATTTGGTCAAAATATTTAATAAGCCAAAATGTGATTCCAGACACAGTCTTAATCACAGTTACAACACCAGAAATTAATTGAATTTCTAATTTACTTTTTAATGAAAATTGACTGAGTGTAGAGTGATCATGTCCAGTTAAAATTTGTGGAATCCAAACCGGGTGTTACTAAGACCTAACCTCAAACATGCTTCCCTAAAGTTACTATATCCATAAATCCACGCCTTTCATTTATTAAGCCTAAGCAAACCCTAGAATTTCCAAATCAATAGAACTATTTAGACGGTGAGCAAGTAGAGGAGTTTCAAGTAGTAGTAGCACTCTGAGTTCAGTAAGAGGTTTGGCCTTCATTTTGGCTTCTGGACCAAGCAAGAAAGGTCCTAATTTTCCCATGCAAACTTTGTTAATTTTCCCTTTCCTAGTCATACTAATTTCAAAGGCGTGCTCTATGAATGCGTTAAGTCCATCGTCAAATTCCTTAGTACATGGATGCATGTGAACCCAACTTTTATCCATTGTATTCTATAAATCGATAACTATACCACAAAAAAAATGTTAAAATCTTCACCTAGGCATTATGAGAGAAACATACACCAAATTATAAAATCAAAATAAAAATGATGCTCCAAGATAAGAAACAAAAGATGACAAGTTGACAACTAATGAGACATAAAGACTCTATGTTTTGTTATAGTTCTTAATATTAGCAAGTTATTTATTAATTTTTTATAACATACTTTATCAAAAATACACTTGTATCTTTTGTTTTAATTTAATCCTTCAATTGTCTTATTGAACTTAATTTATTTTTGGTATTTCAATGCACTAAAATTTCATGGAGAGCAATACTCAACAATATGGTAAAAATGGAATTTTTCGTGACATCTATAAATTACTAGCTAAATTTTTATGTCTTTATTTTGTTCGAGGAGAACTTCAATTAGCAAACAACTTCAATACAAGCTCATGAGACTCATACTAAGAATCTTAATGACAAATTCAAATGAATAAAACCAACTTAATAATTGGATCGTAATTGGACTGAGTTAATAATCATTAGTTCGTGTGCTTTTCAATATTTGGTCTAAAAAATTCAAATATTTTATCTCAACACTACCAGATATGGAGGCTAAAGAAAAAAGAAAAACAAAAATCTTAAAAGAGGTACACATTTTCAGACGATCAAGGATGTTGACAACCGTGCTCATTTTCTTATACATGTAAATTATGTGGTAATGAATGATAACAAAGTTCCAACACAAAAAAGAAAAGCAAAGGATTTGTGTAAAGGGCTTTGCTCAATCAAATGGCAAGCCTATTGTCTCTTGTTCCAATATTACATTGCGTGATATTTTTAAATATTCAAGTGGTTTTTAAGATTGTTATTCTAACCACTAGATCAGTGATTCAAGAGCTTCTAACCATATAACTAGATCTTCTCATTTCTCACGGAATACACTTGTGTAGGCACAACAGATGGCAATGATTGTCATTTTTTTCTTGTAAAATTAATACAACTCACCTCATATACATTTTCTTGACTCTATAAATTGAAGGAGGATAGACTTTAGAAAACACACAACACAAAACACACACAAGCTCCATAAGAAAAATCTATTAGGTGTCTACTTCTTCCCCCGTTCTTATACTTCAAAATTAGTTTGAGGAAAGTTGCTCAGATCACAAGGCACACGAGCTTACATAGAATATTAATTGCCAAGGTTCTTCTTGTTGTGTTCCCTTGTTTTTCCTTGAAATATTTTTTTTAAGGGAGTTTAGCAACACCGAAACAAATTCATTTATGTGCTTAAGTTTTCAGGGTTCTTTGTGCATTCAGATAGGGTATACTTTCAGCTGCGTGTATACATTACTTTTGACAATAGAGAAAATAGTTGAAAAATTAAGAATTGTGAAGATTGTATAAACAATCTATTCAACCGCCTCCAGGTAATAAAAGACTAGAGCTAAACCTTACATGACCTAAATTCTAGATTACAAACATATCTCAATGTTTCAGTATATTGCATGAAACATTAAACAAAAAAACATATAAATCTGAAAATATTGAAAAGTACACTTTAGAATTAACCAAATATAACTTAACATTTCCAACAAATAGGGCATTTATAGACATAAATTTGAAAAAACCGGGAAATGATGTCAAAGAGGCTACGAAACACCCATTAGACCTTCAGTAGTATACATAGGATTAGGTTTAATGACTCTTCTTGACTTATCTCTTGTTAATTGATAGTTGTGTATGTTTTCTTCTTCATTTTGAGTTAATACGTAACTAGAATCGATTCAAAATCAGATCCAATTGCTTCACCTTGATTTTCCAAGCGAGGATCCAATTCACGATCACCATCTCCTACTTGATCTAATTTAGGTGTTTCAATTTATTGAGTATTATCTTTTGTATCATTGACCTCAATTTGAAATTCTCTAATTCAATAGGTGATATATGTTTTCAAAATCATCGATTCTTTAAGCGTAGTAAAACATGACATTTCAAATTCATTATAAACTACAACCTTACTATTTATTATTAAAGTTCTCCGTAGCTCCCTCTTGACAATTTTTTTCCTTAAGAAATATCTTAAAATATATAGTAAAGGGGAATATATTATCTAAAATATATATCGGGGGAGAGTTCTAAAATTTGCTCCAAAATTAAATTTTGAAGTCGCCATAAGTTTTCTTGTTTGAATCAAGTTTTGTTGAAATTAAAGCAGAACATAATTTGTCGATCGAAAAAAAAACAGAACATAATTTGTATCTCGAGAATTGGAGGATTGACAAGTCCTTGGAAAAGATGAAGCCGGACGAAAAGGAAAGAAATTCCATGACAACCTTCTTAAAATACTTTATCCTTCCCCACCTCCTCTCTCTCCTCTCCTCTCCTCTCCTCTCCTCGTCAGGTATTCTCAAAGTCTATAGCCCATTACTTCTTGAAGATATCCTAGAAAACTAAATGCTATACAACAAGAATGGGATTGAAGGAGCCTGTGCTAAGAAAGAGTGGAGAGACAAAGGAAAGAGATAGAGAGAGAATATCTGGCTGGACGGCGACTAGAACTTCTGTAGAGAATTGGTGGATGGCTCTGATTTTTTCTTCAGTTATTCCTTGAGAATGGCAGCTAGGTCTGAGAGAATGGGAGAGGAATTGAATTAAAAATATTTTTGACCATGGACAATTGGGTTCTTAATTGAGAAGAATTAGGTCCCTACAAAAAATTTTGTTAAAATTGTGGAAGAAAAATTTAGCGCCAAAATTTTCACTTATTGGGAATGGTTTTTTTATTTTTTTTATTTTTTTTTGAAACGTATGTCCCCGATAAGATTTTTTGGGATGTTTGACACAACAGTCCCCTTACAATTTTTCTGCAAAAAATTTAGTGTACAATTAAAATATTTTCCGCGACATGATGACCCAACCGTCCCAAATAATTGATTTTTGGGGACAAATGTTATAAAAACCATCCGTACTAACACACTTTTTGAGAAACATGTTTCTAAATCGTCCCTAATAAATGACTATTGGAGACTTAATTTTTAAACCGTCCCCAATAAGACGTCCCTAAAATCAATTTTTAGTAGTGAACGAAAAATTTCTAATTAATTAAAAATATGAGGTTTCATCGTTCATCCTATCAATAAGTAAATTAGCCGGACATGATTTTGTTAATTAACACATGAATTGTATCAATCATGTTCCAGCAGAAAAAGAAGAAAAATAAATAAAACCCGTGATCTCGGCTCAAGAATCTTCATTCTTGTTCTTCGATCTTCAATTCTTCATTTGTATCTTGTTCCCAAAATTTGTCTCTCGCAATATGTCTATTCTCTGACTTTTATACTCTCATTTTAATACCCAAAATGCGGCTTAGGCAGTTGAATTAATTTGGACTTGGTAGAATTGTAATCCAATCAGGAAACTGCCAAGTTGCTGCTGCGGGAAGCCATTCGATCGCATGGTTCAATCACTTTACGTTATGCAGTTTATTTTGGCACCTTGCGATCGCAGACATTACTAACCATGTGATCACATGGTTAGTTTTATGAATTCATGCAGTTATTCCTTTGTTATTTGCATGTCAAGTCCACAAGTCTCTTTGTCCATTCAATTAGATTCATTTTTCTTCTATTTGCTCTCTTTTCGTCCTTTCGTCAGATTGACACTTGAATTTGACTATTTCCTAAAATAATAAGAAAATAACGTGCCATTAAACTGAAAACAATTAATATAACTCATAATTGTTCCTTTTTGTGGGCCTAGATAAGTACAAATTTGTACTTATCAAACACTCTCAAAATTGAACTTTTATTCGTCCTCCAATAAACTAGCTAAAGATAATCATGCAATTAATGAAATAAGCTATAACACAATTCATAACATAAATAGCTTGCCGTTCTTGCTTCAGCTTTTACAAAAAGAAAAACTTATAATTCATGAAGAGTGTTCAGGTGATACTATTGCAAACGTGATTCTACTTAAACTATACTTGAGATGATGTGTGAGAGTAGTTAATCCGATCCACGTAATTTCTATGGTGGTGATAGTCCAACTACTTGTTCAACTTTTTCTTTCCCTCTCGTAAGGTACACTTCTCTCAAAATGATGTTCTCTTTGATTTTTAAAAATTTTGGTTCAAAGGTTACAGATTTATTCATTATTTTCTTGTTGAAGTTGGTCAAGAAAGTTAGTAATCGTGACAACCTAGATTTGTGCAGATTCTCTAATTTATGAGCACTCTCAACCGAAAGTTTCTACTAAGTGAGTCAAACCCATTAGTTATTAAATTAAATTATAATTATATATATATATATATATATATATATATATATATATATATATATATATATATATATATATATATATATATATATATATATAATTCAATCCATTAACGAGCTTTCTATATAACTCAATCCATTAAGCTTTCTAGATGACTCATGTAACGAGTTTTAGGTCGATGACTCCCCGGTCTTTCGAACCTTAGGGCATCGGATTTTGAGAAACCCCTACGGGTCTTTTTACTCAAGTCAAATAGGCTACGAAAAGAGTTATAAGATATTAAATAGTGTGCGAAACTCAGTCCATTAAACTTTCTAGATGACTCATGTAACGAGGGCTACGAAAAGAGTTATATAATAATAATAGCATTATTACTTGCGTGCAATAAGTTCATGCTAGGAGACTAGATTCCTAACATTCGGTCAATACCTCGCTTCCTCTAACTAGTCTAAAGTGTTCCACACAACCTTTCAACATACATGGAATCCATCACAACCTAGATAGCCACCATCACAACTTATCTACCACACTTTCTCACTATATTGGTTACTGGTTCGAGATACAGATGATTCTAAGTTTTAAAAAAGTATCCTATTATTTTCAATTTAGGTGCACTAACATAGCTGAAAATCATCATAATTGACCAACATATTACTATATCAGACATAGTTAAATAGCCTCACATTTAAACAAAGTAATGATCTGTTCACAAGTCATGATTAAAAATAAACTTAAATAAATAAATAAAAATTGTATCATTAGTCATCAAGGCTATTCATATCACATAAACGTGCTTTTTTTTATTTTGTCAAACCAAATTAACTTAAAAATCAAATATCATTTATCATTTATCAAATCAAGTAAATTTTTCATTTTGGTACATCACCCCAAACTTGAAATATACATTGTCCACAATGTAAGAATTCAAAAAGAAATATAACATATAAAAATTTAGAGACTTCCCAAAGATAGGTCGGATGGTCTTGGAGAAGTAGTGTAGAAGGATCTCATTGGTGGAGGGGTGGCATGGGGTGTCACCGCACTCTGGTCGTGAATATCACTTGACTTGCTCGTACATCGTCTAGCTACCTCTTGACACGGTCGCAGTCAGATCGAATCCAACTCGCTCCGGTCAACATGTCTATGATTGATCTCAATATTCATCTGAGTGTGTCGAACTGCATCCACTCGAGATTGTAGCGTCGTCAACTCCTACTGCACCGTGTGCAATTCAGTCTTTGTAGCGACAATGAGTCGGGTTCGCCTTAGCGACCTTCTATGTCGACGTAGCATGGATGCTATGTATCCGGGAGGTGATGTATGCTGAGGTGCGGTTGGCTTCTCTTCTTTAGGCTGCTCTTCTACGGTTGGGACTGTTTCTACAGCTCGTGCAGTGTGCCTTCTTGCATTTTCCAAGGCATAGCAGTTGATAGGTCCTTTGGCTTTCAATACTGGATCTGGTGGTAAGATCTGGACCTCCGCTTCTTCACAAATGCCACTGATCAGAGCTGGGAAGATGGCAGTGTGCCTCTTATCTGTTTGGAAGCCCAGAATGCTCATCGAGGTGTAGATATAATTTCCTAAGTCCATCTTTCTCCGTAGAGAGATGGTATAATAATCGAGCCCTTGTATCATTGATAGTTGTGTAGTGCGTGGTCGGGGTCAATATTGTGGCTCACGAACACATTCAGTATGAGTAGGGAGTCCGTCAATTTGTTGTGCTATAAGTCCCTCCCGGGTAGTGGCCATGCATCATCTCAGCCATATAGAAACTGGGCCACCTCACCTATATCTTGAATAGTGGGCAGCGGGTGAATATCTTCAGAAGTGATACCATAGTACTCGTTAATGACCCTCGGGTTAACATGAACCATTTATCCCCCACCCATATCCGCTTTATAGTGCTCGGTCCGTAAATATCAATTTCGTGGTTGAAGTTGGTGTAGAACTCATGGACGATTTGGGAGTGTATCTTGTGCGATTGATGTGTCGGCAATTTTGGACCACCCGCATCGTCGATGAGATTATATAACTCAGAGTGAGGAAAGTTCTCCAATTGTAATCTCCGCTCTCTCCCATATGGTCCACTGGATAATGAACTTTTTGAATCTTTCTTCGTGTTCTTCAAAAAGATAGTGGCGAGAGTCAGCGATTTCCAGTCGGGCTTTCTTTGATGTACCTCCAGTTGCTTTTTTCTTTCTTTTTCTGCGGTAGTTGGGGATCGTTTTGGAGCCATGATCGTAAAGTGTAAGAAAACAAGTTAGATATGACAATGTACATAAATGGTTTAAGTTGTCACCCCTAAACTATCCCAAACTTTAGGTAAGATTTCTCAAAAAATTGTGCTCGATTAGGCTATCATGTCATGAAAAATTTACCTAAAATGTTCAAAATTTAAACGGAAGAGGATGGCATGGAAGTGCACTTTGGTCTACCACATATTCAAATTTCATAGAGTTTCGAGGTCATATGGGCCCAAGCGGATGGGGACAAAAGTGCTAACGGCTTATCTTTGAAGTGGCTCTGCGGAGTGGTCGCCATGGCTAGCTCATTTCCCATTTTTGGTCCCGACTTTAATTTGGTGATTTAAGTGTGTTCAAGCCTGGGTGAATGATCCTATATGATAGTGTTGGTTAAATAAATTAGCCTAAGGTCACAATTTCCCAAAATTTGGCACAAAATTTGGATGGGGCTTTTTTGTCGCCTTGCAAGCAAGGTTTGTTCTTCATTGGTTGACTAAATTTGGGAATTCAATCAAAGCCAAAAATTTCCACAACATAATCATCTAAACCTAATTCATAACATATTGCCCTTTCGGTTCAAGCCTAAACTAATCAACATTTCTCCACACTTATCAAAATGCACGAATTGAATTAAAAAAAAGAATGACGAGAGAAAAATTCACCAAAAAGATATAATCTTACCTATGATTTCGTGGAGTAGATGTAATGGAGGATTGATTTAGATGACAAAATGGAGAATTTGTGCTTGTTGAAGCTCGAGGTCACGGATTGAAGAAGCGAAGCCGTTGGAAGTTAAAATTTTTGTTTTTTTGAAATGAGAGGGCTGATCCTCGGTTTTAAGTCATCTGGTAGTCCTTGCGATCTCAAGGAAGAAAAATCCTGTGATCACAAGATTATCAATCAGGCGTAATATTTTCTACCCAGACTGTGCGATCACAATGAGTTTAACCATGCGAACGCATAGTATGCACTCTGTTTCAATTTTCAAATTTTTTATTTTTATATTTTTTTACATTATTCTAAACATAACTTTAAAATATTTGAAAACGTGCTTATGCAAGATGACAATGTATGCCTCTTTACCTAAGAATTAAAAACATATTTTAAAAATCCCAAAAGTGTAAAAAAACGTGCAAAACGTGAATTGAACTCCTAAAACTTAAATGATGCGAAAATTTAAATAAAATGATAGAAAATGGGCTGCCTCCCATTGAGCGCTTTGTTCTGATCTTTAGCTCGACTTTGTCATGGTGATCACTCGGATTGTTTAAAGCGTTGAAAGATTTTTCTTTTGAAAATCACCCTCCAAGCAATCGCTTGCTTTAGTCTTTGTCCGTTCACCTTGAACCTGCCTTTTGTGTCATGGGCAACTTCTACCGCTCTATGTGGATAGACTTTCAATACCGTGAATGACCCAGACCATCTTCCACGTAGTTTCCCACGAAAGAGCTTGAGTCGTGAGTTGAATATGAGAACTTTTTGTCCAGCGTCAAACTACCTTTTTTGAATATTTTTGTCATGCCACTTCTTGATTTTCTCCTTGTACAGTTTGGTATTTTCTTAGGCCTCAAAACGGAATTCATCCATTTCGTTCAATTGAAGCAGTCGTTTTTCACCGGCTTTTTTCAAGTCAAAGTTTAACTTCCTCAATGCCCAGTAGGCTCGATGCTCCAACTCAACCGGTAAATGGCACGCCTTCCTAAAAACTAGGTGATATGGTGACATTACAATTGGAGTTTTAAATGCAGTTCGATATGTCCAAAGAGCATCATCTAGTTTGCTCGACCAATCTTTTCTCGAAGTACTCACTTTGTCAACTCTAGGATCCGTTTCAACTCCCAGTTGGAGATTTCCACCGCCACTAGTTTGTAGATGGTAAAGAGTAACTACTCGGTGCTTCACACCTTATTTTGCCAAGAGAGTTTCAAAGCGTCGGTAGCAAAAATATTTATCTCCATCACTTATGATTACTCGAGGAGTCCCGAAACGAGTGAAAATATTCTTTTTGAGGAAATTCACCACTATCCTGCCATCATTGGTCGGTAAGGCCACAACTTCTACCCATTTTGAAACGTAATCCACAACTACTAAAATGTACATATTGGAGAAGCGATGGTGGAAACAATTCCATGAAGTCAATTCCTTATACATCAAAAAGTTTAACCTCTAAAATGCTTTGAAGGGACATTTCCTGCTTTCGGGATATGTTTCCCGTCTTTTGGCACCTGTCACATTTTTTTAAGCATCTTTGAATAATGTCAGCCAATAAAACCCGGATTGTAAGACTTTGGCTGCTGTTTTGGTAGCACTAAAATGACCTCCGTATAGTGAAGAATGACATTGCTCCAATACAGCTTCTATTTCCTCTTCAGATATACATCTCCGAATTATTTGATCAGCACCACGTCATGAGAGTATAGGATCCTCCCAAAAATAATATTTGAGTTCTGAAAAAAACTTTTTACGGCATTAGTGATCACAATCAGGCAGCACGATGTTGCTTGCAAGATAATTCACATAATCAACATACCATGGTGTGCTATCTAACCGCTGGATTCAGTAAAAATCGCTTCGTCTAGAAATTTTTCATTTATTTCACCTTCTTCATTCCCTTCTGACTGCTCTATTCTTGACAAGTGGTCGGCTACCACATTCTCGCGCTCTTTTTTATCTCGAATTTCTAAGTCAAATTCTTGAAGAAGTAATATTCACCGAATCAAGATTGGTTTTACATCTTTTTAGCAAAAGATATTTCAATCTTCTGCGTGGTCCGTACTCTATCACTTTCATCATATGAGGTATGATTGAAATTTTTGAAGGTAAATACTACTCGCTAGTAATTCTTTTTCTCGTAGTGGCATAATTCATTTGAGCGTCATTGAGAGTTAATTTGGCATAATATATGACATGGGTGACTTTTTCTCTTCGCTGTCCTAAAACTGTCCCGATAGCAAAATCACTTGCATCACACACGAGTTCAAACGGTAGATCCCAATCAGGTGGTACGATGACCGGTGATGAGATTAGGCTTTCTTTGAGAATGTTGAAAACTTTAAGACAGTCTATAGATAAATCAAACTTGACTTCTTTTTCCAACAAACTACACAACGGTTTAGTTATTTTTGAAAAATCTTTTATAAACCGTATGTAGAACCTTACATGTCCCAGAAAAGATCGAATTCCTTTAACTGTTGTTGGAGGAGGCAGTTTCTTTATAACTTGGATTTTTGCTTTGTCGACTTCAATGTCTTTAGCTAAAATCTTGTGTCCCAACACTATGCCTTCTTGGACTATAAAGTGGCACTTTTCCCAATTAAGTATCAAGTTTGTTTTCTTGCAAAGTTGAAGTACCGGGTTAAATTTTTGAGGCATTCATCGAATGATGATCCAAAAACTAAAAAATCATCCATGGAAACTTCAATGAATTTTTCGACCATATCTAAGAAAATAGACATCATACAACGCTGAAATGTGGCTGGAGCGTTGCACAGGCCAAATGGCATATGCCTATATGCAAACGTGTCGTAAGGGCAAGTAAAGGTCGTCTTTTCTTGATCTTCTAGCTCTATATGAATCTGATTGTAGCCTGAATACCCATCAAGAAAGCATAATGAGAATGACCTACCAAACGTTCCAACATCTGATCAATGAACAATAGAGAAAAATGGTCTTTTCGAGTGGCATCATTCAGTTTCCTGTAGTCAAAACAAACTCGCCAGCCGGTAGTCAATCTAACTGGTATGAGCTCGTTATTATCATTCTTCTCAACCGTAATTCCTCCTTTCTTAGGTACTACCTGAACCGGGCTTACCCAATGGCTATATGAAATAGGATAGATGATACCGATATCAAGTAGTTTTAAAACATTAGCTCAGACTATTACTTGCAAATGCGAATTTAATCTGCGTTGATGTTGCACTGTCGGTTTGTATGCCTCTTCCATTAGAATCTTGTCATGCATATGGATGGGATGATACCTCTGATGTTTGCTATAGTCCAACCGATGGCTAATTTGTAATTTCTCGGGACTCGGAGTAATTTATCTTCCTGATCTTGATTGATGGAATTCGCAATAATGACTGGAAGAATAGATGATTCACCGAGAAAAGCATACCTAAGGTGAGAAGGTAATTACTTTAACTCAAGAGTCGGAGCCTTTTGAATTGAGGGTGGCTGTTGAGGAGGTGTGGTACCCAAATCCATGTATTTATTTCTTCTTTCCAGCCGTTCAGCTCCTTGTAAATATCTGGCACATTCCTCAAGAGCTAGAGAGTTAGAATTTTCTTCTTAAGAATGCATAACACATGCTTCCCATGAATCTGAAGGATCTTGAGAATGCATAATACACGCTTCCTATGGATCTGGAGGATTTTCCAAAGTAAATGTGTTAGCTACCTCGTGATCGATGATATCGATCTAAAATCATGAGTCAGAGGAGCTTGGATATTGGATTGCTTTGAACACGTTGAAAGTGACTTGCTCCTCGTTCAATCTCAACATTAGCTGTCCTTTTTGCAGATCAATTAGCGCTCGTCCAGTAGCTAAGAATGGTTTTCCAAGATAAATGGTACATCACTGTCTTCTCCCATATCCAAGATAATGAAGTCAGCTGGGAATATGAACTTGTTGTTGTCCACTTTTACCAAAATATCTTCAATAACCCCACGTGGGTGCTTAACTGATCGATCAGCTAACTGTAGTGATATTGTGGTTGGCTTTGCTTTTCCAAGACCTAGTTGCTTGAAAATAGAATAAGGCATCAAAGTAATGCTAACACCTAAATCACATAATGCTTTCTTGAAAAATGAACTACCAACAGTATAAGGAATAGAGAAACTTCCTAGATCTTTTAATTTTGGCAGTAGCTTGTTTTGCAAGATAGCACTGCATTCCTCGGTAAGCATGATTGTTTGGTGCTCCTCCAAATTCATTTTGTTTGAAAGAACTTTCTTCATGAATTTTGTATAGCTCGGCATATGGGCTAGAGCATTAGCAAAAAGTATGTTGATTTAAATTTTCTTGAACACATCGAAGAATTTCTCGAATTGCTTGTCTAGTTTATGTTTTCGCAACCTTTGAGAGAATAGAATTGGAGGAACATAAGCTTTGACCGGTGGCGGAATATAATCTGGTGGAGAGCTTTCTTTTTCTTGTTCAACTTGTGCATCTGATTTGCTATCTCTCTCTTTACTTAACGCGGTTTCCTTTTCAACACCGAGTCTTTTCACATGAATCTCTTGCAACTCAACTCCGCTTCTTGTGGTGATTGCATTGACTTGCTCTTTTAGATTGACTTTGGCATTGCTTGGCCATGTGCCTGGTTGTCGCTCGGTCAATAGTTTAGCCAACTGTCCAATCTGATTTTCTATATTCTTTATCGCAACATCTTGTCTTTTCTACATCTCCTTTAATTCAGATTCCATGCGCGTGATAGTTTCTTCCAATCCTCATTTTCTCTCTTGTGGTCTCCCTTGATTTGGCGGATTCTGAATATTTTGGGTGTTGCCATAGGAGAAGTTTGGATGATTTTTCCATCCTGGATTGTAAGTATGTGAGTATGGATTATTCTGTTGTCACTGAAAGTTCTGAGCATATGCAATTTGTTCAGGAGATGACATATCAACTTTGGTCAAAGGGCATTCTGATGATTGATGGTTTGCCCCGCATGTTACACAGATTGGTGGAGACATCTGAACCATATTGGCCGAGTGAGAATATTTTATTGCTTCCATCTGCTTTGCCAATGCATCGATTTTCGCCAGTACAAACGAATTGGTGTCTACTTCATGCATCTCCGTTGCTTTCTTCTGCAACCCTCTATCTAGCCACATAACAAATTGTTCGCTCATCATTTCATACAAGTCATGGAGGTCGCCGACAGATCTATTTTGGATAGAGCCACTTGCTGCAGAATCGACTAAAGAACAACTACTTGGAACTAAACCAAAGTAGAAAAAATGATTCTGAGAAGAAAATATGATTCTGAGCTACTAAAGGAAAACCGTGACTTGGACACTTTGTGAGCAGTTGTTTGAATCTTTCTCATGCCTCGTGAAAGTTTTCCAACTCAGATTGTTGGAAATTGGAAATTTCATACTTCAATTTGTTTACTCTGGCCGGAGGGAAATATTTCAGTGTGAATTTCTGGATCAGATCTGCCCAAGTAGTGATGCTCCCAGCGGTAGAGAATATAATCATTCTCTAGCTTTATCCTTCAGTGTGTGTGGAAATAACCTCATCTTAAGTGCTTCTTCATTAACACCATGGTATTTGAAATTTCTACAGTATTTATCGAAGCAAGAAATATGGTAATGAGGATTTTCATCTGTCATCCTATAGAACGGCAGATTGTTCGAGAACAAATTAATCACATCTGGCCTCAACTGGAAGTTGTCGTATCCATAAGGCGAATAGATTATGCTGGACCGATTTTCAACAATCGGTGGCATCATATACTCACCCATAAGGATATCTCGTTCATTAACTTCAATTGGTCGAGCCACTGGTGCAAGATTATTTCTCGCATCTGCAGGTAATAGATTCTGGATTATGTTATCTTCCATTGTGTCTTTTTGCTGTTGTTTCTTTTCTCTTCGCTCACGTTGTCGTTGGCAAAAGCTCCGTTCGATTTCTGGGTCTAAATCAAATAGATCAAGATCCTTTGTACGGCGCATACACACTTAACACCTAAAACTTTAGAAAATAGTTGGAATTCAACGGTAAAACAAAGAATTGAGAATAAATATAGAACTAAAAAGATAAAATAAATAACAATAACAAGAATTGTTAAAAACTAAATTATCAATTAACGTAGTAATTGATAAAACTAGTCTCCGCAACGGCGCCAAAAACTTGTTGTGCGATTTCAATCCCGCAAGTGGATGGATCATTAACAAGTAATATAGTAATAAATGGAGTGTCGAACCCACGAGAACTAGATATCAATTTAACCTATTAATTTATAACTTACGTTTTAACAATATAAAAAACACATATTTGTTTTTTTGTTTCAAATCTAAAACTATTCTAACTATTTTAATTAAATCTAAATAATCAATAATCAACTTTAAATGGTAAAAACGAATTCGAGTTTTTACTAACACTAGAATTTGTGAATCCACCTACACGTTCCTTAATCAATTATTCGTTAATCACTTTAGCCCTTAACTACTCTAGATTGAAAATCGGTGATCCTATAATAATCAAAAGCCTCTCTCGATGGTCAATCAATTTTATATCGATATGCGAACCTATTTATCTCTAATCAAGTTTCGAACATAAAAATATGCATTTAAATCACAAGAACACCTAATCGGATTTCATAGAGCATAATAGTAATTTATATCTATTATTGAACCCTACGTTATTCAATACCATGGGTTAAATCTATATTGAATCTCTCGATTTTAATATAGATCACAAAATATTCTAATGGTGATCAAGTATTAAAACATTAAAAATACTGAATAAAGAATAATCAATCAAGAAGCAATTAACTACTAAAACGAAAAACTTCTAATTAATTAAAAACATGAGGTTTCATCGTTCATCCTAGTAATAAGTAAATTAGTCGGCCATGATTTCGTTAATTAACACAAGAATTGTATCAATCATGTTCCAACAAAAAGAAGAAAAAATAAATAAAACCCGTGATCTCGGCTCAAGAATCTTTAATCTTGTTCCTCGATCTTCGATTCTTCCTTTGTATCTTGTTCCCAAAATTCGTCTCCTGCGATATGTCTATTCTCTGGCTTTTATACTCTCCTCCCAATCTCCAAAACGCAGCTTAGGCAGTTGAATTAATTTGGATTTGGTAGAGTTGTAATCCAATCAGGAAACTGCCAAGTTGCTGCTGCGGGAAGCCATGCGATCGCATGGTTCAATCATTTTACGTTCTGTAGTTTATTTTGGCATCTTGCGATCGCAAACATTACTAACCATGCAATCGCATGGTTAGTTTTATGAATTCATGTAGTTATTTCTTTGTTATTTGCATGTCAAGTCCTTCAAGTCTCTTTGTCTATTCAATTGAATATATTTTTCTTCTATTTGCTCTCTTTTCGCCTTCGTCAGATTGACATTTGAATTTGACTATTTCCTAAAATAATAAGAAATAATTAATTTAACTGATAATCGTTCCCTTTTGTGAGCCTAGATAAGTACAAATTTGTACTTATCAATTGTCGCTGTAATTTTTTAGCTAACACATATTGTTGTTGATGAAGTCTGTTATAATGACTTAATACTATTTATTTACTCTTCATATTTTTAAATAAAATATTTTTAAATAAACAGTAAAATAATACAAAAATACGATACAATATTTACTCCTCATTTCAAATAATGCTAACACAATATTTGAAGATTATTTTAATTAAAATCATTTGATTTTGTTAAAAAATTGATACAATATATTATTAAAAAGTTGATATAAATTGTAAGTCCCAACTCCCAATAAATGAATGTGTGGTTAAAAATTTATGTGGTTAAAAATAAATTTGAAAAAAAATTGAGATAGACCAGTCCAAACAAAAATAATACAAGAATATTTTTTAGTTCTCTTGATGATTAATATTAAACTCAAGAAACTACTTGGATATCAAAATGAGATAGTCTAGTCCAAACATTCATTTGTGACCAACTGGATAAATATTAAATATAACATTTCATAATTTGCAACAAAGTGCTACAAGCAAAAACAGTTTTGTTGCCTCCGGTACATTTTACACAACAGCAGTATTGAGAAACAAAAAGAATTTCAAGATTTTGCCCATGGCATACGTACTGTCCGGTAAAACATGCACTTTAGGAGTTTTTGAAGATTGACCACGTCGCGTGTACTTCAGAACCGACTCATGTCAAATATCCTACTTGTGTACATCTCTCACAACCCGGATACCTCGGTCATCTCCTGTTCCACAGATGCAGGCTCCACAGGATAGTACAAGTAGTGAAGTTCTCCAACATCGTCGCCTGATAGCTTTTTCCATCCATTTGGTCCAACGTGATAAACTGAAAAAATACGCCCCCCACATCATGATTTAACCACAACCACATACAAAGAGAAAAAAGAATGGTAAGGGATGGGTAGGTGGTAGGTAGGGAAGAACAATGTGGGGTGGGGTGGGGTGGGGTGGGGTGGGGCGCATTACCACTGGCAACACCACCACTGGCCCCATCACGGAACGTTGCATGATAAATTGCACGTCTAGCAAGCTCCGCACCTTCTTCAACAGACATATCAAAACGGTATCTAAAGAATTTAGAAGATAACGTGCATGATCAGAATATACGGTAACATCAAAGTTCTCCAAAAAAAATACAGATTCACAGCTAATATTGATGAATTGATTACGATAAATGAATATGCAGGAATAGTAGAATAAGATTTAAGGAAAAGTAAATGTGATTCACTTAATCCAAGGAAAAACAACTCCAGCATTCCTTAGCCCCTAGTTAATGTGTGATATATGCAATAACTTGATCCATTAGAGTTTTAGGGCACGTTTGGTTAACAAGTCCCATTTTGTAGTAAAATTCTGTAGTTTAGCGTTTTTAAAAAAGTGATTAGGTGATTGAATTGATTAGGTGATTGAATTGGTGGATTACATAGGAAATTCAAGAGTGCTTGCAGATAAAATGTTTGGAAATTATATTTTCAATGGAAATAAAAGATTTCACAGGAAATTCAAGAGTGCTTGCAGATAAAATGTTTGAATTTATATTTTCAATGGAAATAAAAGATACAATACCTTGGCTACACCAAGCACCAAAATAAAATAGCATAAAAGGCATGCCCTAAAGCTTGGGTGGAGCAACAAAATAAAGAAAGAAAGAGAAGCTATATGGAGAACATTGGGAAACAAGCAGGGAGATGAAGAACATACCCACTGTCCAAAACGCCATAAGCATATGGTGAACCAGATCCAACAGAGAACCTAGTTCCTTTAAGCCGTCCTCCTTCACTGTCCACATAATACAGGCCAGGACCCTACACCAAATTCAATTAGCAAATATGTAACATGAAGTCAAACAATGTTAGAACAATGGCATGCTAAAATTCGCCATTTTACCGTTTCGTCCCAGCCAGCTATCATAGTTCCAACAGACAAACCCATTCCTCGGTAAGAATACAGAATGTTTGCCAGCAACTTTGAAGCTCCAGTCACAGAAATCCTTCTCTTATTCGCCAATTCGTGTAAACGGCACTGAAGCATGCATGATAATACATTCATTAGTGCAATTATAGCATCATTTATACAGTCACAAAATCTTGCATTCCATGCCTCAAAACCTTAACAACATTATTTATAATAAAATGATGATGTAAACATAGGTAGCATGTAGCATGTAGCATTTAAAATACTAAATAAACTAATAATCCACCCTCTCACTTGTCTTCATTTCCCTTCTTCTGTGTTCAACACTTGACAACTAAAAGATGCATTACAAATTTAAAACTAATTAAACCAAAAGGATAGTGCTTACAGCCTACAAACAATTCTACATTCACATCATAGGACTTCAATGCTAAAGGAATTCTAATGGTGAGAGATAAAGTGCCTTAATCTGCAAATGCAAACATATACTCCATTAGGCCACCTAGGGACAACGACCCACATCATGCACCTTCCAATGGAATGATAATTGTGATAAACAAATAAAATGAAGATTAGAGGCAATAATGCAATTGAAATACCTTAACTCCCAGATTTCTGTGCCAGAATTGGCAGTCAGCAGCTCCTCCAGCCATTGTGCCAAGCATGTAAGGATTGATTTCAATGATTTTCTTGACAGTTTGTGATGCTGCCAAGTGCCAATTAATATGAATAAGGTACAGGTATTATAACTTGGAAATCCAGTTAAAATAAAAGGAAAAATAAATACTATTTAAAATGCTACAAGTTATAAGATACAACCTGCTGTATCCTGAAAAGAACAGAGAGAGCCAAAAATGACTGACGTTTGTTAATTGAACTTACACCTTAATTACCTAGTTCAGTAAAGGAAAGAAAAGGAAAGAAAAAATAACTATATCAATACTTGAAACTCTAATCCATAATATAAATGAATGCCAATTACAACTCTCTCAAGCATAGAGTTACAAATCAATGTATGCAACCATTCTGTCAAACCACAAAAATTGCACTACCAGTTAAAATTGTTTAAAAGCAAGGAAATAAATAAGCGTTGACATAATAGAACTTTTATATTAAGTTACATTTTATTCTTTGACATAGAAAAAGAAGTAAAAAGTTACTCTTCTAGATCCAGGAAAATAGGATTTTCTCCACTCCAAACTCTTTTATGTTCAACCTTTCATCTAATCATCAAATCTAATTCCTTCAGTCCGAAATGTCCCTCTTGAATGTGCTCACAATTTATCAAGTAGCCGATATAGATTCTGAATCACATACCTAACATTCATAGAAGTCTAGTCACAATAGTCCTACGCTGAGAATAATACCATGGTCGAAGAAATAAAAATTTAATTTACTCTAAAGCCTAACAAACTGTGTGGTCATTTAATAGTCATACAAAAGCAGTCATTTCCATATGCATGGAACTAGATGAAGCAGGCACAAAGCTAGCAGAGATGCATAACAATAGCATTACCTAAAAGTTGTAACATCACATATAAACAAATCAAGAAAGATATATCCAATATACAGAATGAAGAATCAGACAACCAAACATGCTCATGAGCATAGAACGCTAGCCAAATAGCTAATGTTCAGGATTACATCTATTAGTCCTTAATATTTACATGCCAAATATTTAATAGAAATGTTAGTTTGCATGACTCGGAGCCTACCATACCTGAAAAATGCTCAGGATTACATCTATTAGTCCTTAATATTTACATGCCAAATATTTTATAGGAATGTTAGTTTGCATGACTCGGAGCCTACCATACCCGAAAAATGATTCAGCTACTGATGTAGCCTCTTGTCAATACTACTAGCATGGCCGATGCTACTAAGCTAAAAAATGCATAATACCATGTAGAAACGTTCTCATTACATGTTGAATTCCTGACAACTATCATACAAATGCATCACTCAATGTGGTATTTTGAATCACAAAATCAAATAATGAGTAGGTAAATATAGAGAGCTCACATATATATCCTCCCATGCTGGCACGGGAATCAGCAGCCACCATGACACCTTCCTTAAATATAAACGCAAGAGTTGTGGTTCCCTTTGCCGGCTTCACCATCTGCACTGCCTCTCTCTGAAATCCATCAAACTAATACAACACAAAGACAGAAGCCAAAACGTGTCAACAGCAGGATAACACCAAAAGTCAACAGCAGGATAACAGGAAGAACAAGTTTGAGAAGAATGGTGAAGATTTGGAGAAGAATGGTGGAGAAGAATAGTGGGGAGAAGAGAATTGAAAGGAGAAAAATGAGAAAAAAAGTATATACTTCCTACCGGTCGATTTTACTATATTTTATCAAAACACAAAAAAGAAGAAGAAGAAGAAATCACATCAGCAGCAGTAGGAAGTTCAAACTTCTGCTCAGTCGAAATCTCATTGCACAATTCATCCGTGTTGCCACAAAGAGGGACCGGCGCGTCGAGCCCACTAAAATCAATCTTCATCATTTCCCTTAAAAACAATCAACAAACCCAAAATTAACAAAACCGTAACATAATTCTTCAGCAAATTAAAAAAGAAAACCTAGAAAATTATAGTGAATGACAAAATTAAATAATGTAGTATTAGATCAAAACAGAGTATGAGCATAAACCCTAGTCCAGTAATTACATCGCGATTAACAATTTGAACTTCGTGGCATCCAAGATTAATATAAAGACACTCTTTACCTATTCTTCGTCGAATTATTATAGCAGAGAAATTGTGAATGGGAAGAAATAACTGAAAAATGTTTAAATAGTGAAAAGTTGAAATGATTGCTTACGCTTCAAAACACAGTGGGGATAACCCGTTGCCAGCAACCCAGCTCGACCCACGTGGAGATGAGCTAATGCTGAGCTCGATTCGTGTCTCACTAGTTCCCTTAGTTTGACTCATGGCTTGTGGACCTGGACTGAGTCGAGCTTCTCACTAGCTTGGTTGGATCTGTTTAAAAATTATAATACGGAGGACCGAAACATTAATTTTGTGACCATTTGAGTCCCTTTGGCCTACAGCAGGTTCGTCTCATATATTAAATGTGGAGTTCGTCTTTAAACGAGTTTGAGTCAACTATGAGCCGAGCTCAAACGAACTGAGTCGACAAGCCACATGCCGCTCAATCCGCTTGCCACCTTAGGAAAACGGATTTATGGAGATTTGAAATAATGTTGAGAACGGTTTTATAGAGATCCGAGATAATGTTGACCCCGAACCGGTTGGAGAAAAATAGTAATAGTAGCCTAAGGCTCTTAACTTGATCATGTTTTATATATTTGACTGGGCTGTACTAATTGAGCCCACTTTTTTTGTTGTGAAAATTACATCTATTACTTATCATTATAATAATATTTCTAATTTTACAAACTTAATTTTTTTATTTTAAAAATACTCCCCATATATTATTATATTAATAAATAAAATAATTGTTAAAATCAAAACAAAATATAATTTATACACAATTGTTCTATAACTGTTGTTGGAATTCGTGTCCTCAAAGGTAAACTCCCCCAAATCAACCGAAAAATTTGGATTTACAAGCACACCAAAATCTTTCAAAATCAACGCAAATCCTCTCCGAAAATTTTCACAAAATATCTGTAATCAAAAATCTTCAGGAAATCTTTGTACATATTTCACCATTTTTGGACTGAGTTGAACAATGGACACTCCAAATCGTAAGCTCACTAAGTCGAAGACAGCGAGAATAAACTATACCGGAGTCGAACACTTCAAATCACCGACGCATAATATTTTCCACACCCAAAAATTCACTCAAAACGTAAGAGACAACAAAAATAAAGACATGCAAAACCAATACCAGCAAGAAATTCAAGAAAAATATCAAGTAGAAAAAATACATTCCACAGATATCTTGAACCATTCAAAATGTATGTTTTTGCAATTAAAGTTCTCGTTTATGCATTTTCGTTGAAATATGCTTTTTTGTACAATATTGGTAATTATGTAACACTGACTACTAAAGACGTTACAATACACTGTTATGTAACTCTGATGTTTTGATTCGGCACTCTATTTTTGATATTTAAATATTTTTGATTAAATTGTTACAATATAATACAGATTATGTTACATATCAATTTGTTATTTTGTAACACATGTTGCAAAATTGGTTATTTTGTAACACATGTTACACGATTGGTTATTATATAACACTGGCTGCTAAAGATGTTACAAATATAATGTTTTGTAACACTGATTTTTATATAATGTTATATAACATTGATTTTAATATGATATATTATGTAACACATGTTACACATTTAATTATTATATAACAATGAATGATAAAGATAATATAACTTGTTATTGGTATATTGATGTTTTAATATGATGTTTATAACATTGATATTTAATATGATGTTTTGATTTTTAATGCCCTATTGATATTTTGTGTCATCGATTGATACATATAATGCAATTGAGTATATCATGAGTCTTTTGTGTAAAAATCGGTATTATGTGTTATATCTCAATTTTGTAACACAAATTGTTACAAATGTTGAAATTGAAGGATCGTGAACTCTGTTTATGGTTGTTACAACTATTTCTGATACAAATAATATATATTTGACAGTTATGTTAGACTTTAATTATGATATGTAGTCGATGATTGAATGTCATATTCATTTGTAAATTTCATGATGGAGCTTTTTATATAACCCTAATGATAGGATTGGAATGAGAGTAATGGTGTCAGCACCTCACGATGTGATTATGTCTCTCAATCAAAATATAAATAATGCACAAAAAGGGTTATTTGATACTACTTTTTTTGGACACTTTCTTGATTTAAATGAAATTTATCTTCAGCATCAACTCATACACAAGATGTTGTTAATGGAGGTTAGCTAGCCAAACCAACAAGAAATGAGGTTCAATATCTTCGACAAATTATTGAGATTTTTAATGGAGGAGTTCTGTATAGTTACTGGTTTGAAATATACTGGTTCTGATGTCATACATAAGTTTCGCACGGCTAAATCATTGTTGAGGCAGAACTATTTTAGCAAGTTAAAAAGTGTTTACAACAAAGACGTTGAGCAAGTTTTTAAGAACATGCCCTCCAACTCAAAAGATGAAGATGTTGTGAAATTTGGAATTTTGTATCTCATAATGTCATACCTATTTACTACGTAGTATAAAAAACAAGTAATAGATGCCACATTTAGTCTGGTTGAATCCGCCTGCTCACCGATACATATGTGTGGGAGAAAGAACTTTTTAACTATACATTTAGTTATTTGAAGATTGTTTTAACAAAGCGTGCATATGATGATGGCATCAAAAATGAAATATTCATGTATAGACTATGTGGATTCTCTCTTGCTTTTCAAATTTAGATTTATAAAGTTGTCCATTCAATACATGAAAAAATATGCACCAGATTACATCACACATGATCCCCTGTCTTGAATTGGACTAATACTTCAATGCGTGTAATGGCGTCTCAACTGGAGAAGTTTAATTTTGATTTACCAGACGTAAGTTATTATATATAATAGATTTGTTATGTTGTTATTTTTTTAATGATCGTTGTCTAGATTATATAATGTTGCTATTGAAAAATTAAATTTTTATATGTATAATGTAGATGGAAGTGAATGGCATGCAACCAGATGAAGAGGGAAGGGGGCATCATACTTGGTTGGTTTCTTTGGTAGTGATATGCATGCAGCAACACACGATGATGAGAATGATTTTGTTGACCCCCCTCCCCTCCGAAATTAAAGAAGTTCGATGCACCTACTAAGTCTAATCCAGGAGTTGTCCAAAATAGCAATGTCCCAAAAAAATCCAAATCAGTCTTGAAAGAGGTTACTAAATGGATGAGAACATCGGTGGTTGATTGATCATGGAGTAAGGGAAAAAAAAAACATTGAATGTGGGTACAAAATCGATGGTTTTCAACCTGCTTGGGGGAGCTCTTTGGGACCTTTTTTTTGCAGGTTAGGAAGAAGCCGTGGGAGGTTTTTTCTGAAGATTAAATAGCAGGTAATTAGCTGAAATAAATAGTGGAAGATGTGGGGAGGGGGGAATAGGTAGGTAATGAGCTGAAGTGGAGGAGATCGTGGGTTGTTAAAACTTTGAGTTTTAGAGACTGTTTGGGGGCTGATTTTGGCATGAGATTGGAGGATGTTTGGGGGTTTATTTTGGCATGAGATTAGGGACTGTTTGGGTGTTTAATTAGCATTAAAAAATTGGTTTTTTTGTGATTGACAAAAATCCTTTTTTTTACACAAAAGATGAGGCAAGCACGTGAAAAAAATTAATTCAACTAAAGTGTTTAAAATGTACTAGGAAGTTTGCAACGACACAAAAATTAAAATTTATTTTTTTTTGTGAAATTTTAAACGCAAACAAAATTTTCTAGTCGTTACAACCCTCACAACTTGAAATAATTTCATTTTCGAAATTTAACTTACTTGTTTTACGAAGTCTGGGTACTTAGCTAAGATATCTCTTCTCTTTCCCAAGTGACCACATCCTTTTGTCTACCCGATTGAACTTTGACTAAAGGTATTTCCTGGTTTTTCATAACATGGACTTTTCTTTCTAGAATCACCGCAGGCGCTTCCTCATAAGTCATATCATTCCTTAAATCCAACAACTCATATTTTACTATATGCGTAGGATCATGCACCTACTTCCTCAATATTGAAACGTGGAATACGTCGTGCAATACCGAGAGCTCAAGTGGTAATGCCAAACGATACGCCACATTTACAATTTTTGTAAGAATCTCAAATGGGTCAATGAAATGCGGTCTCAGTTTTCCTTTCTTACCGAAACTTAGTATTCCTTTCATAGGGGCTACCTTTAGAAAAACTTTTTCGCTGACCCCGAACTCTAATTCTTTTCTTCTTTGATTGCCATAACTTTTCTGACGGTCTTGCGCTGTCTTAATTCAGGACCTGATCTTGTCTATTGCTTCCACTATTTTCTCAACCAACTCTAGTCCTAAAATTCTTCTTTCGCCAACTACAAAAAAAAGGCCCATGTAAGATTACATGTTACAACTTCATGAGATTGAGATTAGTGACAAGACTTGGTGGTATGAGCTTCGAGATATTGATAAATCTCTAAGAGACACGATATTGTATTCTCTATACATATTTTGTGTTACATGTTCATACAGATTAATTATAAGATTGTATGTTACAACTTCAATATAACATAAGCAATCATAAGTACTGGACAACATATAACAAGTAATAATTCATTATTTGTACCACAATTATCCAAACCTGAATTTTGTATAATTGATTGTTACAGATGTTACAAATGATATTCTGTATCACTGACTATGTTACAGACTATATAATGTTATTTTATACAGACTGTATTACACAAATTGATATTCTGTATCACCGATAACACAAATGTTACAAATGATGAAATCGTGAGTTTTATATGTGAAATTTGGCATTATGTGTTACATCTCCATATCAGATTGATGTTACACCATTTGTTACTTTGTATCTGTGTTTGCTAAAGATGTTACAAATGGATATTGATGTATATGACAATCTGTATCACTGAATGATACAGATGTTACATATCAAATTGATGTCACCTGTTAACGCATATTTACTAATGTATATTATTGCCCACCTGATTCCATAGCACATGGATGTGTGTTTTTACTACATGAGGAAGATGGCAACTTATAACCTAGAAATGACATTAAAGACTACCACTACGGACACGTTTTTTAGCGGCATGGTCAAGGGTATATTCCCATCATTCACGAAGGATGTCAATGCCATTGACAGAAATGTGTCCATGCTTGAATATCTACTTGGTGAATATTTGCATTGTAACACACCTTGGGCAGATGTTGATCATGTATTGATGCCCATTATGATTGATGAATATGCACATTGGATACTTGGACACTTTGACATAAAAATAAGATCGTTAAATATTTTCAACTCATGTTGGTCGACTATAAGAGACATAGAAGTTATTGTCGACGTACAACCATTTGCATGTATTATCCCTCACACGTTGGTAAGAATTGACAACAATCAATTGTCGATGGAGTGAGCAAATCGAACATCAAGCCGCCAATCTTGTACACGACATACCTCAACAAAATAATGGGTTAGTATCTACATTAATGTTTATTTTCGTTTTGTATCAATAGTATCTACATTAATGGTATCTGTTTAATGTTTATTTTCGTTTTGTATCACACCCTCCATCAACAACTTATCGGATGACGAATATATTATTTGTACAAAGACTGATTGCGGAGTTTTTGTCATCAAGTATGCTAAACACATAGTGAATGGGAATATACAAGAAATGCAAAATCTATTTGATGCTACAATCAAAAGGACGCATTTGACAGCATTGTTATACAAACATGGAATGAACAATCGTAGTGAGAGATATGAAACAAATCCCGATTTCACGTCCAAGAGGGAAAGAAAATCTAGAAAGGCAACTAAAAAAAAGAATGCAAAATAGGAGTAGACCATTCATTGATTTTAACAATGCTATTTTTGTTATTTTACGTCCCGTCATGACAATCTTAACTCAGTTAGGCAAAAAGAAAATCTATATTACATAGCATAAGCTAAAATGTAACTGCCTTTTTGTTATTGTGTAACATGTGCCAATAGGTTTTTAGATTCCATGATCTATATCAAACGACATTGTCAAAGTTTAAAGTTGGTTTTGCAAATGTAACAGCTTCTGTTGTTGATTGAAACTCACTGATTAACCTGTTATATCCATTGTTAATAAGTGAAGCTAATGTTCGTCATATGTCATTTGTGATTTTGCGAAATTTTATATAAAAGTAGGACGTTTTCATTATGAATCACGTTACATGATGCAATTATGCATTGATGAGAGCAATTATTAAAATTTAGATGAAAACAAAATGTTTAATATTGCATTTCTTAATGCTCGACGAATGTGATGTGGTAATTGAAAACAATTTATGATTCGTTTATGATACAATTCACTTGTCAAATTTGAGATACATGCCACAATCAAATTAATATATCAAACATTCAAAGAATTTCATAGACAAATCTCAATTATGTAACCGTAATACAAAACATATCTCCCTTGATTGATTTTGTAACATTTATTCAATTCTATTAAAAAAGACCACATATCTCCCTCTATCATATCCCGTGCATTAATGTCTTCAATTCCACCATTTCTCTTTAATTTGTATAAAATAATTTTGTGGATATATGTTCTATGATGTTGTCTTGTTATAGCTTCCAAACAATTACATATTCATACATTATCTCTGGTTGATTGTAGTCAACATGATGATCTAATGCAATTACATTAAAAATAGATCTTGTTGTTGCTCTCTTCAAGACTCTCGTAGGGTTATATTGAGGATGAATGTATGTAGGTTGTGGAAAACCGTAATTATAAAATTTATATCACTTTCCATTGGATATCATTTACACAAAGAATATATCTCGTTAAAACCTTACTAGGAAGAACCATGTGGGAAAAAATCTAGTGAAGGAAAAAAAGTACATAATTCTTTTGAATATGTTAAGAAAATTGTCTTATTAAAAACATTGCTAGGAAAATCCAATGGGACAAAACCTCAGTCAAGGAAAAAAAGTATCATACGTATTTATTCCCCCTCATTATAATATCACTCGAGATATGTACTTTGATCGATTAAGTTTCACAAAAATTTAAACTAAATGCTTTAGACATATTAAATCCTCTAAGAATTTATAGACATAGTATTATTATTCATGATAATAAAAGTCTTTTGTGAAAGTTGTTACGTTGAAAGTCTTATATTATATCTTACAACTTATTTTTTCTTATTTCCTTTTCGCATAAGTACTATTGGCTTTACACCGTACCGCAGGTCTAAAAACTTCAAATTTTAGTAAGTTTCAATTTTGTTTGGATCACGTCTTTTTATTTTGGCCAATTATTTGTATGTCGACATTCTTCGATAGATTTTGATTAAACATCATCGCTTTCGTTCACAATATTGCGCACTATATTGTATTATAAATACGATGTCTACTACTATCTATTTTCGATTCTATTTTTTTCTGCATAACGATATAACTTATTGATATCTCTTCAATTTATTATTTTAGCTTGCTGAACCTCATCTGGAGTTTTACAATTAGTTATATCTATATAATCTCTAAGAGTATACGTTTCCTCAATGTGACCATATTTACTATTTGCTCCATTTTTCTTTTGATGATTTTTGTTTTGGAATCACATTTGACCACGCTTCATGTGCGCCATTAAATTTACCAAATATAATGTTAACGGATTATCCTTCTAGGAAGTCAATATGAATTGGAGCATTTACAACTGGTATATGAGACTTGGTTAATGTCTTTGGTCATTAAATGCATATGTCAATTGTATAATTTACAATTGAGTTATCTGTCGAACTTCTGGTTCATATTATCTTCTGCAAGGATCTAGAAAAATATAACATGTTACATGTTCATGTGTTCTTTCCAGATACTTAATTTTTCTCCATAATATTGAAAAAACTGTTTTATCAAAATGACATTCGAAAAAGTATATAAAATATCACTCGTTATGACTTAAAATATTTTATAAAGTTTCAAACTAAACATATATTCTCAACATTCTTTAATGCTCATCTCAGTGCACTATAGTGGATTGATTGTACATATATTGCACTATCAAAAATTATTAGATAGATAATATTAGGTTCTGACCATAAGCCAATTATAGCGGGGATAATTTTGATGTTGGCATGATGCATATAAGTGTGCTGCATATAAAATAGCATTTTCTAGACAAAAATGGGAAGTACTATGTTTTCAATAGTAATGATTTAGAATTTAATTGGAGGCGTTGATAAATAATATCGCTAAACCATTTATCATCATCACAACTAACATTTATTAAAAGTTCGATATTTAGACTCACTAGCATTGACAAGACACACAACCGTCTTAGTTGTATAATCTGAAAATTATGCTCATAATTTAAAATTTGAACAAGTAATCTTGCAAATTTCAAGTTGAGAATAATAATACTATATAATCATCTAATATATGTATTTATTAGATACAAATAATAACTAGATGATCAACATGGAGAGTAACAGAGCCCCATATATCACCCTAAAGAATTTTCAGAAATATATGCAATTCAGTCCCTATTTTAGCTAGTGAATGTCTACTGGTTTATATATCATGAGAACAAGCATTACGTGAGAATTCATTATATTGAAAAATCTTCTAGTTTTAAATAGATATTCTCATTAATAATTCGTATTATATTGATCCAGGATGGTCAAACTGGTCATGCCAATTTATAAAGATTTTTAGGATAATGAACTTTTTGTTCAATATAGTACTTGATTTAATTGTACTAATTTTTTTTATAGTACAAATTAAAAGAAAATGAAGAACATAATATTTATTTCATCATTCTTGTCTTTTTCTTTGAAGGAGTCATGAGATACGTATATGTATAATAAGTACGTGACAATTGTTATCATTTGTGAAATCTATGTGATCTAAATAACACGTCAAAGCATAAATTTTTTGGATTAACAAACTTTGGGTACGCGACAATATTTAATTCATTGATATTATAATATTACTTTTTTGGAAGCAAGTAATATTCTATTAAAGTAAAATATGAACATAATAAATAGTTGTGTTTCATCATATGTGACAACAAAAAATTCTTCTAGAATATTTATATGCTTAGGTTGTATTTTTCTTCTTTAAAAATCAACATAATATTATTCTAAAATATTAATAGAATTGTAAAATTGTGTTTGTTTAGAAAAATAACAATTAAAAACAAATCTTATAATGTATGCTCATCAGGAGTAAAAACACTATATTCTTATAAAATATTGAAATGTATAAAATTTATGATTCTTAAAAAAATAAAACATGATATCTTTAGGAGTATCAACAAAATATTTGTTCAAAAATATGTTTTTCAAGAATAATACAATATCTCCAAAAGTATTGATATATATAAGAAATAATGTTTCCTCGAAAACATTAACAAAATATTCTTCTATAGAGATGGCAAAAATATTCGATCCGCCCCGAACCCGATGGATACCCGATCCGAATGGAGCGAAAAATACCTAATCCGCGGATCAGGACAAATATCTGTGATCCGCCGCAGATCTCGGGGCCGATCGGATAGGGGCTGCCCCGATCCGGCCCGCCCCGAATTAAAAAAAAAAGATTAAAATATTGAATTTATATTTTGTTTTATATGTGATTTGATAATTAAAATATTTTTTGAATAAAAAAGTTATCACCTTCGACATATTGTGGACCTTGCACAAGGTTTATTGAGGAGGATGGTGTTGTTTAAACTCTTATAGTATAGTAGTAAAGCTTTGTTTCAATATATTTTAAATTTTTGAATGCCAAAAAAAAAAAAATATGGATCGATATACGGATCGGGGCTACGATCCGCCCGATCTCATGTATCCGATCCGCTCCGATCTGCCCCGAAAAATGGTGGATCGCGGGACGAATTTGGATCTCCTACAATTATTGCGGGGCGGATTTGGATCAGGCCGATCCGCCCCGTTGCCATCACTATTCTTCTAGAATATTGATTTATATAAATGTATGCCTTTTAATGGAGAACGTCATAATATTCTATTAGAAATTATTTTATGTAAAGTTGTGTTTCTCAAAAATAATAAAGCAATAGTCTTCTAGAATATTAATATGTACAAATTCATACTTCTTCAATAGCAATCATACATTATTCGTTTAACTAAGTTGTGATTTTTCAAGAGCATCAACACAATATTCTTCTATAATATTTCTATATTTTGTGTTTTATCATTAACTACAATATCATTTTTTTTACAATATTGATATTCATGATGTTATACTTTTTCAGGAGTATTAATACCATATTTTTATAAAATATTAATATACTAATAATTGTTCTTTTTCAATACGAATTCAATATTTTTTTTGAAACATTGACATGTATAAATTTTATACTTCAACAGACGAATAACATAATATTTATATAAAATATTAGATCTTATAAAATTACGTTCTTCCAGAACAATAACTTAATATTACATCTTACAAAATTATGCTCTTCGAGAGAAAGTAATATTCTACTGAAATATTAATATAAGTTGTGCTACTTCAGGAGCAACAATATATTATTATTTAGAATATTAAATTATTTAAAAATTTACTCATCATGAGCAAAAATATAATAGATGTTAGATCTTATACAATTATGCTCTTCGAGAGCATGATATTCTACCAGAATATTAATATAACATTGTGCTTATTTAAGAGCGACAACAAATTATTTTAAAATACTAAATTTTATAAAGATTTGTTCTTCAACAAGAATAGATTAATATTAAATCTAAATTACGTTCTTTGAAAGCAAGTAATATTTTATCAGAATATTAATATAATATTGTATTTCTTCGTGAGGAACAACAAGTTATTTTAAAATATTAAACTTTATTTTGCAGTAAATATTTGCACTTCAGGAGCAATATTATAATATACTTATAGAATATTAGATTTTATAAAATTATGCTCTTCGAGAGCAAATAATAATCTACTAGAATATTAATATAATGTAAAGTTGTGCTTCTTTTGGAACAACAAAATATTCTTAGGTTGTGATTTTTTTTTTCAAAATCTACAACTCAACATTAATATTTTGATATTACAAACAAATTTATCATTTTATATCAATCAACAATCACATGACGTATATTAAATAACTCATATTTGTAAATATTCAGAATTTAATCTAATAATAAAACAATTAAAGATTACGACCAATAAAGAATATACAAAGATGTGAAAGGATATTATATAACACTAAACTATTAATATAGTCAAAACATGTACATAGAGGTATGCACATTAGAAAGGATATGCATATACATTCTAATAAATTTATACTCATTGCAGTTGAATTTTTTTATCATGATCAAAATAAATAACGCCTTTTAATATTCAAAAGTTATACCATATGCTAATCATTAAATCCAATACAAAGTAAAGAAGTTTGTGTACCATCAAGAATAAGCGCTAGAAAATAAATGCCGATTTAATTTATGCTTCAATGTGAACAAAATTAAATTTATACTGACAACGTTTTATAAAATTAAGACTACAAGAGGGCTAAATGGAAGAAAATTGAGATAGTCAAAACTCTAGTGTGTATTTTATTATAATGATATATATATATAGAAATCCCTATATATTCAAAGAGTGAATTGAGTGTGAGCACTATTCATAGAATGCGGAATTTTTTTTTTTTTAAACTTTTCCCAACTTTCTTTTTTTTTTTTTTTTAAACAATTTTTTTGAGCCTATTTCCTATAAAAAATTTCTTTTTTTTTCATATTTACCCTCTTTTGAAAAACCAATGATGAATTTTCTAAATTAAAGATAAAATAGAGCCCCAATTTTCAACTTTTCCAAAAATCTCAATTTTTCTAATCGATTTCTTCATCCCCAATTTCTTGAATCGACTCTTTTAATCAAGCAATGATTAGATCTTTTGGTTTGATAAATATGTTGTGGTGGACTCATTGATGGGAAAAAGTCCAGTGGTTGCAGTGGACTTCACGATGGACTCGGCAGTGTCAAAGAACGGAACCAACGGAGACCGCTCGTGGCGATAGGAGAGGGGTCGGGCACGGTCGCAGGTGATGCAGAGCGCGGTGGCCGGCTTGCAAGTGACGGTGGCAGAATCTTCTATTAGGCCCTATCAGATATGCTTTCCCTTTATTCCTTCCCTGTTTAACATGCTTTTTTCCTATAGTTAGGGATTATAATTACCTCTAGCTAACTCGTATTCATTATTTCATTTCATATACATGTTCATCAAATTGTTGTTTTGATTATTCACATCCTAGATACTGGAAATAATTCGTTTTGAACACTTTGCTCATCGCTGACGAGATGTTTTCCCATGGATTTTATATCATTTGCAGGTAATCTTATCACATTCTCCCTAGTTTGTTGACTCTTAAATCTACTTTTTTCCTCATTGAATATTTTTTTTCTTTTGTTTTCGAAGATTGAACACATTTTATTTGTGTTCGATTGCATATTGTAACAGGCACATGATTATTCTCTTCTCTATGCAGCTCTATACTACTTTCCATGTGATCCTGTTCATGTTGGTGTTTCACCAGTATTAATTAATCTGTGTTTAGTAAATTTTCCATGTGATCCGCCTTGCAAGTGGTCGTGGTCGGCGCCTGTTCACACATCTCATACATCTATACACGTTCGTGGCTGATATTTTGAGAGAGCTTCACTTTTGTGTTCCAAGAAATATCAAGAAATATAACCAACTGAACCGAGAAATATCGTCCATAATGACCATTACATAAAGAAAACCAGTGTAGCTATGTGTTCTTGTTGGCCTCATGAGATTTGAAATAGACCAACTAAAGAGCAGCAAATGATCTATTCTTAGAATTCAGGAAAGGAAGGCGGTGAGAATTTCCATATTGGCAACCAGGATAAACTGCATTTTGATGAATTTCCTTAAACCACTAGGGAGTAAAATGCCTTTTTGTTCCATGATTTTGCAACAAAAGAGTGATTTATTGAACCTAATTTTTACATAGACTATTTGACTAAACAATGATTAATTTCTATTTATCACTATTTTCTTTTTGACGTTTTCATTTTATTTACCAATTAGCTTATATTTCTTATTTGGATGTTCTTTTTTATAATTCACTATGGAATTTCTAGTTGATTATTGCATTATTAAGTTAAATTGAGACTCTGTATTTTATGCCCATGAGTTTCCTGATGCATGATGCATGATGATAACAACCCGAATCAACTATTTATTCCTTGTTTATGGCAGTTGATGTTGGTGGTGATAATTGGATTGTTGGTGGAGACCATATGTGGTGGTGGTGGTCAAGCATTGTTGGTGGTAGTAACATGTGTTAATCTAATTTAAATTATAGTAACATATGTGTTACCATAATTTAAATTGATTATGGTGGTAGAGTAGGGTAAATGGTGGTGCTAGAGCTACATAGTAGTGGGAGAAAATTGTGGTGGTTGTAACACAAGTGTTACTCTAATTTTAATTATAGTAATACACGTGTTACCTTAATTTAAATTAGTGGTGGTGAAGCGGCAACCACCAACCACTTGTGTTATCCTAATTTAAAATATGATAACACATGTGTTACCACATTTGTGGTGGATGTGGATAGTTGTAGCAGATTTGAACACGATTATGGTGGTGGTGGTATAAGACGAGTGGTAGAAGACGATTAGTAATAGAAACACATATGTTACCGGTATAAAAATTATTTATTTTAATAAAAATGATGAAGTAACATATATGTTACTCGTGTAAAAATGTTGTTTTAAAAAATTGAAATATGAATTTTAAATGAAAACAATGTATTTTTCTTAAAAACTATAAAAATAAGATAAATTATAAATTATTGATTTTAATGAATACGATGAAAAAACATATAGTAATACATGTGTTACCCGTGTTAATGGTGGTGCTAGAACTACGCACTTGTGTTATCCTAATTTGTGTGGGATGTGATTATAGTTATAGATAGTGGTAGGGGATTTGAACACGATTATGGTAGTGGTGGTATAAGGCGAGTAGTAGTAGTGGTAGAAAATGATTGGTAATAGTAACACATATGTTACCAGTGTAAAAATTAATGATTTTAATGAAAACGATGAAGTAACATATATGTTACTCGTGTAAAAAAATTGTTTTCAAATATAAAAAAATTGAAATATGAATTTTAAATGAAAATAATGTATTTTCTTAAAAACTATAAAAAGAAGATAAATTATAAATTATTGATTTTAATGAAGACGATGAAAATACATATAGTAACACATATGTTACCCGTGTTAATGGTGGTGCTAGAGCTACGTAGTAGCGGGAGAAAATTGTGGTGGTTGTAACACAAGTGTTACTCTAATTTTAATTATAGTAACACATGTATTACTTTAATTTAAATTAGTGGTGGTGAAGCGGTAGCAGTGTTGGTGGTGGTAACACTTGTGTTGTCTTAATTTAAAATATAGTAACACATGTGTTACCATATTGCGGTGGATGTGATTATAGTTGTAGATAGTGGTAGCAGATTTGAACACAATTGTGGTGGTAGTGGTATAAAACGAGTAGTAGAAGACAATTGGTAATAGTAACATATATGTTATCAGTGTAAAAATTATTGATTTTAATGAAAATGATGAAGTAACATATATGTTACTCGTGTAAAAATGTTGTTTTCAAATAAAAAATTGAGCAAATAACATAGGTTAACAAATTCGGAAACATATATGTTACCCGCGTAAAAGTATTGTTTTCAAAAATGAAAATTAGAAATATTTGATTTTAGACGAAATTAATGTATTTTTTAAAAACATTTACAAGAATATAAATTATAAAATAGTAATTGTATAGAAATTGAGGAAGTAACATAGGGTAACACATGTTAGGTTAACAAATACGGTAACATATATGTTACCCACATAAAAGTATTGTTTTAAAAAATAAAAATTGGAAATATTTGATTTTGGACGAAACTAATGTATTTTTTAAAAAATATTTACAAAGAGATAAATCATAAAATAGCAATTGTATTGAAAATGAGGATGTAACATAGGGTAACATATGTGTTACCGTATTAAATTGATTTTAATGAAATTGAGGGAGTAACATAGGTTAACAAATACAGTAACATATATGTTACCCACGTAAAAGTATTGTTTTTAAAAATAAAAATTGGAAATATTTGATTTTAATAAAGCGATGTATTTTTTAAAAACATTTACAAGAAGATAAATCATAAAATAGCAATTGTAGTGAAAATGAGGAAGTAACATTGGGTAACACATGTGTCAAATTGATTTTAATGAAATTGAGAAAGTAACATAGGTTAACAAATATGGTAACATATATGTTACCCACGTAAAAGTATTGTTTTCAAATTTAAAATTTGAAAATATTTTAGTAACATAGGTTAACAAATATGGTGATATATATATGTTACCCACGTAAAAGTATTGTTTTCAAAATTAAAATTTGAAAATATTTGATTTTAGACTAAACTAATGTAGTTTTTAAAAATATTTCTGAGATAAATCATAAAATAACACTTGTATTGAAAATAAGGAAGTAACATATGATAACACGCGTGGTAGCATATGTGTTACCCGTGTCAAATTAATTTTGATGAAATTGAATAAGTAATATAGGTTAACAAATACGATAACGTATATGTTACCGGCATAAAAGTACTGTTTTACAAAATAAAATTTGGAAATATTTAATTTTTGACAAATTAATGTATTTTTTAAAGATATTTACAATGAGATAAATCATAAAATTACAATTGTATTAAAAATAAGAAAGTAACATAGGGTAACACATGTGGTAACATATGTGTTACCCGTGTCAAATTGATTTTAATGAAATTGAGGAAGTAACATATGTTAATAAATACAGTAACATGTATGTTACTCACGTAAAAGTATGGTTTCAATAATAAAAATTTGGAAATATTTGATTTTAAACCAAATAAATGTAGTTTTTAAAAAATATTTATAAGAAGATAAATCATAAAATAGCAATTGTATTGAAATGAGAAAGTAACATATGTGGTAACACGTGTGTTACCCGTGTCAAATTGATTTTAATGAAATTGAGGAAGTAGCATAGGTTAAGAAATACGGTAACATATATGTTACCCACGTAAAAGTTTTATTTTCAAAATTAAAATTTGAAAATATTTGATTTTAGACCAAACTAATGTAGTTTTTAAAAATATTTCTGAGAGAGATAAATCATAAAATAGCAATTGTATTGAAAATGAGGAAGTAACATAGGGTAACACATGTGGTAACATATGTGTTACCCGTGTCAAATTGATTTTAATGAAATTGAGAAAGTAACATATGTTAACAACTACGGTAACATATATGTTACATACATAAAAGTATTGTTTTTAAAAATAAAAATTGGAAATATTTGATTTTAGACCAAACTAATGTATTTTTTAAAAACATTTACAAAGAGATAAATTATAAAATAGCAATTGTAGTGAAAATGAGGAAGTAATATAGAGTAACACATGTGGTAACATATGTGTTACCCGTGTCAAATTGATTTTAATGAAATTGAAGAAGTAACATATGGTAACAAATTCAGTAACATATATGTTACACGCATAAAAGAATTGTTTTTTGAAAAATAAAATTTTGATATATTTGATTTTAGACCAAACAAATGTAGTTTTTGAAAAACATTTACAATGAGATAAATTATAAGATAACAATTATAAAGTGTTTTTAAAATAATTACAAAGTATTGATTTTATTGCAAATGAGCAAATAACACATAGTGATATAACAATTTGATCTTCTCCACTTAGTAGGGAGATTTATTTAGCCCACTGAATATTTGGAGGAACAAAATGTGTTTGATATTAAAGTCAAACACTCTACCGTCCAGTGGGCAAAATAATTCTTCCCACTAGGTGGAGGAGAACAGTCCTGAAGTAACATATATGTTACTAGTATAAAAATGTTGTTTTTAAATAAAAAATTGAAATATTGATTTTAAAAGTAAAGAATGTATTTTTAAAAAAATTATAAAAATAGAGAAGTGGTAAAATATTGATTTTAATGAAAAATAAAGAAGTAACATATAGTTGATAAAAGTTGGTGAAATGTGTGGTTGAAAAATTTGTGGGCCCATGAAATGCGTGGTTAAAATTTAATGTTGACTTTGACTTTAGCTTTTTAGCAAAATTTTAATTGTTTACAAACAAAGTATAGTAACATATATGTTACCCGTGTAAAAAAGTTGTTTTAAAACAAAAAATTTGAAATATTAATTTTAAAGAAAAATAATGTATTTTTTTAAATAATTATAAACTATTGATTTTATTGCAAATGAGCAAGTAACACATAGTAATATATATGTTACTAGTATAAAAATATTTTTTTAAAATGAAAATTTGAAATATTGATTTTAAATGAAAATAATGTATTTTTAAAAAATTTATAAAAATAGAGAAATGGTAAAATATTGATTTTAATGAAAAATGAGGAAGTAACATATATGTTACCCGTGTAAAAATGTTGTTTTAAAATAAGAAAAAATTAAAATTTTAATTTTAAAGAAATATAACGAATTTTTTAAATAATTATAAAATATTGATTTTATTGCAAATGAGCAAGTAACACATAGTAACACATATGTTACTAGTATAAAAATATTTTTAAAATTGAAAATTGATTTTAAATGAAAATAATATATTTTTAAAATATTAATAAAATTAGAGAAATGGTAAAATATTGATTCTAATGAAATATGAAGAAGTAATATATATATATAGTAACATATAGTAATATATATGTTACCTATGTAAAAATATTGTTTTTCAATTAAAAATTAAAATATTAATTTTAAATGAAAATAACATATTTTTTAAAAAATAATAAAATGAGTAAATTATAAAGTATTAATTTCAATAAAAATGATGAAATAATACATATGTTACTCATGTAAAAATATTGTTTTTCAAAAGAAAAATGAAAAATATTGATTTTATGAAAATACTATATTTTTAAACAATTATCAAAGAAAATAATTGTAAAATATGATTATAATTATTATTATATTTAAAATAGTATACAAATATGATAGTAGGTGGTGGTAACACATGTTAATTTAATTTAAATTAAATTAACATATGTGTACCATAATTTAAAATAGTATACAAATATTTATTTTGTTCGTTTGGATGAAAATTCGAGTGTAAAGTCAAAGATTTAATTGAAAGTACACTTATTTTGACAACTAAAATTACACTTATTTTGGCAACTAAATCAAGGATTTAGAGGACCAAACGTTGAACATGTATAAAGTTGAAGGACCTAAGATACATTTTTTGGAGGACTTAACTGAAAGATAATTGAAAATTTGGAGATCAAAGTGTAAGGATGTAAAAAGTTAAAGGACCTAAGATACAATTTTTGGAGGACTTAACTGAAAGATAATTGAAAATTTGGAGACCAAAGTGTAAAGATGTAAAAGATAAAGGACCTAAGATACAATTTTTGAAGGACTTAATTGAAATATAATTAAAAATATAATTACTAAAGTGAATATTATATAAAGTACATAGACTACTATGCAATAAATAAATATTTTTAAAAGAGTTTATATAATAGAGAAGAAATGTATTTTTCATAAATATTATTTAGACGTGGATAAGAATAAAAAATTGAAAATAATTGAAAATTTGGGGATCAAAGTGTAAGGATGTAAAAAATTGAAGGATCTAAGATGCAATTTTTGGAGGACTTAAGCGAAAGATAATTGAAAATTTGGAGACCAAAATGTAAATATGTAAAAGTTGAAGACCTAAGATGCAATTTTTGGAGGACTTAACTGAATGATAATTAAAAATTTGGGGACCAAAGTGTAAAGATGTAAAAGATTAAAGACCTAATATGCAATTTTGAAAGATTTAATTGAATATATAAAAACTAAAGTGAATATTATATAAAGTACATAGACTACTATGTAATAAATAAATATTTTTAAAAGAGTTTATATAATCTGAAGAAATGTATTTTTCATAAATATTATTTAGGCGATGAGTGCGAATAAAAATTGAAAAAAATTGAAAATTTGGGGATCAAAGTGTAAGGATGTAAAAATTGAAGGACCTAAGATGTAATTTTTGGAGGACTTAAGCGAAAGATAATTGAAATTTTGGAGACCAAAGTGTAAAGATATAAAAGTTGAAGGACTTAAGATGCAATTTTGGAGGACTTAAGCGAAAGATAATTATAATTTTGGAGACTAAAGTGTAAAGATGTAAAAGATTAAGAACCTAAGATGTAATTTTTGGATGACTTAATTAAAATATAATTGAAAATATAAGGATTAAAGTGAATATTATATAAAGTACATGAAACTACTATCTGATAAATAAATGTCACGTTTTTTTTTTTTCAATGTTTCACCCATTTTCTCTTCTTCCTTTGGTCGTCTTGTTCATCTTCCTTCCGACTTTAGTCATTCTTTGAAAAATCGCCCAAAATTTTTGCAGATGTTTTTATTATTTTGGATACTCAATCAAATATTATTTTTGTTTTTCTCCAAATAGAAGCTATCCAAATTCCTAAAAACTTAAACTATTGAAACAAAATTCAGTTTCACACATATATATATTCTAAGTTCGGCCTCTTAGGCCGAGACATAGTAATATATATCAAGCAACCCACTTTGAACTTCAAAATCATTTGCAATTAAAACAACTTTCTTTCAATTAATTACTTATATTAAGTTACCAACACAATGATCAAGATTACAAAAAATACATAGTTTTAATTCACTTTTTTATCGATTACTGAATCAAATTATAATTACTTCCAAAAAATTTACCCACAAGTACAAAATCTTGCACTATGAAAAAAAAGAGAGAGAATACTACTCTCAAGGTAGAAAGTTACAATAGTAAAGAAAGAAAATATATCCATGAGTACAACCCTATCCAATAGACCAAGAAAATAAAATCATTAATTAACAACTTATGCTAATCTATAATAAGCATTTTTACTACTTATTACCGCGAGTTCACAAGAAATCTTATACATATCTCACGACACTCGTGTGATTTAAAATTTTTTTAATGTTTAATACATTAGAATGAATAAAATTAAATTGAAAAATTGAAAAAATTTACAAAGTCGGGTCATAAATGAGGAGAAATATGGAATAAGTGTAAACTTTAAAACAACAGAATAATTTTGTGAGATCATAATTGAAGTATTCAGTTCTAGAATTTGTATTAATCAATTATGTTAGTGAACTACACATCATTCATTATATCATCTAAAAATGAAGAATATTCTTGTTAAAAATTAATTGAAGTTATATCGCTCACATTTAAATAATATGTACTTTTTTTAATAAGTTTTAATATATGTTTTACTTAGTCTTTTATAAGTGAAAAATTAATTAAAAAATTCACTAACAATGACTACACAATTAAATATTTAATTAAAATACAATACGTGCCTTACACGTGAATTTCACTAGTATATATATATATATATATATATATATATATATAAAAGACTTCAATATGAGTTACAATCTCATCAATACACAAACTTCTAAAGTAATTACAAATATTTGATAGGTATCTTGATAAGACCAAATAGACATTCATAATTATCTATAGTTTTATTATCGACGTAGTAGAGGAGATATTCTCATTCTACTGACGCGAAAAAAGAACTCATTTGTCACTATATCACTACGTCTTCATCACTTTCCAACAAAACCTCCCATCTCTCAATGTTCTTCAGATTCTTCTCAACGTATTCAAAATCAACTCACCCTCAATCAAAACCCTCTCTCTCTCTCTCTCTCTCTCTCTCTCTCTCTCAATCTTGACGTATTTCTTCTCAACCCCTCAATTCATTAAAATTCGCTATCAATCAATTATCTCCTGATTTTTTCCAAATGATTGTTTTATCAATAGATAGAATCAACAAACGGCTAAAGGATATTTATATTTTTCATGCGGTGATTATTGAGAAAAATTTATCGTGAAGGTGAAAATTTTGCACTAGACTCTACGGTCGGATCCCACTGTTGGAAAAAGCAGTATACTAGTAAGAAAATAGTATTTTGTTAAAAAATTATTTTATCACAACTATAAGAAGTTTTCTCCACTATGGAAAGAAAAAAGTACTTAAACGTTCGTGTGTCGCTGAGTCTTCAATTTCTTCCCTCACAAAATCATCTCCTCTAAAATTTACTAACCGCTTCAATCCATCTCCCTAATCATCTCCCTCGACCGATCATTTCCAAAATATGCTCACCTCATTAATCTATCATCTTCTTCCATCGATTATCTCCAAAATTTATTCACCGCTTTAATTCATCATTATAATAGAGCTTACGATCGGATTCCACTAATTAAAAGTATCCATTAATTAAAGGAAAATTGGCGCAAATGGTCCATAACATTTGTCCTTAGTGTGAAAATGGTCCATAACCTTTATTATTTGACGCAGCAGTCCCTAACCTATGTTTTTTAGTGCGCAAATGGTCCTTATTTGATGAAAAAGACAAATATGTCCTTATTTTTAATTAAAAAAATTTCAATTAGATTATTAACATTTGCAAAAAGTACAAATAGGTCCGATACTTTTATTTTTTAATAAAAAATTAAAAGAAACTAACAAATTGATAATATATTAAGTTATTTTATATATTTTACGAACTATAAAATAACTAAAATTTAAGCTCATAATTATTAACAAACGTATTAATTAAAATTATTTTATTATTATTAAGTAATCATATTATTTAAAATTAAAACTTTAATTTTATCGTTATAACATAGAAAGAAAAATAAATTTGTTACAAACTTGATGCTCAAATATTTTATTTAATTGAGCTATTCGTTTTTTAACTACAAATATTAGAGTTCAAATTGTGTTATTTATATTTTAATTAATCGTTCAAAAATAAAGAACACATAATATATAAACTAATTTTTGTTAGTATTTTTATGTTAAAAAATATAATAAGATTGGTTTAATAATTTTTATATACATAATTTTGTTATTTATTTAACTTAATTTTTTACATCACATAGTAATTACATATACCTAAAGCACAATAATTTTATAATTTTCTTTTATGAAAAATTTAATTGACACGACTATAATGATATATTTAATATGCTAAATTAAATATTATTTAATAAAAAGATTTTGGCATAAATGGTTCATAACCTTTTTCCTTAGTGTGGAATTGGTCCCTAATGTTTATTTTTTGACATACAAGTCCCTAACATATATGCTTTGGTGTGAAATTGGTCCTTATGGGAAGAAAAAGATAAATATGCTCTTAGTATTAATTAGAAAAAATTGTATGTGGATTCCTAATCTTTACAAAATGTGCAAATATGTCCAATACTTTTATTTTTTTATAAAAATTAAAAAAACCAATGAGTTTTTTTTTTTTTTGGAATTAACACTTTAGTAATAAACATGTCAAATAAAATTATTATTTTTATTATTAAGTAATTATTTTATTTAAAATTTAAAATTTTATTTTTTTGTTGTATAAAAAAAATAACTTTGTCACAAACTTGATGTTCAAATACTTTTATTTAATTGAATTATATGCTTATTAACTACAAATATTAGATATCCAACTATATTCATATTTTAATTTATCATTTTATTTTCATTCAAAAATAAAACACATAATGTGTAAATTAATTTTATTAGTATTTTTATGTTAAATAAATTTTTTATTACATTTTTATTTAAACAAAAAATTATTACACAACTTGAACTAATCTTATTACATTTTTATTTAAGTTATGGTATTAATAAAGAGGGCAGGATATGGAAAAAGTTCAAAATAGCAATCGTTGAAATTGAAAATGCTTGATCGAAAACTCTAACAATCTATGACCAATGAACTCGAACTTTCACAATTTTAACATGAAAATATGGATAATTAAACTTAAATATAACAGGTTTGATCATCTCAACACATATCAACATAATTTACATAAAACTTTAGTCACTATCACCTGCCATCATGCAACTGCCAAACTATTAAATCTGGTAAATAAAATAATTTGGAACGTGAGCATTCAAAAAAAAAAATACTCAATTTTACACACTCCATTGAAAAAATTATATATTTATAATCACACGACATGTCAAATAAAAATTATACATGACATGTCAAATAAAAATAAAATTTTTATTACATTTTTATTAAATAAAACTTATTACACAACTTGAACTAATATTATTACATTTTTATTTAACATAAAAATACTAATAAAAATTAATTTACACATTATGTATTTTATTTTGAACGAAAATAAAACGATAAATTAAAATATGAAGAATATAGTTGGATCTCTAATATTTGTAGTTAATAAATATATAACTCAATTAAATAAAAGTATTTGAACATCAAGTTGGTGACAAAGTTATTTTTTTATACAATAATAAAATAAAATTTTAAATTTTAAATAATATAATTACTTAATAACAAAAATAATAATTTTATTTGACATGTTTATTGCTAAAGTGTTAATTCCAACAAAAAAATCCATTAATTTTCTTTAATTTTTTATAAAAAAATAAAAGTATTGGACCTATTTGTACATTTTGTAATGATAAAGAATCCACATACAATTTTTTCTAATTAAAACTAATGGCATATTTTTTTTTCATCTCATAAGGACCAATTTCACACCAAAACACATAGGTTAAGGACTTGTATGTCAAAAAATAAATATTATGGACCAATTCCACGCTAAAGACAAAGATTAGGGACCATTTGTGCCAAAATCTATTTAATAAATGTAACAGACCTATTTACACATTTTACAAATGTTGCAAATTCAATTGCAATATTCTTTAATTATAATTAATGTATTTTTGTCTTTTTCAAGGACTAATTGTGTATCAAAATACATACGTTAGGGATTGTTGTGTTAAAAATAAAGGCTAGGGACCATTTCAACATGAAGAGCAAAGGTTAGGGACCATTTCAACCAATTTCCCTTAATTAAAATTTAAAACTATAACCGAGGGGGACAAGCGGTTGGGTTGTTTCCTTGGAAGTTACACTAAAATTGGGGAAAAAATTACTTTGAAGGAGAGTGGAAAAGGGCAACGTGTTCCTCACCCCCGTGTTGCAGTGAATTCTACAAGGACTTCTTCATCACCAAACTTGAAAGGTAGTTTGCACAAGATTTGATTGTTGTGAATGATTTAATTTCATCACACAACTTCGATATATGATTCCGTCCAGCCTTATCGCCATTCTCATCTTCCTTAGAATTTATTTATTTTTAACAAAATTGTTGTTTCTTGATGGTAATCTTCCTTATGCAACAGTTTCTCGACAATGTCTCTCGTGAATTTTTTATGTGGTTTATGGTTTTACCCTTGCCTTTAGAACCCGCCGCCTCTCAAGTATAATCGTTGAAATATCCAGGACCAAAATCCCCCGAAGTGAGGGGGGGCAACTGCCCCCACTAGACCCCATGAGTAATTTATAAGGTATGCATTTTCAGTAATTAATTGCCGACTTTTTCAAGTAATTTCAGGTTCCAAGTGCATCTACTGGAAGCTCAAGATCGAGGAGTCCTAGTTTTGACAATGCCGACCAATATAGAAGTAGAAGACAACAGAAGTTCAAGTAGAGAAACGAGGAGAAGTGGAACTTACAGGGAAGAGCGGACTCCTGGAGAATCATCTCGTGGTTATGAGAATGAGCGAGACTATGAAAGAAAAAGGAGTAGATATGATAGTTCAAGGAGGACACCTGGTATGAAATATATTTACTTTGTAATTTTTGTTTTGTCGTTTACTCATTTGAATGGCATTTCTCTCAAAGTAATAGTTTCAAAATGCTGTCAAATGATTGTTGCAATGTTTATTATACGTCAACCTTATGAGCTACGCCGCTTTGTTTTTGTGTTCTTGTTTAGAATACGAGTGATTTTGCTTTCCCGATTCCTGCTGGTTTTTCTTTGTTGCAATGCATATTGTTATCATATTGAAACTGTTCCTACACCCCAGGTAGATCTAACTGGGATGATGGGCAATGGGAGTGGGAAGATACCCCACGACGTGATGGCCGTGTTTCTAGCAGCAGACACCACGAGCCTTCGCCTTCCCCTATGCTTGTTGGGGCCTCCCCAGATGCACGCCTTGTTTCCCCATGGCTGGGAGGTCGCACCCCTAATTCTGATGGTATGCCATGTACTTCTTGAAAACATCTTTTAAGCTGCAGAAGTTTGAATTTGAAATCATTTTGTATGGCTTTTTAGGCAAATATTTAGACTATTAACCAGAAAGTTGAACGTGCACAGGAGGTGCTGTATCTCCTTGGGATAGCATTGCTCCTTCCCCAACTCCAATTCGGGCATCTGGAGCATCAGTTAGATCTTCAAGTTCCCGATATGGTGGGAAGTTAATTCATGTTACCTTTTCTGGGGATAAGTTGCCATCTTCGGAGGTATTCAGTTTCTCATTTCCTTTTTATTCTATTTCTAGCATCTTATGGAAAAATCTTCCTCAAAATTATGCTCAGCTATACTTTCTATTTAAACTGACAAGAGATATTCTTTTCTTTCTTTTTTGTGGCCTTCTTTTCTGGTTATAGGATGGAGAAGATGGCCCAGATTATATAACAAAAGACCAGAATCAAGAGATCACTGAAAGTATGCGTTTAGAGATGGAGTACAATTCTGACCGTGCATGGTAATTTTGCCTGACTATTTTTTATGAGTTTGTTTAATACAGTACAAATATGCGGATATTAGATGGTTGATTGCTGTAATGTATACACTGTTAAATTTTATTTTTATGTTATACCATAGCATACATCCTTTATATTTACAAGTATGCAAAGAAGTTAAAGAAGCTTCTATTTCAATACCAGGAAGATCATTGTTGGAGTCAACTCCAATTCATGTTTTCTATTTCCAGTACTGGATTTTCATGCCAAATGCCCATGCTGGTTTTGAGTTCCAATATACTTGCTGCATGTTGGTACCATATAGTCTAATTAAAAAATATAATTAATTGGTTATATTGTTCTTATACATAAGTGAACTGTAATTGTGATTGTATAGGTACGATAGAGAAGAAGGTAGCACATTTGGTGCAGAGAGCTCCTCAATTTTCCTTGGCGATGAGGCATCGTTCCAGAAGAAAGAGGCAGAGCTGGCCAAAAGATTGGTATGAGGTTTACATGTCATACGCTCGTCTTTCGTTTGAACTAGGGAACTTAGCAATATCATTAGTAGTTTCTAGCCCATAGAATCGATGTCTCCTTCATGGCTTATAGCATACAACGAGATAACTTCATCAGTGGTAGATCATGGTATGTATATGCTGCAGTTTGTTTTGGAGATTCAAGCCCATAGAATCCACATGTCCTGCAGTTCTTTCACAGTTGCAATAGCTAGATATGGGGGGTTATACTTTGTCTTCCTGGTTACATATGGGAGTAATCTGGCAATATGGAATAGGCATTTAACCAGGTCCAAAAGCAAGGGCAAGGGAGCTTGTGAGTAAATTTTTAATTATATGGTACCGTAGTAATTCGGGTGATGGAATGGGCAGACTGGTTGAGACTTGAATTTAGCCTTCCCCCTCAATATCGTACTTAGTTTGGACAGTTAGGTCTTCTCCCTTCATGTAGAATGTGGTTGCTATGCAATTACGATGTGCCCCTCATGATGGTCGACCTTGACTATTTTACTACTACAATTTGAACATCTCCCCAACCCAAGGAATAAGAGAAGAATAAGAATCTCTAGGAAAGACTTCAAGGTTTAGCAGCATATAACTTGGCTGTTTCCCAATAAAGATGAATATGTAATGATTTTTGCTCTTTTTATGTTTTCTATTTTGGTCTTCAGAAATTACTGAACAATCATAACTCATAAGAAATCAGAAATTACCGTATCCTCAAAAAAAATTTGTCCTATTAAAACACATTTAAAAATATATAGAAATATCTTGAAAGTATATATATAATAAATCAATGTTCAGCAAATCTAAAATAAATACTATGGCTTAATTTTTAATAATGATATGGTTATGAATGCTGCCTAGCTTGTTTCACTACTGGTTTTGATGCACATTGATTCATATTTCGTCTACATCTTCTGCTAAAGCAGCAAGGGATTAATCACGATTGTAAGGAATTTTTCACGATAAAAAACATGTACGTCTCTCTCTTCAATTTTAAAAATAAAATATCTCTGTTTTCTCAAATCTCTCCTCATTTTTCTTCACCATTCTTCAAATCTTTCATCTCAACCTTATCCTCTCAACCTTGTTCCTTTCTCATTGTTCTTCAACATCAGCAAGCTTACGGTCGGATTCCACCGATAAGCGGTATACTAGTATATAATAGCTGGAGTGTAGAGACTGTATTCGAGTATTCTACGGAGAACATGCATAAACAGTAGTGTACTCTATTTTGTGTAATACCCATGGTCCCTATTGATGATTAGGTCATTTCAAGTTATAGCCTTTAATTCCTATTGATCTAATTCTATTGATCTATATGGCAAGAGAAATTAGGGAATTTGATGATCCATGTGTATGATGTTTTTTATCTTGTCACATATTTATGTCTGCAAGCCGGTGGCTGATAATGCTATTCTGCAGTTCTAGTTTACTGTTTATTGTGATTTGTGGGATACGTTAACTGCCGAAGCTTTTAGCAAAATGTTGTTTAAGTCCATTTATCACAACCGTAGGGAGTTTTCCCAGCTACATGAAGAAAAAAAGTGCTTAATATCCGTGTGCCACACTGTCACTACTACATTTTCAATTTTTTCCTTCACAAAATCACCACCTCCAAAATTTCCCTGAATCGATCATCTTCCTCGTCCAATCATCTTCAAAATTTGCTCACATCTTCAATTCATCTCTCTTAATCGATCATCTCCTTCCATTGATCATCTCTCAAAAATCTGTTCACCGCTTCCATCATCATAATAGAGTCTACGGTCCAATCTCACCGCAAAGAAGCGGTATACTAGTATATAATTCTCTTGTCCTTTTTGGGTTTTACAAGTTTTTTACCTGAGTAATGTGATTATTTCAGTCATCCATTGATTTCTTCACCTTATCACAGGTCTGGCGAGATGGGAGCAAGATGACTCTTGCTCAGAGCAAAAAATTATCACAGCTCAGTGCAGATAATGCCCAGTGGGAGGACCGCCAACTTCTAAGATCTGGAGCTGTAAGAGGAACAGAGTTGCAGACTGAATTTGATGATGAGGATGAAAGGAAGGTTATTCTTCTTGTTCATGGTAGGAAATCATTTCTTCCCCATATCTAATGTATGAATGTTATGTATGACCCAGAACCAAAGTTCCTATATCTGTTTAGAGGTTCTCATTTTTCTCATAACAGATACAAAGCCCCCATTTCTCGATGGGAGGATTGTTTACACGAAACAAGCTGAGCCAATTATGCCACTAAAAGACCCTACATCAGATATGGCTATAATATCACGCAAAGGATCGACTCTTGTCCGAGAAATTCACGAGAAGCAGAGGATGAACAAGTCAAGGCAACGATTTTGGGAACTTGCTGGCTCAAAACTAGGTGATATCCTTGGTGTTGAGAAGACTGCAGAACAGGTATGCTTAAACTTTTAATTTTCCGAGGACATTAGGCTAACAACTTTGTATTGAAAAGACATGTTTCTAAATCTTTTGCTTATTAATTGCCAGATTGATGCGGATACTTCTGTAGTAGGGGAACAAGGTGAAGTTGATTTCAAGGAAGAGGCCAAATTTGCACAGCATTTGAAGAAGGGTGAAGCAGTGAGCGATTTTGCAAAATCAAAAACACTATCACAACAACGACAGTATTTGCCCATATTTTCTGTTCGAGAGGAGTTGCTGCAGGTTTTCCATAAGCCCCTTGAAAAGAACTTAAAATCCATAATTTTTGCTTCTTTTTTTTTCCCCCTAATTCAGTGGTCTTTCATCAATGAAGGTGGTCCGCGAAAATCAGGTTGTGGTGGTGGTTGGAGAAACTGGTTCTGGGAAGACAACACAACTTACCCAGGTTGGTTGAGTTTTATGTATAATCGCAATTATACATCTATGCATCTATATTGACTCTCAAATTTTATGGTTCACTATTAAACAGAAGTTGTCATAAAATGGTTACTTCAATTTACTAATTTTACCCAATTTTTATTTTTATAAAATAATATCTCTTAATAATTATACAGTCCTTGTCTGTTCCCTGACGTGTGAATATTGGCAGTACCTGCATGAAGATGGCTACACAATCAGTGGCATTGTTGGTTGCACTCAACCGAGGCGTGTAGCGGCCATGAGTGTTGCTAAAAGAGTAAGTGAAGAATTGGAAACTGAGCTTGGTGATGAAGTTGGATATGCAATCCGATTTGAGGATGTGACTGGGCCTAACACGGTGATAAAGGTAATGAGACGCGTCTGTTCTTTCCCCTTCTGAAAGAGTATTTTGTTGTAGGCCTTTGGCATTCTTGTATCGATCATAATTAAAATTGCATATCTATGCAGAATTAAAAATTCAGTTTTTTTCTATATTTTCAGTACATGACTGATGGTGTGCTTCTAATGGAGACACTAAAAGATTCTGATCTCGAGAAATATCGGTATGAATTTTATTACTAATTTGATATTGGAATTTAAATGTCATCATTGGGGTAACTTGTACCAAGTATTTCACCTTCTGTATCTTATCTTTTAGTGTGGTCGTAATGGATGAAGCACACGAGAGATCACTAAGTACCGATGTGCTATTTGGGATCCTCAAGAAAGTCGTGGCCAGACGTCGTGATTTCAAGCTGATTGTAACATCTGCCACTCTAAATGCTCAGAAATTCTCAAATTTTTTTGGGAGGTAATCATCTTTTGTTTGGACAACTAGTCTAGGAAAATTTGGTTTGCATCTTCTTTTTGTCCTTTGCACAGTAGAACTCCTTACCAGAGGCGAATTTTTCAAAATAGCCCTCTTCTATTTGTTTTGGACAACTCATCTAGAAAGTCTGGTTTGCTTGTGTTTTCTCCTTTACACAGTAAAACTCTTTGCTAGAGGTGAATTCTATATGTAAATGATTTGAATGTTATTTTTATTTTTATTTTTTAAATGTCTACAACATCTAATGTCTAATTTAATCTTATTAAAATTTTCCTTCATCTTCACCTCCGTCAACTCATCTTCTTCCTCACACCTTTCTCCATCCCTCTACGCACCAGTCCCCCCTTTCCCCACCTGCTTCCCCTCCCTCCCTGCATTCCCCATCCCCCCTGCTTCTCGGGAGACTCCCAACTGTCTCTCTAATCGGGAGGTGCTTGGGAGGATGTAGGGTTGGGGTTGAGAAGAAGGTGATGAAGGTGTTTTGGAATATCAACTAAAAGGAGGCTATTTTACAGAAAATTAGTGAGGTTTTCATTCTTTCACCAACTTGGTCCTTTCTTAACAAATTTCCTCTACTAATTTCTGTGCAGTGTACCAATATTTCGCATTCCGGAAGAACTTTTCCAGTTAAAACCTTGTACAGTAAAACACCATGTGAGGATTATGTGGAAGCTGCTGTAAAACAGGCTATGACCATCCACATTACAAGTGATCCAGGTGATATACTCATCTTCATGACCGGGCAAGATGAGATTGAGGCAACCTGTTATGCTCTTGCTGAGCGCATGGAGTCGCTCGAATCCTCAAACAAGCAAGTTCCTAAGCTGTTAATTCTTCCCATATACTCTCAGCTTCCCGCCGACTTGCAAGCAAAGATATTTCAGAAAGCCGAAGATGGAGCTCGCAAGTGTATTGTTGCTACAAACATTGCTGAGACGTCTTTGACAGTTGACGGGATCTTCTATGTCATTGACACGGGTTATGGTAAAATGAAAGTGTATAACCCGTGTATGGGTATGGATGCTCTCCAAGTATTCCCTGTTAGTCGAGCTGCTGCTGACCAGCGAGCTGGACGTGCTGGAAGAACAGGGCCTGGAACTTGCTATCGACTATATACAGAGAGTGCATATCTAAATGAAATGCTGCCCAGTCCTGTGCCAGAGATCCAAAGAACCAACCTTGGCAATGTGGTTCTGTTGCTAAAGTCTTTAAAGATTGACAACTTGTTGGATTTTGATTTTATGGACCCCCCTCCTCAAGAAAACATCCTTAATTCCATGTACCAGTTGTGGGTTTTGGGTGCTCTTAATAATGTTGGGAATTTAACAGATCTTGGTTGGAAAATGGTCGAGTTTCCGCTTGATCCACCCCTTGCCAAGATGCTTTTGATGGGTGAGCAGCTAGGATGCATTAATGAGGTTTTGACAGTTGTGTCGATGCTTTCGGTACCATCTGTTTTTTTCCGACCCAGGGATCGGGTGGAGGAGAGTGATGCTGCAAGGGAGAAATTTTTCGTGCCGGAGTCTGACCATCTCACACTTCTGAATGTGTACCAGCAATGGAAGGCTAATCAGTATCGGGGCGACTGGTGTAACGACCATTTTCTTCATGTTAAGGGGTTGCGCAAGGCTAGAGAGGTAAGATCCCAGTTATTAGACATTCTCAAGACATTGAAGATACCACTCACATCTTGTGGTCCAGACTGGGACGTCGTGAGAAAAGCCATATGTTCCGCGTACTTCCGTAATGCAGCACGACTCAAGGGAGTCGGGGAGTATGTCAACTGCAGGAATGGAATGCCATGCCACTTGCATCCAAGCAGTGCTCTTTATGGTTTAGGTTATACTCCAGATTATGTAGTTTATCATGAGTTAATCTTGACGACAAGAGAGTACATGCAATGTGCCACGTCGGTGGAGCCCCAATGGCTGGCCGAGCTGGGTCCCATGTTTTTCTCGGTAAAGGATTCAGATACGTCAATGTTGGAGCATAAGATGAAACAGAAACAAGAGAAAACGGCCATGGAAGAAGAGATGGAGAACTTGAGGAAAGTGCAAGAGGATAAAGAGAGGGAGACTAAGGAGAGGGACAAGGAACAGCAACAAGTTTCAATGCCCGGATTGAAACGAGGCTCTTCTACTTATTTGAGACCAAAGAAACTTGGTTTGTAGATTTTGTTTTGTTGTACCATTCATACTGTACTCTCAGTATGTTGAACCTCGACTAATGGTATGTTTGGTAAAGTAGATTGAATAGTAATAGTAAAAAATAAATAAAATAAATAAATTTTGTTCATTGATTAGTTATATCCAGTGATATGTACCAAGCATGCAATCTGCGTTTGAAATGTATGTTTTCTTTTAAGTATAGAAGTAAATTTATAGTAAATAATTTTTTGTTAGTCAAAGATGGAAATAAATTATATTCACTTGTTACGATTATTTCATGCAACGATATTCACTCGTCACAATTGCATGAACTTTGATTGTTCGTAATTTTTTGTGGAATCATATTCACTTGTTACGACTTCATGAAATTTGATTGTTCGTAATTCTTTCAATTATTTATCACTCGTGCAATGGTGTTCACTTGTTTGGATTTTATGAATTTTGTTCATATGAATTTCAATTTTTTTGGAAATTATTCAATTATTGACTATTTAGTGCATTTCAATTGTTACGTTTGTATGAATTTTGTTTCATTTATATGAATATTGATTGTTAGTAAATAATTCAATTATTGATTATTTCATGCAATGATATTCACTTGTTACCATTGTATGAATTTTGATAGTTCTTAAATTATTCATAATTGGATTTGTTTGTTCAATGGTAATCACTTTGTTACGATTCCTTATAAATTGTTGACTATTGTGCAAGGTAGCACTTGTATTTTAAACCAACTATTTGAAAAAGAAAGGGAGTCTTGGCTTATGTTGAAGTTAAACTATATATGTCTTGTTACCATTTTCATTTCCTTTGGTGTAGGTGGGGTTGGGCGAAGTTGTATTCAATTTCATTTTGGTAAATTTCGTGTAACGAACAAAACACAAGATTTTTATGTTTCTAGATTGTTAAGAGGTCGACAATTATTCGAGTGCACACCTTTGAGTATTTTGGAGTCGGTCTATTGTAACAATTCTTCTCATTAACAGTCAATATGTTCTTTCCTGCATGCATTCAGATCACATCATCTATTTGATCGACTCGTGCCATTTTGTGTAGACATCCAAGATGTTAGTGTCATTTGTGAATTCAACATTTTTCTTCAGCTCGTCCCTAGTCTCCTTCATCAATATTGGAATTTATGTATCACCATTGGAGTAACTTGTATAAAGTATTTCACATTCTGATTTTTATCTTGTAGTATCATTGTAATGCATGGTGCACATAAGAGATCACTGTGTACATAGTGCTACCAGGGATCCTTGAGAAAGTCGTGGACAGTCCAACCTAGACGTTGTGATTTCAAATTCATTGTAACATTTGCCAATCTAAATACTCAAAAGTTCACAATTTTTTTTCTTCACATTCTTAGTGCGCATAATTCTCAATATCTTAGAGAACGATATTGACTCTATCTTCAAATAAATGTTTGGATTTTTATGATTATTTTTTAAAAAGAGTTGCTTAATAATGAATATCAAAGGCATATGTATTATTAGAGGAGGAGAAGCATTAAGTTGGAGTTTATTCACTAGATTTGGTAGAAAAGATTGAATAGCAATTAACACTAACAAAGAAGAAAAATTTTAAAATTTTCTTCATTATAGCATTTAATTTTGTCTAGTCGACTAATCGAGTCTCAAGTCCCTTTTCTCCATGATCAATTCTTTACAATTACGCATGTCCACTTAGTTGTCAAAATATACATTTACTTCAAAATTCTACTGGTAAATATAGATCCTTTAGATTAAGATTCTGATTTCAAGTTTAACCAAATGAAATGAACTATATCGAGTGTTATAAATTTTCTCTTCAATTCTAGTTATAAGGTAATTCATTTTGGTTTGATTCCGATGGGTAATCAAATATCTCTTAAATCTAAACTAAATGCAAGGCATGTAATCCTTTGTCCTAGTAGGTTGATTTGTTACAAATTATACAACAAAAATGCACTTTAAGCTAATTTTTTTTTAAAAAATTACTTATATGTGCTATTTCTTATAAGTAAATAAATAAAATTTATAATAAATAATTTTTTGTTGGTGAAAGTTGAAACTAAGTGGTTACTTATTTTGAGACTATAATATTGTCAAAATAAGTAATTATTTCTAATTATAAATAGCAAAAATAATATATTCAAACACTACAGTTTTAAGCTTCTTTTAAGCATAGTCAAACACGACTCAATATTAGATTAATTGAGCTTAAGCAAGACTCGTATGAGCTTGTTTTTAATTGTCTCGATAAACAAAAAATTGATCTAAAATAGATGTCCCCATAATCTTAAGGGCAAATTACACAAGTACACTAAATTTTAGGGACTTTTTGAAAAGTCATTGTAAATACAATGTAAATACTCCTAAAATCATATAACAACCATATTTTTTTTTTATTGTTTTTCAATTCCAAAAATCAAACATACAGTGATGAACCTTCAAAATCCACAACATCCACAAATTACTCCAAAATCAAACATACATAATTCAATTCAAGCATATTCTTATTCAATTTTGTCAAAATTACAGAAGTTTCAAACATATTCACGTTTAAAATATCGTATTCTAGCAATAATTTTATCTCATATTCCGATTTCAATCTCCAAAGGTAAATTATCTCATATTCCAATTTCAATCTAGACACATCTTTCTTCATTCACTTTATTATAGATTTGTAATTTCTTATATTTTTGTTTGTGTTAATGTATATCAAATTTCAACTTTATATCAATGGTATTGAGTAAGGTCTTCTGAAAATGTGTGTGAATATCAATTACCAATTACAGAGATGCATACAATGTAATTGTAAAAATGTAAATATGAATATGAATTGAGGATTTGAGTAGAAAAGTGACATGTTGTCACTTTTGCTTAAAAAGTGATAGAACTATGTATACAAGTGACACAACAAATTTTGATCACAATCTTCTGTGTAGTTGATTTAATTGCTGGATTTAATATTTGTTGTGCATAATTGAGTAACATGAAGTATTGAGAATGATCAAATATTAGTGTATCATTTTTCTTTGTTTTGAATATGAATCGAGGTTTTAGATAGAAAAGTAACATGCTCTGTCACTTTTTGCTTAAAAAGTGACAAACAATGTATACAAGTGATATAACAAATTTGGATCACAATCTTCTCCATGGTTGATTTAATTCCTAGATTTAACTTGATATTCGTTGTGCATTATGCAGTGTAATAAATTATTGAGGATGATCAAACATTAATTTATCACTTTTCTATCTAATGACTCAATTCATATTCAAAACAAAGAAAAACGACACATTAATGTTTGATCATTCACAATACTTCATGTTATTCAATAGTGCACAACAAATATCATATTAAATTTAGTAGTTAAATCAACCATATATTCAAACAAAAAAGTTGGCTCAATTAGTGCAGCCTAGTCAAATATATAGAAACAAGATCCATTTAAGAACCTTTAGGTTACGTGATAATAGTGCTAAATGGCCGGGTGACCCAACCATTTTTTCAAAATGGTCGTTGACCAATTTTAGTATGTAAATTACAAAATATAACCCTGTCTTGTATTCCATATTCTTTTCTTTGCTTATTACATTTCAAATACTTTCAAATTCAATCCATTTCATCTGCTCAAAAAGAAAATTCCAAGTTAGAATCTAACCCATTTCAAGGTTAGATTCCAACTCATTTCATCTATGTAAGAAATTTCATTTAAAAGTAGAAATTCATATGCTTTTATCTTCTTCTTTTAATTCACAGTAGAAATTTTGAATTTTATGGTATAAATTATGAAAATATGTATACATCTGAGTATGCATTGTGATTTTTGTTTTAAATTTCTGAAAATCTGAATTTATTTGAAGTGGTTAATTGAAAAATTAATTAAAAATATGTAAATTCGCGTTAACAATCTCATGGTTTGTTAATAGACCTCCTAACATACCAATGGTCTGCTAACATACCACAAGTCTCTGTTGTTTTTAAAGAGACCATGTCGTACATGTGCGTGCATGTGGTCCGTTAATGGTTTGTTAATGATGATTTATTAAGTAATAGTATTTAAGTTTTTTTTTTTATGTAAAAGAGGCCTTTTCAACTTATTTAATCATGATCGTAGAAGTTTCTCCTCTACTGGCCCACAAAACACATATACGTATGTCTTCATCTTCATTCTCAAAATTAATTTTTCTCTATCATGTGTTCTTCAAATTCAATCTCCTCAAATCAAATTCTTAAATCTATATTCTTCTTCATCTGCTATATCATTCTCAAAATTGATTTTTCTCCATCATATCTTCTCAGTTCTTCAAATTTCTTCTCCTCAAATCAAATTCTCAAATCTACTTTCTTCTTTATCTACTACATATTTGAATTGCCATTGAATTTGAATCGTAACCTATGGTCGGATCCACCGCAGAAAAGTGGTATATACTAAAATAAGTTAAGCGCTTTTGTTATTCGAGTGGTTTGACATGACATTTTAGCCAACGTGGCCTTCATGCTACTATTACTATTTTGGAATTTTTTTATAGATAAGCTACTTTTTAAAAAGAATTTCAAAAAACCATTCTTGTTACATATATTCTAAAAATATTATTTTTAAAAAAATCATTAATTTAATTTATTATACTATATATTACATATAGTAACTAAATCCTTAAAAATCGAAATTGATTGGAGATAAATATTTAATTGTTATTAGTTGAAGAGAAATTGCAGCTAATTAATTCTTGGCCCAACAAAAAAAAAAAAAAACTCTTCCCTCAGAACACGATGTGCGATTCTCCGTGAAGTACAACTCTGATTAGATTAATAACATAAGGTAAGTTTTGTTTCAATTTAACAATTTGACCCATTATAGTTTGTTATTGGTCGAACTTTTCGCAGTGGATGCGTTTATGGATGTATTTGATGTTTATAATCTATTACATTCTGATGTGTTAAATGCGTTATCTGATATGAAGTCATTGCGCTTGTTGTTATCTGTTAAAAGAATTCTAGTTTGAATAATTATATTACAATAAACTACTAGGAGTCATGGTTTTGAATATACATGTTACATTTAGAACAACTGAGTATGTTACATTCAATGTGTTGATGATGAATAAGTCAGTAATAACGATTGTTTATGTTACATTTAATTTGTAACATAATATTTTATGTTCTCATTTAGTATTAAATTGCAGTGACTAATTATTCCGATGTAATACAACATTAGTATCGTTTGATTTTACTGCTCAATTTTTATTTTTGGCTGTAGTATTGTTAAAAGTTAGATGTTCATTTGTAATTCTATGTATCGGAATCTGTAACATACGTAACATTTGACGTTATTTGTTAAAAGAATTCAAGTTTCCATAAGTATGATAGGTAAAAAAAATGAATTGTTATTTGTTACATATTGTCCATTGTTCTTTGGATAAGCATGTTACATTCAATTGGATAATCGTGTTAGTTATATTCATGTTAAGATTATTTTTATTCAATGTTACTGTTCAATGTCTCATTGCAGTATCTTTGGTTAAGTTTACATGTTAACATAAAATGCCATGTACGTAACATTTGACATGATTTGTTAAAAGAGTTCAAGTTTGGGTAATTATGCTACATAGAAATGAATGTTTACTTATTTTCTGTTGTCCTTTGATCTTTGAAAAATTATTTTAAATTCAATCGGTTGGTTATAAAATCAACAGTACCTATGATTGGTTATGTTACATTGAAGTTGTAACATGTAATCTTTTGGTTATATTTGATATTGTGGATTTACGTTTGTTGCATTGGATGTTACTAGTCAATATATTTCGTGGTAGTATTGTTAAATGTTACATATCTTAAATGTAACGGATTGATGTTGCCCGTAAATGGTTACAGCTATGATAATGTATGTAATAATTTAAAATGATTATTTACATTTGACGTTTATTTGTAGGGATGAAGACTATAAACGTTCTCATTGATAACAATGGAGAAATATTAGGAATTTTGGTACCACATGATTGTAACTACGTCTAGTTTGTTGATATGGTAATGTCCGTATTGAATTTGGATTGAAATAAAATGGTAATAGTGTTACATTATGATGTGAGTGGTGGATTGGCTCCTATAAGGATAACTAATGATAATGAAGTATTGTTCTATTTACGATTAAAAAGTAAGGAACATGTACAAATAATTTACCCGCTTCGAGTTACCGTTACAAATCCATTAGAGAATATTAGCTCAGTCGAAAGTTTGATTAATTCGCATGATATTGTTGGTGGTGGACTCGATTCAGAACATATTACTAATAGTAGTATGTGTAGTGATGATACATTTAGTTGTAATGTTTACCAAACTATTTTAGATGTGGCAGAAGTTGAATTTGACGTTGAGAATTGTGTGAGTGATCATCTGGACTTTGACGGTATTGATAGCTGGATGATTTTCAAGGATAAAAAAGTTTTGAAGAAAAAAATATCTTTATACACCATTTAGAATAATTATTAGTACATTGTGTATAGATCCGATAAAAAAGAATATGTTCTCAAGTGCAAAGATGATAACTGCATGTGGCAATTTAGAGCTTCTAAAATGAGTGACATATGGATGTTTAAGATAAGGTTCATAAGATACGGTCATACTTGTTCGATTGATATAATTATAGGAGATCATAGACAGGCAACGAGTATGCTTTTGGGAGATTGGATAAAACACAAGTTTATGGATGCCAAAACTATATACACTCCGAGAGATATTATAAATGATGCATCGAAAATATACACTGTAACATTGAGTTATGGAAAGACTTAGAGGGCACGTGAGTATGCCTTTGGAAAGATATTAGGAAATCTAGATAAATCATATAGTTACATCCCATCTTATTTGTACATGTTAATGGAGAAGAATACATGTAGTTTACACGTGTTGAGACAAGTATGAACAATAATTTTAAATACTTGTTTATTGCACTGGCAGCTTAGTTGCTAGGATGGAGAAATTGCAAACATGTGGTTGTGATAGACGGAATATTCTTGACAGGACGTTACGGTGGTACACTTTTTACAGCTTGCATACAAGATGCGGACTATAACATATTCATTCTTACTTTTGGAATTGGTGATGGTGAGGATGACAATTCATGGGAATGGTTCTTATCAAGGTTCAATGAGACTTACGGAGAAATGGATGAGATGTGTATCATCTCTGACAGGCATGGAAGCATACAAAAGGCAATCGAACGGGTATATCCAAACATGACACAATGTTTCTCTGCATATCATTTGTTACAAAATTTAAAGAGGAGGTTTGAGAATGTTGTGAAACACATTAGAAAGTCATTTAATGCAGCCGCTAGGTCTTATACAATTGACGAATTTGATTACCAAATGAATGTATTGGACAAAATACATGAGGGCATCCAACCTTATCTGGTAAGTCATCTTTTATTCTTTATTCAACCAATATCATTTGTATGTTTTTCATAAATTGCTTTGGGTGTAACAATATGTTGTGTGAAGGATAAGGTCGGGTATTATAGGTTGTCGAGAGCTCATATGCCAACTAATAGGTACACTACGATGACATTGAATATCGTGGAGTCAGTAAACGCTGTGACAAAATCAATAAAGAATTATCCAATTGTAACAATAGTGAAAAGCTTGATAAACATATTGCAAGAATGGTTTTACAAGAATATGAATAAGGCGCATTCCACGTTTACACGGCTTTCAACCAAGAATGATAATTTGTTGCCGAAAAATTCTAGAAACGCACACAAATTGAAGGTAACTACATGATTTAAATGGTGGGTATGGTTGCATCAAATTAGATTGAATATATGTTATGGATTTATTAGTGTTGTAGTTTTAATACAGGTTTCGGATTCAAGCAATGTCCTATATCAAGTTACCGACGAGAATACACAAAATTTGGTCAACATTGAAAAATACAATTGCACATGTAATAGAATTGAATAAATGTTACAATATCAATCAAGAGAGATCTGTTTTGTTACAGTTACATAATTGAGATTTGTCTATGAAATTTTTTGAATGTTTGATATATTAATTTGATTGTGGTGTGTATCTCAAATTTGGCAAATGAATTGTATAGTAAACGAATAAAAAATTGTTTTCATTTCCCACAGCACAGTCGTCGAGCATCAAGAAAGCAATATTAAACATCCTGCTTTCATCTAAATTTTGATAGTTGTTCTCATCAGTGCATAATTGCATCCTATAACGTGATTCATAAAAAAATGTCCTGCTTTTATATAAAATTTCACAAAACCACAATTGACATATGACGAACATTAGCTTGGATATATATGAGTGTCGATCGATCTTGAAGTTGTTACATTTGCAAAACATTAGCTTGGATATAATATAGTTAATCAATCAAAAATAGACACATGTTACATAACAACCAAAAAAGATAGTCGTTACATTTGCAAAACCAACTCTAAACTTCGACAATATCATTTTGATATAGATCATCGAATCTAAAAACCTATAGATACATGTTACATAACAACAAAAAGGTTGTAAGATATTAGCCTATGCTACGTAATACATATTTTTCATTGTCTAACTGAGTTAAGATTGTCATGTCGGGACGTAAAATAACAAAAATAGCATCATTAAAATCAATGGATGTTTAACTCCTATTTTGCATTCCTTTTTTTAGCAACCTTCCTCGGTTTTCTTTCCCTCCTGAACGTGAAATCGGGATTTGTTTTATATCTCTCACTACGCTTGTCCATTCCACATTTGTATAAAAATGTTGCCAAATGCGTCCTTTCGATTGTTGCATCAAATGGATTTGGCATTTCTTCTATATTTCCATTCAGTATGTGTTCAGCATACTTGATGACAAAAATTCTGTAATTAATCCTTGTAAAAATAATATATTCGACATCAAATAAGTTGTAACTGTTGATGATAGGTGTGATACATAAAGAAAATAAATATTAATGTAGATATTAACCCATTATCTTACTGAGGAATGTCGTGTATAAGATTGATGGCTAGAGGTTTGATCTATTCCACTCCATCGACAAGTGATGGTTGTCATACATCAATTCTGACCAACAGGTGAGGGATGATGCATGCAAATGATTGCACATCGGCCATAGCTTCTATCTCTCTTATAATCGACCAACATGAGTTGAAAATATTTAACAATCTTGTTTTTATGTCAAAGTGTCCAAGTATCCAATGTACTTGATCACCCATCATAATGGGCATCAATTCATGATCAATATCTGCTCATGGTGTGTTACAATGCAAATATTCACCAAGTGGATATTCAAGCATGGACACATTTCTGAAAATGGCATTGACGTCATTCGTGAAAGATGGAAATATACCCCTGACCATGCCGCTAAAAAATATGTCCGTAGTGGTAGCATTTAATGTCATTTCTAGGCTACAAGTGGTCAACTTTCTCGTGTAGTAAAAACACATATCTATATGTTGTGAAATCAGGGTGGGTAATAATATACAACAGTAAATACGCGTTAATAGGTGACACCAATATGATATGTAACATCTACATATTGCCATATACATCAATATCTATTTGTAACTTCTTTAGCAATGCAGATACAAAATAACAAATAGTGTAATATCAGTATGATATAGAGATGTAACACATAATGCCAAATTTTATATATAAAACTCATGATTTAATTATTTGTAACATATGTATCATCAGTGATACAGAATATCAATTCGTGTAACATAGTCAGTGATAAAGAATATCATTTGTAACATCTGTCTCAATCAGTGATACATAATTTAGGTTTGAATAATTGTGGTACAAAAAAATGAATTATTACTTGTTATCTGTTGTCCAGTACTATGATTGCTTTAGTTACATTGAAGTTGTAACTTGGAATCTTATAGTTAATATGTATAAACATGTAACACAAAAATATGTATAGAAAATACAATACCGTGTCTCTTAGAGATTCATCAATGTCTCGAAGCTTGTACCACCAAGTCTTATCGCTAACCTCAACAGGGCTAAAATTGAAAGGGGATCAATGTTTATTTTTTTCACCAAAAACTTTCTTATCCTATATAACACGAATACACATTAGAATGCATTTATTTAATGGATTACGTAATATATAAAGATAATGATGTCTTATACATTGTCGGGTCCATATCCATCACGAAATCAAACGTTAAATGATCTAATGTTCTCAATAGTAGGTGGAACCAACCCATACTTGAATGCACATACATCAAATCAAAAACTTGATGTTGATGCCACTTCATTCTGCTATCGTGCAATGAATGGATATTTGGTTAAAATGCTTGGTCTTCATTGACGTTTCACCGGTATTTTGATTGTTGTCTCGTCATGTACATCGTCAGTATTTTTGCAATTAATCTGTATACAAATATTGAAAAAGGCACACGTGATGAATTTTCTAAATCAAATTGATTGTCTTTGTTGTTTGGATATACCTAAATCGTTTCATAGTGATCTTGATTTTCTACACTCTTTATTATCTATTCAACTTGTTTCATCACAACATCATGTCATTATCGTATTGATATGTGTTCTTGACTTTATTAAGTAGATCAGATACGTGAACAACGTCGGGGATGTCTCCCGTTTAATTATTTGGACCACTGTCACCAAAACCTACCTGAAAAATAAAATGTAGCATGTGTGATTTGAAAATAAAACGATTCTAATAATATGATAACTTGTAAAGGATTTTAAATTTTTTGTATATTGAAAACAGTTACCTTTGTTGAAAAGTCTGCACGGTTGTTGAAGACAACCACTTGCCTGTTATGGACTTCGGATTCTGATTTTGAGGATAGTTTGGTCCTTAACTCGTTCATAAAGATATCAAGTTTTGTATCAAGATCCCAATCAAGTGCCTTAATATCGAACTTCAAGTCGGTTTGTTAGGAGATTATTCGGTCTTGTCGCAATTGTATATCCACCACGAGGTTACTTAATTGTTTCAATCTGACAGTGCGATCCTCTTGAAAATACAACCACATTGACTATGGGATAATGTTTAAAAAACATATGTCAGAATTTAGGTTTCCTTCGGGAATGATTTGGACTTTTTTGGGACATTGCTATTCCAGACTACTCCTGGATTATAGTTAGTAGGTGCATTGAACTTTTTGATTTCATAACAGAAGAAGTCAACGAAATCATTATCATCATCGTGTGTTGTTGCAGGTATATCACTACCAAAGAAACTAGCTAGGTATGATGCCTATGTCTCTCCTCTTCATCTGATTGCATGTGATTCACTTCTGTCAATATTATACATGCAAAAATTTAATTTTGCAACAACAACATTATATAATCTAGACAACGATCATTAAAAAAATAACAACATAACAAATCTATGATATATAATAACTTATATATGGTAAATCAAAATTAAACTTCTCCAGTTGAGACGTTGTTACACACAAGTAACATCAATCTGATTTGTGACATATGCACATTGCCATATACATCAATATCCATTTGTAACTTCTTTACCAAACACAGATACAAAATAACAAATCATGTAATATCAGTCTGATTTGGAGATGTAACACATAATGCCAAATTTTACATATAAAACTTATGATTTCATTATTTGTAACATCTGTATCATCAATGATACATAATATCAATTCATGTAACATAGTCAGTGATAAAGAATATCATTTGTAACATCTGTATCAATCAGTGATACATAAATTAGGTTTGAATAATTGTGGTACAAAAAAATGAATTATTACTTGTTATTTATTTTCACTACTTATGATTGCTTATGTTACATTGAAGTTGTAACATGCAATCTTATAGTTAATATGTATGAACATGTAACACAAAAATATGTATAGAAAATACAATACCGTGTCTCTTATAGATTCATCAATGTCTCGAAGCTCGTACCACCAAGTCTTATCGCTAACCTCAACAGGCTTAAAATCGAAAGAAGGGATCAATGTTTATTTTTTTCACCAAAATGTTCTTATCCTATATAAAATGAATACACATTAGAATGCATTTATTTAATGGATTGCATGATATATAAAGATAATGATGTCTTATACATTGTCGGGTCCATATCCATCACAAAATCAGACGTCAAATGCTCTAATGTTCCCAATAGTAGGTGGGACCAACCCATACTTGAATGCACATACATCAAATCGAAAACTTGATGTTGATGCCACTTCATTTTCTGTTGTCCTGCACTGAATAGAGATTTGGTTAAGATGCCTGGTCTTCGTTGACGTTTCACCGGTATTTTGATTATTGTCTCGTCATGCACATAGTCAGTATCTTCACAATCAATATGTATACAAGGATTGAAAAGGCACATGTGATGAATTTTCTTAATCAATTGATTGTCTTTATTGTTTGGATATACCTAAATCGTTTTAGAGTGATCCTAATTTTCTACACTCTTTATTATCTCTTCAACATGTTTCATCACAACATCAGTGTAAAATGAATTTTCAAGAGTGTCGCAAATATTGTCATTATTGCATTGATCTGTGTTCCTAAGTTTATTAGGTAGATCAGCTACATGAACAACGTCGGGAAGTCTCTCGTTGAATTAGTTGGACCATTGTCACCAAAACCTGCCTGAAAAATGAAATGTAGCATGTGTGATTTGAAAATAAAACGATTCTAGTAATATGATAACTTGGAAAGGATTTTAAATTTTTTGTATATTGCAAAACGGTTACCTTTGTTGAAAATTCTGCACGGTCATTGAAGACAACCACTTGTTCCAGCCTTCGGATTTTGATTTTGAGGATAGTTTTGGTCCTTAACTCGTTCATAAAGATATCAAATTTTGTATCAAGATCCCAATCAAGTGCCCTAATATCGAACTTCAAGTCGATTTGTTAGAAGATTATTTGGTCATGTCGCAATCGTATATCCACCATGAGGTTACTAAATTGCTTCAATTCGAAAGTACGATCCTCTTGAAATACAACAACATTGACTATGGGATACTGTTTAAAAAAACATATGTTAGAATTTAGGTTTCTTTCGGGACTGATTTGGACTTTTTTGGGACATTGCTATTCCGGACTACTCATGGATTGGACTTAGTATGTGCATTGAACTTTTTTTATTTCATAACAGGAAGAGTCAACGAAATCATTGTCATCATCGTGTGTTTTGCATGTATATCACTAGCAAAGAAACCAGCTAGGTATGATGCCTATCTATCATCTTCATATGATTGCATGTCATTCACTTCCATCAATATTATATATGTAAAAATTTAATTTTGCAACAACAACATTATATAATCTAGACAACGATCATTAAAAAAATAACAACATAACAAATCTATGATATATAATAACTTACGTCTAGTAAATCAAAATTAAACTTATCCAGTTGAGACATCGTTACACGCGTTGAAGTATTAGTCCAATTCAAGACACGGGGGCCATATGTGATGTAATTTGGTGCATATTTTTTTTTTTAAGGGACAACTTCATAAATCCAAATTTGAAAAGAAAGACCGAATCCACATAGTCTATACATGAATATATCCTTTTTAATACCATCATCATATGTACCATATGTACGCTTCGTTAAAGCAATATTCAAATAACTGAATGTATTGTTAAAAAGTTCCTTCTTCCATGCGTATGTATCCGTGAACACATATTCAACCAGACTAAATGTGACATTTGTTACCTATTTTTTATACGGCGTAGTTAATAGATATGATGTTGTGAGATAAAAATTCTAATTTTCACAATATCTTCATCTTTTGAGTTGGATGACATGTTCTTAAAAACTTGCTTAACGTCTTTGTTGTAAACACTTTTTAACTCGCCAAAATAGTTATGCCTCAATAGTGATTTAGCCGTGTGAAGCTTAGGTATGACATCAGAACTAGTACATTTTAAACCAGTAACTATACAAAACTCCTCAATTGAAAATCTCAGTAATTTGTCGGAGTTATTGAACCTCATTTCTTGCTAGTTTGGCTGTCTAACCTCAATCAATAACATATTGTGTATCAATTGATGCTGAAGATAAATTACATTTAGATCAAGAAAGTGTCCAAAACAAGTAGTACCGAATAACCCTTTTTGTGTATCATTCATCTTCTGATTGAGAGACATAATCTCATCATGAGGTGTTGACACCATTAGTCTCGCTTCAATCCTATCATTAGAGTTTATACAAAAATTTCCATCTTGAAATTTACAAATGAGCATGACATTCAGTCATCGACTACATATCATAATTAAAAGTGTAATATAATTATCAAATATATATCATTTGTATCGAAAATAGCTATAACAACCACAAACAGAGCACATAATCCCTTCAATTTCAACATTTGTAACAATCTATGTTACAAAATTGAGATGTAACACATAATAACAATTTTCACACAAAAAACTCATGATATACTCAATTGTATCATATGTATGAATCAGCGATATAGAATATCGATTGGACATTAAAAATCAAAACATCATATTAAACATCAATGTTACAAACATCATATTAAAACATCAATGTATCAATAACAAGTTGTATCATCTTTATCATTCATTAATACATAATAACCAATTGTGTAACATATGTTACATAATAACATCATATTAACATCAGTGTTACAAAACATCATATAGAAATCAGTGTAACAAAACAGTATATTTGTAACATCTTTAGTGGTCAGTATTACATAGTAACAATTGTATAACATATGTTACAGAATAACAAATTTTGTAACATGTGTTACATATTAACAAATTGATATGTAACATAATCTGTATTATGTTGTAACAATTTAATCAAGAATATTGAATTAATTAAAAATAGAGTGCTGAATCAAAACATCATATTAATATCAGAGTTACATAACAGTGTATTGTAACGTCTTTAGTAGTTAGTGTTACATAATAACCAATATTTTACAAAAAACTCATTTCAACAAAAATATATAAACGAGAACTTTAATTGCAACAATAGACATTTTGAATGGTTCGAGACACCTGTAGAATGTATTTTTTCCGTTTGAAATTTTTATTGGATGCTCATGTGGGTTTTGCATGCCTTTATTTTTGTTGTCTCTTTCATCTTTGGTGAATTTTTGGGTGTAGAAAATGTTATGCGCGGGTGACTTGAAGTGTTTGACTCCGGCATAGTTTCTTCTCCCAGCGATGCTGTCTTCGACCTAGTGAGCCTATGGTTTGGAGTGTCCATTGTTCAAGCCAGTCCAAAAATGGTGAAGAATGTATTGAGATTTCTTGAAGATTTTTTGTTATAGATATTTCATGAAGATTTTTGGAGAGGATTTGCATTGATTTTGGAAGATTTTGGTGTGCTTGTAAATCTCAATTTTCGGTTGATTTAGGGGAGATTACCTTTGAGGCTTTGAGGACGCGAATTTCAAGGACAGTTATATAAATTGTTTTGTATAGATTATATTTTATTTTGATTTTAAACTATTTTATTTACTAATATAATAATATATAGGAAGTATTTTTAAAATAAAAAAATTAAATTTGTTAATTTTGAAATATTATTATAATGATAAGTAGTTGGTGCAATTTCCACCTCAATTATTGGATGTGAGTTGTGACGCTAGATTGGCCCACTGGCTATCCCAAAAGAAGGTCAGTCCAGTCTTGCTTGGACCAAACTGGTATTTTAAATATTTCTATTTAGAAATTAAAATTGTCAAAATGGAAAAATTGAAGCTAAGGAAAAAATTAGTTTTTGTTTGGTGAGTTTTTTAGTAGATTTTGATAAAAAAAAATTGATAAAAAGTATAATTAAAATATGTGGTTAAAGTTAATTGTTGATTTGACTACATAATTTTATCAAATTTTTAAACACTACCAAACAACCTCTTATAGTAAAACAACATATCCATTTGGTTTTGATTTTTTTTTTTAAAAAATCTAATTTCTATTAGATTTTGATAGAAAGTTGATAAGACGTGTGATTAGAAAAGTTGATAAAATTTATAGATTTTATAAAATATATGAATAAGATTAACTATAAACTTTGACCACAAATTATTAATAGATTTTTGAACAAAATCAAAAGTGTCTTAATAAAACATACATTTAGTTTTTATTTTTTCATGTCATTTCATTTATTCTCAATTTTTTAAAACCATTTCACCCATTTGACATCATATTGAACAAAAGAAGACCGTTCTCCTGCACTTAAGTGAAAGCAAGACGTATTGCCCACGCGTCACCAAGAAAACATCTCGCATGCGTCAGTAAATAATTTTCTGTTGCCACGTTAGCAAATAGCCAAGATCTATTGCCCACTTAAGGGCAGGAGAACGTCCTCATTGAACAAAATCTGTAAGTATAGAAAGCTGATGACACGAACTTCAAATTAAGATAAAGATTAGAGACCTCGATTACAATTTCTTTGAGGTTTAGATATCTCCTAAAAAACGCTAGTTACCCACTTCCGCAACTCCGTCTCCAACTTAAATTTAAATTGAGTAGCTTTTGATCGTACCCTCTTATCGAAAAAAAGCAGCAAACATTGATTGAATGCAAGCTGTAACCCAACCAGCCTCTTCACTACATGTGATCTTTGTCCCCACTCCCCTCAACACGCCCTTCAAAAAGACACCGAACCACCACAACCACTCGTAACAAAACAAATTTATCTCCCTGCAGGATGAGGATGAACTCTTCAAGAAAATCCTTGTCTTTTTGCTTTCTTCTTCTCATTTTTATAGCAGCACAGGCCGAGGAACTGACGAGTGATGCATCATTTGAATGGCCAATGGGAATGTCGTTCGGAGAAGTTAATGAAGAAATAAAGAAGACGATGATGTGGGTATTCGGAGGTCTTTGTTTTGGCACAGAATGAGGTTTTATATTTCGTATGGAGCGCTTTCGGCTAACAGAATTCCATGTCCGCCGCGCTCCGGCAGGTCATATTATACTCATAACTGCTTTAGAGCGAGAGGGCCAGTTAATCCTTATACTAGAGGTTGTTCTGCAATTACTCGTTGTCGTATTTAAGATTTTCGTTTCTAGTATGAAAAATCTTGTGGATCTGAGGATATTGTTGCTTTCATGTTGTTGGATTTATTATTTTTATGACAAGATTTCTTGAATGAATTTTGCTACATTATGCGTCTCGTCTAGTTTAGATTCAAGACTTGCTAAAAGGTTAAGTTTAATTTCTAACAATTAATTTTAACCATTAACATATAACATCCATAATTTCTATTCACTTTTCAACAACAATTTTTATTAATTTTTGTCAGATCAGTCCTATTCTATGTTCTGTCTCCCTCTTAGGGCCGCTTGGAAATTTTTTTCATCGATTTTGGAAGCTACCGGCTGTTATGGGTTAGGAAAGTCTGTGTATGTTAGTTTTTTAGAGTACCGATTTTGATTTGTTTTTAAATCACCCAAAATCAGTTTAGTATAGTGTAAATTGGAGTTTATCTCCCAAATTTCAGATCGGTGGTTTTTAATTGTTCTTTAATTTTTTTTTCCAATTTTACCATTTTTTAAATAATTGTTTTCAAAATTTACTTTAAAACTTAATATTTGTAAAATAAAAGAACATATGCAATTCATTTTATATTTTAACTCATAAGTAGATATAATATATAAAATTTTATATTTTTATAAATATCATCATATATATAATTTGATTCTTATAAAAAAAATTTAGAGCTGTTGAATAATAAACTTCTAAACATATGTTATATTGTTTCAAAAACTGTTACTAAAAATCATTCAAAATCGCTCTCTCGTAAACGTTCAAAATCGTTACGTAGTATGAACTTCATTTAAAGATTTGGAAGTATGAACTTTTCTTAGGAATTAACTTCAATACATTTTGGAATGAACTAAATAAATTGTCGAAGAAGAAATTGTTTAATCGATTCAAAATTTATCTACAATCGTTTCAAAATTTATCTAGAACAAGAACCTAAATATAAACATATATTTGGTAGAGTTTAAAATACACTATTTTCTTTAAAGTTATTTTCTACTACACATTTCATCAATTTTTTTCAAATTTTTTAAAATATTATTTTAAACCCACCAAATAGGCACTAAGTAAAAAGCATTGTGTAGTCATGGCACTGATTTTCTCCCTACATTGAGAAAAAGTGTCCAGTGGCTTTTATACCATTTCTCCACTGTGAACAGGAGATCAAATTCTTGTATAGTCAATGTAAAATTTATTTAGAACAAAAATTGATTTGTTGTCGGTGTATAAAGTTCAACATATATATTGGTCAATTAGATAGATTAGTGATTCTGAATGACATACATGGATAACATGGTCCAGTCGAGAAAAGCAATTAAAAAACAGTTCTTTTCACGGACAGTCAAGAAATTTAATGGTACGATTGATTTAAAATCAGATTTTTGTAAAAATTGATGAAATATATAGTTAAAAAATTGTAAAAAATTGCGTATCCACAAAATGAGTGGTTAAAATTAATTGTTAATTTTAACTTAAATTTTTAACAAAATTTTAAGTAAAATCAAACAAACTCTAGATACGGCCAAATGCCAAACATGCTGTTACACTATATTTGGTTATATATTAAAAAAATGACATAAAAACTGGTTCTTTAAGAGCACTTTTTTTAGTGAAATGGATGAAACTTGAAAGAATCTTTGATTTTCTAATTCTGCTTTAACATTAGTATTAATTAACTCAAACATTTTACTCCAAACTCTAGAAAATCTCATAATTTTCGTTTAAGGTTTCAAATTTTCATTTTGTAAATTTCTTATGAGGCGAAAATTGGTTTTAAAAGTTGTAATAAAAGATTAGGACTTGTTTGAAAAAGTTTTTAATAAAAGTTAATGAAAAATGTAGTTGAAAAGTTTATAAAATTATGGATCTTATGAAATGTGTGATTAAAATTAATTGTTGATTTTGATCTTAACTTTTAGCAACTTTCTAATTAAAATTAAACAAGAACTTAGAACAACTAACGAAATTAACCTCTTTCATTATGGTTAGTACAATCATTTCGAAATATTTGATTTTTAAATTATAATTTTTTGTAGAAATAGAATGACTACGGTTGGCACTACTCGATTGATGATGATGTTGGAAATTGGTTTAAAATGTCGAGAAATTAACGAAGTGACTCCGTGTCAACTTGGCCAAATATATAAGACCGACCCAATCATTTAGGTAAATTTGTTTGCCACTTGACGACGCCGGGGCAACGCCTGAGCGAGGATCGACCCGCCCGGCCGGTCGCGGGGTCAGGCGGCGCCCTCGGGGAGGCTCGGGGCAACGCCTTGCACAAAAAGTCAGATTTATCCGCATGTTTAAAGAGTATATTTGGCATCTCGAAACCAATATCGAATGAATGAGAAATTACGAAAAGGACAAAATTGGGTCAAATATTTGACCATGCGATCGCACGGTGCATAAACCCTGCGATCGCAATCGCTAAAATTTTAGCGAGAATGTATTTTGGTCTTCCATGCGATCGCAGTGGCAAAGCCTTGCGATCGCATGGTTAATCCGGACGAAGTCTTGTTCTATTTTTGTGCTATGCGATCGCAGACTTTGGTTAAACCATGCGATCGCATAGGTTTCGCGATGAAAACAGACATGTCCTTTTGAAGGGTTGCACGCTTTGGTTCATTCCTTTTCGCTTTTTCAACCGATCTTGATGTTAAATAGGACCTGTGATCGTCCATTTTGACATAGAATTGATACAAAAGATAAGCAAACACAAAGAACTCATTTTCATCATCTTTTGAACCAATTTATTTGGAATGAACTAAATAAATTGAATTGTCGAAGAAGAAATTGTTTAGTCTATTCAAAATTTATCTACAACAAAGACTTAAATATAAGTGTGCTATTGTTTCAAAATTTATCTAGAACAAGGAACTAAATATAAACACATGTTTGGTAGAATTTAAAATACACTATTTTCTTCTAAAGTTAATTTTCTACTACATATTTCATCAATTTTTTTAAAATTTCTTAAAATATTATTTTAAACCCACCAAACAGGCACTAAGTGTGCAAAAAAGCATTGTGTAGTCATGAAACTGATGTCCTCCCCACAGTAGGCAGGAGTTAAAGAGCACGGTACACTTGTTCAATAGTTATTGGAAAAGTGAACACTTGTCCAAATGGCCATCGTACAACATGTCAGTGGCTTTTATAACTTTTCTCCACTATAGAGGAGATCAAATCTCAGATAGTCAATGTAAAATTTATTTAGAACAAAACTTGATTTGTTGTTGGTGTATAAAGTGTAAGAAATTGAGGTATACATGCAAATGAAAATTAAACGCTCAATTCTATGTTTCGGATCAACCTTGACTTAGAGAGAATTCGTGATAGGATTTTACTTGATGAACACCTGTAATCGATTCTCCGATTAGTTGGAGTGCGATCTTCAATACCACGATTGTCAGGATGTCCACCTCCAATGGTGATCCGCGCGGCAAAGCGATCAGCCTGACTTCCACAATCAAAAATGGATGAAAGCGAGAATCCTTTTTGGGAGTGATTGTATTTTGGTTGTCTTTACAAGTCTTAGCAAGTAATGGAAGATCAACTCTCTTAACCCTAATATGTTGCATACTGTGTTTTTATAAGTTTGGGCTAACCTTCTGCAGTTCTAAATCAACTAGAACCCATCAACAATCAAAACCCGATTAAATAATCTTATTAATTAATTTGGCCTAATGAGTAATTAAGTCCGACCCAACTAATTGGACCTTGGACATTAATTTTACAATCTCCCACTGGACAAGGTTCAACTCAGGATGCTCAATTCTCGCTTTATGTGTGACCCATTAGGTTCCCATTCACGATGGCAAACGCGATGATATTCTCATCGATTCACCGAGATCGATCAATTCACGTCGCCGTCCAAGATTGACATCTAGCAATGTAACAAGCAATCCATGTGAAGGAAAATGTCATGTGGTATGACGGTGAACCATTATATGTGCGATTCTGGTGGAAATATAATCCCTTCATCAATATAACCTAATTGGTTAAGAGATATGGATCGTCACCAATCTCATTTCAACCAATTATATTATTCACCTCAACTTTTGTTGATCTAATCTAGTTATGATTGAACATTTTCAACTCATAACTTCACCCTACCGAGGAAATTTATATCAACTTAAGTAGGCAAAATGCGGTTATAATCTCCTACTTTCCGGAGTGACGAATCCTCATATTGGACATTCACAACTTTCATATGATTCTCACTATACCCAGACGACGTCTTCCCCGGTGACTCAAATCTTGAGCCCCATCAAACGCTCGCTAAAGTATAGTTGTCCTCACATAAGATTCTATGATGTCCTCAAGTCAAAGGACCAAATCCACAACAGCGCATTAGAGATTTACCACCGACGCTTGGATAGTTATCCATGTGGAATCTCTAGGCGGATCATCCAATGTCATGTTCTCATAACAATGCATTCATGTGTTCATTCGGATGTCCCTCTACATCTTAGCTCGTGAGATCGCCTACTTTCTTTAAAAGAAATGCAACACATGCTAGTCTCATCCGTAATAATGATATCCGTATCTCATTATTACTATGACTAAGGATATTTCAAGAATAAGTTATTTATAACTTGTATCTCACATAATCACAACACCTTGTGATTAACAAGTTACTATAAACTTTTCTTGGGACTCTATTATCTTAAATAATAAAATTTAAAATAACAGATCTCGCCATTAAAATGTAGACAAGCATTTAATTAATCAATTTGTTCATATACTTCAATGTCTAACAAAGAGTATATCACAAAATGTCCCATACAAACTATATCCAATCACTCATGTATCTTAATACCATCAAATTTAGCATGACCATCATGCTTGTGCTGGGACAACAACTTTGTCAAAGGATCTGCTACATTATCGTATGTTAGGACCCATTCTATCTTTATATAATTTCTTAAGATTATCTCTCCGATGAGATGATATCTTTCAATATATATCCGGATCATTGATGAGACACGGGTTCCTTCGCTTATGCGATGGCTCCATTGTTATCACAATACAAGTTATTGGATCAACAATGCTAGGAACTATTCCAAGTTCAATAATGTACTTTTTGATCCAGATCGTTTTCTTTGCTACTTCACGCAGCGACTATATATTCGGCTTCTATAGTTGAATCGTGATCGTTTCTTTTTGGAACTTTTCAACCATCGCACCACTATTTTGAGTAAATACATATCCGAATTTGGGATTTGCTATCGTCTTTATCGATCGAAAGTTGGCATCTAAGCATAACCTTGAACTCTAAGTTCATTTCTTCCATATATCAAGAACATGTCTTTAGTTCTTCCTAAGAACTTAAGGATGTTCTCGATCGCGATCCAATGTTTCTCGCCAAGGTTCACTTGGAACCTGCTTGTGACACTCAAAGCATATGAAACATTCAATAGAGTACATAGTATTGCATGCATGATAGATCCTATTGCTGATGCATAAGAAATTCTATCCATGCGATCTCTTTCAATTTGTGTCTTTGGACACATCTCTTTTGAGATATTGATCCTATGCCAGATGGGATAGAGTCCTCTCTTGGACTCTTCTATGCTAAATCTTCTTAAGATTTTATCTATGTACATATCTTGAGATAAGCCAAGCATTCTCTTAGATCTATCTCTGTAAATCTTTATATCGAGAATGTACGTTGCCTCTCCCATATCCTTCATGGAGAAATTTTAGATAACCACAATTTTACTGATTTTTGGCATAAGAGACATCGTTTCCTAAAGTATGTCATCCACATACAAAATAAAAAACACGACTTTGCTCCCACTAACCTTTTATACATATAGTTCATCTTCATTCTTGATAAAATCAAACATTTTGATTGTCTTATCAAATGAAGATTCCAGACTCGAAAAGGCTTGCGTTAATCCATATATGGATTTCGTAGTTTGCATACCTTGTTTGGCTCGTGGATTCAAAGCCTTCAAGTTGTGTCGTGTACACATCCTCGCTAAGATTCCGTTAAAGAATGCAATCTTGACATCCATTTGCCATATCTCATAGTTATGGTATGCTACTATCGCAAGCGTAATCGAATTAACTTAGACAAGACTCATCGATGAGAAGGTTTCACAAAGTCAATCCATTGTCTTTACTTGAAACCCCTTCGCAACCAATCTTGTCTTGTAAGTATGAACATTACTATCCATGTCAACTCTTTTAATGTAAACCAATTTACTGACTATAGGTTTTACCCTTCAAAGCGGTCAAGCAAGGTCCAAACTTTGTTTTCGTACATGGAGTTTATTTCGGATTCCATGGCTTCCTGTCATTTCTGTTAGTCAACAATTGACTTTGATTTTGCGTAAGTAATAGGTTCATCTTCCTCGATTAGTAATACATTACTAGTAACCAAGAGATCGTATCTCAGAGGAAAATGAATGACTCTGCTCAACTTACGTGGAGTCGGTGTGTCTCTTGAACCGGTGGTTCCCACTTTCTCAATATGTGCTTCATCGATGCAAGCTCATCATTGGAACATCTAATTGGTCAATTTTATTTGTGGTTTCTTGAACCTTTTCAAGATCTACATTGCTCCAACCTGTCTTCTCTAAGAATACAGCAAGTCTCGACATGATGACCTTCATCTCGATGGAATTGTAGAAATAATATCCAACACTTTCTTTTGGATACCCCACAAATGAACAATTATTAGATTTAGCTCATAGCTTATCTGATTCAACGCGCTTCACATAAGCGTCGCATCCCTAAACCTTCATGTATGAAAGAATAGGTATTTTTGCCTTTCCATAACTCGTATGGAATTTTATTGACCGGTTTAGATAGGACACGGTTTAGTGTATAACATGCAGTGTTAAGTGCATATCTTCAAAACGATTTTGGAAGAAGTGCGCGACTCACCATTGATTGCACCATATCAAATAAGGTGCGGTTTTTCATTTCAAATACACCATTTTGTTGTGGTGTATACGGTGGAGTCCACTGCTAGAGAATCTCATTCTCTTTTAAATAGTCTAAAAACTCACCACTCAAATATTCTCCACCTTGATCAGATCTAAGTGTTAAAATATTTTTATCAGTTTGCATTTCTACTTCTTACTTGAATTCCTTGAACTTTTCAAGGACTTCACTCTTGAATTCTATCAAGTAGATGAAACTATATCTAGAATGGTCATCTGTAAATGTGATGAAGTAAGAAAAGCCACATCTAGCATCTTTAGATATTTGCCCATGTACATCTGTATGTACAAGACCTAAAATATCTGCAACTATGTCTCCCTTTCCAGAAAAGAGGGACTAGGTCATTTTGCCCAATGGGCATGATCCACACTTATCAAATGATTCATAATCATTTGAACCCAAGTATTCATCTTTATGTAACTTGGTTATGCGTTTTCATTTATATGACCGAGTATGCAATGCCAAAGATATGAGTCTTTCAGTTTTATTTCTTTTATGCCTTGCATTCCTCTTCTAATGTCCTTTTATTTTCACAGTGAAAACACGGATCATCAGACTTGGATTTGTCTTTACTTGGCTGTTTTCCAACAGATTTTGGCCTTCTTGGATCCTTTCTAAAAGGTCCATTTAGATTTTCTCTTAGTGCTCTTAGAGGTATCAATAGCCAAAGTTTACCAATTCCTTTGGGCTTAACAATTTTCAGTATGTTTAGCAGCTCGAGTAGGGTACACTGAATCTTATTCACATTGAAGTTCATAATGAACTGAGAAAAGTTATTAGGTGGAGACTGCATAACTAAGTCAACACTTAGCTCGTGGTCCATGGTGAAACTTAATTGATTTTATTTTTCAATATAATCAATCATCTTCAATACATGAGCACTAACTTAAGATCTTTTTACCATCATACCTTTTCATAACCTTTTGGATGTCTCCTATTGTTCAGTCCGTGACTGTACATCATTCAACTCTTTGAAATGATATATTTTGGTATAGGCATCCATACCCTCGTCTTTGTTTTTCTAACTTTCAGTGACATCCGCAAGAAGCATCACATGTTGCAAAGTGTTACTATTATCATTGTGTTTTGTAAGCTCTGCACGTTCCCCGCCGTAGCCTCTTCAATAGGAGCTTAGGCATTGGTCGCTTATTGACATATCCAATTTTTCTTTTCATGCTTGAAAACAATTCTCAAAATGCGGTGCCAGTCTAGAAAATTTGGTACGATATGTATATTGGCATCCAATATGCCTCTTAAACTTATATGGTTACTCATGATTCAACTATTAAATAACAAGATAGAAAAATTAATTTAACATGGACTTATATTAAATTAATTATACTCCCACTGTTTAAATTGAATTAATGACCCTCAAACATTAATCAATAGAACCGATTAGATTCTCAGTGGGCTAGGATCTCTTTTGTTTTATTAGAACCTTGAGCGACTCAACAAGCCTTAATAAAACATCCAGGTAGATACTCTATCAATCACATCTCTATGTGACTCCTAGATCATCAAGTAGACAACTTATTGTCGTACACATCTTATGTGTTTTACTTGATTGTGCCCCTAAAATTTTATTTCCTTGAGCGACTAAAAAAAAAAAAAAAAATTCTAGTTAAATTCGACCTATTGTTGTAAACATTGAATGTTTCATAGTGATAAACATATCTACGTTGTGACCTTGAGCGACTCAACAAACCGACATCGATAATAGACTCGATTTTTCACTATAACAATGGAAGGCACGTTGTATTAATCATTTAAAACGAATTTAATATTTTGATAAAGAGGGGTTTGTCTCATCACATTTATGTTGACCTATGGTTAACTTTAAACCTTAATGTTTTGATTATTACAAACAAATTGGTTATGTTTTCTAACATTTTATTTTCAAGCAAAATTCAAAGCGCTACAAATCGAACTCTCATGCAATGTCAAGTTCAAAGTCAAAATCAATACAAGAGTTCAAGCATCTCAAGATCCGCCAAAATACAAGACTTGAAGATCAAGATTGAAGAATAGATTTTTAGATAAAATTGTAAAGGTATTAACTCTTTAATCCTTAGCAATTAAATGAACGAAAGCTCAAAAATAATTTTATCACTTGCATAAAAATTAGTTTTATCAAAGCCAAAAATCGATTTTCAAAGCGTGAAACGGACAATCCGTTTGGTAAGCCCGGATTAACCCGGTCGATCGTTTAAATTGAACCGATCGACCGCTTGAGCGTATCTTTTCAAAAAGTGTCCGTTCGACTTTTTGTAGTTCAACGGCTAGTTCGACCAACTCGACCAATCGAAGCGGTCGACCGTTTGGTCGAAAGTGACAAAATTCATCTCTATAAATACCACTTCATTTACTATCATTCAATAACACTTACAAGAGCATTTATAGAGAGAATCATATTGAAAACCATCATTCAAAGCTTCATTGCATTCATATCTTCAATATCTCTCTTTGAAAAACTTTGTTTGATTAAATCAAACATTTGGTTCATCTTTCTCAACAAAGTTTTCTTCTAACACTTGAGCTTTCCTCATCCATTGCTATTCATTAAAGTGTAGTCTCTCTTAGAGCTAAACTTGTATCTATCATTCATCTAGAAAGAAATACTCAAATCAATCTCTTTATTTATTTGGGTCATATTGAGGTCCCTTGAAAAGCTCAATATTGTATAAGGATCGGTGCTCCTTGCTTGTAAGTCACCGGATACATTGTAAGGGTTTGGATTGCACCATAAGTCAATCAAAATAGTGGAAAGGCCGTGCTCGTGTTGGAGAGCTTGGTAGCAGGGGACGTAGATCATTGGTTGGATCGAACCTCCATAAAAATCGTTTGCACTCTTTCTCCTCTTTTATTTACTTATATTGTGCTTATATTCTTGTGAATCTATTTTTATCATTTTAAGAATATTTTTCGAAAAGTTTGAGAAAACCAATTCACCCCTCTTGGTTAGTTATTCTTGGGCTATCAATTGGTATCGAGCAAGGTGCTCATTTTTTTTTATTACACAATCTTGAGTAATGGCTAACCAAAATTTTCAAAACCTTGAAGGTCACTCTACAAATCGTCCTCCTTCTTTAATGGCTCCCACTACAATTATTGGAAAACTAGAATGATGATTTATATTCAATCAATTGATTATAACATTTAGGAAGTCATCGAATTTGGTCCATATGTGCCTACAAAAATTATCAAAGTTGATGATAAACCGGACCAAACTATCTCTAAGCCTAGAGAAGAATATGATGAAGAGGACAAAAGAAAATTGTCTTTGAATGCTAGAGCCAAAAATTTACTTTATTGTGCTTTAGACAAAAATGAGTTTAATCGTATTAGCACATGTGATTCCGCATATGATATTTGGCATGCATTAGAGATAACTCATTTAGGTACCAACAAGGTTAAAGAAACCAAAATAAATCTTTTGACAAAGATTTGAAAATTTCTTTTATGAAACAAGATGAACCTATTGTTGATATGATTACTCGTTTCACCGATATTATTAATGGCCTTAAGGGCTTTGATCGAAAATTTACTAACGGTGAACTTGTGAGCAAAATGCTTAGGTCTTTATCGGAAGATTGGAACTCCTTGAGGATGTTGATAGAAAATACAAAAGATATCAACACTTATCCATTGGAGGAGCTATATGGAACATTGATGACATATGAGCTCAACAATGCCGAAACAAAGGAGAAAACAAGGAGAAGCAAAGAAGAAATGAAGGAGCTTCCAAAGAAGCAAATTGCTTTGAAATCAACAAATGATGAAGGATCATCCAACACAAACTTGAGTGATGAAGAACTTGATGACTTAGTTCTTCTTGTCAAGAAATGGAGAGGATTTCGAAACAATAGGCGATTTCAAAAGAAAGAAGACAAAAGTGAAGAAAAGAACAAAAAGATCATATGCTATGATTGTGACAAACCCGGTCACAAAAGGACCGAATGCCCAAGCAAGAAGAAGTTCAACAAAAAGAAGGCACTTCAAGCTACATGGGATGATAGTGATGAAGATGATCAAGAAGATGATGAAATTCAAGAAGAAATCGCTAATATGTGCTTCATGGCTATTGAGGATGAGGTAAGTACAAACAACAATGACTCTTACATTGACTTATCTACCTCTTATGATGAAATTCTTGAAGAATTTGAAAAACTTATGTCAAAATACTCCATTCTTAACAATAAACACTCTTTGTTGAAAAAGGTAGTCAAGAAGCTTTGTATTGCACAAAAGGACTTTGAAAAAGAAAAGGATGATCATAAGTCCTTGATTAAAGAAAATGTTTTATTGAAAGAAAAAGTGGTTGATTTAACAAGCATTATTCACAAATTCACCCAAGGAAAGAAAAACTTTGAATTAATGCTTGGTGAGCAAAAATGTGTATTTAACAAAGGAGGAATTGGATATAAACCTCTCTTGAAACAAAAATCCCTTGAAACCATTTTTGTAAAATCATCCAACTTTTCTCAACAAAACATCACATGTAGTTTTTGCAAGAAAGATGGTCATGTTGCTTACAATTGTTTGACTAAAAAGAAACTATACTTTGAAAAGAAACACAAGTGGATAAAAGAATCCACAAGCACTAACTATCAAGGACCCAAACTTATGTGGGTACCAAAATCAAAAATTAAAATTATTTTGTAGGTACCACAAAAGGTCAAGAGCAATTGGTTCTTGGATAGTGGTTGTTTATTGAAACATATGACGGAGATCGATCATTACTATCAAATTTCAAAAGAAAAGATGGAGGTCATGTGACTTTTGGAGACAATGCCAAAGGAAAAATCATAGGCATTGGAAATATTGGTAATCGTTCTTCTCCCTCTATTGAAAATGTTTTATTAGTTGATAACCTCAAACATAACTTACTTAGTATAAGTCCATTGTGTGATAAAGGTTATCTCATTAAATTTGACTCTTTCAATTGCCTCATTGAGGATGCTATATCTAAAGAGGTATTGTTTATGAAGAGCCGAAGCAAATATGTTTACATCATATCTATTGAATTTGAACTTGAAAAGGAAAAAAATATTTTCAAGTATAAAGGATGATTCTTGGCTATGGCATAGGAGATTAGGTCATGTTAGCATGGACTTACTTTCAAAAATCTCCAAAAATAACTTTGTGAAAGGGTTGCCAAATATAAAGTTTGAAAAAGATAAAATTTGTGATGCTTGTCAATTTGGAAAACAAGTAAAGAGTTCTTTCAAACTTAAACAACACTCTTCTACTTCAAGACCTTTGCAACTTCTCCACATGGACTTATTTGGACCATCTAGAACCGCTAGTTTAAGTGGAAAACATTAAGCATTTGTTATTGTTGATGATTTTTCAAGATTTACTTGGGTCATTTTCTTGAATTTAAAAGATGAAGCCTTAAATGCATTTAAACATTTTTGCAAAAGAGTCCAAAATGAAAAGGATACACCATTACCACAATTAGGAGTGATCATGGTGGAGAATTTGAAAATATAGCCTTTGATGAGTTTTGCAAATCTAATGGATATGAACATAATTTTTGGCTCCTAGAACTCCTCAACAAAATGGTGTAATAGAAAGGAAGAATCGAACATTGCAAGAAATGGCTCGAACCATGTTGAATGAAAACAATTTACCAAAATACTTTTGGGCGAAGCCGTAAACACTTCATGTTATATCTTAAATAGAGTTTTGGTAAGTCGAAAGAAAACCAAAACTCCATATGAGCTTTGGAAAATAGAATTCCCAATATCGGATATTTTAAAGTTTTTGGTTGCAAGTGCTTTATTTTAAACACAAAAGAAAATTTGGGAAAATTTGATCCAAAATCCGATATCGGAATTTTCTTGGATATTCATCTACTAGTAAAGCTTTTAGAGTTTTCAACAAAAGAACTTTAGTAGTTGAAGAATCCATGCATGTTGTTTTTGATGAAACTAACTCCTCTATACAAGAAAAAGTTATTGATGATGAAGATTTGAAATCCCATTTGAACAACTAAGTGTTCAAAATCAAGACAAAGGAATCCAAATAACATTGAAAGTCAACATGAGGAGGAAACAAGTATGCAACAAAATGATGAAGAACCTCATGAAGATCCCAACACTTCATCATTACCAAAAGAATGGAGGTTTGTCCCATTTCACCCAAAAGATCTCATCATTGGTGATCCATCAAAGGGGTAAGCACAAGAAATTCTTCTAGAAATTTTCATAACAATTGTGCATTTCTTTCTCAAATTGAGCCAAAGAACTTTAAAGAAGCCGAGTTTGATGAATTTTGGATCCTAGCTATGCAAGATGAACTAAATCAATTTGAAAGAAATCATGTTTGGGATTTAGTTGCTAGACCAAATTCACAAACCGTAATTGGCACAAAATGGGTTTTGAAACAAACAAGATGAAAATGGTATAATTGTGCGTAACAAAGCTAGATTAGTGGCTCAAGGTTACAATCAAGAAGAAGGCATTGATTTCGAAGAAACTTTTGCCCCGGTTGCTAGATTAGAATCAATTCGCATGCTTCTTGCTTTTGCTTGTCATAAGAATTTTACTTTATTTCAAATGGATGTCAAAGTGCATTCTTGAATGGAGTCATTCAAGAAGAAGTTTTTGTTGAGCAACCACCGGTTTTAAAAATCATAAGTATCCGGACAAAGTTTTCAAACTTAGAAAAGCTCTTTACGGTTTAAAACAAGCTCCTAGGCGTGGTATGAGAGATTAAGTAAATTTCTCTTATCAAATGGTTTTTAATGGGTAAAAGCGGATACTACATTATTTATAAAAACCAAAAAGAATGATATGATAGTTGTTCAAATTTATGTTGTGATATCATTTTGGTGCTACTAACATTTTCCTATGTGAAGAATTTTCTAAGTGCATGAGTAGGAATTTGAGATGAGCATGATGGGTGAACTCAAGTTCTTTCTTGGTCTCCAAATTGATAAGTGCGTTTTATGCACTTATTTTGGCATTGAATTAATCTTTTATGTCGTCATATAGTTGATTTTCTACTTATCTAGTATATTATTGTTCTATTTCGGTTTTGGGACGTTTGTGAACAATTGGAGAAGAATGGACGAAAAGAGCAATAATTTGGCGAAATCGACGAGTAAGTTGAGTTTTTGAAGTGAATTTCAAGAGCCAAACATTTGAGGATGAGGAATAAGGGAAAATCAATAAGTTTAAGGTGTTTTGGAGTGACAACGAAGAGTTTAATCAATGGACCAAACATCGGAAAGCCAAAGAACCAAATTGAGAAACTACCTACGAAGTATGTGGAGAATTTAGAGTACAAATTTTGATATTAAAATCTACACAAGTCAAATGATATACCATTGGAAAGATAATTGAATTATGAGTCCAACACTTTTACGGATCTCAATTTGGAGTTTCCTACAAGAAGTTATGGCCATTTGAAAACAAACAGCCGCAGAGGAAGCAGTAAAGCTGGGCGATCGCTTGAGCTTAAATTTGGGCGATCGCCCAACCCTATTTTTCAACAGCAGAAAGCTTTTTCTTGGCTGGGCGATCGCCCGGGTTTGCACTGGGCGATCTCCAGTGTATTTTCGGCAGAATCATAATTTTATTTCCTTTTTGAGTCCCAATTCAACTAGGAAACGTTTTGAACGAATTTTTAGGTTTTCTTGGGATATTTTGTGGCACATTGGAGGCAATATAAATATGGGATACATTCTCATACCGAGGGGGATTTTGGGAGCGAATCGAGGAAGGCGGAAGAAAACAAAGAAGACAAGCGACCGACAATCAAGAGTTTTGAAGATTTCTTCTCCTTCAATCCATGCCGGGTTCTATCAATTCTTGTATTTTTAATTTAATTATGTTCTTCTAGTTTTCTTTAGCCAAGGTAGACGATGAAACCTTGTTTTAATTAAGTAATTATTTCATTATTCGTTTAATTCCTTTTAGAGCTTTAACGTTTATGGCCTGTTCTTGACTAAATTAATTAAATATAATTTCTTTCATCTTAAATATCATGTATTTTTGATAGTTAGATGTTGATTTAATTAATTCATGCTTGGTGATATAATATGATCTATTAATTGCTTTTGATTTTTCGTCATCTTCTATTCGAATTGGGATACATAGAATGCTTAGAATGTCTTTGATTCTTTGTTTTCTTTCAATTGAGCTTGATACGAAAAACGCTTAAGTGGTTTATATTTGAAGCATAAGGGGAGCCTATATTTGATATTCTTCTTCTGGACTTGATTGATAAATCTTTAGGGACGACAACAGATTGATTTCGGGTTGTCGTATGTGTTTTTCTTGGGAATTAATGAATGATTGGATAATTGCTAAATTAGACAATGGTAGATTCTGAAACCTTGGTGTTTTTACACAACTTGAATTCTCAATTCATTTATTAGCTTATTTCTTTAGTCTTTTAGTTGGTGTTTTTACACAACTTGAATTCTCAATTCATTTATTAGCCTATTTAATTAATCTTTCGGTTAACTATTTCTTTCAACAAAACTTTTCAACTCAACTAGCCTAGAATAACATTTAATTCGGATTAAATTACACCTTCCTCATAGCAGTCTCTGTGGGATCGACCTCGTTTTTACCTATCTATATTCCACTAGATTCGTACACTTGCGAGTTAATTAAAATTTGACATCACAAATCAAACAAACCAATGATGGAATATTCATTAGTCAAACTAAGTATATCTTGGATATGCTCAAAAAGTTTGAAATGGAAGAGTTGAAGCCAATGAACACTCCAATGAGCTCATCAATCAAACTAGTTAAAGGCGAGCAAGGTACTTGGTTGATGTAACAAAATATCGAGGTATGATCAGATCCCTTCTTTATTTAACCGCTAGTAGACCCGATATTATGTTTAGTGTATGCTTATGTGCTAGATATCAATCTAATCCTAAGAATTCCCATCTTAGTGCCGTAAAACGCATTTTCCGTTATCTTAGTGGAACTAGATCTTTAGGTCTTTGGTATCCCAAAGAAACTCATTTTGATTTACTTAGCTAATCGGATGCCGATTGGGCCGGTTGCACAATTGATCGTAAAAGTATTAGTGGAACGTGCCATTTTCTAGGCTTTGCTTTAGTTTCATGGTTTAGTAAGAAACAAAATTCCGTTGCCTTGTCAACCGCCGAAGCCGAGTATATCTCCGCCACTAGTTGTTGTGCTCAAATCCTATGGATGAAGCAAACTCTAAATGATTATCACATCTCATTTGACAAAATTCCTATTATGTGTGATAATACTAGTGCGATCAACTTATCAAAAAATCCCGTTTTGCATTCTCGTACCAAACACATCGAGATTAGACATCACTTTTTACGAGACCATGCACAAAAGGGAGATATAACTTTGGAGTTTGTAAACACCGAAAAATAATTGGCGATATTCTCACAAAACCATTAGCACTTGAAAGATTTTCTTACATTCGACGAAATTTAGGTATAATTGATGAATGTAAAATATGTGGCTAACTCTTATATTTTCTATAATTGATTGCATTTTATGTGATAAATATGTTTCAAAATTATTTGACAAAAGATCAAATCGATGATTTTTATAAATTTTGCAAAAATTGTCCATCCGGACGTCCGTTTCATGTCAAACGGATGAACAATTGTTCAAATCCGTTTACTCATCCGTATGAGCGTAGATTTTTGCCAAAATTAAAAAGTTTAACCGGTTGACCGTCTATATTTAAAGCAGACGTCCAGTATGATTTTAACCGGACGACCAGTATATCATCCGTCGATCATCCGTTTGAGCGTAAAGTTTGAACATCAAAATTCGGTCCAACCGGTCGACCGATCGAGGATTCCGATCGTCCGTATAAGCGGAAATCGAGGATTTTAAGTTAGAAAATTTTCAAATTTCTTCATTCCAACTTCTCATGAACCACGGTTTTCTCTCCAAATCTTCCTCCAATCTTCCAATCTTCCCAAAATCTCTTCAATTTACATTCAAAATCTCAAAACCCATATCATTTGACGCCTAAATCTTCAAAATCCCCAAATTTTGTCCACTAAATCGTGATAAATCCCTCAACCGGTCGACCTCCAACCCTAGGCTCCAAATCCGTCTCCAAAACCATGCCTCGAGTGAAAATGGCAGCCAAACGACCCAGGAGAGAAAGGCAACCATCTCCATCCTCCTCCTCATCCGAAGAAGACCCTCAATCTAAACGAATCGATGGGTGTCCCGTCCTCATTGGTAAGAATGTCGATCTTGCTTCTTTCACACACGAGACACCATCATTCAACATAGAAAATCTTTTTATGGTTATGGGGTGGGTTCCTCTTCTTACTCTCAATGATACTGTTTACCCCCTATTGTCAAAGAATTTTACAAAAACATGGTTTTTTCCCCGGGGTCGGGTATTTCATCTTTCGTTCGGGACAAATGAATTAAGATCACTCAAGATCTTATTCGTACTATTCTTCATCTTGAAAGTGGTGGTATGCGTCTCTATACCACCAAGACAATTCCTCACACCGACGAATATAATCCGGTTGAAGCATGTTGTTGTCGGCGTCACGGCAAGCACTTCGAAGCTGCCGTACGTCTTAGCTCCAATCAACTAACTCTTCCATGTCGTGTCCTACATAATATCATCGCCCACATAATTGTCCCTCGAAAGGGTCATTTAGATGAGGTGAACCATTTTGATGCTTTTTGTGCTCGACTCCATTCTCCGAGGGCGTAAGCTCGATTTTTCTTACATCATGATCCAACACATGCACTACGTCCTTAGCGGCAAGAGATCTAAGACACTTCCCTATGGCATGATTCTCACTAAAATTTTCCAACACTTCGACGTCTCTTTCCGTGATACGGTGACCCTCCTTCCAAAAGCCACCGATACCATCAACATTCTTACACTCAAACGAATGAGGATTATCAAAGAAAATGGTCAGTGGGTGGCAAAGTCGAAGGAATTTGATGAAGAGTCGGGACCCTCCACTCTACCTTTCGAGAGGGAAGATATTGACGAAGATGCTCCTCCGTCCCCTCTGCGGCAAAGATCCCAAAGGCCGTCGTCCTCCACTTCCGGCCACAACGAAGACCAATTCACTTTACTTCATGGACGGATCGACTCACTTACTTCTTCAGTCGAGGGCCTGCACCATACCATGGGGACTCTCCAGCACTCGGTTGCCGACATGACATGACCTTTGCTCCGAGATCTTCACTCCCGTCTCGATGCCGTGCTTCCTCCTCAGCCGCCCCCGGAGCCTTAGTCTATTTATTTCTCTTGTTTCTTTTTGTAGCTATGTTTTGGAAACAAAGTCTATGTCCTAGCTTTCATTTATAAAACTATGCTTGTTTTTAAATTTTAAGTTTATCAATGAATGAATTATATTGTTTCATTTAAGGGGAATATATTTTTAAACCTTAATGTTTTTATCTTTTGCCTTTTTGTTTATGCCAAAAGGGAGAAAATAAATATGTCATGAAATATATGAAATATGTGATGTGATGGATTTGGCATGAAATCATGTAATGAGATAAAATTGGCAAATCAAATGAAAATGTGATACAAATTCATCAAATCATGTTTACTTGAAAAAGATAGGGGGAATATATATGCTTTATTGTATCTCATTATTCTATATTCTCACATTGTTTGTCATAATCAAAAAGGGGGAAATTGTTGACCTATGGTTAACTTTAAACCTTAATGTTTTGATTATTACAAACAAATTGGTTATGTTTTCTAACATTTTATTTTCAAGCAAAATTCAAAGCGCTACAAATCGAACTCTCATGCAATGTCAAGTTCAAAGTCAAAATCAATACAAGAGTTCAAGCATCTCAAGATCCATAAAATACAAGACTTGAAGATCAAGATTGAAGAATAGATTTTTAGATAAAATTGTAAAGGTATTAACTCTTTAATCCTTAGCAATTAAATGAACGAAAGCTCAAAAATAATTTTTATCACTTGCATAAAATTAGTTTTATCAAAGCCAAAAATCGATTTTCAAAAGTGTGGAAACGGACAATCCGTTTGGTAAACCGGATTAACCGGTCGACCGTTTAAATTGAACCGGTCGATCGTTTGAGCGTATCTTTTCAAAAAGTGTCCGTTCTGACTTTTTGCAGTTCAACGGCTAGTTCTGACCAACCTGACCAATCTGAACGGTCGACCGTTTGGTCATCCGTTTGGTCAGAAAGTGACGAAAATTCATCTCTATAAATACCACTTCATTTACTATCATTCAATAACACTTACAAGAGCATTTATAGAGAGAATCATATTGAAAACCATCATTCAAAGCTTCATTGCATTCATATCTTCAATATCTCTCTTTGAAAAACTTTGTTTGATTAAATCAAACTTTTGGTTCATCTTTCTCAACAAAGTTTTCTTCTAACACTTGAGCTTTCCTCATCCATTGCTATTCATTAAAGTGTAGTCTCTCTTAGAGCTAAACTTGTATCTATCATTCATCTAGAGAGAAATACTCAAATCAATCTCTTTATTTATTTGGGTCATATTGAGGTCCCTTGAAAAGCTCAATATTGTATAAGGATCGGTGCTCCTTGCTTGTAAGTCACCGGATACATTGTAAGGGTTTGGATTGCACCATAAGTCAATCAAAATAGTGGAAAGGCCGTGCTCGTGTTGGAGAGCTTGGTAACGGGGGACGTAGATCATTGGTTGGATCGAACCTCCATAAAAATCGTTTGCACTCTTTCTCCTCTTTTATTTACTTATATTGTGCTTATATTCTTGTGAATCTATTTTTATCATTTTTAAGAATATTTTTCGAAAAAGTTTGAGAAAACCAATTCACCCCCCTCTTGGTTAGTTATTCTTGGGCTATCAATTTATGTACATTAACTAACATCCAACATGCAATCAATCATACATAAAATAATAACTGTGGATGATTATAGACTTTATCTATATAATCTTCCTGAGCCAAAAGGAAGATTAGTTGGTCAATTCCTAAGGGACGTTGCATTCATTCATCGAATACTAAATGCAATAATCTCCATCTCTTGCTGCAACATGTATCATATACACTGCTTCATTGTGGCCCATCTGTAACAAGTATCCTATACTAGTTGGCACGCAGGCCGTGATAAATGGACACGCATGCCCATAATAAATAAATAGCTCGAAAATTTAATTAAATAAATAATAGGCACGCAAACTCATTTAATTAAATAATAGGCTCGCAGGCCCAACCAACAAATAACAAGAATAATTAACCATATAACCAATCACATGGGTCGAGTCCATAATCATCCACTAAACATCCATTTTAATATCTAATATTAAAAATATATTAATTTCTAAATTTGCAACTTTGACAGTATAAGTCTAAACTTTTTAGACATTTTGGAACAGACTAGACGGAATTAAATAATTAATCTAATTAATTAATTTTTCAACAATAAAATTAATCAATTAATCCAATTAATCAATTAATTTTATTCATAAAGGAGATTTTTCAAAATTTATTTTATCTCCCAATTTAAAGTCATACTCTAATTGAAGATAAAATTTGTATAGGGTCAAAATTACAATTTTATAAAGTAATAAGTTAAAATTTAATCTGGTCAGAAATTCAAAACATATTTTAAAAACGATTTTATTTAATTTTGAATATTTGACCAACATTAAAATAAATAATTACAAATTTTTCAAAAATTAAAATTGCATTTGAGACCCTTTTTCTTAGAAAATAAAATTTGAGGACTTAATGTGCGGTTTACGAAATTTCACAGTCGACCCTTAAAAATTTTAAAACGATGGTCCTTCAATGCAATTTCACAAATTGCACAAAAGACCCTCTCTCGATTTTTTAAAGCAGTGGCCTTCACATGCAATTTCATAAATTGCGAGAGAGACCCTTTGAATTTAAAAACATTTGGCATTTTATGCAATTTCAAAATAGCATAAGAAGCCCTTTTAATTCTTTTGAAATTAGGAGGCTTCTCATGCAATTTCCAAAATTGCACAAGAGGCCCCAGTTCCCAAATCACCAAAACAGCTGAAACAAATTTCGAAACTTACACCCCACACCGCATGACACGCTGAAACCCATTTGACCTTCACTATTGTTTTCATATCCACAGGAGGTGGTCATGACGGTGTTCAACACAAAGCGGCCACCTCTTTTCAACGATGGAACAACCGCTCATTGTTCGAATATTTTTTTTTTTTTCGTTGCAGTGGCGCATGCGTGTTCGTGTTCCGTGAGAACAAGCGGCAGCGACCGTTGTTCTCGTGGAGGTGTCCGCTGCCTTCCAAAGGTAGCGTCCCACTTCTTGTGACGGTAGTACTTTCCGCCTAATTTCCGTTCCAAAACAAAATCTAAAATCCAATTTGATTTTCGTTTCAAAATTCAAAATTTTATATTTTGTCAAAACTCAAATTAAATTAATATCACAATAACAATTATTGTTCTAATTCATCAAAAGCAGGTTTAGCTAATTCTAACAAGTAACAAGGTAGGCTCTGATACCACTATAAGAAATTGAGGTATACATGCACAGCGGAAATTAAATGCTCAATTCCTATAAGTCCGGATCAACCTTGTACTTAGAGAGAATTCGTGATAGGATTTTACCTTGATGAACACCGTGTAATCTGATTCTCTGATTAGTTGGAGGTGCGATCTTTAATACCACAGCTGTCCAGATGTCCAGCCTCCAATGGTGATCCACACAGCAAGAACAGTTCTGGATTTCCACAATCAAGAACAGATGAAAGCAGAATCCTTTTGGGAGTGATTGTATTTTGGTTGTCTTTTACAAGTGCTAGCAAGTAATGGAAGATCAATTCTCTTAACCCTAATATGTTGCGCCTGTATTTTTATAGGCGGGGCTAACCCTAGCCCTAGTTCTAGTCCAACTAGAACCCATCAACAATCAGGCCCGATTAAATAATCTTATTAATTAATTTGGCCCAATGAGTAATTAAGTCCGATCCAACTAATTGGACCTTGGACATTAATTCTTACATAAAGTTCAACATATATATTGGTCAATTACGTAGGTTAGTGAATCTGAATGACATATATGGATAACATGTCCTGTCGAGAAATGCAATTAAAAAACAGTTCTTTCATGGGCAGTCAAGAAATTTAAAGGTACGTTTATTTTAATTAAAATCAGATTTTTGTAAAAATTGATGAAATGTATAGTTAAAAAATTGTAAAAAATTGCGTGTCCACAAAATGAGTAGTTAAAATTAATTGTTAACTTTAACTTAAATTTTTTAGTAAAAATTTAAGTAAAATCAAACAAACTCTAGATACGGCGAAATGCCAAACATGCTGTTACACTATATTTGGTTATATATTAAAAATGACCAAAAAAACTGGTTCTTTAAGAGCACTTTTTTTAGTGAAATGGATGAAACTTGAAAGAATCTTTGTTTTTCTAATTCTGCTTTAACATTAGTATTAATTAACTCAAACATTTTACTCCAAAGTCTAGAAAATCTCATAATTTTCGTTTAAGGTTTCAAATTTTCATTTTGTAAATTTCTTATGAGGCTAAAATTGGTTTTAAAAGTTGTAATAAAAGATTAGGACTTGTTTGAAAAGTTTTTAATAAAAGTTAATGAAAGATATGATTGCAAAGTTTATAAAAATTATGGATCTTGTGAAATGTGTGGTTAAAATTAATTGTTGATTTTGATATTAATTTTTTAGCAACTTTTTAATTGAAATTAAACAAGAGCTTAGAACAACTAACGAAATTAACCTCTTTCATTATGGTTATTACAATCATTTCGGAATATTTGATTTTTAAATTATAATTTTTCGTAGAAATAGAATGACTACGGTTGGCACTACTCGATTGATGATGACACTAGACGTAAATATAAATTGATCTTAAGGTATTATATAATAAACCAATTAAGAAATTTTAAAGTACAATAGAATATGAAAAATTGTAAAATTTACAAGTTGAAAGTGTTTGATTTGTGTGAATTTAAATTATTTTTCTTTCTTGGAATTGAAAAGTGAAAACTAATAATCTATATTCAATAAGAATGTAATCAAACCTTACCCAAAATTTGTTACTAAGAAATATTGTGCCTGGGTTAGATTTCGTCCATGGCATCTTCATGACAACTTTTTCAACATTTTGAGGTAAAATGAAGAAGACGAGATCAACCTATTTTGTTTATCTGACACTGGGATCGGATTGGGCTCATGGGTCGAACGCATTTATAAGAAGTTCGATCTATTCCGGATGGGCAACACCTATTAAATCTAGTGGGCCAACTCTCCAACCCTAGTATATAAACATCCAAACCCAATTTTAACTTTGAATCCAATTCTTAAAAATATTTTTGAGTTTTTAACATAGGATTTGAAAAATTACACTCACTACTTACCATTATAATAATATTTCTATTTTTACAAACTTAGTTTTTTTATTTTAAAAATATTGTTATTATATTATTATATTAATAAATAAAATAATAGTTTAAAATCAATACAAAATATAATATATATACAATCGTTTCTATAATTGTCCTTGAAATTTGCATAGAAAATGAAAAATACCTTTAAATCAAACGAAAATTTGTTATTTCCAAACACGCCAAACTCTTCTATTTTTTATATTTATATGTTCTTGATTGAATTATTACCCAAATATACAGATTATGTTACACAATTTGTTATTATGTAACATTGACTACTAAAGATGTTACAACTTGTTATTTTATTAATTGCATATAACATGTACTATTGATACACTATTTTGTAACACTGATGTTAATATAATGTTTTGATTGAGTACTCTATTTTTGAAATTTAAATATTTTTGATTGAATTGTTAAATGGAAATTTAGATTATGTTACACAATTTGATATTATGTAATATATGTTACATAATTGGTTATTATGTAACACTGACTGCTAAAGATGTTACAACTTGTTATTGGTTAATTGATATTTAATATGATATTTGTAACATTGATGTTTAATATGATGTTTTGATTCTTAATGCAGATTATGTTACCGCCAATTGATATTTTGTATCAATGGTTGATACAAATGATACACTTGAGTATATCTTAAGTTATTTTGTGTAAAAACTGGAATGATGTGTTACATCTCAATTTGTAACTGAAGATTGTTACAAATGTTGAAATTGAAGAGATCATAAGTTTTGTTTGTAGTTGTTACAACTATTTTTGATATAAATGATATATATTTGACATTTATAACAATAAAAGATTCTATAATATATATATATATATATATATATATATATATATATATTCTCTAATCAATTCCAATTTTTAAGGATTCGGTTATTATAACAATAAAATATTATGTACTACAATATAAGTATTTCTATCTGATGATAGATATTTTTCCTCCTCCGAGCATGGCAAATGATAAGTGGTGTGGAGACTGCGAAAAGGTGGCGGGGCTTTTTTTCTCATTATCCACTCCGGTGTAATAATCAGTATATGATTAAAATATTTGTGCTGAATAACAATATGGAGTGTATAAGAGTTGTGTCTTTTTTTTACCTAGGGGATTGGCCTCTATTTATAAGGATGAAACTGCAGCAATAGATAATGGGTGTCCCTTCATCTCCCTCATTATTTTGAGTTAGTGAGGGATGTTTCATCTTTCCAATTGTTGAAAGATGTTTCGTTTTCTTAATAACTGGTGGTAACTGTCATTCCATGGGTCACTTGCCTAACTAACATGACGACAATTGGCTTATTTTATTCATCTATCTATCTCATGTGCTCATGAGACCAATGAGGCTAGCGAATCGTTGAGGCGGGGCGTGCCAAGACGTGCCACCATAGGTAAATAACATATAGCAGCTGTCATTATTTATATCATTATAAGCTCCTCTACTTTTCATAGACTGTCATCAATGGGAAGTAGAAATAATCTACCACCCATGCTTCTTTCTAAATTTTTCAGACAAAGATTCATCGCCTTGATTTTCGGATAGAGGCTCATTGGCCTTGTTTTTCAGACAAAGCTCATTGCCCTGATTTTTAAACATAGGCTCATTGCCTTGTTTTTAGACAGAGGCTCATCGCTTTGATTTTAAACAAAGGTTCATCGCCTTGTTTTTCAGACAGATGCTCATCGCATTGATGTTTAAACATAGGCTCACCGCCTTGTTTTTCAAATAGAAGTTCATCGCCTTGATTTTTAAATAAAGACTTATCGCCTTGTTTTTTTTTTCAGAGGCTCATCGCCTTGATTTCAAAACAGAGGCTCATTGCCTTGATTTTTAAATAGAGGCTCATCGCCTTGTTTTTTAGACAGAGGCTCATCACCTTGTTTTTTAGACAGAGGCTCATCACCTAGATTTTCAGACATAGGCTCATCGCCTTATTTTTCAATGGTGGCTATCACCTTGATTTTTAAATAGTGGCTGTCATTATTTTTTGCCTTTTTTTTTCTGATGGTCGGCTTTGTTTTCGAGACGATGGCGGTGTTATTATTTTAATAGCGGCTAGCTTTGTTTTTCGACGATGGCGGTGGCTTTGTTTTGAGACGAAGAGTGATTAGCTTTGTTTTTCGAGACAAATGGCGGTATCATTATTTCGATAGCGGTGGCTTTATTTTTTGAGACAATAGCAAACTAGCTTTGTTTTCGAGACGATGGAGTATTTGGATTTATTTACGGCATTGTAAGTCCCTCTACTTTTCATAGACTATCGTCAATGGGAAGTAGATAATCAATCTCACATGTTCCTCTCTAAATTTTTTTTTTAGGCTCGCCTCGACTTGGCTTAGGCGAGGTCGCCTCGTCTTGGATGAGGTCGCCTCGCCTCGTGTGAGCTCGTCTTGCATCAATTTTTTTTTATTAACATTGGCTCAGCTAACTCGCCTTGGCTTGGGCGAGGTCACCTCGGGTGAGATCGCCTCGCCTCAGCTTGGGTGAAGTTGTCTCGCCTCAGCTTGGGTGAGGTTGCCTCGCCTCGGCTTGGGCGAGGTCGCCCCGCTTCGGGTGAGCTCGCCTTGCCTCATTTTTTTTCTTGGCTTAGCTAGCTTGCCTTGTCTTGGGTGAGCTTATCTCTATTATTTAGAGGTTCGGGCTCCTCCCGAATCTTTTTGTTAGACTCGGGTTCATTTCGATCTTTCATTTTTTGATAATGAGATATGCTTCTTAACCTCCACATACTCATCCCTCTCTTGAGTTACTCTATAATTCTATTTATTTTTTGGAGAATGACATTTTGAAAGGGCGACTTGAGTTGAATCATTTATTTACTACTTTATCTTTATGTTAAATCTTTGATCCTAGCGTGGCTCTATTGAACCAAGGCGATAAAATCTTTAACAATTCATCTTGATCCTGTTTTTTAAATCGATTGATATTTGATTTTTTTTAACACGTTTTGAATTTGCAAAGTATACAAAAAATTCTTGAAAAATTGTCAAATGTACGGATTGATTTTGGATTAAGGGTTTACCCAATCCGACCTCTATTTTTTAAGTGTTGGTGGAAAACTGCGCACATAATTTGAGGGGTGGCTTGCAACCTCATCAAGTCAACAAAAATCGAGGTGATCGAAAAGATCAGAGGATCCGTCGTACTTCTCCATCTTTGGTTGTTTGAAGTCTCGTGGAAAGGGGACTGCCATCACTTCTAGGAAAAAAAGATCTTCTTCCAATACCATAGATTGTTGCCTACTACTTTTGTTAGACATAGCCTCAGCTATTTTGCGACCCATCATTTCTTCTAATTGCTATTCCGGACTTAACACTGGTGTCTCAACCAACAGAGGCGTGGGCATCTATGACGGTTGCCTCCAGTGTGGATTTGGACCAGATGTCAATGAATGGAAGTGGGGTGCGGAAGGTGGAGCCAGCAGTGGAGCTACCGTTAGCGGTGTTTCTATTGCTGGAAAGTTAGGAGTCTGGAGAAGAGCCCTAGCAGCGAGGGCCCCTATCGGTGGAGGGCTAGGACCCCAGGCGGAGCCCCTGGTGGTAAAGATCCTATCGGCGGAAGGTTAGGACCTTGCAGATGGCGAGAAACCGCAACGTTCGATCTTGGAGTAGAGTCGTTAAGGTCGCCACCGAGCTTGCGATGCCGTAAGTTGAGCGACTGAGGAAAATTCTTGTTGTGGGTGATTAGTGGCGGTTGGACTCGGTGTCTATATCCTCGATGGGGGTTGGTAGGCGGTTACATTCGTAGCTCTTCTAGTTCGAGCCATGACTTATTGTGCGCGCTTTCCATGAGACGGTGCCAAATGATGATAGATATTTTTTTCCTCCTCCGAGCACTGGCAGAGCAGTGGTAGAGAGACGCGCAAAGGTGTGCGGGGCTTTTTTTCTCCCGTATCCACTCCGATGTGATAATTAGTATATGATTAAAAATTTTCTTTGAATATCAATATAGAGTGTATAAGAGTTGTGTCTTTCTTTTCCATGGGGGTTGGCCTCTATTTATAGGGATGGCTCATATTATTGATGACGGGTGTCCCTTCATCTCCCTCATTTGATAACGGGTGTATCTTCATCTCCCTCATTATTACACGTTATTATGAGTTCATGAGGGATGTTTCATCTTTCCAATTGTTGAAAGATGTTTCGTCTTTCAATAACCGGTGGTAATTGTTATTCCATGGGTCGCTTTGCCTAGCTAATCGGACGACAATTGAGTTATTGTAGTCTAATATACTCATGAGACCAATGAGGCGGGCGAGTCTTGAGGCGGCGCGTCAGGCGTGCCACCATAAAAATAACATATAGCCACTTCTATTATTTATATCATCACTATCCGATGTTACAGTTGACAGGAGGTGTTAGTAGATCACGTGCCATTTTTGAAAGAATTGGGTAACTACGTTGATGTTGTTTCCACCATTTAAGTATATCAAAATTTTTCTCTCCTCTTCATCTAACATACTAAGTACATCATGTGCAAAATACCTACCTAACTCTGGTGTATTATTAGAATAGGGAAGGAAGAAGAACTAGAAGAAGAACCAACTAATTGTTGATTTTGAGTGGTCCTATGTGTACTGACGTAACTCCATAAGTCAATGTCATCAGTTGATGACGAAGTATATGTTGGATTAGGGGGTCGTACAACGTTTGTACCGGCCTTTTCAGCATAAATCTCATACATAGAACATAAAGTTTGTTCTAAATTAGAACACGCGATTTGGATTTCCAAAAGTTAATTTATCCGAAATTGCCATTATTGTTACTTTTGTACCCTCTAAGTTAAGTCGAGGATCCATGATACATGCTAATGGAAATAACATAGGTAATTGTTCCCAATATTTTCTAAATTTAGCTTCCATGACATCTATAATACTAGTAAAAAGAGCAAAATTCTTATACTTATGAAAATTGTTAGCAATATAATAGAAATGATTTAAAACAAGTGGAGTAGTTGGGTAATAAACACCGTAACATGCATTTGTTGCGTCGTAAAAACTTTTAAAAATTTTCTAACATGACCACATATTTCCCAATCATGTAATTCTAAATCATATTACGAGCCGTGTGAGTGTCGACCATTATAATATACAGAATGCAATCTTCATAACCTTCACACGATTCAAGCATAAGATATGTTGAATTCCACCTATTGCCAACATCAGTTGCAAAACATTTTGATTGCAGCCCATTTTCTATACATAAAGCAGCAAAAACTTGTTTTCTTGATGGTGAAACCGAAATATAATTAATAGCAAATCTAATTTTTTCTAATTGTGGGCGTATAAATTGTAATCCATCTTGTACAATTAAATTAAACACATGGCACACACAACGAATATGAAATAAAATACCATCAAATTGTGGATTACAATGTTGCATTAATTTTTCAATTACTATATTATTTGGGCCTGCATTATCAAATGTAAAACTACGAGCTTTAGAATCACATTTAAATTCATGTAACACACTTAATAAAACTTGATAAATATTATTTCCATTATGAGGATAGTCTATTTGTTTAAATGCTATTACTTTTTTATGCATTAACCAAGAATTATCAATGTAGTGTGCAGTTGCTACCATGTATCCTTTTTGGTTACAACTTGTCCATAAGTCTGATGTAAAAGATACAACACCATTGTAATTATTAATATCATTAATAATAGCTTGTTTTTTAGTATTATATCTAACAATAGTATCTCTACGAAGTGTATTTCTAGAAATACTAACGTACCTTGGTTGTAGATATTTTTGGATGAATGTAGTCCAATGAGGATTGTCCACCAAGCATAGTGGAAACCCGACATTTGCTATCAATTAGGTAGTCCTTCGTGTCGCAAGTTCTTGTGAGTACATCCAGTTGTTGAGAGTAGGACCACTAGACCCGGCCCCGGAGATCCAAACCGAGATGTGCACGATTTGTATCCACACCTCCATGTTTGTATTGACACTTTTGAAGTGTCTCATTTTAGATGGGTCGTGCCAATCCCCTTCGCCAAGCAAACTTCTCCCGGCGGTGTTTACACCGTGCTTTGAACTCGGGACTCCGCTCACTAGTTTACCAGTTGGCACCAACTCAAAATGCTCCCAAAGATTTAGCCTTTTGTTTTGTGGCTTTTCGTTTGGTGCTAGAGCCAAACGTAGTTTCATGTGTATTCAAGGCCGTCATGAATGTCTTCCAAATCAATTGGATCGGTGCTACCACCAAACCGCTCAATAATGTCATCCGGAATTGGAATTTCATTAAGACCATCAAATCATCATCACTTGGGTTGTATGCCATTTGGAATAATAGAGAAAGAAAATAGGAGAAGATGAAGATTTAGTAGAACGTAGAAATTAGAAAATAGAAATGTAGAAAATTAGTAGAAGTAGAATATTATGGCGTAATATCTAGATAATAAGATACTAGATACTAATTACTTGGAACACTAATATTGAGATTTGAGAATTTATAATAGATTGAGTATGTAATTGAATGAGAGATAAAAGATTGAAGTGTGAAAAATGAGTTTAGAAATAGGGTATTTATAGGAAAACCATGAAAGGAAAAAAAAAAAAAAAAAAAAAAGCTTAGCCAACGGTCACAAATGTGACTGTTATTGGTAACGTCACGAAATCGTGACCGTTGGATGATCATCCAACGGTCACGATTTCGTGACCGCTAGGGACGAGCCACGAGCCGAGCCGGCGCTGGTTGCGTCTGAACTCGCGGGCACGAGCCCACGAGCCGGTCGGCGAGCGCCTCGTGGGCTCGTGTCCACGAGCCCCACGAGCTGGCTCAGAACGAGCCCACGAGCGGCTCGTGGGCTCGTCGGACGAGCCGGCTCGTGGGCTCGTCCCACGAGCCCCCGACGAGCCGTTTCGTTTTTGACGAGCCGAGCGAGCTCGGCTCGCTTTTTTTTTCCACTCGGCCCTAGCTCGTGTTCGTGGTTCGACGAGCCCGAGTCCGAGCCGGGCCGAGCTTTTACGAGCCGAGCCGACGAGCCGACGAGCCGACGAGCCGTTTGCCACCCCTAGCCTCGCCTCACCTTGGCTTGGGTGAGGTTGCCTCGCCTCGGCTTGACGAGGTCGCCCGCTTCGGGTGAGCTCGCCTTGCCTCATTTTTTCCTTGGCTTAGCTAGCTCGCCTGGTTGGCTCGCCTTGTCTTGGGTGAGCTTACCTCTATTATTTCGATGTTCGGACTTGTCCCGAATCTTTCTTTTGTTAGACTCAGGTTCATTTCGATCTTTCATACTTTTGATAATGAGATATGCTTCTTCAGCGTCCACATACTTATCCCCTCTCTTGAGTTACTCATGTATCGTATCCGGTAGGTTTTTGGAGAATGACATTTTGAAAGGATGACTCGAGTTCCACTCATCATGGCAATGACTACACAGACATTTGTAGATCTTTGATTCCTAGCATGGCTCTATTGAACCGGCAATAAAATCTTTCAACAATTCATCATTGTCTGCGCACATTGCATGATCGATCGATAGCTGTTTTCTTAACACGTTTTACTCTACCGACAAAGTGTGCAGCAAAACTCTTGAAAAAATTGTCAAATGTACGGATCGATTTTGGAAGAAGGGTGGCTACCTGGGTCCTTGACCTCCCGCCTAAGTGTTGGTAGAAAAGCCCCGTACATAATCGTGATCGGGGTGGCTTGCAACTTCATCAAGTCAACAAAAGCCCCTGCGGTGATCGAAAGGATCGAGAGGATCCATCGTACTTCTCCATCTTTGGTTGTTTGAAGTCTCGTGGCAAGGGGACTACCATCACTTGTAGGGAAAAAAGATCTTCTTCCAATACCATAGATTGTTGCCTACTACTTTTGTTAGACATAGCCTCAACTATTTTGCGACCCATCATTTCTTCTAATTGCTATTCCTGACTTAACACTGGTGTCTCAACCAGCGTAGGTGTGGGCATCCATGACGGTTGCCTCCAGTGTGGATTTGGACCAGATGTCAATGAATGGAAGTGGGATGCGGAAGGTGGAGCCAAAGAAACTAGAGCCAGCGGTGGAGCTACCGTTAGCGGTGTTTCTATTGCTGAAAAGTTAGGAGTGCGGGAGGAGCCCTGGCGGTGAGGGGCCCTATCGGTGGAGGGCTACGACCACCGGGCGAGCCCCAGTGGTAAAGATCCTATCGGCAGAAGGTTAGGACCCTGCGGTAGCTGAGAAACCGCAGCGTTCCGATCTTGGAGTAGAGTCGTTAAGGTCGCCACCTGAGCTTGCAGTGCCGCAAGTTGAGCGGCAGAGGCAAATTCTTGTTGTGGGTGATTAGCGGCGGCGTTGGACTCAGTGTCTATATCTCCGATGGGGGTTGGTAGAGTGGTTACAATCGTAGCTCTTCTAGTTCGAGTCTTGACTTATTGTGCAGTTTCCCACAGACGATGCCAAATGATGATAGATATGTTTCTCCTCCTGCGAGCACGGCAAATGATGGTGGTGGAGACCGCAAAAAGGTGGCGGGGCTTTTTTCTCCCGTATCCACTTGGGTGTGATAATCGGTATATGATTAAAACATTTGTGCTGAATATCAATATGGAGTGTATAAGAGTTGTGTCTTTCTTTTCCATGGGGGGGTTGCCCTCTATTTATAGGGATGGCCTGCAGTTTTTTATGACAGGTGTCCCTTCATCTCCCTCATTTGATAACGGGTGTCTCTTCATCTCATTCATTATTATGAGTTAATGAGGGATGTTTCATCTTTCCAATTGTTGAAAGATGTTTTGTCTTCCCAATAACTGGTGGTAACTGTCATTCCATGGGTCGCCTGCCTAGCTAACCTGACGACAGTTGGATTATTGCAGTCTATCTGTCAGAAGCGTGCTCATGAGACCAACGAAACGGGCAAGCCGGTGAGGCGGGGTGTGCCAAGACGTGCCACTATAGGTAAATAATATATAGCAACTGTTATTATTTATATTATCACTATCAAATCCGATTTTTAATGATTCAGTTACTAAATTTAATATATAGTATAATAAATTAAAATAGTGATCTTTAAAAAACAGTATTTTTAGAATATATGTAACAAAAATGAATTTTTGTAATTCTTTTTAAAAAAAGTAGTTTATTTATGAAAAAATCTTGATCTAAGTTATACCAAGATTGGTTTTAGTTTTTCGTTTAAACTAGCCATGTCGGGCCATTCTTACTACACTTGTTTTATTATATGTCCATTTTTATGAAGTTTCATAAGTAATATATTTCTCAACATCTTTTGGTTGATTTTTCGATCATTTGTTGACACGTGTTTGAGTGGGTTGAAATCTTTCATCAAAAAGATTAAACAATTAATGGCACATGTACTTATTAAAATTATATTCAATACATTCCTTCGCAAGCAAGTAAAAATGTAAATTTTTTTGGTGGAAGTTTTATTATGCGCACGTTTTTAATAAATAAGTGACGATAAAACTTAAATTCAAAACTTCTGTCTTCACTAATATCACATTGAATTGCGTGATCTAAAAATTTAGACTCTTATTAAAAAGATACATTTATTTATTAAAAAAATTTAGAATCGTATAAAAATGATACATTTATTTATTAAAAAAATTTAGGACCCACCGGCTCACCCCTGTTTGAGGGTTCACCGCTCTCCCGGTCCACCGTTGTTTGAGGACTCTTCAATTTAAAATGTCTGACTTCGCCATTGACCCTAAAAATACACATTTTGTTTTTGTTGATCTATATTGGAGTTTATGTGTTGAATGGCCTAAGGAATGGACAACAAGAAGAACCAAAAACTTTGAGAAGTGAATACTTTTGAATTTACCGTAAAAGATAGAATAAAGAGCACCCCGATCTCTTGTCCCTCTGTGGGCAGGATATCCTGTCCATAGAGGGGCAGGAGATCAACAGCAGAATAAAGAGATGCATGAGATCACTGCCTCGAGAGGGAGGTACACATAGGCGGACATGCATGGGGCCTATAAAGGGGGGGCGGAGTTGGGGGTCCGGGGGACTGGACCCCCAACTTTTTGGATGGTTTTTTTTTTTAGTTTTTAATATATAATTTAACTTTTATTTAATGTAAGTTTAATGGATGATAATTGGATCCATTGATCCAATATCAATTAGAAATTATTTGGTATAGTTTATAAATTAGTTATTTGACCGAAATGGTTTATTTGACAAAGAATAGTAAAAAATGTCAGGCTATTAAGGCAAATTTTTTGGTAATATAAACTATTTTTTTATCAAATAAGTCATTTTGGTCAAATAAACTAGTTCATAAATTAGACTAAACTGACTCTTAATGTAAGACAATTGGACCTATTAGCCTAACAAAATTAATAATACAAAATTACAAATGATTGGCACATTCCTCAAATGATAATACAAAATTAATAAAGGCATTTGCTTGTTAATACATATCGTGTTCAAATAATAATTATATATAACACTAGTAAAAGAGTTTAAATTTGTGTCCATCAACTACATAGCTTAATTTTAGATAAAATAGATATAGATTCTATTTTTGTGCAATAACTTCTTGTAAATTTTTTAAATACTATGACTTATAAAAAAATATTAGATTCTCATAGGAATAAGTTCGGTAATTATGATTTAAGGGAAAAAAAAAAATTGGGCGTTGCCCCGAACCCCAAAACCCTTCCCGGCCCACCCCTATTTGGGACCCCCAACTTCAAAAGTCTAGCTCCGCCACTGTATAAAGGGTATGGGCTATGCTCAATTTTCTAAAAATAAATAAATGAAATTTATATATATTGCTTATTTATTTGGCATGTTTAGATTTAATTAGTTTATTTTCAGCTTTTGATAAGTTCAAGTTAATTTAACTTGTTAAGTTTTATAAAGAACTTCTCTAATATTCGACTTTTGCTACTTGGAAATCAACTTAATAATTTTATAATAGATGTGCACTCTAACATAGAATTTTTAGGTTTGAAAGGGATCAATGGTAAGTGGTCTTGCACAAAAGCTGGTTGAGACAAAAAAAAAAAAAAAAAAAAAAAAACAAGATTTACTCTTTAATTTATTTTTTCATCAAATTGGTTCTTCTTTTACCAATTACAATTGACACTATAGATTTCAGCCATGCATATCATAAAATATCAATTGCGCTATCGGATTAGATATAAATGGATAAATGATTTTATGATTGCATACATTGAGAAATATATTTTTGATAATACTAGTTAGATACACGTGCATTGCACGTGCTTTTGTAATCATATTGTCAATTTTTAATATGTTCAATTTTTTTATTTTCTTATTGTTAATTATTAAAATGTTAATTAGCAATTGCAATAAAGATAAAAAAAAAAAGGTTATTGATAACATGTTGTATTGTATTGTATTGTTCGAAGATTATATTTTATTTACATTCATATAAGTACAATTGCAATTAAATATGAGTTTTATATAGTGGTTATACAAATAGTAACTTGAACCCAGTGAAAAATTTTTTGTAATGATTGACTATATAATATTGTACATTTGTTAGAGTCTTGATTCCTTGTAAACAATATTCTTTGTGTATGTTCTCTTTTTATTAAGCATATCTGATTTAATGATATAAATGAAAACAATATAAATATAAGTAAGAAACAAAAACTAAAGAATTGTCAACTCTCTCTCTCTCTCTCTCTCTCTCTCTCTCTCTCTCTCATATAATTATTAATTAAATTAAATTAAAAATTAAAAATGTTTCAAATGTTAGTTATGAACTATAATCACTATAATCCAATGTATTAAAAATAATATTTTCATCTCCATTTCAGTTTTGACAAGCATAATTTGAATTTTAATGCGATAATAAAAAAAAAAAGTTACAATTTTCCATTCATTTTTTTAAAATCTATTTCTCATTTCTTTCATCTACGTAATGTAAAAAAAAAAAATTGAGATTATATTTACACCGTCTTATTTAATTTAATATATTAAATATTTATAAAATATAATTGTACATTTGATAATTTGTTAAAAATTAAATGTAAAAATTAAATATACGATAATAATGAACAATAAAAAGGTAATAAATAAATATTAAAAGATAATTGCATTCATGTAAGTACAATTACAATAAGAGATGGATTTTATATAGTGATCATACCTACAATAACTTCAATTCAATGAAGACATTTTGGTGTTTTAAATTTTGATGATTGACGAACTCTTATTATTAAATCTTATGTAATTAATGATTTACAGGAATGCATTTTACGAAGAATAAAATTAATCATTACTAATTTTATTGTTAAAGAATGAAATGATTGTTTACATAATATTATACATTTGTTGAAGTAGTAGTTCCTTGTGAACAATATTCTTTGTGTATGTTCTTTTTTTATTAGACGTATTTGATTTGACGTCATAAATGTGAGTAAGAAACAAAAATTAAAAAGTGTCAATGTTTTCCTATATTGTAAAAATATTATTGACAGACAAAAGTAAGATGAGAAGAACGTTTTATATATATTAATAAAATAAAATTAAATTAAATTAAAAATGAAAAAAGTTTCACACATTAGTTCTAAACTATAGTATATGTTTGGTGAGGTTTGAAGATTTTGAAAAAAATTGGTAAAATATGATTGAAAAGTTGATAAAAGTTTTAGGTTCCACAGAATATGTGGTTGAAAATGAATTTGAGAAAAAACATTTAAAAAAAAAAATGAACCAAACATGCTCGTAATCATTGTAATCTAATGTATTAAAAATAATCATTTTTATCTCCATTTCAGTTTTAACAATCATGATTTAAATTTTAATGCGGTATTAAAAAAAGTTACAATTTTTCCATTTTTTTTTTTAAACGTATTTTTCATTCCTTTCATCAAGTAATGCAAAAATAAATCCGAGATCATCTTTTCATCTTCATATTTAATTTAATAGATTAAATATTTAAAAATTTTAATTGTATATTTAATAAGTTGTTGAAAATTCAATGTACAATAATAATAGACAATAAAAAGTAATAAATAAAATATAAAAAAATAATTATACATTAATGAATACTAAGTGTGAATATGAAAATTTAAAAAATTTGTAAGGGCAGAATAATCCAAAAATATTTCTCTTTTAAGGGCATTTTAGATGTAGTATAGATTTGTAATGATGATGTTGTTAAATGACTTTGAATTATAAAAATCCGGCATGGACAATTTTAATGTATTAAAAAATTTTAGTTGCATTTTATGTATAATTCATCTTGATATTTTTAACTTATTATTTATATAGTGCCCTTTATGTAAAATCTTGTGTTCACTACTATGGGCTGGGCATGTGCGGGGCCAAGCCCTCATGTATTCTAGGCTTTTATTTATTTATTTTCTTCTTTTTAATCATTTCTGAAAAATTTAAAGTGAAAATGAGTATAAAAATAAAAATTCCACTACAATACTAATAGTGTTTTACTTCCTATGTTCTTCTAGTTTAAACAAGTTTTCTTGAATAACAAGGTTCAAATGTCAACTATTAGTTTTCTGTTTTCGTAATAAATATTTAGCGCAATTCATCATTAATTTTTAGTAACTCCAGCAAATTCATCCATTCGTAACATTTAAAATTGATCTTTTAAGCCTAAAACCTTTCGTTTCTTTTGCATTTTTTCTTTATTTTTTATTTTTATAATTCTATCGAGATGCTAAGTTTTCAATAAGAAAAGTTGACAAATACTATCCTCAACATTTAGGGGCTATTTGAAAAAGTTTATGATAAAAGTTTAGCAGATTTTGATAAAAGTTCTTGAAATGTATGGTTAAAAAGTTGATAAAAGTCATGGATTCTATGAAATGTGAGATTAAAATTAGTTGTTGATTTTTTACCTCAACTTTTTAAACTATCCCAACAAGGGCTTAGTATAATCTTTAAGATCTAACTATTTCTTTCATTTTCAATTTCTAAATCCAAACGAAAAACATTTTGTTTTTGTGCAAAAAAATCTCATCAAAATTTAGTTGAATGCATGAATATTTACGAAGAAATTTGTGCAAAATGTTTGAAGAAGACGAGTATTGTAATGACAAGTATTTCAATTTTTTTTTAGTTAACTCAAATGTAATTGTATTATTTTCTTCACTTATCGAGAATGAATTTTTTGTATTTATTTAATTTATTTTCTTATTTATGTGCATCGATTATTTTTTGTTTTGTTAACAAGTTTTTAAATAAAATAAGTAGCTTTATTTTTATTTTTTCAAATACCGTTGTTTCTGCCACATACAACTACGTAATAAACTGTCGTAGCATTGTCAACCACCGCTGGCTACTCCAAACCAAAATTTTTTACTCCGCCACAGAGTGAGATAAAACTAGTATAGATAGTATGTTTATAAGATAAGTGGTAGTGTGAAAAGCAAATGGCCAATAACTTAAGGTCATACGGTAATGGGAGTGAGCAAGGAGAGCAAGATATCACATGGCTATTCTTTCTTTCGACCCTTCCATTTTGTTGATGAGTGTATGGACACGAAAGTTTATGATCAATTCCTTGAGAGATGAGAAATTTTAAGGACCTTCATTCTCCTCTTCAATCACTTTGGACTAATTGTATTTTAGAGTCAAATTGAGTTTCAACCAATGCTTTAAATTGTAAAAAATTCATCTTTTGTTTTGAGTAGATATCATTAAGTGAATCTAGTATTAGAGCATGATTATCGATATATGAGAGAAAATATTTTGCATCAGTAATAGAGAAAACTGGGGAAGGACCTCGAAGATCTGTATGTATTAATTGAAAAGTCTTACAACTTATGAATCAGATAGTACAAAGGAAAGCCTATGATTTTTGCTTAGCTAACAAGAGATTGGAATCTTGATTGTAAACAATGAAAGCTAAATTTGGAGGCGATGCAGACTCAGAGGCAGCTACTGAAGAAGATAATGAATGAACTTTGCAAAGACCTTGTTCAAGTTGACCTCGAAGGAGGATTTTTAGGGAGACACGATCTTTTGTGACATAAACTGAATTATTAGCACAAAACTAAATACATACTTACTACAATTCGACCATTGCAAAGAACAAGGCAGGCTCCAAATGATTACACAACACAAGATTTGTGTTTCTGACGGCGAGTGGTGGTGGTGGTGGTGGTGGTGGCGACGAGATTCATGTTTCTGACGGCGAGGTGGGTGGGTGGGTCGGTTTGGGTGTCGGGTGGGTCGGTCTGGGTATTTCAATACCCGGAACCACCCGTTATAGTTCAGGTATTTCATAAATAGAACCATTCAGTTCCAAGTAATTATTGAAACCAAACTCGAACCGAAACCGTCAGTTCCGATTTGGTTCTACCCGTAATATTTTTTTTTAAAAAAATCTTTAGTTGATAACATGTTTTGAAAAAAATTAAAAATTGCAAACTCGTTAACATTAAAATATGTTAGATAGTAAAACAATTTATGAAAGATATAAACATTAACTGGAAGAATAGACACCAAAATTACAAACTCATAAATTAAGGTTACAAAAAGGAAAATTACCTCTTAAAATTGAGAATTCATTTTGGTTAAAAAGAAGTTATGCCTTTGTCGTCTCACTGTATGTTAAGCGCGAGAGAGAGATGAACGAAAGTGCAAGAGAGACGATAATGTTTGTATTGAGAATCTAAGCAAATAACAATTGAGAATTTGAGATTTGGGTAATTAGAATTGGGGCAATTGGTTTGAGTTTAAGAGTGATGAGTTTTGTACTTTTTGTTTGGATCTTGGACAGTTTGACTCTTGTCTTTGGTACCATGGTGTTGGATTGTGGATCGTTGGATTAGAGTGAAAAATTGTAAAAAATAAAAAATTTATAAAAAATGATACATTCGGTTCCAATCGGGTACCTACGGTTCTAGTTTAAGAGCCAAGAACTGACCCGAACCTGATCAGTTCTCGATTTTCAGTTTCGGATCCTCATTTTAATTTTTTGGAACTGGACCGGAACCAATTCGGTTTCGATTCGAGAGGTTCGATTCCGGTTAAAATGACCATCCCTAGTGGGTGGGTTTGACGCATTTACTTATGTGATTTCAAGCGCTTGTTTTTGGGTGAGAGAACGCGTGAATTGCACTTGAGGCATATGATGGAGAAAATAGAAGGTTTATGTCATCAGGACCTACCATTCCTATTTCTTGAAACGATAGGGATGTTCGGTGTTATTTTTAAAGGTTATTGGTATATTTTTTAGGAATAATTGCATCAAAGGTCTCTAATGTTTCAAAATCGTTGGGGATATGCCCATAACCTAAAAAAATAGCACCACACATCTCCAATATATGAAAAACTTGGTGTGGCAGGTCATTTATGACCAAATTGCCATTCCCTTTAAATAAACAAAAAAACAAAAAACAAGAAACAAGAAAAAAGAAAAACATAATTGAAAACTAACCATATGTACCCCAAAAAATAAAATGTAAAAAATGTACTCCAAAAAAATAAAAAGTAACAAATATGTCATCTTCTCCAAAAAGTCTTAAATAGGAATAAAGAAAGGCGAACATAAGTTCAAATTTCCACATTGTTTGAATACCAAAACTTCAAATTCTTTAATTTAGAAAGCATTAAATACTAACAGTGTATTGTAGTTGGAGAACAGGGCTTCGGAAGAGTTTCCAGATCTCCGATGTCATGAAAGATGGTACCAGTATGGCAAGAGCTCTAATTAGCTTTCATCACAGTGCATTACTATTTAAGGGAAGTTCTAGGTCAAGAATGCATGAGCTTAACAAGAACCCTTTGGTTGCTTCCCACATCCCACTGTACAGAGGGCCCAGCTCTCTTCAAGAATTTGGAGACATAACCTCTGCAGACCACACTTGAATCCCATAGAAGGTATATCTTGAACCCGTTAGCACCACCTTGATGAGCCCACTTCCAACCACCAAGTTCCATTCCCTCAACATCTAGTCCAATTGATAGATTCCACATACAGATGTCCTATTTATGTTTTTGTGGTGCCTAAAACTGGCTGCCAATGTATTACATCATTGTTTCAAGACAGGACAAAATACTTATATCTCTAATGTGAATTCCTTATGGAATCATCTCTAGCATAGTCCAACTCAGTGGTAAGGAGAGAAGAGATTGATGTGAGACAGTACACTAACAATATAGTTCATAGTCCAACTCCGGCGAATTTGGTACAATACATATTTTAGGATCTTTTGAAGAAGATAATCTATTTGTTTATTTTTTTTTTTGGTACATTTTTTACTTTTTTTTTTTGGGTACACATGGTTAATTTTTAATTATGTTTTTCTTTTTTCTTGTTTTTTGTTTATTTAAAAGAAAGGGTAATTTGGTCATAAAGGACCTATCACGACAAGTTTTTCATACGTTAGGGATGTGTAGTGCTATTTTTAAGTTAGGGACATATCTCCAACGATTTTAAAACGTTAGGGGCCTTTGATGCAATTATTCCTATTTTTTATGTTTTTGAAATGTTGAGAACTAAATATGCTATTATCCATTTAATTAGTTATGATAGTTTGTTTAGTATTTAATTTTGTTAGAAAATAAAGACTAAACGTGCAATTTCTATTATCTTTATTGTTTTGTTCCTATAAGACCAGCGACCGCAATAGAGATTTTATTGGCTTTGTGTGAAAGAAATTTTAATATGTAAAAAGATTTATTCTTTAATTTTGATTTATAAAAAATATAAATATAAATATACATTAACTAGGATACATTTAGCACCAAGTTCATGTAAGGACATGACTTTTGCATGATGTTAACAATTTGGTTGTCTTTGAAGATATTTTTCTGTTCCATTTCTAGATATTTCCATTGGAACTGGAACGATTAAATTCTAAGAAATTTCCACCATTGAAATTAAAATATTCAATAGCCACTTAAAAAATTAGTGTTGGGGGTAAAACCACGTTCCTCCCCCCCCCCCTCATTATTCCACTTCTATTAAATATTGGGGTGGGGGTGGAGTGAGGTGGGGGTGGGAATAATCATATTCTTGGGCTGGGAAATTGTAAAAGAAGAGCCAAATTTGGCCCTCATTTACAGATTTTCACTTGGGCTACGTGAGCTATGTCATGTACTGTTAAGAAGTGAAATTGTATGGTAATTAAAATTTAACCGTTGGTTTATATATCTTTAACGGCTAGTTAACGTAAATATTGTGGGAAAAACAATAACAGCTATTTTTTTGCACTAAAACCTTGTGCATTTTTTTTTTAAATTCATAAATATGGATGAAAAAATTCCTACCAATACACACACTTTTCATTCTAATTCTCCACACAAAAATCTTCAATTTCTCATTTCACATAATTCTTTCATTTGATTTTTTTATCTTTTCCTCTACAATCATATAAAACAACAATGGAGGAGAATTCTAATTCCAAAAAATCATTTGGAGGGCCAAATTGGAAAAAAGAAGAAATGGAGGCATTGCGTTGGACTTGGAAATTGGCTACCAAAGATGCAATTGTAGACAATGATCAAATGGGGGAGACATTTTAACCAAAATATATGTGTTTTACAAGCCATTCGCATCACGTTCTTGACGAAAATATGGTTCTACATTTACAATGTGACGGAGTATGCGTTTGAACAAGGAATAGCTCATTCGAAATCAAGTTCGAAATTCCACTTGATTATAAATAGTTCGAAATTCCAATTGATTATAAATAGAACGTGGACAGAAGTAGTCATTCATGAGTTGACAATAACCAACTTCTCGATCACGATCTTTATATTGATGAGTACTTGAACTCCCCGATTCGTGTTGCCAACCATTGAGCTTGATTGCCCCATCACCATTTGAAACTCCATATTGTCTTCTTCATCTTCATCTTCGATGACTAAGTGAGTAATCATCTCGTTGAATGGATCTTCATTCATGTAGAATGATGAGATTGAAAGTTTGGTGAAACGAGAAAGCAAATATAGTGGTTGACCTTGCATATATGAAGATGAGATGTGAAGAATGATAATGTTTGAAGATAAGATGAGATGAGATATGAGATATGTGGTTTATATAAACTAGCATGGATAAAAAAAAATAAAAACAATATAAACCGTCTAAAGTGTTGACATATAAGTCAAAAAATGAAAAATAATGCACGATACTATAATTTGGCACTTTATTTCAATTAATATGTAGTTTGAAAAATCTAAAAAAGTTTTTTCTTAAATTTTTCTCCTTAAACATTATTTGAGATTGAGTTTTTTTCCCCTAAATTTTTTCTCTTGGATTTTTCCCCAACACTAGTTTTGCTCTAAATCACTCTAAACTCGAGTTGGCCCATGATAGTAATTTATTGTTATTTTTTCACATGTTTCCACTCCCATATTAAATATCATGTTTTGCATGCTCAAAAAATCATATAAAAGTACAAATTCACGTGTCTTTGAGGCATGATATGTTAAATTTGATACAAATTCACGTGTCTTTGAGGCATGATATGTTAAATTTGATTTCATTAATTAATATTAAAAAAAATACATGTTATAAATTCTATTAGTTGTTCTTATCTAATTGTGCATAATTTAGTGTATCCAAAATTCGTATAAAGGAGTATTTGGGTGTCGTATTGGTGCAAGACCACCCAATTCTTCTTATCAGCTAAAGTTAAGAGTTCAAAGGTTGATACTTCACTCCCCAAACTTTCCCTCCAAAAAAAAGAGAGAGGGAGAGAGAATAAAAAACCCTAATATCATTGTTTACGCGATCAAATATTTATATTTATATTTTATTTATTTATTTATTGGTCCTTTTGCACGTACTATCCAAATAGTCCAAGCACAAACCTCGAATTTGATACTTGCATTACATATTTCCTCGCTTTCCTTTCACATCGGTCAACTAAGCCCTTTCGCTCTTTGATAAGTTGAGGTTTTTGTGTGGAGATAGGTAAGGCAATGTATACATTTTGGAATTACATTGGTTGCTAATTAAATTTGCACTTGGTGTTATCTTGGCTATTGAACTTTAATTTGTTTGATCATAAAAGAATTTTACAAATTGTTTAATTCAAATCATTGATTCAATTTGACATTCATTTTTAACAAAAAAAATTACGTGTTAGTGTGTTAAGCCATCAAACTCTTAAAAATTTTAGTTAATTAAATTCTACGACTTGGCACACAGACACATAGGATGTCGAGTTGAAAAATGAATGTCGAATTGAATCGGTAGTTTCAATGAAATATTTTGTAAAATTAATTGATTAGTCTGAAATAAAATAAAATTTAGTTGCCAAAGTGACACTAAATTCAAATTTTAGTGATCATTAATGAATTAACGTTTTCATCGTTGTATTAGTATAAAGTATATACAATGTCTAAACATTGCAAAATCTAGCAGATCATTAAATTATAATTTATAACAATATAAATAACAAAATAAAATGTACCAAATACAGTTTTGTTTTTGGACAACACTGCCTTAATTTTTAATAACAAATAATATAAAAATAAGGGTAATTTGCCGCTAGTGTCTTCAATATTTGACTTTATTTGTACTTATATCTTTCTTATTTAATTCTTGGCATCCATCACCCCAACCTTTTATATAATTAGCAGTTAATGCCCTTTGTGACCAAAATACCCCTCAACTTTTTATATAATTTACAACATTTTATGCTATTATAATATGGTTGTTAATTTACATTAATTAATTAACAAATATTTTATACAAATATTGTATAATAGTGATTAACAATTGTAAATTAATTTATATTAATTATATTAATTAATTTACATTAATTAATTAACAGTTGTAATAGCTAAGCGGTTAATATATAAAATATTTGAATTACTATTCTAAATAAATGTATTATCCAATCCAAATAAAATTTTATTCTATGTATTGTTGTTATCAATAAATTTTGTATTTTCAATTTTAAATATTGGAAACACTTATTAAATTTTAAATATAATGTGTCTAAGGTAAATTTTCATGTTTACAAAAAATGATTTTTTGTTACCTACATTACATTATTAATTATACAATCTATCACAACGATAACTTGAAAAAGATTAAAATACAATATTATAAACACACCATGTGCAATGTACGACCCAAAAACTAATATTTTGAAAAGATTCGAGCGAGATTGGAATTAAATGATTTTAAAAGATTTAAATATTTATAAATTGTGTTCTGTTAATATAAAAACCATAATTCAATTTAATAATGAATTAAAATCAATTTTTAATATAAAATAAACAAATATTTTATATAATAGTTAATTAATGTAAATGAATTTTAAAATAGTGATTCAAATATTTTATATATTAACCGCTTAGCTGTTACAACTGTTAATTAATTAATGTAAATTAATTAATATAATTAATGTAAATTAATTTACAATTATTAATCACTATTATACAATAATTGTATAAAATATTTGTTAATTAATTAATGTAAATTAACAACCATATTATAATAGCATAAAATGTTGTAAATTATATAAAAAGTTGAGGGGTATTTTGGTCACAAAGGGCATTATCTGCTAATTATATAAAAGGTTGGGGTAATGGATGTCAAGAATTAAATAATGAAGATATAAGTGCAAATAAAATCAAAGATTGGGGACACTAGCTGCAAATTACCCTAAAAATAAATATCCCTGACCTTGTGTGGGCAGTGGGCAGAAAATGACCGGTACATCACTCCTGACCACACTTTGACGGACCAGTAGACCAAATGGCTCGATGGCTTTCAGTTCAGCCGCCGCTTCAATATTTTTGACCATTGAATTCACGTGTTTTGATTACGGCCCAAATTAAGGGTTCTGATTTTGACATCTGGAGCATACGGTCTATGCGGTGACACCTTCAACTTAGGTGTTCAGTGCATCTGACCGACTCTTGCCCTTTTGCTGCTATTTAATGATCGGAACCAAATCTTAGGATTTTTATGACCTAAACCGAACTTCTGTTTATTGGCTAATTATGGGAAAGTTAAGACAATAATGTCAATGTCATTCTTCGAACTCGTAACCTGGCCTTTACCTTCCAATTAGAGCCAAAAATTACTCAAACTTATCAATTGCTTTTTTAACTACAAGTATTTAAACATATCGAACTTTTTTCCAATTCAAATATTCCGGCATGTAAAAGGGTCGACATAAATTGTGATATGTTACCAACTAGCCCCTAATATTGGGATGTTTGTCGGAGTTAGTGACCCACTTACACCATGTCAAAAAGACTAAGGAAACTTATTTTTAGAAAAAAAAAAAATTAGATTAATTTTGTATATATCTATAGCATCAGCATGATACTACACGACATAATTCAATCTTGATCTACTAAGTTCAAAATTTTCCCGTATTAAGCATAAAAAGTTAGTATGTGTCATGCCAACCTATCATGAGACATTCGAAAATGTGTCGAATTGGTCAGACACAATCAAATTTACGCCACTACTCCCAGTTTCTCTTACATTATTGTTAACACTACAGACTACTATTGACTAGATTTAACCTTACAATAACTCTAAAGTGTTAGTTATTTAGTACTAATGATTTTGATTATGTTGAGAATTATAATCTATGATTGCGTCGTTCCTAACTCATACAATAAAAAGGTATTTGCATTTGTTAGACATGCAAATTTGACACTCAAAATCAATATAGACATTATATTTCAAAATTACCTTTGATACTTAAAAATTGGAGCTATTTGACCTTGCGGCTCGGCCACCTTTTAGGACTAACAAAGCAGCTCATTTTGTTTAAAAAGAATATATTTCTTATCTCGTGGAACTTGAATTTGACGGATTAATATGAAAAGTCTATTAGAGTGGCACATGTTGCACACTAAGCAAGAATTATACTTTTACTTTTAATAAAACAGAAAAATCATAATACTATACATGTTTATGTTTATCCTAGCAAAACCACAAAACACTAATTAAAAATGGAATATTCTCTATGAAAAATATCTGTCCAAAATTAGTGGCGTACGAAGAGAAACTTGGTTCCATACATTGCACCACAGAAAGATATTAATTAGAACGTTTTTAAATGCATTAAAAAATATTTGATGAGTGCGAGACTAGTCTTTGGAGGTATTTTTGGTTTTGGACATACTTGGTGGGATATTTAGTTCATGTTCGGCCGTAATGAATTAATTATTTAAGTACTTATATTATAAATTATTGGTGAATGTGTAGATAAAAAGTGGATTATAAATTATAAGTCTTATAAATTTATGAATAAAATGTATATTTGACCAGTTGAAATTATAATGTAAGCATTTCCAAACATGTGCTTAGCTTTGCATGTTTCACTACTTTGTAATTTTCATTTTCTTAGCTTAACTTACATCTTAAATTGTAATGTAGAATAGACGTAGAGGTAAATGAAGAAAAGGATCCTCGTAATTATTATCATGATATTTTTTTAATTGTTTGGTTTATTTCGAATAATATAATTATTATAAAAAAATTGGTTTGTACGTAGTTGTTTGAAATTCTGATAGTAAATTATTTTTCTTTAGTTTTTTTTTGTCTCAATTTATATTCAAATTTATAATGTTGTTTATCACTACTATTGGTGATGGTAAGTGGGATATCCACTTTAATTGATTGGTGCTACATAAATATGTTGTCTTTAGATTTCACGACATTAGATTGGTGATCATCACAAATGGTGATAAATAACATTACTCTAACAATATTCATGTTATATTGTGTGGTGGAGCTACACCAATAAATTGTTACCACCAACTTCTATTACGGTTGAGCTAGTTTGATACATAGTTCAACCTTAACTATCAGCTCGAAAAAAAATCAATTTTTGTAGTGTAAATTCATTTTTTTTAATAGCAATCTAGTTTTGGAGTGTTAATTTTTTGTTTTTTGTTTTAAATAGTAATCCCCCTTTCAAATATTCTGACTCTGCCCTCAGTAGAGATCCAATTGAATTTTGATAATTATTAGATAGCTTAAATATTTTGTATTTTAGATATATTCAAGAATGGTTAGATAAGGCAGTAAGCAAGTGAATTTCTTATCACCGACAGGAGAATTTGTGAAAAGAAGTGGTTGTTGATAAGCAAAACGGTGCATTTAATAATTAGTTATGTAATGAATTTTACAAAATAAAGAGTCCCCAAAGAAGGCAGGATTGTTTCCCACGTGGTGGATCCTTGTTATTACACATGGTCAATGCTTGTGTCCATACTCTATAGTCTATAGATAAGGATATTCTTTTACGGTCAATCATGAAACAACAAATTAAAGTCAACTATTTTTTCAGTCTCATATTGCTGGCTCTATTTCGAGCATGTTCGGTAGAGTTTTTTCTCTAAAAAATTCATTTTTTTGCTTACAATTTTTGACTTTTCAACTCTTTTTACACTACAAAAAATTTTGAAATGTCAAAAAGAACCAAAAAAATCCATTTTTTCCCAAAAAAACTCTACCGAACAAACCCTTCATTCTCTTTTAATTAATTTTTATAAAAACACAGTTTAAAAAAAGTCCGAGTAAGCAAATTCACCTCTCTTCATACATCATATAGCATAAAACAATCTTATACCTTGTTTAACTTGGTCCAAGCTAGACAAAGTTTAAACCAATCAAGCCACCCATATACTCGACTCATTTAAAAAATGTTCAAAATCAATTGGAGCTTCAATCAAGTTCTGAAACCTACAACATATTTAACTTGTACTTGTTACCTTAATGACAATTGAAAACTTGTAAAATTAAATCAATCAACTGTTTCAACTTAATTTATACCAAATACGTTAGGTGAATAATTTATAAGATTCTTTAAAGACTAGTCAATAATGTAAAAGGACAAAAATGACTTAAAATTGTGAGCAATTTTGTCCGATTACTTAAAAAAAAAAACGTGTTTGATAAGTTAGACTATACATGATTCAATGTGATTTGATATATGAATACACACAATTAAATTTGTCAATTCTCGTGTTCATTTCAATTTAGTATATCCTTTAACTCAATGTACTAAATAATCAAGATTAACTAAAATATGTGCTGTATTTTCATGTTTTAGCAATGGGTGGTTATATTAAAATTGCACTTTTTATTTGTTGTACTATATTTTAATTGTACTTAAAGTCTTCAATTTTTATTTATTGTAACACTTATGTCTATAAATTTTTCTTTGTTGAATTCTTATATTTAATCTTCCATTAATTAACTTATCTCACCCTGAATGATGATTTTTGTCAAAATATTCTGTTTGCGTACTTTGAAATAAGGAAAAAAAATATTTTGTTGTAGTTTTGTATTGATTGTTTTTTTATATGATGGGCAAAGAAGTTATTTTACGTCCTTCCAAATAATTATTTGAACAAAAATCATTTTCAGATACGAGATATACTAATTAATGAAAAATTAAAAATAAGAATGCGGTAAAAAAAAAAAAAAAAAGTTAAGGACATGACAATGAGCAAATATTGAAGACATTAAATACAAGTAAAATATGGTACAACAAATTAAAAGTATGACGTGAATTAAGAGTTTACCCTTATGTTATACAAATTAAATTAATTTTTAATTATGAGATTCAGTTTTTTAATTTGAATTCTAGCTTTTCCCAATTAGTTGCAATTTGTAACCATCACGGAACATCTAAAGTGTGTTGGGCATCACTACAAGCAATGGATAAAATTGACGTTTTCATCAAGCTTTATTAGACGCAACATGTTTTCAAATCCAATTGGACTCCCAATTCGATACAAATCTACACTTTGGATTATCACATTGTTAATATGTTCGCAATTGCTTAATCTTTGATTGAAAATAGTTAAGTAAAACTTACATTGACAAAAAAATATTCAGTTTAAATTAACAACGTTTTTCTTTATATTTTGTAAGGTTAAACTAGATTAATGCTATTTATAGTCACTAACTATCGTACTCAGTTTATGTGGCATATTAATTGATATGTCATTTTAAATAGGACTCAAAATTCTACATTTAAAATTGTATATTAATTAATGCCACATATTGTCATATAGACCGACTACGATAGTCGCTGACCATGAATAGTATCATTTTGATTCTCATCCATCACAAGGTATCAAATTTTATCTAAGATTGAGTTTTAAGAGTAGTGTTCTCTCACACACTGTGGGTGGATAAGATGAAATTACTACTATCACAAGATGTGATAAGATGCTTCCACATCACCGGTAAGCAATTACATATTGTCTATTGGTATGTAGGAGAACACTACTCTGAGTTTTAAATACTCACTTTGTTCCATAAAAATAAAGTTAGTTCTATTTTTCATACAGATTAAGAAAACTTAATATATATAGTTGAAAAATTAAATTTTATTTAAGTTTTTTTTAACTGTACTCCCACCTTAGATAAGATTTTGGGAGGCATAAATGACAAGATAGACTTATCCTTGTGGAACAAAGGAAGTCTGTAGTAAGAGTTTATCTGGTAAAATGACTTTTTAAAAAAAAATGTAAAATTTGATATATTATACGAATTCAGTTCCATTCAATGACACGTAGAATAACGTTTTTAAATAAACAAGTGGAATTGCGTGGCCATTGTTAAAACAAAAAATCCTCAATAATTCTCGGCTTATTTGCACAAATGGTCCCTGACTTTTGCACTACTGCGAGTTGAGGACCTATCTTTTCATTTTTGGCAGTTTAGCCCCTATTTCAAAAGTTTTTGGCACCAATGGTCCTTTTCATCATTTTCCATCCAAATCCCAGTTAAAGTTGACGGTAGAAAATTTTTTATTTAAAAAGTAAATGAAAATTTGCAGCAAAAGTCCCTAATCTTTTAGAAAGTATTGAAAAGTTCCATAACTTTCTAAAACTAACACATATGACCCCAAACCTTTTTGACAATTTAACCCCAACTTAAATAAATTAAAAATAACTCATAAATATTTTCAAAAATACAAATAAGTCCTAAATCTTTTTATTTTTTTACAGATTTACACTTAAAATAAGAAAAAGTGTGTCATCAAGCCCCAAAATTTTTAATTTTGTTCACCAAAATGACATTTAAATTGTGTTTGATTAAAATCGATTTTTAGTAAAAATTGTTGAAATGTGTGGTTTAAAAGTTGTGGGACCATAAAATGTATGGTTAACATTATTGTTGATTTTGATCTTAGCTTTTTATAAAATCAAAATTGAAAACAAACGGGTTGTTAGAGTCTCTACAGATTTTGTCCAACCGGTTAATTGTCGTGAGCTAATGGGCCAGTCCAATATAAATTTAAAATTTTTTTTTTAAATAATAAAAAAAAAGAGAAAAATCTTCACCAACTTCCCCACCCACCCACCCACCCATACCAAATCGGGGGAGGGTGATTGTCACGGAAATCCGTGACAAAGGAAGAAATCTCCCCGGTCGTGAAACCCGGGGATCCACGGTTTCGCGACCCGATCGCGAAACCGGGTTTGGCGAAAACTGTGGAGCTCCGGTTTTTCGCGAACGAGGAGCTCCCGGTTTTTCATGAGGAGAATTTTCCCCCTTGTTCCCAAGACCGTGAAACAAGGAGGAAAATCCCCCTTTTGTTGGGACCAGAGAGAACTTGGGTGGGGGTGGGGTGGGGGTGGGGTGGGGTGGGAGTGTGATTTGGGTCAAAATATTTTTGATGGGCCACTTTTCGGTTTCCAATTAACCTAGGTTGGACAAAATCTGTAGAGACTCTAACAACCCGTTTGTTTTCAATTTTGATTTTATAAAAAGCTAAGATCAAAGTTAACAATAATGTTAACCACACATTTTATGGTCCCACAACTTTTAAACCACATTTCAACAATTTTTATTAAAAATCCGATTTTAATCAAACACAATTTAAATGTTATTTGGTGAACAAAATTTAAAATTTTGGGGCTTGATAACACACTTTTTCTTATTTTAAGTGTAAATCTGTAAAAATAAAAAGATTTAGGACTTATTTGTATTTTTGAAAATATTTATGAGTTATTTTAATTTATTTAAGTTGAGGTTAAATTGTCAAAAAGGTTTGGGGTCATATGTGTTAGTTTTAGAAAGTTATAGAACTTTTCAATACTTTCTAAAAGATTAGGGACTTTGCTGCAAATTTTCATTTACTTTTAAATAAAAATTTTCTACCGTCAACTTTAACTGGGATTTGATGGAAAATGATGAAAAGGACCATTGGTGCCAAAAACTTTTGAAATAGGGACTAAACTGCCAAAATAAAAAGATAGGTCCTCAACCCGCAGTAAGTGCAAAAGTCAGGGACCATTTGTGCAAATAAGCCATAATTCTCCATCCAATACGAACACGTTTCAAAACTGGAGTGCGCTATTTCAGCCATGAGAATTTAGCGCGAAATATCCTTCACTATCACGTGCTTTTTATTTATTGTAACAAATCAAGATACACACGTTTTGCGTCACTTTTTACATTCAATTAACAATCCCCAAATTCTCTCCATGTATAAATACATTACACAATTCTCATTGTTGTTCAATTAGTTCTCGAACTCTTTTTTTTTAGCTGTATTTTCTCTCTCCAAGAAAAGCTAAGAACAACCGTTACACCGAAAATTTTGGGTATTCAATGGACTGGGTTCGTGGTGAAAAATTGGGTAATGGAAGCTTTGGAACTGTGAATTTAGCCATACTCAGAAGCCGGAGCTCTCAAATTCCGCCATTGATGGCCGTGAAATCTTGTGGAATGTCTCTTTCTGATTCGCTTATGAACGAGAAATTGATACTTGATGAGCTTAAAGATTGCCCAGAGATCATTCGTTGCTTTGGGGAAAATTTTACTGATGAAAACGGCGTGAAATTGTATAATGTATTGTTGGAGTATGCTTCCGGCGGCGCTTTGGCTCATAAGGTCAAGAGTTCGTGTGATAATCGGCTGCCAGAGAGTGAAGCCCGACGGTATACAAAGGCTTTACTCAAAGGGCTTAATTATATTCACAAGTTTGGTTATGTTCATTGTGATATTAAGCTTCAGAACATTCTTTTGGGCCCAAACGGTGGCGTAAAAATTGCGGATTTTGGCTTGGCAAAGAGAGTTGAAAAGAAAAAGAGGGTAATTTTGGGTGTGAATTGAGGGGTACACCGCTGTATATGTCGCCGGAGATGGCCACCGGAAACGAGCAGGGTCCTCCAGCGGACATATGGGCACTTGGGTGTGTGGTGGCGGAGATGGTCGGTGGAGCTTCGCCGTGGAGGTGTTCCGGCTTGGCCGAGCTACTGATGAGAATCGGCGTTCGCGGGGAGGTGCCGGAGGTGCCCGGAAATTTATCATCAGAAGGAAAAGATTTTATTGAAAAGTGTTTTGTAAATGACCCAAGTAAGAGATGGACGGCTGAGATGCTTCTAAATCATCCCTTTGTTGATGATCAAGATTTTGATGACACTGTTACATTGAAAGAAAGACGTGAGGAAGATAATCCCTCGACCTCTCCCAGGTGTCCATTTGATTTCCCAGATTGGACAATTACATCTTTGCCCTCGCCAGAATATTCACCGGAATCTGGCTCTTGGTTTCACGACGAGTTGAATTCCACAAGTGGGTCGATGTCCATTCTACCGGAGGAGAGGCTGCAAGGACTAGTGAGTGATCATCGGCCTCATTGGTCCGGTTCCGATGATTGGCTCACCGTTAGATGATGCGAAATTCTTGATAGAAAATTAAGATTATCAAATTTTTGGAGATATTTTTCTCTTAGGCCTGAATTTTTTTTTTTTTTTTTTTTTTTAATGTTTTTGTACATAAAATTGATAGAAAAAGGGCTACATTAGTCCATGTTTATCTGGTTGAACAATGTAGATAAAATTTTAAAATTTTATTCTTTTCAATACTATTTTTCAGTGCAGTCAATCTCACCTTTTGTGGAAGGTTTAGTTGTGCAAAAAGGATAACATTTCTCAATGATATTATTTTTATTCAAAAATTGAGATTTGCAGTTAGGAGTGACAATCGGCTCAACACATTGAAAATGAGCTTGGCTCGTACTCAAAACGTAGACTTAGTTCGACCCACGAATTTGTTTAAATAATATTTACTACAAACTCAAATAATTCATATCAAAATGTGACCGTTAGCACAAGTCGCGAGTCTATAACGAGCTCAGCTCATATTTTGTCGAGATCGTTCCTTTTTTTTTTTTTTTGGTTTGGTCTTAGTTCGTGCTCATCTCTAGACGAGTCTAGATCCAATATGGATCGAACTTTCATAGATCGAGCCGACGAACCTACAAATTGACTAGTCTATTTGCTACCCTTATTTGCAGCCGTGCTTGGATGTGTTAGGCAATAGTCTTGAAATATTCTGCCTAATTGTCAACTTTCCACGTGTGATTTATCGAATCTCATGCAACTTCTAAATTCTAACATCCATTGAATCCAAAACTAAAAACTCTAATATACAATGAAAAGTAATGCATAGTCAAATCAATTTTAATACCTGGGAAAGTAACATCCATTGAATCATATGGAAAGTAATTGCATAGTCAAATCAATTTTAATACCTGGAAAAGTACACGTGGTACAAAATGTGTTGCCTACTTAAATGGATGAAAATTCACAAAAATTATGCCACCTCGATATAATTCGTTATAAGAGTGAATGGTACAATAACACTTGGTAAAGTAACACTAATACGATCGTATCTTTAAACTTTGCATTATATAATATGCCCCTTATTATTTGATCTTATATCAGACTTTTTAAGGATTCATGAATGTTAGTAAAAAGTATGGCAATTTTATTTAGATATTATATAGCTTGTTTGGATGGGATTTATAAGTTGGAGTTATCTTATAAATAAAATAAGTACTTTATTGAAAAGTTCATATATTTGAATATCATATGTTTATAAGTGCAATAAACACGTGTTTGGATGATCAAACTTTGTTTTTAACTTTTTTTCATATTAATGAAATGTCTTCATTTGTTTAAATAAATGTTTTAAACCGAACAAATTTTGTTTGAAATTCTCCCATGATTTTTTTATTTTTTTATTTTTTATAATTGTATAATAATTTACCAAAATCGCCACCAATGTAACTTCGTATGTGGGAAGGTAAATTGGTCATTAACTCGGCTAACCATACTAATAAGATATGAAAAGTTGGATGGGCCTAACTTATGACTTACTCTAAAAATTAAGTCAACTTATAATTTAATGCACATGTTTAGCTTCAATTTAGGCTTATAAGCTAGTTTGATCAGCTCAAACTAGCTTATAAGCCCAACCAAACACGTTTGAAGGAAGCATGACAAATATAGTTAGGGGTGGCAAATGGGTTCGTCACCTCGGCCCATATTGGGTTCGGATTCGTCTAGAAACGAGTCCAAAGAAAAAAAGAGGGCCGAACCCGTTCGACTGGGCCAAAATACGAGCCGGCTGTCGCTCGGCTCGTGGCTCGTGCTAACGGTCACATTATCGTGAACGTTGGCCAGCTTTTAAATTTTTTTCTAAATTCAATTATTTTTCTATAAATACTCCTATTCTAAACTCTTTTTTTTTCACACTTCAATTTCTTAATCTATTATATACTCAATTCATTAATAATTCTCAAATTTCAATTTGTTAATATTAGTGTGATAATTTGTATCTCATATCTCATTATCTAGATATTACTCTATAATTGTAAGTTTTAATTTTCTACTTCTTCTACTAATTCTCTATATTTCTATTTTCTACTATATCTCCATTTTCTACTTTTCTCTTTATTATTTTATTCCAAATGACTTACAATAGAAGTGATGATGATTTTAGTGGTCTTAATGATATTCCAATTCTAAACGATATTATTGATCATTTTGGAGTTAGCACTGATCCAATTGATTTGGATAATGTTCAAGAAGATGTTGATACACAAACAACCATCGGTTCTAGCATTAAACGAAAAGCCACCAAACAAAAGGCTAAATGATGATAGCATTTTTAGTTGGTGCTGACTGGTAAACTATTAGACGGAGTCCCTGAGTACAAAGTACAATGTAAACATTGTAAAGATGTTGATTAGTTTGGAGGTAGCACTGATCCAATTGATTTGAATTATGTTCAAAAAGATGCCGATATACAAACAATCATCAGTTCTAGCATTAAACGAAAAACTACCAAACAGAAGTCTAATTGCTGGCAGCATTTTGAGTTGGTGCCGACTGGTAAACTAGTGGACAGAGTCCCTAAATACAAAGTACAGTGTAAACACTGTAAAGAGAAGTTAGCCTTACAAAAGAGGATAGACACGACCCATCTAAACAGATACTTCAAAAAATGTCAATTCAAACAAGGAAGTTTGGAATCAAATCAGGTATTACTCCACTTTGGATCTCTGGGAGCCGGGACTAGTAGTCCCAATCTCAATAATTGGGTATATTCACAAGATATCATGCACTACGAAGGATTGCCCGAATTGGTGGAAAATCCTCATTTCACGAACTTCATCAAAAAATGTACGTTAATATTTCTAGAAATACTCTTCATAAAGACACTATTATTTTATATAATAAAAAGAAATAAGTTATTGTAAATAATAATAATAATTATAACTGCGTTTTATCTTTTATGTCAAACTTATAGACAAGTAATAACCAAAAAGAATACATGGATGCAACTGCACACTACATTTATAGTAATTGGATAATGCATAAACAAGTAATAGCGTTTAGACAAATAAACTATCATCATAATGAAGTTAATATTTTTCATATTTTATTGGATGTGGTATGTGAATTTAAATGTGATTCTAAGATTCGTAGTTTTACATTTGATAATGCAGGCCTCAACAATATAGTAATTAAGAAATTAATTCAACATTGTAGTCCAGAATTCAATGGTATTTTATTTCACATTTGTTGTGTATATCATGTGTTTAATTTAATTGTGTAAGATGGATTAAAATTTATACATAACCAATTAGAAAAAAATAGATATGCTATTAATCATATTATGGTCTCACAAGCAAGAAAACAAGTTTTTGTTGTTCTATTTATTGAAAATGGGCTACAATCAAAATATTTTGTACTGATGTTGGCCATGGATAGAATTCAATATATCTCATGCTTGAATCTTGTGAAGTTTACGAATATTGTATTATTGTATATTATAATAATGACAATTTCACTTAACTTAGAGGATACGATAGTAATAATAATAGCAATTTCATAAAAATTGACTTACGAGAATCCATTAACATGTGATAATTTAGAACAAATTTTATATCAAATGTATGATGTTTATCTTTGAAAAAGTCTCAGACAAATGTTGTACGACCCCCTGTTCCAACATCTAATTTGTTATCAACTGATGACATTGACATTGACATTGACTTATAAAGTCACGTAAGTTCACATATGAGTGGTCAAGGTGAACATTCAATTGGATTTTCTTCTACTTCTTCACTTCTCCATTCTAGTGATACATCTGTAGAGTTAGTTATGTATTTCGCGCATGACATACTTAGTATTTTAGATGACGAAGAGAGAAAAATATTTGATATACTACGATGGTGGAGACAACATCAACGTCAATATTCAATTCTTTCAAAAATTGTACGTGATCTACTAACACCTCCGGTCTCAACTGTAGTATCGGAGTCTGCTTTTAGTATAAGTGGCAGGGGTTTGTCTGATTTCAGGTCAAGACTCAAAGTCGACATTTTAGAAAGCTTATTGTGTCCAAAGGATTGTGATGACTCCGACCTTCGAATCTAAGACAAAGTCGACAGAATGATGTTCGAAGAACTTGAAGATTTGAATATGGATTATTTGGTTTTGTAGTATGTATTAATTTGCATTAGTATTTGATATTTTTTTTGTTTTATTTTAATAAAAAATTGTTCACATAACATCTTGTTCGTGTATAATTTTAATTCCACTTACTTCAAAGTAGCCGGTCCCAAGCCCGAAAAAATGAGGAGGGTTTTCAACCTTGAATTTTTAACATAAAGCATTTCTGATATTTTCTTTCTTTTTCATTTTAAACTTTAAAAAAAACAACAAGGCCGAGCCGAGTTCGTGGGTAGCTCGGCTCGGCTCGTTCAACCCACGAGCTCGTGGGCCAAACCGAGTCCACGTTTCGGAGATGAGCTTGGGTGAGCCAAGCTCATCTTCAATGGGTCGAGCCGGCTCGGCTCAGCCCATTGCCACCCCTAAATATAGCAGAAAAATCGATATCAAACAAAATATTACAAAAATCAAAGAAAACCCCTTAAATAATAACCTGCAGCATCCAAATAAAAACAACCTTAAATTGGAAACATTCAAAAATAAAAGTAAACTTGCTTCTGTGTTTCTAACAATTAACGCTTATTCCTATTATAACTAACAGAGTTACAGAAAACCGCTTTGCTTGATCAATTTGGTGGTAGAAAGAAAATTTCTTCCGCCTTTCTCTTTGAGCTGAATTTTTGCCTTACGTCAGGAGAAACGTTGAAAGATACTTGAAGCACCTGGGGGGACAGGGCATTCCAAAATGATGTCCTTCCAGCTAAATGTGTGAAAATCGGACTGTCATTGACCAAATAATTTAAGTCAGAAAACGTTCCCTACAAACAAATATAACATAGACGGAACAAAAGAAAATAAAAATTGAACTAGTAGACTTTGCAAAGAAGTAATACTCACTTAGGAGTTGTGATAATAGAGAACCACTCCAAACCTTCTAGATTAGCAATCTTTGAAACTACAAAGAACCTTGGAACAATGAAAAGATTACCAACCTTAACAGTTGTTACTAGGACACGCTTACCATCAACATCGACAACCTAAGCACGACCACTGCCCCTGACAATATGGGTGACTTGCAAAGAAGAGTCACAAGAGAAACCAGGAGAACACATTGCACTTAAAAAAAAAAAAAAAAAAAGTTCTTTTCCCAAATCACCCGACCATCCCTCCATCCCTGTGACCAAATCGGCAGGAGAAACATGTAGGGTGTGGGGTTGGGGTTAGAAAAGAAGGTGATGTTTTCTTTTTTCTTTTTCTTTTTAAAATTATTTTAAATAATAGAATGTAAAATTCCATTCAACGTGACAAGATCAGCCCCAAGTCCAACCTCATCGACCAAAAGCAAATTCTTCGTGTTCAAAACAACTACCTTTCCACCATTTTTAATGTCCACATCCAATGGAGCTTCCTCACAATTTAATGCCATGCCATTGCGGTGCTCCGTCTTGGGCTCAGGCATTTGAAAATTGGGATTGAGCTTAACAATGCCCTTTCCAGATTGTTGTCCAACAAGGGTTTTCACAACACTCTCTTCCAAGTCCCATGCCCTGCTAACAAATTCAGTCGAGAATCCAGTAAAGATGCCATTAGATCCCGTTAAAAAGAAGTCGATAAATGAACCAGCTTTGTGGGCTGCTGAGGTATCTTCAAGCAAAATGACTACAAGTTCAGTTTCCTGTTTGTTATACCACCAGGTGACAATATCAAAGAGAAGTGCAATGGCATCACCCTTTTTAATTGCAAGCACATTTTTTCTTTTTCTAGAAGAACAATTCCAGCCACTCCACTACCTGAAGTTAAAGCAAAAGAGAGTGATCAGATAGGGTTTATGAACTGTATAAAACTAGCCCATTAATCAACAATGAGTGAAAAAGAAAAAAAACTCGAACCTTGAAGGACATAAACAACCTTGGCAGAATCAGAGTAACAAGGCAGAGCAAAGCCATTTTTCTCGAGAGCAAGCTTTGCAGCGCCAATGTGGCCTTTACCTAGAATCGGTAGTTCATTTGGGCACCATGCATAGTACACGCCAGCGGCGCCACCATCTCCTCTGTACACTTTCTTCGCCAACTTTGGTGACAAATAAAGATCCATCTCCGACGATCTTTTTCTCTCCAAAAAGGGCAAACTATGAAATTATTTTAACAGAATTCAAAGCAGAAAAAGAAAAGTTGTTTATTATATTAAGTGATGATTAAATGTTTTTTCTCCTCCGAGTGTGGCGGCAGCAGTAGTGGAGACCTGCAAAAGGTGGCGAAACTTTTTATCCCGTTTTCACTCCGACGTGATAATCAGTATGTGATTAACTCAAATATGCAGAATAACAATATTGAGTATGTGTCTTATTTTTACCTGGGGGTTGGCCTTTATTTATAGGGATGGCCTGCAGTTACAGGCCTTCAATAGTAATTAATGATGGGTGGCTCTTCATCTTCTTCATTATTGGAAGTTAATGAGTGATGTTTCATCTTTTCAATTGCTGTTGTTTTATCTTTTCAATTGCTTATGGTAATTGTCTTTTTATGGGTCATCTGTCTAGCTAACCGAATGGTAGTTGGATTATTGCTGTCTATCTACCATAGACGAGCTTACGAGACCAACGAGGCGAGTAGGCCGACGAAGCGAGCGAACATTTGAGGAAGGCATCCCAAGGAGTGTAACTGATGCGATTTAGGACCATATTGGAGAAATATTAGAGTCTAGTGGAAGATTGGAGGACCAAAATAAGCATGAAACAAAGTTGGAGGTCAAAACGCGGATGGGCAGAACTTCGTGCAAAAAATTCAGAAGAACTAACCAAGCGATCACATGGTTATACATGGATGCGATCGCAAGACAGCTAGAAAATTTGCAGAATCTTAATTGATTAAACCATGCGATCGCCAGGTTTAAGCCTATGCAATCGCAAGGCATAATTTTGGGCAAATATGGAATTTGGCTTATTTTAGTTTTCTTTTTCGTTTAGAACTCTTATTTTATTAGTTTTTAATTATTTCCGAATTAGATTAGGATTTTTTTTAATGTTTAGTATTTAAGCAATTTTCATTGTAAACATTTACAACTTTGAATGATTTGAGAGATTAATTAAAAGTGAGGATTTACTTTTCTTCCGAGTTCTTAATTGAACTAACCTAAAACTTATCAAAGATTTCAAAAATCTTTGTGGTGTTTTCATAACTATGGTTCTTTGATTCAAGTAATCATTGGGTCAAGTTCTTGCGACCAAATTTTAACTTTCTTGCGGTTTAGATCAAACCTTTTGTGGGTTTCGAAATTCAATTCTCTGCAGGTTCACATCAGTTGGTATTAGAGCTTTGGCTCTAAAATCAGGTTCTATCGTTTATCTTTTTGTTTTCATTAGATTCATCATGAATCATATAAAAAAATGAAAATTAAAAGTAATTTCAAGAAATTTCAAGATAATTCAAGAAATGCATTCCTTTTTGAATTCTTGTGTCATAAATTATCATCCGGTGTTTATTTCTTATTCTTGTTTTGCTTTTCATCATTATTGTTTCTCGTTGTCCTCTTTAATTCTTGTTTTTGAACGTCGCGGGAGCCGAATTCTTGATTGAGTTTAGATAGTTCCTTAGAGAGCTTGGTAAGAAAAACAAGAGAGGAAAAAGGCAAGAATGGTGAGATTATTATCGGGGAAAAAAAGTCATATAGAGTGAAACACGAGTGTAAACACGTGAGGCAAATATTATTCTTTTTTTTTCCTTCAATCCTAATTTCTATTGTTTTTATCCCATAATGTCCAATAATGAAGAAACAACACCTAGGGAAGAAAACAACCAATCCTTTTTGTTGAAAGACATGCAACAAAAATTTGAACGGATGAACATGGTGTTTGATGAGATGAGGGATAGTAATAGAGAAATGATGGGTAAGGTGGATAGGCATGACACGGTAATCACAAACTTACTAAGGGAGTGATAAATGCATTTTATGTACTTATTCGAGCTTTTAAACTAAACTTTTATCACATCATTTTATCGATTTTATACTTAATTTAGTTTATTATTCTTCATATTTCAGTTTTGGACCCGACTGTGAGCAATTGGAGAAGATTGGACAAAAAGAGCAACAATTTGACAAATATTTGGAGAATATGTGAACTCAAATTCACTCAATTAGAGCTTGAAGGACCAAATTTGAGGTTATAGAAAGTTGGAAGACTAAAGAAGAAAAGATCCAAAGTTGAAGGGCCAAATTGTACAAATTCAAAAGAAATAAGTTGGGCAATCACTGGCTTAAAGCTGGGCGATTGTCCCAGATGCATTGCACAACCACATAGAGCAAAAACCCATAACTGGGTGATCGCTTGTAAATGGCTGGGCGATCGCCCAGGCTAATTTTGGCTGCGGAATTTTTATTTTCCTCTTTGAGTTCTAATATAATTATGAAACTTTTGGGCTGTGGATTTTGTAATTTTTTGGAATCTTTTAGGGTACAATTAGGTAACTATATATATGAGTTATTAACTCATAACAAGTGTGGAATTTTAGAGCCAAAATTGGGAGAGAAATAAGAGAAGAAACAAGAAACGAAGATCAAGATCATCTCTTTTGAATTTTATTTCAATCCGGATGATGGCTTCTATGTTTTACTTTTCTTTTTGTTTTCTTTGTCTTAGTATGTTAAGCTAAAATTATTTATGCTATAGATGAAGATGTAAACTTTTTTATATTTGTTTAATTCTTGAATTCTCAATCTTAATCCAAATTTATGTTTGATTGATTTATACCATGATTTAAAAGTCCGTTTGAATGATTGATCACCGTTTGAGCATGTTTGTGATTTATTTTAGTTTCTGAAAGGTTCGAAATAAATTAGATCCTTATGGTTTTAAACACCAAGTTCAATAGAAATTAGAAATAATTTCCTATGCTTGGTGCAATCAATTTAGATAATCTTGTTTTTAAATGCGTTTTTATAAATTCGTATTCAAAATAGGAATATTTTGGAACTTATATGAAAATAGGTTTAATTATACTCGATAGAGATTATTAGATAATTTAGGATTGTCAATTATCAATTTAAGCATAAATTAGATTGGGACGTAAGGGTTCATGGATTAAAATGAATATAAATGGTGGAGTCGGATTCCTAGCATAATTTGTTTAATTGCTTTTCTTCAACATCACAACTTATCTTCACTTCACTTATTTAAATTAGTCTAGTTTTCAATAAAATCAAAACATTCCAAAAATCTATTGTGTTTATTCAATTTAAGTTTAAATTGGTCGAAATTAAGCTAAAGTCTAATCTTCTTGGGAACGATACTCTTTTACTCACATTTTACTATTACTTGTCAAAGAACCCGTACGCTTGCGGGATTTCACCGAACAAGTTTTTGGCGTCGTTTTCGGGGATTAAGATTTTTAGCTTAACGTTTTGTAATTTTAGCTTGAATTCGAATTTTTCTTTTTATTATTTTTATTACTTTTCTTTGTTTACTCTAGTATTTCTTTTTACTTTTTTTCAGGTTGTTGCAGTCGTTTTATGCATGATTTGGAAGATCTAGACCTTTTGCCATTTGATCCCGAGATCAAAATAACATTTTGTCATCGAAGAAGAGGACAGAGAAATACATCAAAAACAACAACACATGATGACAGACTCTGAGATTGATGAGGACGACATGCTTGTTGGAGATGTCTTCGCAATGTACCAGGCTAATATAGCGAGATATGTTGCAACTTCTGAGTTTGATGAGGGCGACATGCTTGTTAGAGATGTCTTCGCCATGTGCCAGACTTCAACTTGTCCACTAACGAATTCATTCACATCGAACTTTGAAGAAGTCAACTATACTCAGAATTTTTCGCGTCAACGGAACAACCCTAACTTCAACACTTATAATCCGAAATGGAGAAATCATTCAAATTTCTCTTGGGTAACCATCAGAATCAGGAAAATCAAGGTCAAGGAAAACTATCTAGATTTCAACAACTTGGATTCCAACAGCAGCAGGAGAAAAAGCCATCGTTGGAAGACTTAATGTATCAGTACATTAACAAAACTGATAATACTCTACAGCACCAACATGCTTTACTTAAAAATCTGAAAACTCAGATTGGACAGATAGCAGTAGCTTTATTTGGGAATCCACAAGGCACCTTCCCAAACGACACTAAAGCCAAACCAATGGAACACATGCCAAGCATTACAACAAGGAGTAATGAGCAACTGTCCGAGATTTTGGATAATAGACATGTCATCCAACCAGAGGAAGCACCAATTAAAGATAAATATTATGTGGAGAAAGTGAAGTTAAATGGACAAAATAAAAAAGTGATAATTAATGATGTTACACTTCTCAAACAATTATCCGACTTTCATCTTTCTTCTAAAATTGATTTTGTGATCAAGATTGATGATGAAGTTGAAGTTTTCGTAGTTGTATTCGAACAAGGTGCTAAATTGAAATCATATTTTTATGAGGAGCGTAAATTCAAAATTTTGAGGATAAACGACAAATGGTACAAAGTTAATAGATGCAAACAAAGCAAGTCCTCCAAAGTACTATTTAAAGTGTCGTGAAACGATTGTTACAAAGTCAAGCTAACGACTCTAAACAAGCGCTTATTGAGAGGCAACCCAATTTATAACCCTTTTATTTACTTGCTTTATATGTAGTAGTTTTAGGTAGTTTAAATAATTCATTAGTTTTTATTTTATTTATTGTTTAATGCACTTATAAAGCCTCACCATGTCAATCATAGGATGTCCCACTTTGAGAGCCGCCTGAATAATATCTATGACATCATCATTTGATCAAGAGTCTCATCACTACATCTGAGTCCACTTCAACCAGACCTTCAGCCAGTTAGATACATCGTATCCACATCTATCTCCAAAAAGTAACTGACATTTTCCCTCCTTTATTTGTTTTATTTTTCTATTACATTAGGATAATGTAATGTTTTAGTTTGGGGGTGAGTTAAGTATCAGGATACTTAATTGATGAATTTTGAACTTGCTTATTTTTGGGTCTATATAACTGAAAAAAAATTCTAGTTATTGTTGAATATCTTGCCGCCAATGATGATATTTGTTTGAATTTAAGTACATTTTTAGTTAGAATATTAAACAACACTTTAACTCGTACTTTTATCTGAATACTTATCCACGTTAGACTAGATTTCAAGTACGTGGCCACTATTAACTTATCACTTATTGAAAACATGACTTGAGTGTTTTTGGTTGATATTATTGACTTAGAATTATTGTGAAAAAAATTCCATTCCTAAATTCTTAGACTAGTAATCAAACTGTTTGAGAACAGTTTAGGAGTGTTAAAATTAGTACACATGTTTATAGAATTTTGAAGGTTTGGGTTTCTAGATCTCATCTTTGGTTGAATAGGTTGTAGTTAAGGAATATAAATCGAGCACTACTCACTGCTGAAAAAATAAAATAAAATATCTGACTCGAACAATTAAGTCTGTTAGAGTATTTTAAAACTTGATACTCTATGGTCATCTGACATGAGAGTCATCGGCTCAAAGCTTGCTACATGGGTCAATAAAAAAAAAGTTTTATATCTTCACTTCTTTTATAACCTGTGGGACTCGAGCAATTAAGCCTATTAGGGTATTTCAAAATATGGTGCCCTATGATCATCTGATTTGGGAGTCATCGGCCCAAAGCTCTCTACAAGGGTCACATAGAAAGCTTGTGAAAGAGAAGTATTGCACGGGATGTAAGATTGTTTTTTTTAAAAAGAAGAAGAAGTTCAAAGTGCTCGGTAAGGATTGCTAGGATAAGACCTTAGAGACTGAAGATGAGAATTTAGAAATCACTCACCATTCTAATTCTAGAAATACAAGTTCTAATTTTTACTACTTTATTTGAAAAAGTATTGTATTGATCAGTAGTAACCAACTTTACTAGAACACATCGAGATTAGAGAGAAGAGCATTAGAAGTGCGTAATTTACGAGATGTGTAAGGAATAAATGACTACAAAGAGTTCGAAATTGTAAAAATATCAACAACACCATATTGGTCGTGGTTTAATACATGCATAAGTTCAATTTTTGACTAATCACACACTCACTAAAGGTCGAGAATCAAATAAGTAAAAATTTATTTGTTGTGTTGTTTAACATATTTCTAAAAGTGTTGCTTTATTTTCAAACATGAGGCATATGGTAAGAAATTTAACATTAACTCAATTCTTATTAATTCGTTTAGCTTAGTTTAAATTTGTAGTTTAATTTTATTTTTTGTTCGAGGACAAACAAAGGTTTAGTTTGGGAGTGTTTGATAAATGCATTTTATGTACTTATTCGGACTTTTAAACTAAACTTTTATCACGTCATTTTATCGATTTTATATTTAATTTAGTTTATTATTCTTCATATTTTAGTTTTGGACCCTTCTGTGAGCAATTGGAGAAGATTGGACAAAAAAGCAACAATTTAACAAATATTTGGAGAATATGTGAACTCAAATTCACTCAATTGGAGCTTGAATGACCAAATTTGAGGTTATAGAAAGTTGGAGGACTAAAGAAGAAAAGATTCAAAGTTGAAAGGCCAAATTGTGCAAATTCAGAAGGAATAAGTTGGGCAATCGCCCAGATGCATTGCACAACCACATAGAGCAAAAACCCATAACTGGGCGATCTCCCGGAACATTTCCGGGCGATCGCCCAGGCTAATTTTGGATGCGGAATTTTTATTTTCCTTTTTGAATTCTAATACAATTAGAAAACTTTTGGGCGGCAAATTTTGTAATCTTTTGGGATCTTTTAGGGCACAATTAGGTAATTATATATATGAGTTATTAACTCATAACAAGTGTGAAATTTTAGAGTCAAAATGGGGAGAGAAACAAAGAAAAACAAGAAACAAAGATCAAGATCGTCTCTTTCGAGTTTTATTTCAATCTGGGTGATGACTTCTATGTTTTTCTTTTCTTTTTGTTTTCCTTGTCTTAGTATGTTAGGCTAAAATTATTTATACTATGGATGAAGATGTAAACCTTTTTATATTTGTTTAATTATTGAGTTCTCAATCTTAATCCAAATTTATGTTTGATTGATTTATACCATGATTTAAAAATCTGTTTGAATGATTGATCACCGTTTGAGCGTGTTTGTGATTTATTTTAGTTTCTGAAAGGTTCGAAATAAATTAGCTCCTTATTGTTTTAAACATCAAGTTCAATAGAAATTAGAAATAATTTTCTATGCTTGGTGCAATTAATTTAGATAATATTGTTTTTAAATACGTTTTTATATATTCGTATTTAAAATAAGAATATTTTGGAACTTATATGAAAATAAGTTTAATTCTACTCGACAGAGATTATTAGATAATTTAGGATTGTCGATTGTCAATTTGAGCATAGATTGGATTGGGACGTAAGGGTTCATGGATTAAAATGAATATAAATGGTGGAGTCGGATTCCTAGCATAATTTGTTTAATTGCTTTTCTTCAACATCACAACTTATCTTCACTTCACTTATTTAAATTAGTCTAATTTTCAATAAAATCAAAACATTCCAAAAATCTATTGTATTTATTCAATTTAAGTTTAAATTAGTTGAAATTAAACTAAAGTCTAATCCTCGTAGAGAACGATACTCTTTTACTCACTTTTTACTATTACTTGTCAACGAACCCGTACGCTTGCGGGATTTCACTGAACAATGAGAACCAACATAGGATCCCTAATGTTAGGAGACATGATAGGTGTGATTATAGCCCTATGATTGAATTTGAGGATGACGATGATTATAATTATATGGCTGAGATAGGTAGGATGAGGCATAGAGGAGATAGGCGTGAAAGGGCACCTAGAGGAGTAGACTTTCAAGGCCATGCCGAGGTAGATAGAAATTTTGGAAATATTAAAATGAATATACCTTCATTCCAAGATAGGAAAAACTCTGAAACCTATTTAGAATAGGAAAGGAGGTTAGAATTAATATTTGATTGCCATATCTATTCAGAAGAAAAGAAGGTGAAATTAGCAGTAATTGAGTTCACTAACTATGATATAATGTGGTGGGATCAATTAGTGACAAATAGAAGGAGAAATCATGAGAGGCCTATAGAAATTTGGGGTGATTTAAAAGCTCTAATGAGGAGGAGATTTATACCTAGTCATTACTATAGGGACTTCTATCAAAAATTACAGAGCCTTACTCAATGTTTAAATAGTGTAGATGATTACCATAAGGAGATGGAGATGGCTATGATCAGGATAAATGTTGATGAGGATATGGATGTGGTTAACTAGATTTTTGAATGGTCAAAATAGGGATATAGCCAATATAGTTGAATTACATCATTATGTGGAGTTGGAGGACATAGTGCACATGTCTATGAAGGTGGAGATGCAATTAAAAAAATGGGCACCTAGGTTTTCTTTGGGATCTAACCCTCATTGGAAATCGAAGTGGGATAGTAATGATATGAGTAATTGGGCTGTTTCAAAAGAGGATACCGAACCACCTAAGGAAAAAGAGGATGTCACTAGCAACAATAAACTCAAGTCAGATTTCCATCCTCCAAAGACTAGGGATATCAATTGTTTTAAATGTTTGGGATCTGGGCACATTGCATCACAATGCCCAAACAAAAGAGTAATGATTTTGCGTGATAATGAGATGTGGAGACTGAGGATGATAGTGATAGTGATAGTGATAGTGATAGTAATGAGATGCCTGAGTTCGATGATGATGGTGTAGAGTACCCAGTAGAAGGTGAAGTCCTATTTGCGATGCATGCTCTTTATACACAAATTAAGATAGATGATTTGGAGCAGCAGAAAAGAAAAGGCGAGGTAGCAGCACCAGAAAAGAAAACGAGGGATGAAAACAATGAGATTGTAATTGGAAAAACTAACCAATCCCTCCCCAATTTGCCTAATTTTTTACTGCAGGAATTTGAGGATGTATGTTCTGAAGGGATGTCTAGTAGGTTACCACATATTAGTGACAACACTCATCACATTGGCTTGGTACATGGAGCTATTCTTCCAAAACCACCAACTTATAGGAACAATCCAAATTAGATGAATGAGCTTTAAATACATCAAATTAAAGCAAACAAAGGCTGCAGATTCATCTTTAAGCCTGGTGATTAGTTTTGGATGCATGTGAAGACGGAATGTGTTTATTCTCTCTTTAATGCAGGTGATGATTCGAGGTTGAATCCTTTTGAGGAAGGAGGGATGATGCCATCTAGGATCATATTGGAGAAATATTGGAGTCTAGTGGAAGATTGGAGGACCAAAATAAGCATGAAATAAAGTTGGAGGTCAAAACATGGATGGGCAGAAATTTTCATAGAAAATTCAGAAGAACTAACCATGTGATCGCATGGTTATACATGGATGCTATCGCAAGACAAAATTTGCAGAATCTTAATTGATTAAACCATGCGATCGCCAGGTTTACGCCTATGCTATTGCAAGGCATAATTTTCGGGCAAATCCGAAATTTGGCTTATTTTAGTTTCTTTTTTCGTTTAGAACTCTTATTTTATTAGTTTTTAATTATTTCGAATTAGATTATGAATTCTTTAATGTTTACTATTTAAGCAATTTTCATTGTAAACATTTACAACTTTGAATGATTTGAGAGATTAATTAAAAGTGAGGATTCACTTTTCTTTCGAATTCTTAATTGAACTAACCTAAAACTTATCAAAGATTTCACAAACCTTTGTGGCATTTTCATAACTATGGTTCTTTGATTCAAGTAATCATCGGATCAAGTTCTTGCTACTAGATTTTAGCTTTCTTGGAGTTCAAATCAAACCTTTTGTGGATTCCAAGATTCAATTCTCCTGCAGGTTCGCTTAAGCAACTATCATCCACCAAAGTGTAATTATATTTATCATCGTAAGCCCTTATACTTTTCATGGACCATTGTCAATGAGAAGTAGAAATATTGTCTTTCAAGTAAATATTACTGACCAAAAGTAAAAAAAAAACATATGTAACAAATATTTATTTATTTATTTATTTATTATTAATTAATTTTTTTATTTGGAATGAAAATCACATGGAAGCGTGTCAATTGGTGAGGCGTGGTCAAGCAATGATTTACTATGTGGCCGGCCAAATATAGAATAGATATTTTGGCCTAAATTAAACCTGATATGGGCTTAAATTCCAGCCTCATTTAGAGAGATTTTTTTTTTATATAAGAGAGGTATAGGGGGATATTATTTGTAGTATTCTCACATCTCCTCGCTTGGTTGGAATTCTTTTCAAACTGATCTTTTTTTTTTTGTCTATATTATAGAGGTTTTTTCTTCTTTCATTATCTAAGGTAATCTTTTCACCCTTGTTCTTCTTTAAATTTTTGACTTTCTTCTTTTCTAATTTTAAATGTATAAGACGATGATCACTTTTAGTAGTAGCTCTTCGACCAATAAATTTGATAGTAGTCTTAGAGACCTCTCTTATCGCACATTATCTATAGGAAGAGATGATAATTTTCCGCAGTTGAAAAATTGACCTTTGTTAGTTTTTTAGGACATGGTGGACCCCGATGTTTGAATGAACTCATTGATGAAATTGAGGTAGGATTAGACGAGAGGAGATTCATCCATAGCCCAAAACCATTCGACTCGAGACAAAAATGGGGCTTTGTCTTGTTGGGGGCGGATGGCCTCACCTCCCCTTACCTGGATGGACAGGCGAGTCCTTCATGTGTTAGCCTGCCTCTGGTTGACATAGATCCATTACTTGAAATTTTAGCCTCTATTGGATTTGTAGATTCTGATGCCAATTCTTCTACGGTATCCCGTCCCGCTCAATGTTCAAATCGTACATTCTCCAAATGGTAATTTGATAGAGCTAGATCTACCAAAGGATGCTTGTGTTTACAATCCTAAAATCTTTGTGAAAATGTTGAAAAAATATGAATTACCTCCAGGTCACTTATATCGAGTCCTCCATCCTAGTGAGCGGATTCCAGGATCAATCCCTAGGAAGATGGTAGTTTATCGTGACAGCATGACAACTGGTTTAAGGTTTTCTCTTTATCCCTTGTTCTTTTCTTTCTTCAACGAATTTCATGTTACTCCTAGTCAATTGACTCCTAAATTTTGGCGTATATCAATTTATTTCTTATACTTGTGTCTTACAAATGATATCGAGCCGTGTCTAAGGATTTTTAGAAAATGTGTTTGATATGTTTCTTGTGATCGGGAATAACTGTTATACGTATATTCAACTTAAAGTAGGATTGTTATTATCCCACTTTCCCAATTCAAATAGTGGTTGGATGAAATTTTTCTTTTTTGTTCGGCCTGAGGTAGGATAGTTCTCTTTTAAAACTTGTTAGAGAACTCATTTTTGCAAGCATTTTAACGAGACCCTAGATCTTGATCACGAGTTGAAGGCACATCTAGATAAGCTTTTACACTTGATGCCTTTGGGGTTGCATATGAGCGATGTGGTATCTAATGAGAACTTGCGGCAGGTTCACATTGGATCACCTGAGGGTATGCTACTTTTTTGTCTTTATTCCTCTTTTTGACTTTTCATTTTGTATGTATTTGTTGTATCAACCTCTATTTTTCTCTTTCAGACATGGATAATGTTGATTTTGGATGTGTGATGGATGTGGCTGGATTTTCCACTGATGCTACTGAAGACCCATCTCTATCCCCTTTAAACAAAAAGAAAAGACGGACCGACAAAGGAAAAGCTACTACTGAGACAACAGTTGTCCCTCATTCTGTGCCGCGTACTACTAGAGGTAGTGATGTCCATGCTCTCCAGGAGTTTGGATTTTCCTGTTGACTTATCGGTTGAAGCCGAGATCATGTTGGGCTGCATGAATGAAAAACTTATTAAGAATTTCAAAAGTAAAGAAGTGGCTGCCATGCGACATATCATGTATACCAACCACCGCAAGGTAAGCTGTTGTATTTTGATGATGCTCTATTGCTTTCTCATTTAATATTCATCCTCTATTTTATTTCAAATTCTTCTTGTTTTGTACAGATGCTTGTTATGGAGGAGAAAGTACTATGTGATTTGGAAAAATTCGAGAAACGTGCAGTCGAGAAAGACCATGACAAGAAAAAAGTCGTAGCGGAGGTGCAATCTTTATTAGACAAGGCAATAGTTGCGTCCAAGAAAAAAAGATAGTGAGATCAATCAACTTCATAAAAAGTTTGGCCAGTTTTGCAAAAAGTTGGAGACTATAGATGATGAAGTCGTAGCAGGATACAAGATGTCTACCGAATATAAGAGCAGCTTGAACATGTATGGTGTAAAATCCTGGAAGGATGCTATCAAAATGACTAAGGAGTGGCTGGTTGACGATCATTCAGAGATAAACTCGAATGAATTTGATAGGTATCCAAAGAAACGCCGTGCTACTGATTTAGTTGCTCAGAAGACCAAAGTGACTGACCATGGATGGCTTGGATTCCAACCCAATGGCTCTCTTGATAATTAAACATTTGTTATTTTTGTCACTTTTTCTTTTTTATTTTAGTTTTGAATATTGTTGAATACTGCGAATTTTAGTTTTGTATGTGTGGCGTGAAACATACATCTTTATTTTAATTAAAACAAAATTGTTTTTCACCTTTTCACTTTGTAATCATTGGTTGTATTTCATTTGTTGGTTGCAATGTATAATGGTATACCCCCGACCGACATAGGAAAGTGAAAAATATTGTGTGAAAATATCGGGTTAAGAGCTGAAAAGGCGTGGGATTTTCCACACCGGCAGATGGGACAGGCGCCACTGCCCACCCTTGATTGGGGACAAGTGCACCTTCCTGGTTAGGGGCGAGCACATCTGCCCGCCCCAGGGATGGGGATTGCCCACCTCTTAAGTAGGGCAGGCGCCCCTACTCCTTAAGGGCAAACCCTTATTTTTTTAAAAAATATTAAAAGGATTATCGCCCTTTATTAAATGAAAGCTTGTCACCTAGATGGTTGAACCATGGCTCATCACCTCTGAGTTTTAGATATAGGCTTATCGCCTTAATGTTTAAGTCATAGGCATCACCTTTGATTTGTAGATATAAACTTATCGCCTTAATGTTTTAATCACAGGCTCATCGCCTTGACATTTTGACTAAGGCTCATTGTTTTTTATTTGTAGATATAGGCTTATCGCTTTAATGTTTTAGTCATTGGCTCATCGCCTTGACATTTTGACTAAGGCTCATCATTTTTGATTTGTAGATATAGACTTATCACTTTAATATTTTAGTCATTGGCTCATCGCCTTGACATTTTGACTAAGGCTCATTGCCTTTAATTTGTAGATATAGGCTCATCGCCTTAATGTTTTAATCATAGGCTCATCGCCTTAACACTTTGACTAAGGCTCAGTGCCTTAATTTTTGAGCCATGACTTATCGTCCTTGACTTGATTGTGGTAGTAGTTGATGAGGATATTTGTATTGCTCGACAAACTTTTAATAGAGACTATAGCAAATAACAAATGGTTGTCGTAGGTCGAGTTCAGTAGGTGCACCAAGACTTCCCAACTAGGCTGATCCTTTCGTAGCACCCTCACCATTAATCCGCCTTGACATTTTATTGAATTGAAAATCAAACGTAGGAGTACTATTTAATACAACTGCATATACTTGCTTCCACATGAAAAAAGAAATGCTGATAAATTACTGATAATATTTCTTCAAGTATTCTGCATTCCATTGTCTTTCCAATAGTTTACCATTCATATCTTTAAGACTATATGATCTATTTTCTATCTTTTTGATGACCTCGAAAGGACCATGCCAATTAGGCTCTAATTTAGATGGTAGGTGTCTAGCAGCTGTACTGCTCCTTAACACTAGATCATTGCCTTAGAAACTTCTGGACTTAACTCGGCGATCGAAATATTTGGCGGCTTTGTGTTTGTAAGCCATTGTCTTGATTATAGTAGCCCTTTATCTGACTTCCTCAAATAGGTCAATTTCTACCCTTGTGATATTGTCATCTATCTGTTCAACCTGCATTCTCAAAGATGGATTTACAACTTCAACGGGTATCGATCACTGCTTCCATTCCAAAAGATAATTTGAACGGTATCTCTCACTTTGGCTCCCTAGGGGTGGTGTGATATGCCTATAGTACATTTGGTAGTTATCTGCCCAAGATCTTTTTTCTTTTCCCAACCTCATTTTTAAATCCCAAAGTATGGTACCGTTAGTGACTTCAGTTTGGCTATTGGTCTGAGGGTGTGCCACTGAAGTGAGTCGGTGTGAGATATTATAACTGTCACAAAAATTCTTAAAGCTGTGGTTATCGAATTGTCTTCGTTATCCGTGACTATCACTCATGGTATTCCAAAACGACAGATTATATATTTCTATACGAAACTCTGTATCTTGGCGGTAGTTATGATAGCTAATGGCTCAGCTTCAACCCATTCCGTAAATAGTCTATAGCTACTAATAGAAATTTTCTTTGACCCTTAGCAAGTGGCAAACGACCCAGGATGTCCATCTCCCATTTATAAAATGGACATACTGCGTAAATTGTCGACTGTGGCTTGACTGGATGATGAATTATGTTGCCAAACCTTTGACAAGCATCGCATTTCTTTACCAGTTGCTTAGTTTCTTGCTTCATTGATGGACAATAGTACCCATGCCTTAAATATTTAAAAGCAAAGGCATCCCCACCCAAGTGATTTCTATGAGACTATTGTGTATTTCAAATAGGACCTCGACTACTTATTCGGAGGTACTTCTCATAAGGCATGAGAATCCTCTTGATATAATTTTCCATCGATATAATACTAAGTACTTGGACACTAGCTGTGGCTGAAAGATGTTTTTGATTGGCTGATGCGAGCTTGGCGAGAGTCAACCCGCTCGTTCTCCTTTCTTGGGGCCTTTGTAATCTTGAACTTTTTAAATTTTTGCTACAAGTCTCTTACTTTCATCAGATAAGTAGCCATGCAGCCATCTTTAGCTTCGTATTCTCCCAAAATTTTCCCAACGACCAATTGTGAGTCACTACAAATTTCTACAACTGTCACTCCCAACTGTATGGCTAGTCCTAGCCCTGTGATGACTGCTTCATATTTCGCATCATTATTAGTAGCTAGAAATTCAAAGTGAAGTGAGTATTCAAGTTCTTCGACATCCGGAGAGAAAATTATGACCCTGGCTCCTTAGCCATCACCGCTAGATGATCCGTTTACATATATTATCCAGGTTGTTTTATCGCCTATGGATAGTGCTTCAGAGAAAGTGAGTTCTGCAATGAAATATGCTAAGGCTTGTGCTTTTATAGCTGTGCACGGTTTAAAATCAATTTCAAACTTGCTCAGTTCAATAGCCCATTTCAAAAGACGCCCAGATGTCTCCAGCATATGTAGTATTTATTTAATTGGTTAGCCAGTCATCACATGTATCTGATGAGCTTGGAAATACGGTCTTAACTTTCTAGCTGCCACTATACTAGTTGTTCAACTATGTTGTACCGTGTTTTTGCTCATCTCAGTACTTGACTCACATAAAAAATAGGTTTATGTCCCTTCAAAAGGTCTTTCACCAATACAGTGCTAACAGTGTGAAAAGATACTGCCAAGTAGATGCTTAGCTTATCACCGGAGTTGGGACGAGCCAACACTGGCGGTTGTTGCAGTGATTTCTTTAACTATTCAAAAGACTATTTACATTCATTTTTCCATTCAAAATTGTTGCACCCTCCTACAACTTTGAAGAAATGATGACGTTTATCCGCAGCCCGCGACATAAAATGGTTGAGAGGTGCTACCCTCCTAGTCAACTGTTGAACTTCTTTCTTGGTAGTTGGGCTTTTCATGTCTAGGATAGCCTGTATTTTATTAGGATTGGCTTCAATGCCTTTGGTATGTGATTATAAACCCCAAGAATTTTCCGCCATATGTGCTAAACACTTATTTTTTAGGATTTAACTTCAGTTTAAGCTTTCGGGCAACACCAAAGACCTCGTGGAGACCCGTTATGTGATCCTTTGCCAATCGGTTTTTTACCACAATTTCATCTACATAGGCCTCAACATTACGACCAATGAGTCCATGAAATCCCCGATTCACTATTCTTTGATAAGTTGCCCCGTATTTTTTAGCCCAAAAGGCATAGCGATGTAGCAAAAAGTTCTACTGTCAGTGATGAAAGACGTCTTCTTCTGATCATCTTTAGCCATGAAGATCTGATGGTAACTAGAAAAGCATTTAGGAAGCTTAGCCTTTCATGTTCTGAAGTTGCATCCACTAGATAGTCTATTCTTGGAAAAGGATAAGAATCCTTGGGACCAACTTTATTCAAGTCTGTGTAATCCACACACATCCGCCATTCTTCATTTGATTTTTTTACTAATACCACATTTATCAACCATTTAGGGTAGTGTACTTCCCAAATAAAACTAGCTATTAGCAGTTTTGTTATCTCCGTAGAAATGGCATGTTGTCATTCTGGAGTAAATTGTCATATCTTTTGTTTGATTGATTTTATTCCAATAGGGACTGCGAGTCTATGATGAACAATCAGGGGGCTGATCCCCTCGATGTCATGGGGTCCCCAAGAAAATACGTCTATATTGTCAGATAAACATGCTACTAGTTTATGCTTTTCTCTAGGATCTATCCCGCCTCTGATTTTAAACCACGGCCTTGACTATCACCACTTCCTCGGTGAGTTCCAACAGTTCGATTTATCCCCAGTCATTCAACATCAAGCACCATTACCGTATTTTTGAGAAGTATCTTTGTCTACATAACACCTCCTAGATGCTTCTTTGGTCACCTCTTACACATCTACTCTTCGACTAGTGGAAAACTTCATCACCTAGTGGTACGTGGATACCACGGACCTAGCTGCATTCAGAAGTGGCAACCATAAATCGTATTGTAGGCCATATGAGCTTTTACCAACAAGAAGCTAGTCATTATCACCACACTAGCTGGGTAAGTATCCAAAGTCACCAGTAACCCAATTGTTCTCTCTAGTATAATGGCGACTCCTCCAAACCTATGGAGTGGAGTGGTGATAAGTTTGATCTTGCTAGGTGATATTTTCAATCCTAGGAAAACTCCTCAGGACATAACGTTAGTTGCACTACCGTTGTCCACTAATACTTTCTTCATATCAAAATCTGCAATGTCAGCCACTATTACTAGAGCATCATTATGTGGGTAGGTAACATCTTTTAAATCCTCATCACTGAAGGTGATATTCTGGTTGAACTTTTTATTTTTATCTACCGAAGTAGATCCATTGGCTCGGGCATAGTTCTTCCGTGCTGAATTAGAGTCACCTCTCGCGGCAATGCCACCACTATGACATTTATAACTCCAGCGTGATGAAGTGGTTGTTGTCGATATTCAACCTCTTTTATCTTTTTATCTATTTTCACAAACTTGGATAGATGTCCTCATTTTATAAGTTGTTTTATTTCCTCCTTCAGCTACTTGCTATCATCGATGTCATGTCCATGATCACGATAAATTTACAATATTTAGTCTCATTTCTCCTATGTGGTGGCGCCCACATCTTTTTGGGCCATAAAAGCTCTTTCATATTTTGAATTTCCATCAAGAGGTTAATCTTGGAGGTGTGCAGCAGTGTAGTATAGGCATCATTTCCAACACTAGGCCGATTAGCGCCAGGATGGATCATTTGTTGCTTGTCTTTGTCTTCTCGGGGCATTGGTTCATCCGGGTTTTCCTTTTATTAAACCCAGGCTCTTTTCAATCCTTCATGTCCTTAGTAATAAAAAAGGCTTCTTCTGCATCCACATATTTATCTCCTCTCCGTAATAACTCGTGCATCGTATCATGTAGATTTTTGGAGAGTGACATTTTAAAAGGTGACTGCGAGTTCCATTTATCATAACAGTGACTAAAGTAGACATCTGTAGATCTTTAATTTCCAAAGTAGCTCTATTGAACCGGGCTATAAAATCTTTCAACAATTCGTCCTTGTCATGGGTCAATTACACGTTTGCTACCAGCAAAGTATGTAACAAAATTTTAGAAAAATCATCAAATGTACGAATTGATTTTGAGGGAAGAGTGGCTACCTAATCCCTCGCCTCACACCTAAGTATAGGTGGGAAAGCCCTGCACATAATTGTGTTGGTGGTGGCTTGCAACCTCATCAAGTCGATAAAAGCCCTGAGGTGATCAACAGGGTCAGAGGATCCGTCATACTTCTTCATCTTTGGCTGTTTAAAATCTCGTGGTAGGAGAATTGCTATCACTTCTAGGGAAAAAAGATCTTCTTCCAACACCATAGATTGTTGCCTACTACTTTTTTAGATATAGCCTAAGCTATTTTGCGATCTATCATATCCTCTAATCAATTTCCAAGCTTAACACTAGTGTCTCAACCAGTGTAGGTGTGGACACCCATGACGGTTGTGCCCAATGTGAATTTGGGCTAGATGCCAATGAATTGAAGTGGGGTGCAGAAGGTGAAGCCAACGAACTGGAGCCAGCGGTGAGAGCTGTCGTTGGTGTGTTTCTATCACTGGAAAGTCAGGAGCCTAGGGAAGAGCCCTTGGTGGTGAGCGGGCCCTACAGGTGGAGGGCATTGGGACGGAATATTCAGCAATGAAGGTCCTACCGGTAGAGGATATGATCTTGTGGTGGTTGAGAAACCGTAGCGTTCGATCTTAGAGTAGAACCGTTAAGGCCGCCACCTGAGCTTGCAGTGCCATAAGTTGAGCGGCAGAATCAAATTCTTGTTGTAGGTGATTAGTGGCTGCGTTAGACTAAGTGTCTGCATCTCCGACGGGAGCTGGCGGGGCAGTTGCATTCTTAGCTCTTCTAGTTCGAGCCATGACTTTTTGTGCGATTTTCCACAGACGGCGCCAATTGATTATTAATTATTTTCTCCTCCTCCGAGTACGGTGGCAGCAGCAGTATTGAAGTCTTGCAAAAGGTAGCGGGGGTTTTTTCTCCCGTTTCTACTCTGACGTGATAATTAGTATGTGATTAACTCAAATATACAGAATAACAATATTGAGTATGTGTCTTATTTTTACCAGGTGGTTGGCCTTTATTTATAGGGTTGACCTGCAGTTTATAATTAATGATGGGTGGCTCTTCATCTTCCTCATTATTGAGAGTTAATGATGGATGTTTCATCTTCTCAATTACTGGTGTTTCATCTTTTCAATTGTCAATGGTAACTGTCATTATATTGGTCGATTATTTGGCTAACCGAATGGTAGTTGAGTTATTGCTGTCTATCTGCCATAGGAGAGCTTATGAGACCAACGAGGCAAGCGGGCTGATGAGGCGAGCAAACATTTGAGGAAGGCGTCTCAAAAAGTACAACTATCATCTACCAAAGTGTAATCATATTTATCATCATTAAAAAAAAAATTGTGTTAATGAAGCGTTTGATTTTATAGAGGATAGATTGGAGCTTCTTAGGAGGATAAGAATTCATAACAAAATAGGATTCTATTGTATTTGTTAATTATGATTAACTTACATAATTTAATTTGATGACAGATAATTATCATAAAGGATAGTTATATTACCACAATTCTAATACTAATTTGAAAGTGTAAAGTGTTTGCTTTCTTACCTAAAGAGGGGTGAGTGGGATGTATAAATCCAAGGGTCAGTAGAATTAGAAGTTTGAGGGAGTAATTAAATTGCCTAAATAATGTTTGTTTCAAACATGTAAGTTTCTTATTCCTACTCTTGTTTAAGTGGACGAATACATGTTTACTACGTATTACTGTACATCAGAATGAATAAAATTTAAACATTCTTTTACCTTTTTCTTCTCAATCATGCGCAATACCATTGAATTCAACAAGCCAAACAAATCCAACATAATTTTTGAAGTAAACATTAGAACATTGGATACTACACTAACAATTAATATTACGGGTCTGTTTTGTATATGATCGATGGATAAAGATAAGAATAAAAATTGTCTTATCCTGTTTGGACGAAATTGAATTCCTGATAAAGGATAAAAATTTAAGCAAAAAATTGGATAAATATATCTTCGAAAGGAAGAGGATAAATTTTTTTATTCGGATAAAAGTTTCCTCAATTTTTTTTTAAAAAAAATGTACGTACCCTATATAATATACAATAAATCTATTTTTGGACATTTATATCCTAAGTTAATTGCCATCGTTCGCCGTCACCCACTGTCCACCACCTGCCGCGTCCGGTGCCAAACCCGTCGCTCCATTCATTTTTTTCTTTTAATTTTTTTATTTATTTTTTTCGTTTAATTAATAATAAAGGTAGAGTGGTCTTTTTTTTAGATAAAATTGACTTTTTAACAATGATTTTTTTCATTCTTATACCTAGTTGAACCAATTAAGATAATAATAAACATGTTATCTAAATAATTATTATCTATATAACTTTTATTCAAATAATAACTTTTATCCACAAATCAAACCTGAAAGTTGAAATACTGTCAACTTAACTGTTAAAAAGTCTTTGTATATTTGAAGATTTACTATTCCAAGTAAAATCTCAAATAAAGTAGATGGAGCTTCCTTCAAGTTAACGGAATCAAATTCTGGTTTTTCTTGGCATTTTGCTTTATTGTGCACTTTTTAATGTTTGTAGCTATCAAAATCAAAAGCACCACACGCCTCTGACTCAAACTAGACTTATCTTTTGGACAATTATAAATGAGAAGTCGTGTCCTCTATGACTAATGTACTCGTTCGTATCTAATATTTATATGGTTAAAGAAACTATAGATTTGATTTTTTATTCACTTATAATACCCACTTATATTACACTAAGTAATATTATATGATTGGTAAAAATAATCAGTGCAGGACCATAAACTACAAATCATGTTATGACACATCAGCATAACATTATAAGTGGACATTATAAATAAGTAGAAGATCAACTCTGAAAGAACCTATTGCCACTTTCTGACTCGTCTAGCATATGATCATATTTTATTTGAACATAATTAATGTCTGAATATACTTTTATTTGAATAATAATTTAAATAAAAAATAAAAATAAATTTTATCATAATAAAAAGGAGGAAATTTTTTTTATCCGAATAAGAATTCACTCGTGTTTGTTTAAAAGATGAACAATAGTCTTTATAATATTATACAAATTTTGAACATCTATACACTATGATAATCGCTGTCGTCCGTCGTTTCTATCCGCCCTCCATCTCCGCCCCCGCCCTTCGCTGCCACCCTCTGTCGTTCTACCTATTATTTTTTCTCTTTTACTATTTTTTATTTACCTTTTTCGTTTAATTAAGTGAAAGGTTATAACTGTCTTTTTATGAAAATTTGATTTTTAACAAAGATTTTTTCTATTCTTGTACTTAGGTGAAGCAAACAGGATAATGATAAAACTGTTACCCGTATAACTATGAAAAATTGACGCAAATGGTCCCTAATATTTGCTCTCATTGTGGAAATGGTCCATAACATTTATTCTTTTGGCATAAAAGTTCCTAATATATGTATTTTAGTATGCAATTGGCCCTTATTTGATGAAAAAGATAAATATACTATTAATTTTAATTATAAAAAATTATAATTGGATTACTAACCTCTGCAAAAGGTACAAATGGGTCCGGTACATTTATTAAATAATATTTAATTTATCATATTAATTATATCACTATAGTTGTTAAGGATGGCAAAAAATACTGCCGAGCCAACCCCCCCCCCCCGCCCACCCGCCGCCCGCCCCGCCTAGCCTAAACAGGTAATAGAGGTGGATTTAGGACAGAAAATCCTGCCTCGCAAAGGTTTCGAGGCGGGTATGGGGCAGTCCCCCCGACCCGTCCATCAATTTTTTCAAAAAAAAAATCATAAAATAGAATACAAATTACAATTTTCTCTAGAAATAGGCTAAATGAGAATCGAACCTAGGTAAGAGTTATAAACTATAAATCTTTACTACACCACAACCCCAATCTTGTATTTTTTTTTTGTTTTGTTTACTACAAATATTTAAAAAAATTCTATTTTTTTTTCAGTTTACCAAAAAAAAAAAAATTATCCAGGGCGGTTGGTGAGTCTAGGGATTATCTCGCCCAGCCCCGCGAATTCGTGGGTTGTGGGGCGGGCAGCGCCAACCCGTCCCAGACCTACCCCATTGTCATCCATAATAATCGTGTCAATTAAATATTTCATAAAAAAAATATAAAATTATTGCGCTTTAAGTATATGTAATTGTTATGTAATGTGAAAATTTTGAATAAAAATTAAGTTAAATAAAAAAAATAGCTTATATAATTTTATGACATTGAACCAATTTTATAATATTTTTTTTAACATAAAAATATTAATAAAAATTAATTTACACATTATGTATTCTTTATTTTTGAACGATAATAAAACGATAAACTAAAATATGAAGAATGCAATTAAAGCTCTAATATTTGTAGTTAATAAACGAATAACTCAATTAAATAAAAGTATTTTAAGCATCAAGTTTGTAACAATTTTTTTTATGTTGTAACGATAAAATAAAAGTTTAAATTTTAAATAAAATAATTACTTAATAATAAATATATAAATTTATTTAACATGTTTATTAATAATTATGAGTTTAAATTTTAGTTATTTTATAATAGTTCATAAAATATACAAAATAATTTAGTATATTATCAATTTGGTCAATAAAATGTTAATTTAAAAAAAAAAAATCTCCTTAGTTTCTTTTAATTTTTATATAAAAAAATATCAGACTTATTTGCACTTTTTGTAAATGTTAGAAAATTCAATTGGAGTTTCTCTAATAAAAACTAATGACATATTTGTCTGTTTCATCAAATAAGGACCAATTATGCTCCAAAATACACAGTTAGAGACTTCTGTGCTAAAAAACAAACGTTGGATACCATTTTCACAATGAAGATAAAGATTAGGGACCATTTGTGCCAATTTCCCTATAACTATTATTAGATGTGGAGCCAAACATTTTAAGTTGGAGAGTCCCTTATGGGTGGGCCGGGATCTATTAAAACCTTTTAAAATCATTATACTCATATCTAAATACATCCCAATAAATATTTTAATACATTTAAACCATTAAATTAATTTAAATTAAAAATCGTGGTTATTTATTAAATTTATTTGTCATATATATAAGTAGGTGTGAAACAATCTCCTTACATAAATACTGTGAAATGTATTTATTACGAAAATAATGTCTTGCATTTATAATATATTGTATTACAATTTTATTTAATTGTATTACACGATTTGTTATGTATAATACTACGCTAATTCGCCTTCTATTTTTACCTTCACCATTATCACACCGCTACCACTACCAATAACACCATACAACACCCCTTTTTCCTTTGCTAGCCACTACCACTACCTACGGTCAAACCTAGGTAAATGAATGTTCGTTAAATTAATAAACCTGTTTAAATAATAAAATTTTTCAGTCCAACTCAGATCAATGTATAAATTAAGAATCTCATCAAATGTATAAGATAATAGTTATATAGAAAATCCTTTAGGGCTCAATAAAAATATAAAATAATAATTGATTAAATACATAAAATTTTATAATATATATTAAGAAACTATTTAATTCTTATTTTCTCAATTCAATTTTTTTTTAAAAAAAATATGTATCTAAAGACTAAAGTTGTTTGTTTTTCTTTGTAGTTAAACCGAAGTCCACCCGATTCTTAATAGGTATATATTTTTAATTTTGTATAAAGTAATTATTTATGGTTACCGCTACTTGAAAGACTTCTTTTTGACAAAAAGTTAGTGAAACACAACTATCATCTGATCACGATGATCATTGGTTGGCGTATTTAGTATCAGTAGTCCTAGAATCATATTTTTATCAATGGGCAATTTCATCAATATGTCATTTAGGATAATTCAATAGGTGCTCGGTTTCTATCACATATTTGTAGCATAGACTAAAAATAGCTTCACGTAATTTATCGATAAAGTAATAAATTATTCCTTTATCGATAACTTAATAAACCTCTTTAAAATAATAATTTATGTCAGTCCCAAAAGTTTTATTTTATGGAGGTTTTACTGTACATGCTTGGAATCGGGAATCAAGAGATTCATTGCCACCATCGCCTTCCATCATTGCCAGCAACAATCACCATCATAAAGATAGTTGACACCACCATCACTCATTTACTGCTCTGCCCACATCTGTACTGCAATCTCCACTTTACTGCCACGAGATGGCGATGAAGATCTCACTGCAATGTCACCGTGGTGGAGATCTCTCCGCTTGCCACCTTGAGATTGTCGTGTTGGTGATGGAAGGATGGGCTGGTCGCTAGGTTATGGTGGAAGAAAGAGGTGGTAGGTGACATCGGAGATTAACACTAGTGGCCCAAAGTTTTGTAAGGTGGGATAGAGGTGCGGAGGAATTTTTGAAAATAAGTAATTGAGAATTAAATACAGTAATTTGAGCTCTAGAGGAAAGGCAAAATCTCACCTTGCACTAGGGAAAAAAAAAAGGAGATGAGTTCAAACTAACGGAAAGAAGGAGCAAGGTTTAAACATCAATGGACACCTTGAGGCCATTTCCAACCCATTATTTCAAATGGTGCAACTTTTGCAATCAAATCCACACGTCATCTCCAACCCACTACTTCAAATTTTGCACTAAATGAACAGTGTCTATTATCATATATGTATATTTGTAATTTTGAACAATAATTTAATTTAAAAATTAGTTAATCATATAGTATATTTATAATTTTATATTATATATATAAATTTTAAATTAAATTTAATTTCCGTAATTATTTCATTCAAAAAAAAAAATAAGAAAATGCTTTGTTACTAAATATCTCAATGTCAATAACATTTAACATAATAAAATAAAAAAATTGGACAGAGTACAAAAAAAAGACGTAAAAACATAATTAATTTTGTCATTTAATCCTCGGAATTAGTATATTCATCCCACAAATGATCAATTAATGCATTTCGAAGTGCTATGTGAGCCTCTTTATTTTTTATTTGCCGATGGCGAGCAAGAAATTCTTGAAATCGAGTAACTTCGTCTACTACCATTTCAACTTCTGGAGTTGGCGCTTCCACCCAATCTCCAATTGGCGCTTCAACATCACGTTCATCTTCAATTATCATGTTGTGCATAATAATGCACGCAGTCATTATATCATGTAATACATGTTTATTCCAAAACCGTGATGGTCCGTGACTATTGCAAATCTTGATTGTAGAACGCCAAATGCTCGTTTCTACATCTTTTCTCTGACTCTCTTGTTTCATTGAAAAATATTTTTTTGAGTACGTGGATCATGAATTGTTTGAACAAGAGTAGACCATTTGGGATATATACTATCAGCTAAATAATAGCCCGTATTATATTCAAGTTCTTGTATGACATACTTCGCTGGAGGAGTAATACCTTCAGCAAGGTTGGAAACAGATGGGATGCCTCTAATACATTGATGTCATTATTTGAACCTGGCAAACCGAAATGTGCATGCCATATCCACAGATCGTAATCAGCTACAGCCTCAAGTATAATTGTTGGAGATCCACTACGGCCTGCATATTGTCCTGCCCAAGCTGTTGGACAATTTTTCCACTTCCAATGCATACAGTCGAGACTACCCAACATTCCTGGAAACCCACGTTGTTTACCAATATAGAGTATCCTCTCGACATCATCACGGTTTGGTGCTCTTAGATACTGCAATGCAAACACCTCCACAATAGAACGATAAAATCTCTTCAAACTTTCAATTGTTGTTGATTCTCCTATTTTAATATACTCGTCAAGAGTAGCATTTGCCGCTACACCATATGCCAACATCTCGAAACGTGTGGCTTATCTTCGCAAAGAAGACAATCCGATTCTACCTAGTCCATCCCTTTTACGCATACAAAGTAGTTGTCATGACTTTCAACGACTGCGATATCGTAAAAATAACCTTCGTGACGCTCGAAAGCGTCATGAACATACCTTCATTGTAAAGTGGGTTCTCCGCAAAATAGTCGTTGAAAAGATTTGCATCAGCATTTTGTCGATCGCGATTGATAACTATATGACCAGAAATTGATCCTCCGTGGGTCACTTCGTGTTGTTGTTGATTGATGTAGTAAGCGATAATCATATTGTTGTTGGAAACAATCCGAGTTATCGATTCCGTCCGTGCATTGTTATTCAGTAGTTCTAATTCGCTATCATTATCTCCATCCGAGAAAGATAGTGAAAACGAGGACGAAGACGAATTAGAAGACTCTCCAGTATTGAAATTCATTTTGCTTGTAGAATTGGTGTAGTGAGTTTTTTTTTTTTTTTACACGATGGAGTGCCCTATTATATAATGTTTCCATAATGTCATTAGACTGTCACTTTTACATACTTTATCTCAATTGATACATATATTCTCACTTCATCTAATGAATACTTTATAATATAATAATACATATATTCTAACTTCATCGAATGAATACTTTATATAATAATAATATAATCATGCTTAATCTAATCATACTTTAGTTAATCATAAATTCTATTACTAAATAATATAATCATGCTTAATCTAACTTTATTACTAAATATAATCATGATTACACATACCAACACCTTATCCAATTTTATCGCAAAATATCTCATCATGACCTATTTCATATATCTTATCTGCTTTCATCATAAATACAAAAAGAATCCTATCTTGTCATACTTCTACTTTTATCATAAATTCATGTGCCAATTTATCTTATCTATCTCCAATTTTGCCTATAAATAAGTATACGATTGATTCATTTTTTATTACCTGAAATGAATATGAGTTCAAATAAACGAACAGTTTCATACACAAATGAAGAAGACATACACTTGTGTCGTGTATATCTTGATATTTCTCAAAATCCTATTATTGGTATTAATCAATCGGCGAAGATATTTTGGAATCGCATTGAGAGTGAGTTCAATAGTTCAAAACCAGATCATATAATGCAAAATCGAGCTAATAGATCATTGCAATGTCGGATGTCGGTTATTATTGCTGTTGTTGGCAAATTGAGAGGATGCATTCGACAAATTGAAAATTTGAATCCAAGTGAAGCATCAGAACAAGATATTGTAAGTATTAATTTTAAATTTTATATTATAATAATTAGATTTGTTTTAGTTTAACATATAGATTTATATCAATTTGCGGATGAATCGAGCGAAGGCTTTGTTGTTCTGAGGATGACAAATTAAACAAATGCTTTAAATTTGATCATGTTGGCCCCTCATGAAAGATACTGAGAGAAATTTGGTAATGACGTTAACACTTTGTAATACCCACTTACACAGCACACGTGTCATTTTGCAAAGATCACAACAAGAGTCTCCAACTTCAGCGTCTCCGACATCGTAATGTCCGAGATTGTCATCATTTTGTCCCGACATAAGTGAAGAAGATATTGGTGGCACTTCGAATCAACGACCTATAGGGGTAAAAAGGCAAAAGGAAAACAGAAAAATTATGAAGAAAATAAAAAAATGATTACAGAAATGAGAGAAGAGAATCGTCAATTGATTAACATTGCCAAACAAGATCACGAGGACAGGCAAGAACAGTTCAGAATACAAATGCTACGAGCTCAAACCGAAGAAGCAAAAAGTTAACGTGATAGAATATCCAGAAGAGAACAAAATATTATTTATAAATTTAAGTTCCATACCAGATCTAATTTTGCGTGAGTCCATTCGAAATGAACAAACGAGAATAATCCAAAACGTGCTCAACAATCCAACGAATCTCAAAGTAGCTCAGTCCATTCGATCAATATTTTGATGATCTTGGAGGATCGAAAATGATTTACCGGACTATTAAACAATAGTCTTGCGGTTGATGTTGTATTTAACTTAGATTTTTCAAATCAACGCCTCACAAGTCGTAGTGCTAATTTTTCGTACTTGTTTTCAATTATCGAATTTGTAACTTCTCAATTTTAATGAGTACTTTTTATTCAATATATGTAGTAGATGTTCTTTACTATTCAATTTATTACTCCTCATACAATTTATTATGTCAATAAATGTAATTATCAAATTAAAATAAATATACATCAATGCATATTACAATACAATTAATCTGTAAACAAAAAAGGATACAAAGGGAAAAGAAAATGTTCACTTCAGCCAATCAGGGGTAAAATGGGAATAATATTTCACGCCAAATACAACTTCATTGTTACGGTCTTCGCGCCATATATGGCGCAAAGACTGCTCATCCTCTCAAAATGGCGCAAGCTTTTGGCGTTCGGTTGGAGATCGATCTCACGCATATTGGCGTTTGCTCTTCACTTTGGCGCTAGGTTGGAGTTGCTCGATATTTACACAAATTTAACCATGTGAACACAAAATATCTCTAGTTGCAACAAAATGAAGGTAGTAGTCCTCGAGTGGAAATCCGACGTTTGGAAAAAAAATTTGTAGTTGGATCGTAAGATAGTTGTGTGTGTCCATGTAATGAAGTGTCGATATGTGATACAATGGAAGAATTAAACATTAATAGAGCATGTGATCATTGATCTTGATTTAAAATTGTCATTTGAAAAATATCAAAATCAATAGATACTTCATTTCAGGGAGAAATATTGTAGGAAATAATTGAATCCCACATCAACTACACATTGCGATTGTATTGAGTTTATTAATTGTTGGAAGAAACGGTGTTTGCCACCAAGATAGTTGAAGTTGCATTTACTAAAATACATTTTTTTCCTTAATTGGAGTTGTTTTACCTTATAATGACACCTGGCTTGCTCTTGGCTGTTGGATGAAGGTGCCCCTATGTCTGCTCCATTATGTTGGTTAGGTCTTCAATGTGGAGAATCAAAATGTGAGATAAATTTTTCTTTTTAATTTACTCTCCGGCTTAAAAGCTCTTCTCTCAAGAACATCTTCTTTTCTGATTTTATAGTTTTGGGCAAAGGGCTGGGTGTCATTTGATCCTTTTGGGTTCAGATTAGATTAGAAAAGGTTTTTTTGGTTCTCTATGAACAGTAATCGTAGGGCATGTTTGGCTATTCTTGAGTTTTAAGTCTGAGTTGCTTTTGGGCTTGTAATCTGACAATATTGTACACCTTTGTTGTCGTTTGGTTGATTACTAGTTCTTTTGGAGCTTAGTCCACATTAGTGTATGTTCAAACCTTTGGGACTTCAGCCGAACAAATCTCTGTGTTCTTTTACTTTCTTGTACTTTTACTTTCTTAGATCTGTCAAAATATTGTGAGTTCATATTACATCTAACAGTTTCTTGGCTTAACTCGTGGTATCATAGCATGGATCTAACGATCTAATGATTGGATATATGGAAAACCTCAACATTTTGTACACATAACACATATATGTAGTGAGATCTCCCCCATCTAGAATTTTTTACGTTAATCTTGATAGGATATTGTCTCTTGTTTGATTTCTGGTTGTTTCCCTTTAAGTTCCATTTACAAAAATCCCCTGGAGACTAATCTTTGTCCAAAGGCTCTTCACATGCCTTGATAATCTAAGATAAATCCAATACATGTAGTGATCTTAGAGTTTATTTAAGGAGACACCATATTGAAATCTGTAATATATGCTTTATATCGATTTATGTGCATATTGTGTGATAAATCATATTGTATAAGTTTACTATGTGTAAGAAATAAACTTATGTAATCTAATCTTTGTTTGCATGTGTGAACATTGTAGGTGCTTTGTTCTCTTTGTAAAAGAATAAGTTTCTTTAAAATTTCTTTTTGACATATGTTATTTCTTTAAAAAAAAAAAACACTTGATTGCTTGGTCTATTATTACATGTTTTCTCTAAAACTCTATTTTTTAAAAGAAAAAAGGAGTCATTGAATTTTCTTTAAAATCGCTGCAACAAGATTTGAACTTAATATTATTTTATGAAAAATGAGTTATAAATATGTAGGGTCAAAAATTAAAAGCAATTTTGATGTAACAAAGATGTGCAAAAGCGTTAGATGATTCTTGGCTTGATGATATTGGTGCTTATAAGAAATTTGAGTTAGAAAAAATTGTTTGGAGTACTATTTCTTGTATTTATCTGAAAATGTTATAAGAAATATAGGTGAGACTATAAAAATAGTTATCTTCTAACACAGTTCTTTTCTAAGACTATTCCAAGAAATGTATCTTCTAAAATAGTTCTTTTCTTATAAAAATAGAATATTATTTAGAATTGGATGAAAACTTGAATAAATTTACTAAACTAGTCTAAGACCTTACCAATTGTGATGAAAAACTTTCACAAGATCAATTGACAGTAATCCTGTTAAACTCCATAAGCTCAAAAATTTAAAAAATGCCCTGGAGTATGGAAGGGATACCACAACTACTGCCCTAAGGAATAAAGACCTATGGCCAGTTTGGTATAAAGACAAAGATTAAAGATAATGGATAAATTTTATCTTATTCTGTTTAGGTGAAAGTGATGTCCGAATAAACTTTTATCCAGATATCAATTTAAGCAAAAAATGAGGATAAATTTTGTCATCAGAAAGAGGAGGACAAATTTTTTTATCTAGCTAATCATTTGCTAATCTTTTTAAAAAACGAATGTACATTCTATAATATTAAAAAAAAAAAAAATTGAACATTCATAACCTAGGATAATAGCGGTCACCCACCGGCCGCCACCTATGGATGGTAAAATACCTTGACCCCGTCCCGTTTAGTAACGGGACGGGGACAAAGATCATGTTCTCCACTCCAAATTCTTCGAACTCGTCCTAAATTTTTTTATTTTATTTTATATTTATATCGTATTTAAAAATAAAAATTAATATTAAAATTAATTAATTAATTAAACGGTATTAAATAGAGATTTTTAATCCCCGCCCCGCCCCGCCCGCCCGCCCTTACCTTACCCCGCCTCGATCTCCGCTCTTGCATTCCAAAAATCTCCAACGGGGGAGGGGATAGTAATGCCCGCCCCCAGCCCATTGTTATTCCCACCGCCACCATCAGCCCGCCATTACCACTATCTTCTATTGCTCAACCCATTTTTTTTTCTCTTTTAGTTTTTTTTTATTTACTTTTTTGTTTAATTAAGGATAATGGTATAAATGCGCCTTTTTTTTTAAAATCAAAAATTGACTTTTTCACTCTTATACTTAGCTGAAACAAATAAAATAATGATACATGTTATCCAGATAACTGCTATCCATATAACTTTTATCCAGCTAAATAATTTTAAAAACTAAGTCAAGAGATAACTTGGGAGGTGCAAGTTTAGTAATTAGAATAAAAGATAATAAAAAAAAAAATCTAACTATCACTCTAAGAAAGAAAGTAGTGACGCTAAGAAGAAAGGTCAAGATAAAACTAAATCTACAAAAGGTAATGCAGTCTTAACACATAATAATTAGGGAACTCAAAATGGGGTTGTGGTAGTAAGTTCTGAAAGACACGTAAATCAACAATAGATCATTGACTCATGTTGTACTTTCTATGTGTCCTAATAAAAGCTGGTTTTCAAATTTTGAGAAAATAAATAGGTGGCAACATGACTTGTAAAATTGATAGAATATGATATGTGAGCATTGTTTTAGAAAATGGAACAATTCTTGTCTTTGATAAAATCATATTTGTGCCTGAACTTGAAAGAAATCTAATATCCTTAAGTGTCTTGGATGATATGGAGTTTGACATAAAAATTGGTCATCACAAATAAAAATATTTAGGCAAAATAGACATGGTCTATATTTTCTAAACGCACAATATGTTCTTGATATTTCAACAACAATTTCAAATGATAAAAACTCTTTAGCAAAATTGTGGCACGAAATGTTAAGTCACATTGGAACTAAATGGCGTTGAGCCCTTCAAAGTTAGGGTGTGTTTGAAAAATTGAATCTTAGTGATGTTGTTTCTTGTGAATAATGTATTTTTGAAAAACAGGTTAAACTTCATTTTCTACTTGGAATTCATAAATTTGAACATTTACTTGATTACTTGCATGCTGATTTGTGGGGACTTGATTTTGTTTCAACACAATCTGGTTTTAAATATTATTTGCTGATTATTGATAATTTCTCCAAAAAAAATTGGGTTTTTTTGTTAAAAACTAAAGATGAAACATTATCTATGCTTAGAAATTGAAAAACTAATAGATAATGGTCTTGAATTTTGTAATTTCGAGTTTAATGAATCTTGTAAAGTTCATGATATGTTAAAGACATTGACTTGTGACTCACACTCCTCAGCAAAATGGCATTGCTAAGAGAATGAACATATCCCTTCTAAATAAAGTTAGATGCATGCTTTTGAGCTCTGGTTTGTCAAAACTTTTATGGGATGAGGTAGTAAAAATTGATGTTTACTTGGTAAATAAAAGTCCCTCTAGTGCAATTAACTTTATAGTCCGAGAAGCTCTTTGGACCCAGAAATCTGTAGATTTTTCCCACATAAAAACTTTTGGGTGTGCAGCATATGCACATCAAAATATTGGAAAATTAGAACCAGATCTCTTAAATGTGTTTTCTTAGGCTATGGGAAAAGTGTGAAAGGCTACAGATTGTGGGTTAGAGAAGAAATGAGATATAAAGTAATCATTAGAAGAGATGTTGTGTTCAATGAGTTACTAATGTCTTGTCTTAAATATAACAATTTAAGCCTGCAACAAAGAGATGTTAGAATTGATATGGAGCCTTCTCAAATCCAGGTGAATGAGATGTTTTGGAAGAAAGAAACAATATGGATCAATCTGAAAATGTTCAAATCGTATCTGATATTGTGGAGGATACGGATGAAAATCCCACTGATTTTGCAACTTTGCCTATTGATGAGTACCAACTCACAAGATGTATGTAGAGAAGGCAAATCTGACCTCTTATTAGGTACAATGAAAGTTTTGTTTTTTACTTGCTTATCAAGAAGTTGTTTCAAATGAACCTTGCATTTATGAAGAAGCTTTAAATTGTAAAGATTCAAATAATCGGAAAGTCAGAATGGCGTAAGAGATGAACTCTCTTCTTAAAAATAATACTTGTGTATTAGTTGAAAAACCAAAGGAAAAAAAATTGATAGATTGCAAATAGATTATTAAAATAAAAAGATGGTGAATGGGGGATTGATAAAATCAGATATAAGGTCAGATTGGTGGCTAAGGAGTTCACAAAAAGAGAACGAGGGGGCTATAATGAAATCTTTTATCCAATAGTAAAGTATACCACCATTAGGATCATTTTAGCTTTAGTAACTCAGTTTGGTTGGGAGTTGGATCAATTGGATGTGAAAACTGATTTCATTTTTAGTGACTTAGATTAAACAATCTATATGCACCAGGCTTCATGTTTAAAGAAAATGAGAAGTCTGATGTGGTTTGTTTACTTAAAGAAATATTTGTATGTGCTAAAACAAGCTTCAAAACAATGGTCCAAAAGATTTGATATTTTTCTACTTAATCTTGGTTTCCAAAGAAGTAAATATTATTCTTGTCTATACTGTAAAGGTAATGATAGTGTTAATTATCTTTATCTTCTCTTATATGTTGATGACATATTGTTAACTTGTCATAACACAGTTGATTTTGAAGAAATAAAAACACAATTTAAATTTTGAATTTAAAATGAAAGACTTAGGGTCTGCTAAGAAAATATTAGGAATGAAAATTAAAAGAGATAAAAAAAAATAACTTGTTATTTTGTAATCAACAGAGCAATGTAAATAAAATCCTTAAAAAGTTTACTATGTCTAAAAGTAGAACATGTCTATTTACCTCTTGAAAATCATTTTTTGCCTTATGATCTTTATCCTAAAACTCAAGATGAAATTGATAGGATGGAAATAATCCATTATGCAAATGTGGTTGGATATTTTATGTATCTTTTGATATGAAGGTCCAATTAGCTCATGGCATCGTGATGCTTAGTAGATCTGTTGGAAAATATGTGTCATATTTTTCACTTTTTATATCTTGGCTATCTTAATAAATATAACTGATTTTTAATGATAAAAGAGCAGGTCAACATTTGTATTTCGATCGGTTCGATTAACGCCGATTCGATCGATCGGCTTGATAGGCTTAATCGTTTTTCCGGATCGACAAAAGCTGCGATTTTATTCTGTTTCTATATTTGATATATTCTGATTTCATGAATATTAATGACAGCTCCTTTTGTAGGTTAAAGAATTTTTCTTATTCTCTTAGATTTGTTTAGGAAGGAAATATTTAGTTTCCTAAATTCTTTCCTACTACAAATCTAAGAAAATCTTTCTATATTCTTTCCTACTAATTCTCTTACCATCTTTGTTGCATATTCTTAGGTAAGAAATAATTCCTAAATTGATTTCTACTTTAACTATAAGTAAGTGGAAATCAATAAGGAATTACTGACTTTGAAAATAATTTTGTGTTCTTGTTCCATAAGTGTGAAACCCAAACCGAATACATTCAAGGTGAACAAGACATGGTGCTTCATTGATTCAACTTTCAAAGCAAAACTTCAAACTCATTGAAGAATCAAGAACTAATTGGTACTCAACGAACAATTCCATATCTTGCTCAAGCTACTTGGCGTGAAGTTAAGAACGGGGGTTCTTAATCCAAGTGGTGGTTGCGGTCAAGTACAATAGGGAAGTGGCGATAAAGTCAAGACCGGTGGGTTTGATTCCACTTCATCAACAAGTCAGAAGAAGAAGTATCACAGGGAGTTGATCTGTTTTCTTTTGATTGTTATTTTGTTAATTTTGCGAAATTACAAAACCGATACTATTGTATTTTTGAACAAGATTATTAGTGGATTGTTTCTACCCATGGCATGGGGGCCCGTGGATGTTTCCCTTAGGGGTTTACCACGTTACATCGTGTGTTCGTATTTAATCCTTTAATTTACGCACTAGACAAGATTAGAAAACGAACACGGTTGTGTAGTCGAAGCTGTTATCTCTATATCTTTCGGGCCTCGACTACATTCTCGTCCATCGCTTATTTAATTAAAATTAAAATTGTGTTTAATTTAATTAATCTAGGTTTTAGAACTTTCAATTGGTATCAGAGAGGGTACACTTTTTAAGTGCAATCCATTTAAACCTAGTTATGGACGGAGCTCCATTTAGACCACCTGTTTTAGATGGTACTAATTATGCCTATTGGAAAATTAGAATTCAAGTGTATATCCAATCCCTTGATAAAAAGCTTGGCACTCAATTGTCCATGGATATAAAACTCCTACCATCACTGAAGATGGTGTAGAAAGAGAGAAAAAGGCAGACGAGTGGGTTACAACTGATTACAATTATACTAATTGGAACTCCAAAGCGTTAAATGCCATATTTTCTTTTGTAGACTCTAATCAATTTCGTTTAATCTCTACTTGTCGGGTTGCAAAGATGCTTGGGACATCTTACTTAATTGCTCATGAAGGAACCAATATGGTCAAGTCATCCAAGCTTCAAATTCTTACTCTAGAGTTTGAACAACTAACCATGAGAGATGATGAACAATTCAAGGACTTCTATGCAAAACTCGGTGATATCACCAATCGCTTATACCTTGGGAAAGAAATATTCAGAGAGCAAAATTGTAAAGAAAATCCTCGGATCCTTGCTCGATCATTTTCATTCTAAAGTAACCGCAATTGAAGAAAGTAAGGAGATTGAGAATATGAAGGTTGAAGAATTGGTGGGATCATTGATGACATATGAGCTACATCTACAAAGGAGAAAGAAAGAAAAGAGATCCAAGATTGCCTTCAAAATTAACAACCATGAAGATGAGGTTGATTGTGAGAGGAGAGCGAAACAAAGGAAAACATGGCCATGCTCACCAAACAATTCAAAAAATTTCTAAAAGGAAATCAAAAGGGAAAGCACTTGAATACCTCTCTCCAACAAAAGAAGAGATTTCGACTAACACTAAACAAAATCCCACTACCTCTATGAATAGATCGACAATCGAATTCAATGCCATGAGTGTGAGGGTTTTGGTCACATAGCCTCCGAATGTGCAAATACTTTAAAGAAATCTCATACCAAGAAGGCTATGAATATCACTTGGAGTGAAGATGATGAAAAAGACTCAAATGAGGACGAGGATGACAGAACCATCGTTGATCGTGTAACGCCCCCGATCGTGAACTTAACTTCATCATCGATTCCGTGCAAAACTTGATTGCGGTGTTCGACTTCTTAGCGACAACTTCGAAGAATCATCCGTGTGTGTCACAACCTAAGAAACTGAATAAAAAATTACAAGATGAACAGGAGAAAAACTTGTCCACACAAGTCTTGATAGAATTTTTGGAAGATGACAAGGCTGAAATTGATTCTCAAAATAATACTCTTACCAACATCTTAAAAGAGAAGGATGATCAAATTGCTAATCTTTTAGATGAATTAAAAGTCTCAAAAGAAAGGATCAAGCAATTAACAATTGGAGCCTCTCGCTTAAGCGAAACCCTAAGCTATGGAAGAACTCCAAACGTCAAAGAAGGTTTAGGATATGTTGGAAAAGGTGAAAGAAAAGTCGGGAATCGATCAACTTCATCAAAAAAACAAAGTCTGCTGTATTTTCATACAAAACTACTTCCATCACCGCCGAACTAAGGGTCGACCGCTTATGCAAGTTCGACCAATGCCAAGACTCAAAAACAATCACGACCATCGTGTATACAACCAATACTGAGAGAGGTAAATCAAAGTACTTTGTAAAATGTTGCATCCGTGGTAATTTAGGACACGACTCTTTTCATTGTTTGTTTAGTAAAAAACGGCTAATAGACAAATGAGACACCTTAGAAACACTAAAGTAAGACAAATTTGGGTCAAAAAGGGTTAATTAAATTGTTATATGGTTGATGTTACATATAGATCCTTTATTCCTAACTCTTGGTATTTTGACAGTGGTTGTTCTAGACATATGATTGGTAATCGATCTTATCTAACTAACTATAAAAGTCATGAAGGTGGTGCAGTTACTTTTGGTGATGGAGCACACGGTAAAATTGAAGGTGTAGGCACTATTCTAATTGATGGCTTCTCCCGTTAAAAGAAGTGCTTTTTGTTGTAGGTTTAAAAGCTAACCTAATTAGTATAGGCCAACTCGTGATGATAAACACTTGGTTATGTTCTCAAAAATTCTCGTAAAGTCTTGAAGTATGATGGTAGTTGTATTCTACATGGTACTAGACCCAATGATAAATGTTATCTTCTTGACACCAAAATTACTTGTCATATTTCAAAGATCGACTCAACCGAAGTTGTGGCACAAACGATTGGGACATTTAAACTATAGTGATCCGTTGAGATTGACAAAGTTGAATGCGACGAGGTGTTCCTAAGCTTCTTGAAAATCTAAAGGATTGTGTCGTTTCGTGGCTCTAAAAGGTAAGCAAACCAAAAGCACTCACAAGCAAGGTACGTTTCTTACTACGACTCATGTTTTAGAATTACTTCACATGGATTTGATGGACCTATTCAAACCGAAAGTATTGGGGCAAGAAATATATTTTTGTTTGCGTGGATGATTTTTCTAGATATACTTGGGTTGATTTCTTGAGAGAAAAATCTGATGTGTTTGAAAGATTCAAATTTTGCACCTAAAATTAATAATGAGAAAAATATTTTGAGGGAATAAAAATACTAAGGATTAGAAGTGATCATGGGAGAGAGTTTGAAAATGCTACTTTCTCTGCTTTTTGTGATCAAAATGGTATTTTTCATGAATTCTCTGCACCCAAAACTCCTGAACAAAACGGTGTTGTGGAAAGAAAAATAGGTCTCTTCAAGAGATGGCTAGAGTTATGCTAAATAGTAAGAAGTTCCTGTTAAATTATGGGTCAAGCTATTAATCATTGCTTGTTATATTTTGAATCGTGTATCTTTGAGAACCTGGAACCACTCAAACTCCTTATGAAATGGAAAGGTAGAAAAGCGAATCTCAAATATTTCCATACCTTTGGTAGCAAATGCTATGTGTTAAATGATCGGGAATACTTGGGTAAATTCGATTCAAAAAGTGATGAGGAGTGTTTATTGGTTATTCGAGAACGGTATAGTGCTTACGTAATTTATAACATGCGTACTCAGACTATCATTGAATCAATCAATGTAAAAATTGATGATATCCGATGACTTTTCATCTTATTCACAGGAGCCGAATATTCGGACTCTAGAAGAACAAAGTTCTTTCGGACGTCAACCTACCCTGCGACCATCATGTACCTACTCCAGACAATGATTTACGAAGGAACATCCAACTTCAAGTTCGATGTCTCGCCTCGCCTCCCGGAAGTTCTGACGCACCATATACAAATAACGAATAGGACATGAGGAGGCAGCCTCCTTCTTGGATTCAGAAAGAACATCCACTGGACAATGTTCTCTCAAATTCCAGAGACGGCATGATGACTCGGAGGAGGCTTGCTAATGAACTTGGAAATGTTTGCTACACTTCACAAATTGAACCCAAAAATATAAATGAAGCCATTATTGATGAAAATTGGGTTCTAGCCATGCATGAAGAGCTAGCTCTGTTTGATAGAAATGAAGTGTGGGATCTTGTTCCTCGGCCAAAAGACACAAATGTGATCGAGACAAAGTGGATATTCAAAAATAAATCAGATGAACTTGGCAACATAGTCAGAAACAAGGCACGCTTGGTTGCACAGGGTTACACTCAACTAGAAGGAGTGGATTTTGATGAAACTTTTGCACCTGTGGCCCGGCTTGAATCCATTAGACTCTTACTATCAGTGGCATGTCAAATGAGATTCAAGCTGTACCAAATGGATGTCAAAAGTGCCTTTCTGAATGGAATTCTTAATGAAGAAGTCTATGTTGAGCAACCTAAGGGATTTGTTGATCCTTATTTCCCCGACCATGTGTTTAGACTAAAAAATGCTCTGTACGGACTAAAGCAAGCCCCAAGAGCTTGGTATGAACGATTAACCATGTTCTTGTTGGAACAGGATACAAGCGATGAGGGGTCGACAAAACGTTATTCATCAAACATTTTAAAACTGGATTAATTGTTGCACAAATCTACGTCGATGACATTGTATTTGGTTCCTCACTAGAAACAAAATCCAAGGAATTTGCTACTCTTATGCAAAATGAATTCGAAATGAGTATGGTTGGTGAACTAAATTTCTTTTTAGGTTTGCAGATCAAACAGGTTGGATCAGAGGGATTTTTATCTCCCAGGCCAAGTATGCTAAAAATCTTGTGAAGAAGTTCGGTCTTGAACAGACCAAGTCAGTCAGAACTCCCATGGCCACGTCCTTAAAAATTTCCAGAGATGACCAGGGAAAGGAGGTTGACTCCAGCTTGTACAGAAGCATGATAGGCGATCATTGCACGACTACAAGTCATTCCCGACATATTATTCAAGATTGGAGTTTGTGCACGTTATCAAGCTAAACCAAAAGAATTACATCTTGCAGCGAGTGAAGTTTAATTATTCGCTATATTAAGCTGTATTTCGATTATGGTTTATGGTATACTAATGATACTAATTCTCATCTTGCAGGATACAATCGATGCCGACCTGGTTGGAAACATGGACGATAGGAAAAGCACGAGTGGAGGATGTTTCTACATTGGTAACAATCTCATTGTATGGTTAAGTAAGAAACAAAACTCTATTTCCTTATCTACTACGTGGTGAATATATTGCAATGGGTAGTTGTTGCACTCGACTACTTTGGATGAAACAAATGCTTTGTGATTATGGTATTGATCGGGACTCATATCGTGATTCTCGTGATAACACTAGTGCTATCAATATTTCTAAAAATCCTGTTCAACACTCTAGGACCAAACATATTGATATTAGACATCATTTTATTAGGAATTTGGTCGAAGAAAAAGTTATTACTTTGGAACATATTCAGACTAAGTATTAGTTGGCTGACTTGTTCACCAAATTCTTAGATTCTGCTAGATTTGAAACTCTACGGAAGGCCGTGGGCATTTGCTTGATGCATTAGTTTTTATTTTTTTTCAAAAAAAAAAAAAAATCATGTGTGTTTGTTTGCATTTGCTTATTTTTTAAAAACAAACAAAAAAAAAAGAGGGGGAGAAGAATGGTCTTTCTTGCAAATAGCATATGATATAATTGTATGATTGGTCTATGATTTTTGAGATTTACTTGGATTAACCAATCAGTTTGGTATGCTCATTATACTTAAGGTAAAATATGGTCAGATAAGCACACTTTGAGGACATATTGTTTTGGTTGATTGTACCTTACTACTAACTAGATTGTTATTTTTAAAGTAGTTTCATACTTTGTTGTGACCTATGGTCGGTATCTATGTCTCTCGGCACCATAGTATGTTGTTGTGTTAAGCAGAGACAATTTCATGGAGGAGAGGGCTACCACCATAAATGTGTGCAGCCGTCCTTGATAATGAACATAAATCACGTAGAAAAGGGCTACATTTATAGCTGTGAGAAAGTCAACTCCATGATCTTAAAAATTCAGTGCTTTGACAAATCAAAAATATATATATGCAAATAAAGTCAACACTCTGAGTACTCAAAAAAATAGAAAAAAATTGCTATGGTACTCATGTCTGGCACGCTCATATTTTTTATTCAAAGAGATATGTTCAGATAATGACTGGTTTGAAATACATCTCAGTACTCATCTTCTTGACTAGGTTCAATTTGGCAAAGTGGGATAGGTTATGATTGATTAATCCAGTATGTCCTATCACACACTCACGTTTTAAATATGACAAATTAATTGAATCTAATTATGCGCATATATCTGATTGGAAGATTCTGGTTGATTTTGATATCCTTGGGTGATTGTATAAGTTGTAGAACTATGAAGTTTGCCCATAAATAAACCATTCAATCTTATCTCATAAAATATTCTCATTATTTGTGTGTGAGTATCTTGTATGGGCCTTCTCGTAGAAATTTCAATCAACAGTCTATTTTTGGCAAAGCACAATCGTTTTAATTGAGAAAAAAAAATCTGGACGAATTATTGGTTTATGGAATCCAATCGCATTTTGGTTCTATTTTAAAAATTCTGTTTTCCATAAAAATAGCGTATTAGGCGGTTTATTTCAAATTTGACGATCTCGATTAAGAAAGGTTTCGTGGTCATTAATCGCCATTTATCGGTTTATTTTTGGTAATCGCCTTCTACACGTCCCTAATTAATCGCTCCCTTCTTGTGCAATTTTGAATAAATTGAAAAATTTCTCTTTTTAAACCATGATCTAGGGTTTTCTTCTTCACCTTCTCGCACTCAATCCTCAATTCCTAACTCAAGTCCCTCATTCTTGATCTCGAAGGTGTATTTGAGTTTTCTTTTGATTCAAACAATGGTGAAGACTAAAATGCCAAAATCGAAGAAACATCCAGAAATTCTTCCAAGGACACTTTGTTGCTCCATGCTCATCTGAAAGCTGCGATTGGGCCACAAATGTCGCCGACAAAGACTCTCCCGTGAAGTACAAGAAGACGGAACCCTCCGATTCGGACTCCGGACACTTCTCCGGTAGCAATCGCATCTCGGTGACCAATCGACGGACATTGTTGCATATCAATCGCGGTCGACCATTCTAAAAATCAGCCCCCGTCCAAAACTAACGACCCAATCTCCTATCTCGAGCAAGAAAGTCACCTTGGGTGCTCAAGACCCAGATGAAGAAGGAGATGATGATGATGAATCTGCAAGTGACGGTGCTGGTCCGAAAATGCCGAAATTGAGGAGGAGGTCCGAGTGAGGATGAAGAAGGGGGTGGTGATGAGGAGTCCGAACGACCTCTCCCATTCATAGAAGGTTCAAGTAAGCCCCCTCTCAAAAATCGATTCGATTTTGATGTTGCCCTTGATGAATCTTCGTAATCTACTCCGACACCTCCTCCAACGAAAAGGGCCACCAGGTTGAGAAAGGGAAAGGTAAAATGGCCGATGTTCTTTGAAAAGCCCACGCTGGTCGTAATGCACTGTCACTACCTCGGGGATGCCTACAGTCTCGCCTACCCTAGTTCGAGACCCCAAATGTTCGGACTTGACACATTAACTAGAGTGTAGACTCTGTTAACCCCTCACCATCGTTTTCTATCTGAGAGTCTTTGAGAGTTTGTTTATGTAATTTACCATCTACCGTAAGTTCATCATTGAGTGCAAGGTTGCAATTGCGAATTTAGTTCATTTGGTTTGGTTGAAATTGTTGATTTCCACAATTTACATAATCTGTTAAGTTTTTACGGGCCGTTCAATGAAACTACGGTCAAGGAATTTATGGCAAATGTTCCAAAGAATCGGAAAAGGTCGGCAATGAATTCGGTGGAAGGTTTATGTTCGGGAAGACATGTTACCTTCATCCTAACTCCCTCGTGGATCGGCTTGGAGTAACCAACGTGGGTGTTACAAGTGACGAAGAATTGACCAAGGACATCATTGCGCAGAAATGGTGGCTCCACTGGCCGGAATCGGAGAGAACCGATCGCTTCTCGGCTATTGCCCAAATACAAAATTCTACATCGATTCTTATCAACAATATCGATCCGTTAACTCATCGATCGGACATTTCGGGGACGGGGCCGTTATGCTATACAAGTTAGGAATGAGGATGCCGGTTTGACCTGGGTTAAACTAGTTTTGATAGAATTGTTTATGAAGGGCCGAGGAGGGCCAAGCAAAGATCTGAATCACCGCATCCGCTACGATTCATCACTTTCTTGTTCATCAATAAGTGCTTGCTATGGATTGAGACCGCTTCTCTCGAGAACATTCCAAATACTGGGTGTACATGAGTTTACAAATTTGGATAGCACACGCATCCCACTCCCCGAGTTCCCAAGCATTTTCTATCTTCGTTGGACCATTCTGGACGTCTTGATGCACTAGAAACTCAGTTGGGGCTGGTTCGAACACAGGTAGATCAAATTTTTGCCCTTACCAAAGGTTTTTTCGATGATATTACTTTCATGCGTAGGGTGTTGGGTAAACCGAATTTACGGGCGATGAGCATATAAAATCGCATTAGAATAGTTACTCCGAATTCTCTGTACATCCCGGAGATCCAATGGAGATACCGACTTACGAACCGTTGGTGAGCAACTCTTTGCCTGACCCTCTCGCACCTATCACCGCCGATGCTCCAACCGATGCTCTCTCAGATACCCACGCCACAAGAGGGTTACCAATGCATCGCATCCGGTACAAAGAAGTCCAGATCCTCCCAAGACTAACTTTTCCCGTTCTAACTCTTAACCTCTAACTATTTGGCTATGGATAACTGCATTTTAAACACTTAAATTTCGCTTTATTTCGCTTCTAACTTTGCTTTACTTTTGTTTTATCTCTTCCTTTGCGTTCCTCTTCCAAAAGGGGAGTAGTAGTAATTTTTAATTTTTATGGTTGTTAGGTTTGTCTTGCTTTGGACACTTTGTTGGTTAAACTTTAATAGTAGTATTTTTAGGTTTATGATAGTTTGATCACTACACTTAGATGATATCTTACTAAGGGGAGCAATATTAAATGTTGTGGCTATTGTGTGTGGTATTTGCATATGTTGTTAACTTCTTTGCGGGGAGTTCTTGGTTTACACACTAAGGGGAGCCATAATCCTTGTATGTTGATGCTCATGGGTTCTTTACTTATTCACACATATCACACTTACATTAAAAATTTGATAGTTATGTGTTTGTAATTAAGCAACGCAAAAGGGAGATTGTTGGAAAAATATGTGTCATATTTTTCACTTTTTATATATTGGCTATCTTAATAAATATAACTAATTTTTAATGATAAAAGAGCAGGTCAACATTTGTGTTTCTAATCGGTCTTATTAACGCAGCATGATTCGACCGACCGGCTTGATATAAGTAATCATTTTTCGGATCGAAAGAAAAGTCGCAATTTTATTCATTTCTATATTTGATATATTCTCGATTTCATGAATATTAATGACAGCTCCTTTTGTAGGTTAAAGAATTTTTCTTATTCTCTTAGATTTGTTTAGGAAGGAAATATTTAGTTTCCTAAATTCTTTCCTACTACAAATCTAAGAAAATATTTCTATATTCTTTCTTACTAATTCTCTTACCATCTTTGTTGCATATTCTTAGGTAAGAAATAATTCCTAAATTGATTTCTACTTTAACTATAAGTAAGAGGAAATCAATAAGGAATTACTGACTTTGAAAATAATTTTTGTGTTCTTGTTCCATAAGTGTGAAACCGACCGAATACATTCAAGGTGAACAAGACATGGCGCTTCATTGATTCAACTTTCAAAGCAAAAAGGTTTTCTTCAAACTCATTGAAGAATCAAGAACTAATTGGTACTCAACGAACAATTCCATATCTTGCTCAAGCTACTTGGCGTGAAGTTAAGAACGGGGTTCTTAATCCAAGTGGTGGTTGTAGTCAAGTACAATAGGGAAGTGGCGATAAAGTCAAGACCGGTGGGTTTGATTCCACTTCATCAACAAGTCGAGAAGAAGAAGTATCACAGGAGTTGATCTGCATTTTCTTTTGATTGTTATTTTGTTAATTTTTATGAAATTACAAAAACCGATACTATTTTATTTTTGAACAAGATTATTAGTGGATTGTTTCTACCCATGGCATGGGGCCCGTGGATGTTTCCCTTAGGGGTTTACCACGTTACATCGTGTGTTCAGTATTTAATCCTTTAATTTCCGCACTAGAAAAGATTAGGAAACGAACACGCGTTTAAAGCGAGTCGAATCGTTATCTCTATATCTTTCCGATTTCGACTACATTCATCCATCGCTTATTTAATTAAAATTAAAATTCGTGTTTAATTTAATTAATCTAGGTTTTAGAACTTTCAAGATCCATGGCTAATCCTAAAGAGAGTCATTAGGAAACCTTTAATGGCTGAGGATGATTTTTAAAAGAAGTAAAGAATGGGTTAAATTCTGATTTTGCTGGAAATAGAGATAATAAGAGTTCCACTTCTGCTTATTTTTTCACTCTGTGTGGAACTGTTATAAGCTAGAAATCCCAGCTTCAGAAAGTTGTTGCCCTCTCTTCTACATAAGCTGAGTATATTGCTGCAACTGATGCTATAAAAGAATCAATCTGGCCAAGTGGTCTGCTAAAAGAATTTGGCTTTGTTGATGAAAATGCTGTACTTTTTTTTATAATCATATTGATATTCATTTAAGCAAATACCCTATGTTCCTTGATAGAATTAAGCATATTAATATCAAATATCAATTCATAAGGGATATCATATCTAAAGGTGTTCTAAAATTGGAGAAAAATACTACTCATTATATTCTATCTTATATGGGTACCGAAGTCATTCTTCTAAATAAATTTTAGAATTGTTTGAAATTATTATTTATTGATTATGTTTAATTGTAAATCTGCACATACGGTGAGTATATGAAAGATGAAGTTGGATTAAAGTTCTAAGGCACATGTGATCGATCATTCTTGGTTGCAAAGTGGAGATTATTGGAAAAAAGGTGTTTGCCACTAAGATAGTTGCAGCCGCGTTTACTGAAATACGCTTTTTCTTTAATGGAGCCGTTTCACCAGATTGTGACACCTGGCTTGCTCTTGGCTTTTGGATGAAGGTGCCCTTTCGTCTGTTCCATTATGTTAGTTGGGTCTTCAATGTGGAGAATCACAATGTGAGATACATTTCTTCTAAATTTACTCTCTGGCCGAAAAGTTCTTTTCTCAAGAACTTCTTCTTCTTCATCTTCTTTTACGATTTTATGGTTTTAGGTAAAAGGGATTGGTGTCCTTTGATCCTTTTGGGTTCAGGTTAGATTAGAGAAGGTCTTCTTGGTTCTTTGTGAATAGTAATCTTAGGGCGTGTTTGGCTATTCTTGAGTTTTAAGTCTGAGTGGCTTGTGGGCTTGTAATTTGACAATATTGTACACATTTGTCGGTGTTTGGTTGATTACTAGGGCGTTTGGAGCTTAATCCACTTTAGTGGATGCTCAACATGGGATTAGGTGTTAGATTTGGTCATCGAATCTCTGGAGTTTCGACCGAAACAAATTTTTGTGTTCTTTTACTTTCTTGCACTTTTATTTCATAGATCTATCAAAATATTGTGAGTTGATATTATATCTAACTGTTTCAGGGCTTAACATTAGTGAAGTGAGTGACTTTATTATTTAACATAAAATTTGCAACATTTCTTCTTGTTAATGTATTTCGACTTATTGTAGACTGGTCAAGTCTCGAAATAATTGTTCCTACTTATTATTACTGAGTTGTTTTCCTTTATTAATAATCGATTTTAATTGAATAATCTATCACTAATATTCCATAAACCTCTAACTTATAATAAAAAAATCTTAACAACTATAAAGGTGAGATTGATTGAGGTAAAAATACTAAAAACAACAATAGAATTAGTATACGTTCTATGTCTAATAATCACGATCGTGTGGAGTTTTCTCAACTACGAGAAGAAAAAAGTACTTAAACGTCCAGTATGCCATCACGCCTTCGATTTCTCCTCTCACAAAATCATCTCCTCCAAAATTTCTTGACCACTTCAATTCATCTCCCTTAACCGATCATCTCCAAAATTTACTCACCTCCTCAATCGATCATCTTCCTCAATCGATCATCTTCATCTACCGATCATCACCGAAATCTGTTCACCGTCTCAATCCATCATTATAATAGAGTTTATCGCCGAATCCACTTTACTCTTATTGATATGGTTACCAATAAATCTAAAAAGAAAGTTCTATATTATATAACACACAATCAAAACTATTAAGAAAATAAATTTCAGACAATTACAAAAATATTGCAAAATAATTATTGAGTAATCCAGTCATTATTATGTTTACTTATGGGTAATCCACTCACGATTATGTTTACTTAGGTAGCCCACAAACGTTGATTTACTTCTTATCAACATTTAAATTTAAATAATAATTTGAAAAAAATCAAACATAAACTTATTTTCATTTTTTTTCTAACTGCAATGTTCTTCATGAAATTCAAGTAAATGAAAGTTGATGAAAAGCGTGGTTAAAAAGTTGATAAAAGTATGGATCCCATGAAATCTGTAATTGAAGTTAATTATTGACTTTGACTTAAATTTTTATTAATTTTTTAAACTAAACCAATTAAACTAACATCTCAGGTCATTAATAATTTTGGTAACAAACATTTTACAGATGGTTGGGATAGACTTAACATTAATTAAAGGAGGTTGCCAGCATTAAAGGGCTAAATGGAATGGCCAAATTTTGGATATATAAATCTCAAAAACTCATTTGTATAAAATTCATTTCAGTCTCTTCTCCAATAAATTAATGGCTTCTTGTAACTTTGCTCATCTCATTCTCTATTTTAGCATCATTTCTGCCCTCTTCACTCCTTTTCAATGTAAGTACCATTTGAGACCTTTTCTTTGTTTGTTCTATTTTCTCTAAAAAAAAAAATTAAAAATTTCTATGGGAAATAATTATAAAATATTGTTTATCGTTATAGAGTTTGATGATAATGATTTAAATCTTCATTATTAATTTCTTACCTCTATATTTTGACTTTTTCATTTAAATAGGTCGCAAAAACAAGAACGTAATTGAAACAAAAAATACGTCAATGATAGCAACTTCAAATGCAAGTGAAAGTGAGTTAAAGAATGAGAAAATATATCTTGATTTTTGCAAGCTGAAGTGTGACATCCATGGACCAAGATTATGCTGGTGTTGTATTGTTCCTAACCCTGTATACCACCATTGCTTTGGTACTCAAGAATTGTGTGAGGAATTTTGTCCTCATTCTCCACCGCCGGATCATCGTACAACTTTACCATGATCATTTTATTTCTGAATGAAACATATATGTACTAAATAATTTGGTTTTCAACCAAAGTTTCTAACATGTTTACCTGCAAATTTTATGTCCAAGAGACATTTTTCCTTGTTTTAGTTTAAATAAGCTAAAAAGAACTAGTGAACGATGAAAACTAGCTTTTTGCACAAATGGTTCTATCGTTTCTCTTTGTTGCGAGTTAAGTCCTCAACCGGCAGCAATGACAAACGATAGGGACCGTTCGTGCAAAAAAGCTGGAATTTATTAAAAAGGGATTAGACTGGAATCAATAAATGAAAAATGAACAAAATATGGTGTTTGAAATGAATTTAATAATTATATTTTTTATCTTCTAAATTTTATTTTGACATCAACCCTTTCGACTTATTTTTGAACTAATTTCTTCACTCGTAGAAGTAACTTTTTATTTTTCAAAGTATTCATGACAAATTTCACAAAGCATTTTTTAGATTGAAAATTGTTAAAGGGTGAATTCAAAATAACAAGTCAAAGATTGTTGCTAGAATAAATATAATAATCTGATTTTTTATATTTTAATTGACATCACCTCTTTCAGTTTATTTTTAAATTATGTCTTTCACTCGTCAAAGTATGTTCTTGGTACCATTTGGAAGTATCCATGACAAACTTCATAACGCGTTTTTCTGATTAAAAATTTATTAAAATAAAAATTCAAAATAACAAGTCAAAGATGTCGGCTAGAAATTGATTTAATAATCTAATTTTTTACTTTTAATTTCTATTTTAGCATCATTTTTTTGGTATATTTTCATGCTATATTTATACTCGTCGTAGTAGGTTCTTGGTTCTGTTTCAAAGCATTCATCGCAAACTTCACAATACATATTTTGGATTGAAAAACTGTTAAATGACGAGTTCAAAATAATAAGTCAAAGATGACTACTAGAATTTGAATTAATATTTTCATTATATTTTCGTATTTAAATGTCAATTTAATTAAAATTCTATTTGACATCAATTTGACTCGTCTAGTCCGTATAATTAAATATAAAAAAAAAAATTTGAGTTGTTACAAAGAGTTACTAAGTAATTTTTATAATAAAAAAATTTTGAAAATTTGGGGAGCCCAGAACCCCAAGGCCCTCCCTGGCTCCGTCAATGACACCGTGTATATATATAGAGATTCCAATTTGGCAATTGATTGATATTTATATTTTTTATACACTTGGTGATATTAGTTAAGAACAAGTGCATTGTGCGTAGTTTTATAATAATACTAGTTTTTGTGTTCCATGATAGTAATTTCGAAAAAAAATTAAGAAAGTTTATTAGTTATTGATTATAATGAAATCAAATACAAAAGCATTATATAAATAATATTTTATTGGATGTTGTTATTAAAAATTTAAAAAACAACATAGCTAATCCAAAAAAAAAAAAAAAAAATTAATATAGCGTAGATAATATAAAAATATATATAATGTGATTGGTATTAAATGTATTAATGTATTTTAACTGGTATTAAATGCATTAATGTATTTTGACTTTGGATATTGGAAATGATCTTTTTTTTTTTTACAAAATTGAAGCATTAAATTAATTAATTAAAAATTAAAAAAATTAATATGTACAATGGAATTGTAATTAGGTTGAATGAATATTTTTTTAATTGCAAAATGAAAAGTCACATTGATAAGATTGAATTGCAAAATGAAAAATGTGCATAGCACAGAAGGTTAATTGATAAGCTTGTTTAATTTAATTTTGAATTGCAAAACAAAAAAAAAATGCATAGCCCTTTATTTTGCTTTCGTTTTTTGAAAAAGTTAATTAATGAGCTTATTTAATGTAATTTTACAAAACCGAAGCATGAAATGAAGTAAAAAAAAATTAATGTAGCGTAGATAATATAAATATACATATAATGTGATTGGTATTAAATGTGTTAATATATTGACTTTGGATAATAGAAATGATCTCTTTTTTTTTTTACAAAACTAAAACATTAAATGAATTAATTAAAAAAAAAAAGGTATCCTGTACAATGGAATTGTAATTAGGTTGAATGAATATTTTTTTAATTGCAAAATGAAAAGTCACATTGATAAGATTGAATTGCAAAATGAAAAATGTGCAAAGCCCATAAAGTTAATTAATAAGCTTATTTAATTTAACATTTGCAATTGCAAAACGAAAAAAATGCATAACCCTTTATTTTCCTTTCGTTTTTTGAGAAAATTAATTAATAAGTTTATTTAACGTAATTTTACAAAATCAAAGCATGAAAAGAAGTAAAAAAAAAAATTAATGTAGCGTAGATAATATAAATATACATATAATGCAATTGGTTTTAAGTGTATTAATGTATTTTGACTTTGGATATTGGAAATGATCTGTTTTTTTACAAAATTTTTACAAAATCGAAGCATTAAATGAATTAATTAAAAAAATATATATGTACAGTGGAATCGTAATTAGGTTGAATGAGTGTTATTTTAGTTGCAAAATGAAAAGTCACATTGATGAGATTGATTAGCAAAATGAAAAATGTGCAGAGCATAGAAAGTTAATTAATAAGCTTATTTAATTTGATTTTGAATTGCAAAACGAACAAAATGCGGAGCCCTTTATTTCACTTTCCTTTTTTGAGTAAGTTAATTAATAAGCTAATTTAATGTAATTTTACAAAATCGAAGCATAAAATGAAGTAAAAAAAATTTGATGTAGCGTAGAAAATATAAATATACAGATAATGTGATTGGTATTAAATGTATTAATGTATTTTGACTTTGGATATTATAAATGATCTATTTTTTAACAAAACCAAAGCATTAAATAAATTAATTAAAAAAATAAATATGTACAGTGGAATCGTAATTAGGTTGAATGAATGGTTTTTTAATTTCAAAATGAAAAGTCACATTGATAAGATTGAATTGCAAAATAAAAAATGTGCAGAGCCCGGAAAGTTAATTAATAAGCTTATTTAATTTAATTTTTAATTGCAAAACGAAAAAAAATGCAGAGCCCTTTATTTTGGTTTCTTTTTGAGGAAATTAATTAATAAGCTTATTTAATGTAATTTTACAAAAAGCATGAAATGAAGTAAAAAAAAAAATTAATGTAGAAGAATGAAATGTATTACTCCTCCGTCTCACAAAAAGATAAAAAAAAAAAATTAATGTAGAAGATAATATAATATACATATAATGTGATTGGTATTAAATATATTAATATATTTTGATTTTTGGATATTATAAATGATCTACTTTGGATTTTTACAAAACCAAAGCATTAAATTAATTAATTAAAAATAAAAAAATAAATATGTATAGTGGAATCGTAATTAGGTTGAATGAATGTTTCTTTTAATTGCAAAATGAAAAATCACATTGATAAGATTGAATTTCAATGAAAAATGTGTAGAGCCAGAAAGTTAATTAATAAGCTTATTTAATTTAATTTTTAATTGCAAAAGAAAAAAAAAAATGCAAAGCCCTTTATTTTGCTTTCGTTTTTTGAGGAAGTAAATTAATAAGCTTATTTAATGTAATTTTACAAAATCGAAGCATGAAATGAAATAAAAAAAAAATTTGATGTAGCATAGATAATATATATATATAATGTTATTGGTATTAAATGTATTAATATATTTTGACTTTGGATATTGGAAGAGATCTATTTTTTTACAAAGTCGAAGCATTAAATGAATTAACTAAAAATAAACAAAATTTAATCCGTACAATGAAATCGTAATTATGTTGAATGAATTTTTTTTAATTGCAAAATGAAAAGTCACATTGATAACATTGAATTGCAAAATAAAAAATGTGCAGAGCCCATAAAGTTAACTAATAAGCTTATTTAATTTAATTTTGAATTGCAAAACGAAAAAAATGCATAGTCCTTTATTTTCCTTTTGTTTTTTGAGGAAGTTAATTAATAAGCTTATTTAATATAATTTTACAAAACCGAAGCATGAAATGTATTTTGATATTAAATGTATTAATGTATTTTGACTTTGGATATTGGAAATGATTTATTTTTATACAAAATCGAAGCATTAAATGAATTAATTAAAAATAAAAAAATTTTGAAAAATTAATAGTTGACTTTACTGTTGATTGCCACTTGGCAAAATTCTATGCAGACTATTCTACTTTTATATATAATATAGATAGATTATAATTTTTGTTCTATGTTGTCTAAATTTTTAAATACTATTAGTACAAGCAAAAGTTTCGAAAATTCAATCTGGTTCACAACTTATTACGTAACAAAATATTTTGATAGAAAACAAAATATTTTGATAGAAAACAAGTTGTTGGCAGTAGTGGTGGTGAGTGGCAATGATAGCTGACGTCGTTGACATCAGTGGCAGGTGGAGTTAGGATATGGTTGGGTGGATGTCTGGGTTGGGTTGGGGCATTAGGCATACCTAAGCGATCCGGTTGCATTGCACATAGTGTGCAATGTTAGTAGTGGTGGTGGTGCTGGAGCGATGGTGGGGAAAGAAGGGGATTGTTGAGATTAGAGGAATTCAATTGATTGGTGGTGGTAGTGAAAGGCGGTAGTGATGATGAGAGATGATGTTAGAGTTCGAAACGGGAATAATAAGGTAAAACACGTGTCATCCTAATTGAAACTGGGTAAGTTTTTGCATTGACGAAAAAGATAGAATTGTGAATGTAATAATTTTTAGGATGGTGGTATTTTGTGGATGGTGTTGGTTGAACAAAAAGTAAGAGTAACATACGGTAACTCAACATGTTACCCCATGTAAAATGTAATTTTTTAAAATAAAAGTAACATAGTGTAACATAACATGTCCATAAGGGTGGGCGTGGGTTGGGTTTGGTCGGATTGATTTTCGACCAAAACAGACAAATATTCGGTTTGGTAAAAGCCAAATCGAAACCGCCAATTGGAAAAACTTGAGTCCGAAATCGGTCGGATCGAATTTTCGGTTTTGGGCCCGATTAAAGCCTTTTTAAAAAAAAAAAAATTTAAAAAACTGAGTAAAACATAACCCGAAAACCAACCCGATTTTGCCAAAAACCGACCCAAACTTACCCGATTCAGTTCGGGTCGGGTCTGATCGGTTCGATTTGGTTGTTAATTTGCCCACCCCTACTTATCCATGTAAATCGTTAAAATTAACATAAGGTAACATAAATATGTTACTTGTGTAAAACGTTGATTTTTTAATAAAAAGTAACATGTAGTAACACATGCCCTTGCATACCAATTGTTTTCAAATGAAAAATTAAAATATTGATTTAAATGAAATAAGGTATGTTTAAATAAAAATGTAACTTTTAAAATAAATGTAACATAGAATAATATAATGTGTTACCTATGTAAAACGTTGATTTTTTTAATAAAAATTAACTTATGGTACCCATGAAAAACAGTAATTTTTAATAAAGAGTTACATATGATAACACAATATGTTACTCATGTAAAAATGTTGTTTTCAAATTAAATATTGAAATATTGATTTTAAATGAAAATGAAGTATTTTTTAAAAAAAAATTATAAAACGTTGTAGTGTTACTCGTGCAAAATAGTGATTTTTTAATAAAAGGTTACATTTCATAACATAATATGTTACTCATGAAAAAATGTTTGTTTTCAAATTAAATATTGAAATATTGAATTAAAATGAAAATGAGGTATTTAAAAAAAAATTATAAAACGAGGTAAATTGTAAAATAGTTATTTTAAATGAAAATGAGTTATTTTATAAAAATTTGAAAAATAGTGTATTTTTTAACTTTTGGATAATTATATTCACACTACAATTTTATTTGTTACACTATATTTTAATTGCATTTAAGGTCATCAAATCTTTGTTTATTGTAGCACTTGCGCTCTCGACTTTTTTTCATCGCACTCTTACTCTCAACATTCTATTAATTAGCACATTTCGTCCTAATAATGGTCCCTCCGCCCAAAAAAATCCGTTTGGATGCGTAAAACGACTTAGTTGTCCATCATACTTTTGAAAAAGAATAAATACAAAAGTGTGAGAAAATATTTTTCTCTTAATTCAAAGCACGTAAAATAGAATATTTTGACAGAAACCATCATCAAAGAAGAGATGTGCTAATTAATGGAATGTTGAATATACGAATTAAAAGGGGAAAAAAAGTTAGAACACAAGTAGTATAATGAGAAAACATTGAGGACTTTAAATTTAATTGAAATGTGGTAAAACAAATAAAAATGGGTAATTAGCACGTCTCGTCCCTAACGTTTTCTCTCTTTGTACAAAGCGTCCTTATCGTTTGAATTTTAGCATTTGGGTCTCTAAATAAACGTTTCTTTGCAAAAAACGTCCCTGTCGTCCATATCCATTAACATTTACCGTTAAAATTATCAAAAATATTCATTACCGCAAATAAATCAAACGATAAAGATTTGCGCAAAAAATAATAAACGATAGAGACGTTTTGCACACACAAATATTTAAAGCCAGATTCTAGGTCTTCTTCTTCCAACAACTATAAAATTCTACACAAATAGATAAAATCACATATATTGTAATATTACACTTAAACATAGTGAAGAAAAATCATACACATTACTAGAACTTGACACATCCAAACAAATGTATGTCGTCGTACACGCATTCTTACATAATATATTTTACAAACGATAGGGACAAAGTGTGTCACATTGGAGATAGTACCTGGTTTGCTTAGATCCGGGAATGCGTATATGAAGAACAATTATTGAATTTGCAGAAAGAGAAAAAGTTGTTCAATTTTAGAACGTGATATTTAGCTTTTGTGTGCGGGTTGGTTGTAATATGGTTTATTGAAGTGTTTAGAATGTATTTGTCGGTATACATTTGTTTGAACATGTCATGTTCTTGTAATGTGTATGAGTTTCTTTTACTATGTTTAAGTGTAATATTATAATATATGTGATTTTATCTATTTGTGTGAAATTTTATAGTTGTTGGAAGAAGAATACCCAAAATTTGGCTTTAAATATTTTTGTGTGCAAAACGTCCCTATCGTTTACTATTTTTTGTGCAAATCATCCTTATCGTTTAATTTATTTGCGGTAATGAATCCTTTTGATAATTTTAACATTATATGTTAGCAGATGTGGATGGCAGGGACTTTTTCCGCAAAGAAACGTTTATTTAGGGACTCAGATGCCAAAATTTAAATGATAAGGATGATTTGCACAATTAGAAAAAACGTTAAGGACGAAATGTGCTAATTACCTAATAAAAATTGTGGAGCCAATATAACTACCTTTAACTTTTTTATAAAATGTAGGACTTTTGTCAATTTTACTCTTTTAAAATTCTTGTGTCATTCAAATTTTAAGTTGAACGAAGACATACAAATTGCTCTTGACAAAGATACCCAGCCCATCCATTCTCCTATGATTCCATTTAAAAAGTAGATAGAAGTAAGAGTTACAATTATTGCGTGAGATCCACACAATTTATTTATTTTGAACCACAAAAAGTAATGGATTCATGTATTGCACATTAACCTAATGCATATGCTGGAGATTTTATTTGGACAACTTGAGTTTTGGGAAATTGGAAGAATAAATAATTTTGGAGTTTTGGGTAAGTAGGAGGGGAGCAAATCGTTTTGGATGGTTCCATTCTCACTCCAAAATTTCAAATTTTCTGTAAATTGACGTTCTTAATACCAATGAATATAAACTAAGAAGATGGACTATATTTAATAAATTAATAGTTAAAAAACTATTTTATATTAATGATAAATATTAAATGAATGTAAATTAAGAAGATTTCATTTAAATTAAGAAGATTAGATTTAGATACTACGTTAATTCTAGGTTGAATTTGGAAGTTGACAATAATAGTAATGACTTTATTATTCAAAAATGATTTTCCTTTTTTCACATTTTTAATTGACATTCTTAATACTAAATGAATATAAATCAAGAAGATGGACTATATTTTAATAATCTAATAGTTAAAAAATTAATATATATTAATTATACCAATTAAATGAATATAAATTCGGAAGATTAGATTTAGGGGCTACATTAATTTAAAGGTGAATCAAATTTACAATATTAGCAAGGACATTTTTGTTCAAAAATATTCTTTTCTTTTTTTTGAGACTTTTGTGTATGACTAATGTTGCCCAGTGCATTGCACGCGTTGTAGTTAAAATAGTGTTTGCAATAGTATTAATTGAGCTTGATTACAAACTATCAAATATTATTTTCAATAAGTTTTGAATTGACTAAAAATGCCTTTTTCTATCAGTCGATTCAATTGATGGAAATTATAAAAATTTGATCTAAAATTTGATCTAAACTAATAAAAAAAATATGATTTTGTCACAATTGTAGAAAAAATGTGCCTTTTGTTGAACTGATTGTTCAACGAAGTTTATTGCCATTTTAACAACAACAATACATATATATATTTAATATATATATATATATATAATATATAAATATATATTTCACAAACCAAAAGAAACAATTTCTAATGGCAGCCAATAGGAGAAAATGGGTTAAAACATTGACTTGGAGATTAGTGGTAGAGCAAATTATACAAAAAAGCTAACATGTCGTATTGATGAGAGTTATTTGGAATAAAAGGAAAACACTTTCTTCTCCAAAAAGCCAACATAACTACATGTGGTTATAAAAGCTTCAACGATCTGGTATTTTTCACAAACTGAAGCTTCATTTGCTAAATATAGACAAAATATGGGAACAAAGTGTTTAGAAATTGTTCTTCTAGTCAAAATGAAGTGATATTATCAAAAACATGTTTTGAGTCGCCTTTTTCTTTACTTGACGCCGATGAAGTAGTGTCACTAAAGTTGTAGCTGTTTGTGTCAACATCGTGACTGTCGAATGTAGTAATGTGGTCATCTAGATGCATGCTTTCTTCTTGTTTTCTGTTTTTTCTTTTCTTGAGGTTCGCTCGAAATACCAAAAAGGACCATTCGAACAGGAGAATTATTGCTCTCTTGTTCTTATGGAATTGTTGATATCGAAAGGTTACTGGATTGCTTGTTTGTTGATAGAAATTTCAAGGCTTTAGTTGCCTTTATAATAGTGACCGGGTCTAAGATAAAGATAACATTAAAAAATGTTTGGTTCGGAATTGTCTCCCTATTTGTAGATTTGACATAGATGACATGTTCATCTTCTATATGAGTGTGAAAGACTAGGACATTGTTTGGATGATCTTCCTGTTCAGATTTTTTTAGTATATATTGTTAGCATAATTGTATTTGAAAGAAAGAGCAAAAGAGTGTACTAATAAGTGTGTGATATTTACCATAGTGTTTTGGTGCATGAGTTCTTCAGCAGAGCAATCAAATAACTTCTCAGCAGCCTCACCAATCACTGTTGTAGTTATTGAACCAGAGTTGTCTCTTAATTCGATTGTAGCTCGTCCTCTATTATAATAAGAATATGATAACATAATTTTTGAATATGTTGAGAGGAAATTTTGATGGTGTAAACAAAACTTTGGGATTGCTCTTGCATGTAGATATTTACAGTATACACATAGATATACTTCATTGTATTGAGTAACAAATACCTCATTATAGTTATTGTACATCATATACCAACCAGTCTAGTTGTTTCGTCCACTTCAAACTTAGTGTTACTTTGATCCAAAAACATTTTTGCTACGTTTAAACAAATGTCATTTAAACATGTTGATAGATAGTTGTAAAATTGTATATGAGTATAAAACAAATAGAAATGATAATAAATATTGTTAATGTGTGGATTACCATGTGTAGCAATCCTTGCACTTCTTTGATCTTAGTGAATTTGTCTCTCGATGGACATAAAATAATTGCTGAAGTTGGTAGTTTGTATGATTTCTTCATCACTATGCTATTTAGCAAATAAACATTAGAGAAGGAAAATTATATTTGCAAATGTGTGTTTCATTAGTTTTATAGAATTTATACCTAGTGTAGTATGAATGTTACTCACTGGATGTTTATTAGATGAGCATAATTTGCATTTAGTATTTTTAGAAATAAGTTTCACATGGATTGACAATGTGGATTACCTTTACATAAAGCTATTAATGAATAAGGATTGCTATGATAAACAGTGGGAACAAATATGTTTATTGTGATTAAAGAATGAATATTAATAGAGAAGGGTTACCATGATTTCATTTTAGCAGCTCTTTCGAAGTTTGGATTGATAAAGATCGAGCTATTCATCTTTGTGGAAATTGATAATCGTGTCACGTGTAGAAACAATAAATAATCAGTGAAAGTAATGTGTAGAAATTTAGTGTTTTTAATGTTGTTTTTACCATTAAATGAAGTGACTCTTAAATGTTTGCCAATGATGATTGGTCTCTTTGTTAACAATTTAGAGATTTTGATGCATTCATGCTCATGCAAAGTTGTCCCACATTTGAAGCAATATGGCTTGCAATCTATTGGGTTTACAAGGAATCATAAATGCAGAAAATTAAATATTTGAAAATTGTGAAATATAATATGAATAGGTACTTTGATATGAATCTTTCATTGATTAGAACAACTTCTTGAATGATGGATTATGTTTCATTGCGGTTTTGGATTTGTCTTCTCGGGCGTAGATCAATGGAGACTCCAATATAACCTAAAAATACAAAAAAGTATTATTTAATCACTTAACAAATATATCAAATAAAAAAAGATATATAGAAGTTGTATAAATAGAAGGGCAAGTTGTTGTCATAGTTGTGACAAATTGTTTTAGTTACTCATTTTTTTATTATGAATCCATGTGTTGTTGAAGATCATCAAATGCCAAGAAGTTATATGTTGCTGCCACGAGTCTATTGTAGTCTTCATGTATTTCTTGAACTCTTGTTCGCCAATCAATGGTCCATTGAATCTCACCAAAGAATGCTTTGTATTGCACTTTTGTGAACTTCACCCCCACGTTAGAAATCAGATATGTCTTCGAAGGAACCAAAGTGTCTTGGAAAGCTATTATATTGTTTTCGAATAGTGTTGCGTGGACTTTGTTATTCTATTTTAAAAAATAAGAGAAAAGACTATATATCAAAGGCATAATATTCACAATGTTGAATATTTGAAAAATTGAATATGTAGAAAATTGCTTACACTTATGATTTTTGTTAGAGACAGAATGCTTAGCAAATTGGAAAATGCTAGAATTTCTATTATACTATAGATTTTTTGTATTGAAAGATTTAGTCTAAGAATATAAGTAATGGAAAAGAATATACCTAAGGATCTATAAGGCATAGATGTTGATACTTTGTTAGGCTACTATGTGCTATCTTTGCGCTTAACTTTTTAGCAATGATTACTTTTGCAGTCCAGTTGTATTGAGAAGTCATTTTTTGTGTATGAAGTTGATGGAGAGCATAAAGATTTATAATGTTATTCAAAAGATAAACAAAAAAATTAAACTTGTGAAAATTTTCATACATTTGATGAACAAACTTAGTTGATAATATGTATATTTGTGTTACAAACAAATAAGATAAGGGATCATAATTGAGTTTTCTGATTACAAATGAAGAAGGAGCCATGAAGAAATAAATTTGCAAGGACAATGTATACTAAGATGATGAGAAAATCGATTGAACTCTTCAAGAACTTACTTTGAAGAAACAAGTCTGCCAACCTATTGCCTTAAGTAGTGGAGAAAATTTGTAGAGGAGTGTGTAGAGAGTTTACTTGTAATTGTGGGTAAAACTACAATCAATAATCAGAAATACAAGTGACTATAAGAGTTGGTGGATATAAGTAAGGTTTGAGAAGTTGGTCTACAAAAATAGTACCTGATATTGAGGGAAGTATGGGCTGCAATCAAGCAAGTACAAACACTGTTGCTAGTTCACTCAATAGTTACAATGGAACAAGTTTAGTTACAACTCAACACATTTCATCAAAGATTTTATGATATATACAATATATCTTAAGCACGTCTTTATATTCTACTTTGCAACATATTGGACAATATGAGTTGCACCTTAAATAGAATTTCATAAATATTAATATAACAAATATAATATGCATTGTTTAGGATATCATAATTCACTCAAAATATAAGTAAGGAAATTACATTTTTGGGTAGAAATAGGTAAAATATATATGCCTCACAAAATTACAAGTCTTGCATCGAAGGATCTAGCTTGCAAAAGATAAATAAGGTGTTCTTAAGGAAATGACCAAGAATTGGGTAAATTATTTGCTCAAGAGCAAAAAACAAAAAAAAAAGGGTTGAAAAATACAGTATTATGGCTTATATATACTTTTTATTTTATTCTCAATATGGCCTTAGAAAAAAAACTAGTGTACCTTCTTTAACAAATTCTTGGCCACTTCAAAGCAGTATTAGAAATCATGCTCCACAGCTCCACAAAAGTACATTGTAGTTATGCTCAAAATTAAATAGAAAATTCAAGATTTAGTAACCTAATAGGGAACTAATCTTAACACATAAGCCGGTAGATAATTTATATCCCAATCAAATATATTAAGATAAAAACGATGAGCTCAATATTAGGCTTGATAGTTATGTGAAATAGCCTCAGTCAAATTAACAAGAGACAGATCGCATGCACAACAAAGACATCCCATGCACAAAGTGTGTTCCCTAACTATGAGAAATTTAAAGTTAATACTATGAAGAAGTCCTAAAATATTGGCAAGTAAACTCGTCAGGCTAATTATTGATGGCACATAGGAAGACAAAGCAGTTGAACTGAAGTAGTAAGAATTTGATGTGAAATTGGACGAGATGCGACTAATACATATTGTATACAATAGTGGAAAATTGTAGATGAATGATATGCTTCAATTTTTGGCTGAAAGTATAGTAACTCCTAAAAATCAAAAAGTGTACCCCATGGTTCTAAACATCATAAGCCATCATAAATGATTATGATAGAAACTGAAGAAATATATCGCTGGTAGTTACCAGTTTTTCTAACTGAAATACATAAAATCATTATTGTCTTCAATTAAATGAGAATATTTTTTCATGTAGTAGGGATTCCAAAACAATGAATAATTAATTGAAATTGATTAGATTTTCTTGAATGACAAAGGATTATAAGATTAGTTCACATTCAAAATAAAATTAGTTAGTTGTAGATGTATCTACTAGACTTGGTCCACCATATATGGGTTAAATAAGCATGTACATGTCAAGTAAACAAACAAGAAAATAGTTAGATGAAGCTCAATCACAGAGTAACAAGTTGTAAACTGTGTTATTCTCAGCATTACACAATTATAGTATGATAACCAGGGCAATATATGTGCCTAAGGTAACCTATGAATCATATAAACAATAATACATGGACATTCCAGGCAGTTGTCTTAGTTTCTAAATGAAACTTGGACACATATAGTTAAAAATATGTAAATTTTTCAAGAAAAACTCATCGGCAAAATTTTCAGGTAATTTTAAAATATTATCTAACTCAATTGTTAAGAAAATATTTCTATCATATCATGAAAAGAAACTTTGAATACTTGCCAATAAGAGACAGTAAAAGAAGCTCCCAATGATCCTCGTTGGCTTCCAGTAACCGAATAAAGGAGCCTCTTGCATTAAGTTGAGCAACCTATTATTCTGGAAGAAGTCATTATCAAAAACAAATAGAAGTATAAACACTGACTAATGTTAATAAATTTTAATGACAACCATAATACAACCTTATCCTTTTTTGTATTCATTAAAATTCTTAAAAGTGTCCAAGAAGATAATGAAATTGTGTCACAAATATAAAACTCACCTTGTCAAGTGTGTCTTAATCAAATATTATATAACAGCTCCCACCTAACTTTGAAAGACATCATTTTTCGGTATTTGTTCAATAGCTTCACCAGTATGTTTTCCTACCTAACTTGATCAAAAGAATAACGACAAATTTCAGTGCAAAAATAGGTAAATGGGTAGAATGATATCCCATTGAATGAGTTAAATAGAAAGCATTACCCGGGCATATAATTTTTTCCTTCATAATTGAAATAGATCGAATCCAATTTCAACAATGGCAAAACATCTTTTGTATATGTTTATACTTTTCCCTTGCAATACCGGTCTTGCACGGAGAACATTAAAATTTATATCAAATTTGCTGACCATCTGGACCAAATCATGATCTTGGTTTAGAGGCAGCCAAAGTCAAAACAAATTAGCATAGCCAGATACCTAAGAAACAAACGAAATCGTATGGCTTCTTTAAGCAACACACAAAAAAAATGAATTTTGATTAAGAATCAAGTCAATAAATGACGCAACTAAGTGATCGGCACCAAAAAAATGTACACAAAGAATTCCCAAGTTAACTCAAACTAAGGATCTCAGCATAGTTTTTGGGTATTTTAAATTTACTATTAAATTTCAACTACTTACACAACAACTCGTGAAGCCAATTCTCACTATTTGTTTTGGTATTGTGAGTAGATGAATGTACACATATATCTGCAATTCGGTAGCATTAAGTACCCATTATCAACCTATGTAACAACCTTTTGTGTAGCTTCTTTTGTTTTAAATGTGTCAAAAGTTTGACGTGCCATGGGTAGATACGGATAGTTAAAAGATTTCAACCTAAAAATACATATGAAATAAATCGAAGACCATTTAACAAGGCTGTAATGTTAATATAAGTTAACAATAATTATAAGAGCACGTTTGGCACAGTTTTTTTAAACTCTTTTTTTTTAAACTCATTTTCAACCACACATTTCACAACTTTTTTTAAAATCTCCTAAAAAACTAATTTTAAACTCCATCAAACGTCCACTAAATAAACACATGACGAAACACACTTGGCAAATTAGATAATTCTAAAAGTCAATGAATTATGTGTCTATCCACGCACCATAATGTTGACCGAAAATAGTATTGCTCCATATCATTTTCGTTCTACAATATTCATTAAATGTATGCTTAATGATGTCATGGTAAAACTCCTCACTTGAATGAAAAACAAAATTGAAACATACTTGGATACAAACAAAATGAAAACATACTTGGATAAATTTTCAATAAGACCATAGCTACTCAAAATTTTCCTTAAATAGATGTCAAATAATGTCATAAAAATACTCACATAATCATTAACTCAACAAATACATAAATTCTTTTAAGGAAAATATGGAACGGAGCCCAAATCGGAGAAAAGAAATAAAAATAGATGTGGAAATTAGTATATAACATTCCTGGACTATGTACACAAATATACGAAGAAACAATACTTACCGAATGCTATTAGGTAAGGTAAATTGACTATGTATATAACATCCATGGAGATAGTAGATTTATGTGGCTCCTACGAAAGCGAATGATATTAGGTAAGGTAAATTAATTTGAACCAAATGACTTGTACATAAATCATTTAAATTGAAAATTTATTAGCCAAAATGAAAAGTCTAATAACTACTTCAAATTGACGAGGTTCTAGATCGATGTATGAATCAGTAAGTTTCGACAAAACAAAATTCATGAAGAATTTACCAAAGATAAAATTTCGGGTATACAACCTTTTTTGTAAAAGTGTTATGAAATCTTTTATCCGCAGTTGGTTTAACAAAACTTTAATTGACTTACTTGTTTTTGTTCTAAACAAAGCAACATACAATTTTCCATGTGAAAATATAGGTTCTGGTAAATATAATCCAACAAAATCTATAGTTTGTCCTTGGGATTTATTTATTGTCATAGAAAAATACGGACGAATAGGAAATTGTGTTATTTTAAATGATAATGAAGTTTTATCACTTTCTAATGGCACAAAGGGGATCCTAGGTAGAAACACTCTCTTGCCACGATATTCTTAGATAGCGATCTCGGCGTCAATAACATTTCGCTCAAACGTTCTACAAATAAGTCTAGTTTCATTACAAAGCCCTTCATATGGGTTAATATTTTCGAGTAATATTAGTGGATAGTTCATACGGTGGTATACCCTTTGGAGTTAGATTACTTAAAAAATCTTCATGAAAAGTTTGTTTAGTCTTCTCCAAAGCTTCATCAAAGCTAAAGTATTTATGTGCATCACGTGGAAAATTTTCTATTAATACACTATTGATTTGATCTTACATATTTATTTTTTGGAGTTAAAATAACTTTATTAATCATGTTATTAAGTTGTTCAACATAGTTGTGTAGATTTGGGAAAACAATATCTATCAATTGTTGTAATGAAACAATGTCATTTTGGTAATGAATAGTAATGTCAGGCCAAAGCTTTATCATATTACACGAATGTAGTTTTTCCGTTCCATTCCCTATTTCAAACAAGTATTGACAAAACGTGGGATCTAATCGAGCCCTCATATTTTCAACTATTTTATTTTTTTGAAAGAATACCACATATATGATTTAACAAAGTTTGCTCCCATTATATTATCTTTTTTCCTCTCTGAACTATAAGTAGAACCTGACAAAAATCACTTTTCAAAACAACTACTTTTCCACCAAAAGGTAAATCACAATCGTTAATATCTTGTAATATTTAATCTAAAGATTCAACAACTTGTCGATTCACCATCGGTGCTTCATCCCATATAATCAATCGTGTAATTCTAAAAAGTTCAACTAAAGCAGATTGCTTACCAATGGAATAGACAGACTCATTGCTAATTTCAAGAGGAATTTTGAATCTAACATGTGCTTTCCAGCAGCTACTTCTGAAGATGTAGTTTCCAAAGCAATCATACCTTCAGATCACAAAGCTACTAGCAATGCACGATACAAAATATTTTACCTGTTCCACTTGGTCCATCAATGAAGAACATACCACCTAGCTTATCATATATTGTTTTTAGTATTATATTATATGAAGCTCTTTGCTCAATATTTAGTTGGCTTGCACACAATGTATCTGCATCAGAGACTACTATTCCTAACTCGTCATCAATTATTCTAGTAAACCGATCATGTTCTTGTAAATTCACATCGTGTGGGACAAAATTATACTTATTCACCGATTTACCTAATGATTCCAATATGGTATCAATGTCTTGTAATGTTTTTATTATTGCACATTGTAGTGATATACCACTATGTATATAATCCTCAACCATAAATTTTCTAAACTTATTTCACAATTTTTTAGGATCATTTGGACCACATAGGGTCAAAATTGTGGCAAACAATCAACGTAATGTATTGGACATTTGATATTGAGAAGCTTCTTTTAAACATAGTTCACAATTAGAATCTCCATTATGTAAACCATGTAAAAGGACAACTTCACAAAATGATGACGCACAAACTCCATTAACAATTTTAAGGTTTTCAAATAATATTGCTCCTTCAATACAATTCAATAATATTCTTAGATAATATATTTCTCCTTCTCTAGGATTAGCTGTAACTATTCTACCAATTGCAACACCTCTTTTTCTATCACGCCATAATTTGCCTTTTGAATCCCATACAAAATATTCTGGGAATTGTTTGTACAATAACGTTTTCACCTTTTCATTAGGAATATGTGTAAGAAAATACTCAGTTAACACTGTTCTCTTGAAAAAATTTGTTTTGACAATTCTTTCTAGATCATCAAATTGTTTATATGTAACTGAATAATTGTTTTCAAGATATAACTAGAGGAAAATTACACATGGATTAATTTCATACAAAATAAATCCATAAATTCTCCAAGCAGCTTCAAGTGGAGAAATCTACCTAGTTGTCTGAAACATCTCGATCTCATCTATAACAACCGGAGGATCCTCAGGATTTATAGAAAACTAACTTTGTTATGTTCTTTGTAAAATATTTGTATAAATACTTAACAGCTTTAAATCGTGGAACAAATTTCAACATTCATATGGTAATCAAATTTGGCTAATAAATATGGATTATAAGGTACAACCCATCTATTATCCAACCATTGTTTTTGAACTTGAACTTTTCTTTCATTATTGAGTCTCCGATATTTTGGATATCTACTTTCGCCTAACGATGTGTCTTCGTAATAATTTTGAAGAAAATCACTTCAACACTTTTTGTTTTGGTCCATACAAATATTATTAGAATTCAAAAAACCACAATGACCATGCATCATATGTTTAACAACAACAAAGTGCAAGTGAGGATTAGTATTTGCATCAGGAATCTCAGCACAAACAATATCATCTACTAAATCAGGAAAAATGAATTTTAATGACCCCTTAAAATCATCAAAAAATAAGCATGTGGAAGCCTCTTTTCTAGAATTCAATGACATATATGCATGCAGTAACTTGTCCAAATATTTGTTTTTTTAAATAAATCATTTTTTAATTCCTCTAACTTTGCTCTAAAAATATGTGCTATCAGATCAGGCCTATTCTATTACTCATCATTGAAATGTTGCTTTATTTCGCACCAATTCGGACAACACGTGATTGTCAAAAATATAACAAGTTTTCCATACTTTTGAACTAATGACATTGGATCCATATATCTCTTCTTCATGTCCTTAGGTCTCCTAATAAATGATGAAGGTGAAACAACTCTACAACCAACTTTGCTTCCTCAACTTTTACCTATTTCAATACTATCAACAATTTTCTGATAAAGTTTAGCTTTTAGTTCAGTTTGATTCATGTGAAAATAATCTAACCTAGAAGTCTCGATCTTTACATACATATCAACTATGTATTGTTGTAAAAGTCTACCAACATACAACAAAATCGAATTACTACAAGAACTAACCTGCAATTTGTAACAGTGATATTTCACGGCAAGAGATGTGCTGAAAAAATATTTTTGACAAATTATAAAAACACGGCTTGAAAATTTTGGAATAAACGTTGAATATCTTTATTACACAAGAATATTAACTTTCATGACATGTCGTTTCACTCGCAATGAGTTCTTGAGGTGAACAAAACTGATGGACATTAAGTAAATCTTCATTTGTGCAATGATATTGTTGTCCATTGTTTTTGTTCATTCTTCTAATACCTTGGTGCCACCCACTTTAACCATAAGGAAACAAAAGTGGATATTGAATATGTCCTAACACCCAAAATAATATTGCACCCGGTGTGTGTTACCAGAATTACAAATAACTCTAATTTCACGCTTTGTAGTATCTGTTGATTGATGATCATCTACCCAAATCATAGTGATGTAGATGGTGTGTTATACACTCTTTGATCAAGTCCATGGCCACATCTTATTTTGAATGTACAATTTCTCAAGTTTGAAATATTACTTAGACTTCAAAAAAATTCGTGTACATATTTTCTCGCATAATGTCTATTAATTTGGAAACAATTCATTCAACCAGCATTTCTGAAATCTGTAACAATTTTGAACTTCGTTTTCGTATTAAAAAAATATAACTGCAAATACGAAGGACAATTATTTGTTGGAAATACTTCATTTATGTAATGATATACTTGACCTTGAAATCTAATTGTATATATACATTTGTTTCTTTTACAAAGATCTTTGTCGTAGCAAACACCAAATGATGTGAAAGAGAAATTGTTATTGAATAATTTTCTTAACGCTATTGATTCGGTGGAATTCGATGTAAATAATGGTGTAATTCTTCTGGTACATTGTTTATTTTCAACTTGATAGCTCCATCAAAACAACACAATCCCTTACTTTCTTTATAAAATTTAACAGCTTCACACTTGATACATAGAATTGGTGTTGGTAATACATAAGGCTCAATTGAAATATTTTGGAAAAAATATTTTTGTTATATAAAGTACCTTCAGAAATATTTTGCGAATGCGATGAAGATTCGTCCACATGACTATACGATTCATCTCTCACTGCTGTGGTGGAATAATCTATACATAGTAGAACTTCAAATATAAATTCAATAAACATTTTCCAAAAATATATTTATTATTTTAAATATACCTAACACATCACACTTTGTAGACACACATATAAGAACGATGTCTTCTATATGCCAACCATTTGTTACATTCGACAATCAAACCATAATACTTCCATAAAAGTCACATTGTAAGAAAATTTATTTACACGCTAGTCATTTATTATTTGTTACATGAAATGATTAAATATATACTTTTTCAAAATCCAAATTCAAATTATAACAATTTTTATAACAATATCATAAGAAACAACAACAACAACTCTAACTACTATATTTTTTCATGCATTACACTAACCATAATATATTTTCATGGAACAAAGTGAAGACACAACTACTAAAACAAGATACCAAATAATATTAAATAAAATAGGATAATTTTGGTGATTACCTGCTCCACCGATATATGTCTTCCTATTGTTAAGGACTTCAGAGATATTGACATCCAATATATTGTCTGCATTATATATAAAATGTTTAATCCACAAAAACAACTTACAAACTTATATTTACAAAATATATTCCAAATCGATCGTAATACTAATAACACATTCAGTACAACTACATACTAAAAATAACAAATCATCTAATATATATTTTTAGTATACAAAGTTACTTACAATCTTCATTGTGATTATGAATGCTAATTCCTTCGCTTCTTTCGGAGCTTATTTGATGTCGATATCTAGCAAAGTTGTCAATATATTGGTTATGTGATTTTACGGTGCTTGTTTTTATAATCTTTTGATGCAGCCTATTGTTCCCGTCGTCGCTTATTCAATAAATCTTTTTGTTTCAAACTCATTGAACCTTCATTCATATCAAATTAATAAAAGGATGAAGATAATATCTGTGAATAAAATTGATTGGGGATTATATTGTTACAAAGTTGAAAGAATAGAGATTGTGAGTGTAATTCATCCTAAAATTTAATACAATTACCCATAAACAACCACTAGTTATTTAAGGGGCATTTAAGACTTTTTCAAAGTGAATAGATTTTACATGAAAAAATGTAAAAGGTAAATTATATTCACACTACAGCTTATCTACACTACATTGTCATTGTAATGAAGGTCTCCCCAACCTTTGATATTTTGGTACTTATATCCCCAACTTTTTTGTTTTCAATTTATTTTTACATGATGATTTTTGTCCAAATATTATATTAATATGCACTAAAATGAGGGCAAATATTTTGTCAAATTTTTTTTTTTTATTTATTTTGTTTATTTTAAAATACGAGAGGCAAAAAAAAAAAATTTACATCCTCTTAATTAACTTTTTGGACAGAAACAATCATCGAAAACAAAGATAAGATGTACAAATTAATAGATTGATGATAAGAATGTGATAAAAAAAAATAATTAGAAACATAAATACAAAAATGAGCAATAGTTGAGGACCTTCATTGCAATTAAAATGTAATGTGGTTAACAAAAAATGAGGTGTGAATATAATTACCCAAATGTAAAATTTAACTCTCTAGTCACTTTGACCTTTTTTACTAAACTTTTTACATGAATTCCCAAAAAACCGTCTCATTTAATCATAACTTGATATTTCAAAACACTCATCAATGTTGATGATAAATATTTTCTCCTCCTCTAAACACGGCGGCAATAGTTGTGGAGATCTGCAAAAGGTGGTGGAGCTTATTTCTCCTGTGTCTACTCTGGTGTGATAATCAATATATGATTATAATCAGATATGAAGAATAATAATATGGAGTATATGAGAGTTGGTTTTACCTGCGGGGTTAGCCTCTCTATTTGGCCTACAATTACGGCCTTTAATGGTCTTTAATGACATGTGTCTCTTCATCTCTCTTATTACTAGGAGTTAATGAGGGACAATACATCTTTCGAATCGCCAATGGTAACTGTCATTTTGTGAGTCGCCTGTCTGGCTAACCTAACGACAATTGGTTTATTAGTATCCACTCGTTAGAGGCAAGCTATGAGACCATCGGGACGGGCGAGCCGATGAGGCGGACGTGCTAAGACTTGCCTCTATTAGCAGACAACATATAGCAGCTGTCATTGTAACATATAGCAGATGTCATTGTTTCTATCATCATAAGCCCATCTACTTTTCATAGACTGTCGTCAATGGGAATTATAAATAATCTACTACATCTGCTCCTCTCTAAATTTATCAGACAGAGGCTCATCGCTTTGATTTTTTAAACAAAGACTCATCGCCTTAATTTTTAAATAGAAGCTCATCGTCTTTTTTTTCAGACAGAGGCTCATCACCTTGATTTTTAGCAATAGGGGCTCATTATCTTGATTTTTTTAGCAGTGGCTCATCACCTTGATTTTTAGCAGCATGGGCTCATCGTCTTGATTTTTAGCACCAGAGGCTCATCACCTTGATTTATAGCAGCAAGAGCTCATCATCTTGAGTTTTAGCAGCATGAGCTCATTACTTTGATTTTTAAATATAGGCTCATCGCCTCGCCTTGTTTTTAGACAGGACTCCTCGCCTAGCCTTGATTTTTTTTTAGGCAAGCCGAACTCGCCTCGCCTTTTTTTTAGGCTTGCCTTGGCTTCGGCTTGGCTTGCCTCACCTCGCCTCGCCTCGCCTCATTATTAATTTTTTTGTCGCCTCGTTTGTGATTCTGACAGTAGTTTTGTCTCAGGTCAAGTCCAATAGGTACACTAGGATTTCTCAGCTAGCTGGATCCTTCTTTGGTACACTCATCATTTATTCACCATAGATGGTTTATTTTCTGCTTGCCTTTATCATCTCAAGGTTCGGGCTCGTCTCGAGTCTTTCTTTTGTTAGACTCAGGTTCCTTTCGATCTTTTATGCTTTTGGTAATGAAATATGCTTCCTCAGCGTCCACATACTTATCTCTTCTCCTTAGTAACTCATGTATCCGACGGGTTTTGGAGAGTGACATATTGAAAGGGTGACTTCAAGTTCCACTCATCATGGCAGTGACTATAGCAGACATTTGCAGATCTTTGATTCCTAGTGTGGCTCTATTGAACCGGGTAATGAAATCTATCAGCAGTTCGTCCTTGTCCTGGGTCAATTGCATCAAACTTATGGTAGTTTTCTTAGCACGTTTGCTGCTGGCAAAGTTTGCAACAAAACACTTAGAAAAATCGCCAAATGTACGGATCAATTTTGAGAGAAGGGTAGCTACCCAGTCCCTGGCCTCCCACCTAAGTGTTGGCGGAAAAGCCCTGCACATAATCGCATCAGGGGTGGCTTGCAACCTCATCATGTCGACAAAAGCCCTAAGGGGACTGCCATCACTTCTAGAGAAAAATAATCTTCTTCCAACACATTGTTGCCTACTACTTTTCTTAGATATAGCCTCAGCAATTTTACGACCCATCATGCCTTCTAATCGTTGTTCCAGGTTTAACACTAGTGTCTCAACCAGCGTAGGCATGGGTGATAACTACAATTTTGTACTTATTAGAGCTCACAAAAAGGGACGATTATGAGTTATATTAATTTTTTTTAGTTTAATGGCACATTTTTTTTCTTATTATTTTAGAAAATAATCGAATTCAAGTATCTTTCTGACAAAAAAATGAAAATGGAGCAAATAGAGAACAAAGGGATTCAATAGAGCATATAAAGAGACTTCAGAGGCTTAGCATGCAAATAACAAAGAAAAGAATCCAAGAAATCAATCAAAATAACCATGCGATCGCATAGTTATACTAAGCTGCGATCGCAAGGTGTCAATAATTTCAGCAGAACATAGAAAGGCAAAGCCATGCGATCGCAACGCTATAACGCGGCAGTTAGCAGTTTGGCAGAATCTTGATTAAAATAGAATTCTACAAGTTCTAAGATAAAACAACTACATAATTCACGTCTTGGAGGGTTTGGAGACGAGTATAAAAGCCAGAGAAGAGACATATTGCGGATGAAGAAGAATTTTAGGGAAGAAGATACAAACAAAGAATCGAAAATCAAGGCACGTGATTGAAGATTCTTCAGCCGTGATCACGGGTTTTATTTACTTTTTCTTTTTCTTTCGCCGGAACATGATTAATACAATTCTTGTATTATTTTACATAATCATGTCCGGCTAATTTACTTATTTCTAGGATGAAAAATGAAACCTCATGTTTTTAATTAATTAGAAGTTTTTCGTTTTAGTAGGTAATTGCTTCTTAATTTATTATTCTTTATTCAGTTTATTTAATGTTTTAATGCCTGATCACCATTAGAATATTATATGATCTATATTGAAGTCAAGAGATTCAATATAGACTTAGCACGTGGTATTGAGTAACATAGGGTCCAATAATAGATAGAAATTATTATTATGCTCTATAAAATCCGGTTAGGTATTCTTGTGATTTAAATGCGTATTTTTATGTTCGAAATCTGATTAAAGATAATTAGGTTCACATATCGATATAGAATTAATTGACCATCGAGAGAGGTTTTTGATTATTATAGGATCACCGATTTTCAATCTAGGGTAATTACCAGCTAAAGTGATTAACGAATAATTGATTAAAGAACGTGTAGGTGGATTCGCAAATCCTAGTGTTAGTAAAAACTCGAATTCGTTCTCACCATTTAAAGTTGATTATTGATATTTTGGATTTAATTAAAATAGTTTTAGAATCACAAACCAAAACAAATCTGTATTTTTCATATTGTTAGAATTTGAATTATAAATTAATTGATTATATCGATATCTAGTCATCGTGAGTTCGATACTCTACACATCATTATATTACTTGTAAACGATCCGTCCACTTACGGGATTGAAATCGCACAAGTTTTTGGCGCTGTTGCTGAGGACTAGTTTTATTAATTGCTACGTTAATTTATAATTTAGCTTTTAACAATTCTTTTTAGTATTATTTATTTTATTTTTATTTTTATATTTATTCTAAATTCGTTGTCTTACTATTGAATTCCAACTTTGTGTTCAGGTGTTAAGTGTGTATGCGTCGTACAAAGGATCTTGATCTATTTGATTTAGATCCAGAGATCGAACGGAGCTTTCACCAAAGACAATGTGAGCGAAGAGAAAAGAAACAACAGCAAAAAGATACATTGGAAGATAACCAAGTACATGAACAATTACTTGCAGGTGTGATAAATAATCAAGCACCAATAGCTCAACCAGTTGAAGTTAGTGAATGAGAAATTCTTATGGGTGAGTATATAATACCACCGATTGTTGAGAATCGATCCAGCATAGTCTATCCACCTTATGGATACGATAACTTCTAGTTGATGCCAGATGTGATAAATTTGTTCTCAAACAATCTACCGTTTTATAGGATGACAGATGAAAATCCTCATTACCATATTTCTCGCTTCGATGAATACTGTAGAAATTTCAAATACCACGGTGTTAATGAAGAGGCACTCAAGATGAGGCTATTTCCACACACAATGAAAGATAAAGCTAGAGAATGGTTAAATTCTCTACCTCCTGGGAGCATCACTACTTGGACATCTGATTCAGAAATTCACATTGAAATATTTTCCTTCGCCGAGTAAAGCAGATCAAGTATGAAATTTCTAATTTCCAACAACTGAGTTGGAAAACTTTCACGAGACATGGGAAAGATTCAAACAAGCTGCTCCAAAAGTGTCCAAGTCATGGTTTCTCTTTAGCACTCGTAATCATTATTTCTACTCTGGACTAGCTTCAACCAGTCGTTCTTCAGTAGATTCTGCAGCAGGTGGCTCTATCCAGAATAGATCCGTTGGTGACCTTTACGATCTATATGAAACCATGAGTGAACAGTTCATTATGTGGCCAGAAAGAAGATTGTAGAAGAAAGCAACAAGAATACATGAAGTGGACACCAATTCACTTTTATTGGCAAAGCAAATAGAAGCAATGAAATATTCTCATTCAGCTAATATGGTTTAGATGTCTCCACCAATCTGTGTAACATGCGGGGCAAATCATCAGTCATCAGAATGCCCTTTGACCAAAGTTGATATGTCATCACCTGAACAAGCTGCATATGCTCAGAACTTTCAGCGACAGTAGAATAATCCATACTTACAGACCTACAATCTAGGATGGAGAAATCATCCAAACTTCTCCAATGGCAATACCCAAAACATTCAAAATCTACCAAATCAAGATAGACCCCAGAAAAGAGAATGAGGATTAGAGAAAACAATCGCTAAATTGTCAGAACGGATGGAGATAGGATTCAAAGAAATGCATAAATGAAATGATGGCGCGATAAAAAATATAGAGAATCAGAGTGGATAGTTAGCTAAACTAATGACCGAGCGACAACCAAGCACATGGCCAAGCAATACTGAGGTTAATCCAAAAGAGCAAGTCAATGCAATCACCACGAGAAGTGGAGCTGAATTGTCAGAAATTCATGTAAAAAGGCCAGGTGTAGAAAATGAAACTGTGTCTAGCAAAGAGAGAGAAAACAAATCAGATGCAGAAGTTGCACAAGGAAAATAGAACTCTCCACCAGATTATATTCCACCACCAGCTTACGTTCATCCAATCCCGTTTCCTAAAAGGCTACGAAAATATAAGTTAAACCAACAATTCAAGAAATTTTTGGATGTTTTCAAAAAGCTTCACATCAATATACCTTTCGCCGATGCCTTAGCTCAAATGTCCAGCTATGCTAAATTCATGAAAGAAATTCTTTCAAATAAAAGGAAGTTAGAAGAGCACGAAACAGTCACGCTTACCAAGGAATGCAGTGCTATCTTGCAAAACAAGCTACCTCCGAAATTAAAAGATCCAGAGAGTTTTAATATTCCTTGCACTATTGGTAGTTTATTCTTTGACAAAACTTTATGTGATTTGGGTGCTAGTGTAAATCCAATGCCTTATTCTATTTTTAAGCCTCTCGGTTTGGGAGAAGCAAAACCAACAACAGTATCGTTGTGGCTTGCAGATAGAACAATCAAACGTTCAAGAGGAATCATTGAAGACATATTAGTGAAAGTGGACAAATTCGTATTCCATGCAGATTTCATTATATTAGATACGTGCAAAGACAGGGATGTACCTCTTATTATGGGTCGACCTTTCTTAGCTAGTGGTCGGGCATTGATTGATGTGCAAAAAGGAAAATTAAAGTTGAGGTTGAATGATGAACATATCACATTCGATGTGTTTAAAGCTACTAAATTTTCGAGCTCTTTAGATTCCTGTTTCGAGATTGATGTCATTAACCAAAAGGCTGGGAGTTTAGATGATAGAGCTATCACCCAACATCGGGATGCACCACTTAGAGAAGAAGAGTATGTGGAGAAAGAGAAGTTACATCCGTCTTGATATGATCGGGGAAAAATCAAACTTTGGAAGGTGAACAAAAATTGGTGCCAAGACAATCAAGCCAAACAAATCAAGTCTTCCAAAGACCTATTCAAAATGTCTTGAGTGATCGCCACGACAAAGTCGAGCTAAAGACTTTAAAAAAGCGCTCAATGGGAGACAATCTATTTTTCTTCCTTTTATTTTATTGTATTTTAGTATTATTTCAGTTTTAGGAGTTTATTCAAGTTTTTGCACGTTTTAGGTTTTTAAGTAGGCTTTCAATTCTTAGGCAAAGAGGCTATGATCATCGTCATCTTGCATAAGCACGTTTTCAATTATTTTAAAGTTATATTTAAAATTATAAAAAAAAAAATTCACAGAATTCCCTATGCGATCGCATGAAATTCTCCATTGCGATCGCATGGACTGGGCATAACACATTTTGCCCAGAAAATGGTATCCTGCGATCGCAAGAATTTACTTCCTTGCGATCGCAAGGAATACTAGATTATCTTAAAACCGGGGTTGAAGCATCCTTTTCAAAAACACAAATTTCAAACTTTAACGGTTCCCTCTCTTCAATCCATTGTCTCCAACACCAAACGAGCACTTTGGGCTTCAAATTACACACAATCAAGCATTCATAAACATCCAAATCCACGAATTAAAAGGTAAATTCACAATTTTTGTTGTTAATTTTCGGATTTTTGACATTAGTGTACATAAGTTCATACTTTTTGATCAATGTGGAGCAAATGTTATTTAGTTTAGGCTTGAATCGATAAGGGAATATGTTAAAGATTGGGTTTAGATGAATAGGTTGTGAAAAAAAAAATTTGGTTTGATTGATTCCCCAATTTGTTCAAAACCTTGAAGATAACTCAATGCATACAAAGTATTTGACGAAATGCATTAACCACGAACTTTGCCAAATCATGGGAAATGAGTTCATAGACTAGTTCATTGGACTAATGTTATCGTCTAGAAGCATTCACTTAGGCATGGGCACATTTTTATCACAAGAAAACTCCAACCGTGACCATAGGGCTGCTGACGCCATGGCGACCCACAGTGGTGCACCACAATGCACCTGCCTCAAGTAGCACCTTTGTCCCCCATCCGTTTGGCCTAAATGGCATCGAAATGCTATGAAATTTGAATATGTGGTAGACCAAAGCATGCACTTTCGTGCCACCCTCTTCCGTCTCACTTTTGTACTTTCTTAGGTGAATTTCTAGGTGCACGAAATAGCCTAGTCGAACACAATTTTTTGAGAAATTTTACCTAAAGTTTAAAATAGTTGGGGGTAAAATCTTAAACCATATATGTTATTTTTCGTATCTAACTTGTTTTTGTTCATTTTATAGATCATGGCTCCAAAACGACCCCCAATCGTCCCTGATAAAGAAAAGAAAAAGATAACCGGCAGCACGTCAAAAAGAGCCCGGGTAGAAAACACCGACTTCCGCCATTATCTTTTCGAGGAGCACAAGGAAAGATTCAAAAAGTTCATCAACCAGTAGACCATGTAGGGAGAGCGGAGATTACAATTGGACGACTTTCCTCACTCCGAGCTTTATAACCTCGTTGACGTATGCGGCTGGTCCAAGATTGCTGATACACCTTACAAGATATATTCCCAGCTCGTCCATGAATTATACACTAACTTCAACTAAGAAATCGACATTCAAGGGACGGAGTACTATGGGCAGACTTGGGTACAAGGTAAATGGTTCATGTTTACCCCGATGGTCATCAATGACTATTATGGTATAACCACCGAAGATATTCACCCTATGCCCTCTATTTAGGATATGGGTGAGGTGGCCTAGTTTCTATATGGCTGAGACGATGCCTGGCCATTACCTGGAAGGGACTTCGAGCACGAAGAAATTAATGACACCCTTCTTATCCTGAATGTGTTTGTGAGGCACAACATCGACCCGACCACGCATCGTACTACTATCAGTGATGCTAGGGCTCGACTATTATACAATCTCGCTCACGGGAGGAAGATGGACTTAGGAAATTATATCTACACCCTAATCAGCATGCTAGGCTTCCAAACAGACAAGAGATACACAACCATCTTTCCATCTCTGATCAGTGATATCTGCGAGGCAGTGGGGGTCCAGATCTTACCAGCAGAGCCGGTATTGAAGGCTAAGAGACCTATCAACTGCTATGCCTTGGAAAATACAAGAAGTTACACTGCACGAGCTGTGGAGACAGCCCAATAGCATGCACGAGTAGCTAGAACCTCAAGAGCAAACGACCGACCAAACCACAAGACCTCAAGATGTCGTACCTCTCAAAGACATAACATCCATGCTACATCGCCACTGGAGGGTCGCCGGCGAGACATAGCTCATTGTTGTTACGCAAACCGAGTTGCGACGCAGTGCAAGAGGGAGTTGACGACGCTGCGATCTTGAGTAGATGCAGTCTGACACACTCAGATGACTATAGAGATAAGTCAGCGTTAGTCTGCCCTAGAGCAGAGTTGAATTTGAGCCGACTGCGACCAGGTCAAGAGATGGCTAGACAGATGTGCGGGCAAGCTGGATGATGTCTATGACCAGATTTACCGGTTGACACCCATGCCAGCACCTCCACCGGTTGATCCTTCCACTCTACTTCTACCGGTACCATCAGACCCACATCTGGAAAATCTCTAAATTTTTATGTACTTTATTTCTTTTGAATTACATTGAAGACAATGTATGTTAAGTTTGGGAGTGATGTATGAAAAATTTGCTCTTGATTTGATAAATGATATTTGATTTTGATTTTTAAGTAATTTTGATCTTTAATTTATTCCCAAAAAAAAAATAATTTAAAAGCACGTTTATGTGATATGAATAGCCTTGCCGGCTAATGATGCAATTTTTCATTATTATATTTAATTTTAGCTTTAATCATGACTTGTGAGCAGATGATTACTTTGTTTAAATGTGAGGCTATTTAACTATTTTTGATATAGTGATGTGTTGGTTGGTTATGATGATTTTCAGCTATGTTGGTACACCTAAATTGAAAACAATAGGATACTTTTTAGAAAATAGAATCATCCGTATTCTCAAACCAGTAACCAATGTAGTGAAAAAGTGTGGTATACCAGTATTGATGGTGGCTATCTAGGTTGTGATGAATTCTATGTATGCTGAAAAATTGTGTGGAGCACTGTAGACCAGTTAGAGGAAGCTAGGTATTGACCGAATGTTAGGAATCTAGTCCCCTAGCATAAACTTATTGCACGCAAGGAACAAAATTATTATTATTATTGCTTAACTCTTTTCGTAGCCTATTTGACTTGAGTGAAAAGGTCCGTAGGGGTTTCTCAAAACCCGATGCCCTAAGGTTCGAAAGACCTGGGAGTCATTGACCTCAAGCTCGTTACATGAGTCATTTAGAAAGCTTAATGGACTGAGTTTTGCACCCTATTAATATCTTATAAATCTTTTCGTAGCCCATTTGACTTGAGTGAAAAGGCCCGTAGGAGTTTCTCAAAATTCAATGCCCGAAAGTTCGAAAGACCTGGAGTCATCGACCTCAAGCTCGTTACATGAGTCATTTAAAAAGCTTAATGGATTGAGTTTTGCACATAAGATCTATATAAAAAAAATAAGAAAATAAATTTAATAAAAATTTAATTTTTATTTCGATCTAGTAAAAAATCCTTTGCAAAGTAAATTTAGAGATTAAATGACTAATGGGTTTGACTTACTTAGTAGAAACTTTCTGATCAAAAGTGCTCAGAAATTAGAGAATCTTCACAAACCTAGGTTGTCACGATTGCTAGCTTTCAACCAGCTTCGAACAAGAAAATAATGAGTGAATTGTAACCTTTTAACCAAAAATCTCAGGATTTAAGAGAAAACAATCAATTTGGGAGAAGTGTGCCTTACGAGAGGGAAAGGAAAAGTTTACCAAGTGGTTGGGCTATCACCACCATAGAACTTGCGGGAATCGGATTAACTACTATCACACACATCTCAAGTATGGTTTAAGTAGAATCAAGTTTGCAACTATATTACCTAGACACTCGTCATGAATTATAAGTTTTTCTTTTTTGCGAAACCTGAAGCAAGAACGGCAAGATATTTTTAGTGTGAATTGTGTTATTGCTTATTTTATTAAGTGCAATATTATCTTTAGCTAGTTTATTCAAGGACGAATAAAAGTTCAAGTTTGGGGGCGTTTGATAAGTACAATTTTGTACTTATTGCAGTTCACAAAAAGGGACAATTATGAGTTATATTAATTATTTTCAGTTTAATAGTACATTGTTTTCTTATTATTTTAGGAAATAATCGAATTCAAGTATCTTTCTGACGAAATGACAAAAATAGAGCAAATAGAAGAACAAAAGGATTCAATTGAGCATATAAAGAGACTTCGGGGGCTTAGCATGCAAATAACAAAGAAAGGTATCCAAGAAATCAATCAAAATAACCATGCAATCGCATGGTTACACTAAGATGAGGCAAAGCCATGCGATCGCAAGGCATAAGCGCATGCGCAGCAGTAGTTGGCAGAATCTTTGATTGAAATAGAATTCTACAAGTTCTAAGATAAAACAACTACCTAATTCACGTCTTAGAAGGTTTGGAGACTAGTATAAAAGCCAGAGAAGAGACATATCGCGAAGGAAGAATTTTGGGAAAGAAGATACAAACGAAGAATCGAAGATCAAGGCATGGGATTGAAGATTCTTCAGCCGGGATCACGGGTTTTATTTACTTTTTCTTTTTCTTTTGCCGGAACATGATTAATACAATTCTGTATTATTTTACATATTCATGTCCGGCTAATTTACTTATTTCTAGGATGAACGATGAAACCTCATGTTTTTAATTAATTAGAAGTTTTCCATTTTAATAGGTAATTGCTTCTTGATTTATTATTCTTTATTCAGTATATTTAATGTTTTAATGCCTGATCACCATTAGAATATTCTGTGATCTATATTGAAGTCGAGAGATTAAATATAGACTTAGCACGTGGTATTGAATGACATAGGGTCCAATAATATATAGAAATTACTATTATGCTCTATGAAATCCGGTTAGGTGTTCTTGTGATTTAAATGCATATTTTTATGTTCAAAATCTGATTAGAGATAATTAGGTTCACATATCGATATAGAATTAATTGACCATCAAGAGAGGCTTTTGATTATTATAGGATCACCGATATTCAATCTAGGATAATTAGCAGCTAAAGCGATTAACGAATAATTGATTAAAGAACATGTAGGTGGATTCGCAATTCTAGTGTTAGTAAAAACTCGAATTCGTTCTCACCATTTAAAGTTGATTATTGATATTTTAGATTTAATTAAAATAGTTTTAGAATCACAAACCAAAACAAATCTGTGTTTTTCATATTGTTTGAATATGAATTCTAAATTAATTGATTACATTGATATATAGTCCTCGTGGGTTCGATACTCTACACATCATTATATTACTTGTAAACGATTCGTCCACTTGCGAGATTGAAATCGCACAACAGTGGGCATCCATGACGGTTGCCCCCAATGTGGATTTGGGCCAGATGTCAATGAATGGAAATAGGATACGGAAGGTGGAGCCAAAGAAAATAGAGCCACCGTTGAAGCTGTCATTGGCGGTGTTTCCATTGCTGGAAAGTTAAGAGCCTGATGAGGAGCCCCTGGCGGTGAGGACCCTACCGGTGGAGGGCTAGGACCCTGGGGCAGAGCCCTCGGTGGTAATGATCCTACGACTGGAGGCTAGGACCCTATGGTGGCTGAGAAACCATAGCATTCCGATCCTGGAGTAGAGCCGTTAAGGCCGCCACCTGGGCTTGCAGTGCCGCAAGTTGAGTGGCAGAGACAAATTCTTGTTGTAGGTGACTAGTGGCAGCGTTAGACTCGGTGTCTACATCGCCGATGGGGACTGGTGAAGCGGTTACATTCCTAGCTCTTCTAGTTCGAGCCATGACTTATTGTGCAATTTTCCACAGACGGCGCCAATTGATGATAAATATTTTTTCCTCCTCCGAGCACGGCGGCGACAGTGGTGGAAACCTGCAAAAGGTGGCGGGACTTCTTTTCTACGTGTCCACTCCGATGTGATAATCAGTATATGATTAAAACTAAATATGCAGAATAATAATATGGAGTATAGGAGAGTTGGTTTTTACCTGCGGGTTTGCTCTATTTGGCCTATAGTTACTGGGCCTTTAATGGTCTTTAATGATAGGTGTATCTTCATCTCCCTTATTACTAGGAGTTAATTAGGGACGTTACATCTTTCCAATCGCCAGTGGTAACTGTTATTCTATAGGTCGCCTGTCTGGCTAATCCAACGACATTTGGTTTATTACTATCCACTCGTCAGAGGCGAGCTATAAGACCATCGAGGTGGGTGAGCCGGTGAGGCGGGTGAATCGTTGAGGTGGGCGTGCCAGGACGTACTCCTATTGGCAGACAACATATATTGTAACATATAGCAGATGCCATTGTTTCTATCATCAAATGTCATCATCTTCCTCGTGTCATTGTCTTCATCAATCTCATCTCCTTATCTCCCCACCATGTATTCTCACCTTTCCCTCCTTTTTTCCCGAGTTGCTCTTGAGGACAAAGCAAGTGAGGATTGTCAGCTCAAGAAGAAAGGGTTGGGATCATGGATGGAGCCAGGATATGACAAAGGATGGGCTGGGAGAAGGGAGAACCCCCCTTACGGGGGTTTGGTGGCAGGGCCCCCAATTTTTTGTTCTCTAAAATCACAATTACTTAGCTCATTTTTATAAGAATCTAATGTTTTTTTATAAGTCATAATCTTTAAAAAGCTTACAAAAATTCATTACACAAAAATATTTAAGATATAAAACTAACTAAAGAAAGTTGTGCCCGACGATCTTTTACAATTGCGAATTCTTCTATAATAGAATATATATCTATTTTATTACCAAGATCTCTCTCAACAAAAATTGTTATGTAAAAAACATATAAAACTCTAAGCACCTTTTTTTTTCTTTTTCTATTTATTGAAATTTGAAATAATTTCTCAAAATCAAGTAAACATAACTATTCATTACTCAACAACAAATCAAAATCTATATAAAATTATATTTTTTAAATAATGAAATAAACAGAAAAAATGGACAAAAGAAAAATAAATCCAATTGGGTTTGACTCTTTTGGAATTGGCCATTTAAGAAGTGGGCTATTTTTTTGTTTGAGGTGGGATGGATTTTATTGTGTAAACGATTTTAATTTTAATTTAGCCCACTTAAAAAGTGGGCTATTTTTTGTTTGGGTCGAGCTATTGTTTAAAACTAAAGGGAAATTTTCATCAATAAGTCATATTATGTTAATAATTATATAAAATTTTTACATATATTATATTACATAATTCTGGATGAGGCTGCCTTTTTTTCCCTTTTTTTTATTTCAAATCTATTTAATTATATGTAACAGACGCCATATTTATCTCCAGTTTACCATATTAATTAGGATACTATATTTGACTAAATATGATAATCAATCCTAATGTTTTCAACATATCTCCTCCATTAAAATAAACGACAATTCATTTTGGCCAACTTCTTCTTGCTGCAAAATCCTGGCCGAAGATAATATCCCCAAATTTAAAATCGTTTGCGCTGGTGTAAATATTCCGATAAGATTTAAAATTGTTTCTATTGAATTGTATTATGTAATATTTCCTTCATGTCACAAAGAAGCTATTTCATTTATAACACGATGTTATCTTCATTTATGTTTGTTTCATTTTATTTCATTAGAAGTTTGAATTGCATTGTTATAATTTTTGCAGCAAAAAATGAATTGACATTTGAAAGAACATGATACGAAGAACTTTGATGTTAAAAATTGCAATCCAGCTTTGATGTTACAAATTCTGATGACCATTTTCAACATCTGTTATTACGCTGTTGCGAACAATGTTACTAAATCAGTTGCAATAGCTATATAATAATATGTTGCAAACATTGTTACAAAATATGTTTCATTGGCTCTATTCTTCTTTATTTGACTAAATATCATAATCTCTCCTCATCTTTTCAACCCATCTCCTCTAAACTGCAATACATTTTGGTAAAACTCGTGCATGTTGTAGAATCGATCTTCATTCAAGTAGTGTGATGTAATTGTTCCATTAAGATGTAACAGTCAATGTTAGGATTTGCGAACCTACTTTGATACAAATTCTGTTGAGAAAAAAATTTGTTATAAATTTGTTGTGAATAATGTTACAAAATCAGTTTCAATGTCTCTATTATTAATATGTTGCGAACAATTTTACAAAATATTTTGCATTGTCCACATTATTAATCTGTTGCAAGCGATGTTACAAAATCATTTGATGTCTTCGTTATTAATCTGTTGCAAACAATGTTACAAAATAGATTGCATTATTAGTAATATGTTGTAAACGATGTTACAAAATCTGTTTTAGAGTCTCTGTTATTAATTGATTTATTAACACGATATTGACAGATATGGATAACATAAATATTTTTATCAATTGCAATGGAGAAAGTACATGAATCCTTGTTCCAAAATGTTGTACTTATATAGATCTCGTTGATTTGATAATGTACATATTGAAGCTCAATAAACGTAATAAAGTGCACTATCTATATAATATGAAGTAGTTGGGTGCCTGTCTTCAATGAAGATAACGAATGACAACACACTGATGTTCTATTTAGAGCTTAAAAGAAAGGATCAAAATCTAATGAGTTAGCCTCTACAAATTGACATCACATGTTCATTGGAAAATATTTCGTCAATATATACTTTAGATATTTCAGGTGATCATAAGAAGGAAAGGCTAGAGCAAACACACCTAAATTCTGATTCATTAATGAATTACTCAGCTAACAGCTTGTGTTATCTACATAGCTTTGCTTCTAGTGTATGTGAAACAATCCCAGAGTTGCCAGAAGTTGAAATTCAGGATGACAACAGTGTTATTGGACACCCCGACTTTGAAAGTATTTCAGCAAGGGGGATTTTTAGGGATAAAAATGTTTTAAAGAAGACTATATCCTTATATGCTATTCATAACAACTTTCAGTATAACGCATACAAGTCTGACAAAAAAAATATGTCCTCAAATGTCTCGATGATAATTGCATGTGGCATTTTAGGGCTTCTTGGCAGAGTGACACAGATGTATTCAAGATACGATATATTAAAAATTGACATAATTGCTCAATAGATTACATTATGGGAGATCATAGACAGCAACAAGTTCTCTATTGACAGATTACATTAAACACAAGTATATGGATGCTAAAACTATCTACACTCCAAAGGATATTATAAACGATGCATCAAAGACATATGGTGTGACTTTGAGTTATGGGAAGGCATGGAGGGCCTGTGAATTAGCATTGAAAAAATAGTGGGAGAGCCAGAAGACTAATACAACAAGCTCCCAAGTTTTTTATACATGTTGAGATTGAAAAATCCAAGGACCATAACTCGGACTAAGACTAATGCAGATAATTAATTTGAATATATGTTCATGGCATTGGGAGCATCGATACAAGGTTGGAAACAATGTAAACATGTGGTCGTTGTTGATGCAACATTTTAATCGGGCATTACGGCTTGTACCAAGGTGGCACACTTTTCACCGCTTGTACTCAATATGCTAACTACAATATATTTGTGCTCGCATTCGGGATAGGTTATGGAGAACGAGATGAAATGTGCATAATATCAGACAGACATAAAAGCATAGAAAATCCAATCGATCGAGTATACCCAGACGTAATACATAGATTCTGTTCTTACCATTTGTTGCAAAACCTAAAGAGGCGATTTGGAAAGGTAGCGAAACACATTACAAAGCCATTTAATGCTGCTACTAGAGCATATATAGTTTCTGAATTTGAGTACCAAATGAAACAATTAGACAAGATCCACGATGAGATTCGACCATATCTGGTAAATAAAATTCAATCTTATTATTAGAAGCAAATATATTTGTCATAACTTTTAAATCTGATATGTCAATTTCTTATATAGGAAGAAAATGTTGGATTCTATAGGTGGTCGAGAGCGCATACACCAATTAACCGGTATTCTACGATGACTTCTAATATTATTGAGTCGGTGAACGCTGTTACAAAGTCGGTAAAGAATTATCCTATTGTGATGATGCTGGAATGTTTGAGGACCATCTTGCAAGACTGGTTGTACAAAAATCATAATAAGACACGTTCCACATTTACAAAATTGGCAACAAAAAATGATTATGTTGAGAGCGAACTCAAAAGATACACTAAATTGAAGGTAATGGTTTGTTTTCATTATCGCAAACTATTTATTTTATTTTATTTAGTATTTCAATTTGCAAATTTGTTTCAATAAACAGGTATGAGGTTCAAGCGATGTTCTATATCAAGTGAGCAATGAGAATATACATCATTCAGTCGACATGAAAAAATGCAATTGCACATGTAACAGGTTCCAAGTTGACGGGATACCGTACAAACATGCTTTGTCTATTATCAGCAAACACGGAATGAAAACATATAAATATTGTTCTATCTACCACACAAAAGAATCTTATATTGCAGCATATAATGGTAAAATTGTACCACTTGGTGACCGGTCCAATTGGATAGTGCCAAAAAGTGTGAAAGAAGTAATTATTTTGGCACCTAATCCTTCTAAAAAACCATGAAGGCCTAAAGAAAAGAGGTACAGATCGGCAGGAGAACGAAATTTTGTGACAAGGTGTATGAGATATGGAGGACACAGACACAATAAGAAGACGTGCAAGCATCCATTGGGGATGATAAAGCATTCAACCAAAAAGGAGTAAAACAATAGATTTTATCTCTTATTAGCGATTATGCCCACGTTGAACAATATGTCATGTGGTCATAGTCGATTTTTTAGACAAAATTTTTTAATTAATGTACAGGTAGTTAAATTATGATTGATGCAAATAATTGATACTCAATTTGGGATTGATTTAATATATCATAAATTATGTCGAATATTGATGATTCAATGAATGAATTTAATGTACATCATAGTTGTATGGTGGTTTTTGGCACTGGTTTGCTCGTTTTCTACTAGAGTGTTACAATGTTGTTATTTAATTTTTAACAGTAGATGCTGGATAGATTACACAAAGAAAGTATACTCCTAAAACTAATAATATTTTGTATTGAAACTAGATTAGGATGTTATATCATATTTTTCAAAGCATTGGAAAGCGTTAAAGGGTCATTCTTAGATAATTTGATGAGTAAAATGGTTCACACTCTAAGGCCATGTTCTCTTTGGTGTTTTTAACGTGTTTTTTATTTTGTGTTTTTGAAAATAATCAAAACGTGTTCTTTTTGCCGTTTTCAAAAATGCATTTTTGAAAACACTTAAAAATTTACAAAGGAAACACAAAATGATAAAAAAAAACCGTTTTGCATTTTGTTAACAAAATCCGAGTGTTTTCTAAAACGGCCAAAATGCGCGTTTTGGCCGTGGAGGTCCCGGGTTCGAATCTTGCTTCCGCCCTTTTTTTTTCATTTTGGCTGGTCAAAATAATCATGATTTAACCATTGTCTGCGTTCTTTTTAACAATACGCGGTTGCTATCCAAAATGGTCAGGAGCGCCATTTTGTAAGCATGAGGTCCTGGGTTCGATTCTCTTAAATTTTTAAAAAGTTTTTAATTCTTTTTAATGGTTTTAAAATATTTTTAATTCTTTTAAAATGTTTTTAATTCTTTTTAATGGTTTTTAAATATTTTAAATTCTATAATTAAATGTTTTTAATTGTTTTTAAATGTTTTTAATTCTTTTCAAATGTTTTTAATGGTTTTTAAATGTTTTTAATTGTGTTTAAAAGTTTTTTATTGTTTTTAAATGTTTTAATTCCATAATTAAATATTTTTAATTGTTTTTAAATGTTTTTAATTTCATAAATTAATGTTTTTAATTGTGTTCAAATGTTTTTAATTCTAAGTTTAAATTGTTTTTAATTCCAAATCCAAATTTCTAAAAAAATTTCAAGTAAACACGTTTTCGAGTTTTCTGTTTTCAGAAACAATTTTCAAAAATTCCAAAAAAGAACGTATTTTCAAAACCCCAAAACAAACACTCAAAACACAAAACACAAAATGAATTCAAAACACAAAACTCAAACGCAAAGAGAACACCACCTAAGATTTTCCATCTGGGGATGCATATTTGAATGCACTTGGGGACAAACTTTGGTACCATTCTCATTGCTACCACCAGTTCCATTATCCTGCTATATCAGCTATCAATTTCACACCATAAGAGACAACCAATGCCATTTCCATCCAAACACAAGTCCAAATACAGATTGGGTGCTACTTAATTTAAGAGAAAATTACACCCAATGCCGAACATTATAACATTAAAAAAATGACATAGCTCATGATTGAGCAACTATCATGCAATTAAAATTTGTCAATAAATGTTCACTAAAAATGTACCGCAAGTGCACGGGTCGCGTTCAAGTAATAAAGTGATGAGAAAGTGTCGAACCCACGAGGATAGATAACTTTGCTAACATCCAAATCAATCTAGCCCTAATTTAAACACACAATAAAACATATTGTTTTGATGATTAAACTAAGAATTCAAAGATGAATAAAAATTAAGCTAATAAGAAAAATATTAAAAGAGAAATTTGTAGGAAATAAAATCAATTAGAAGAAAATATTAGGAATTCGACTTCACCAACTATTCCACTTTAAAGTTTGATTTTCCATTATCAATTCCAAAATGAGGTTACTATGGCAATCCATGCTCTTAAAATGTCTAGCAATCTCTCCCAAGTAGAGCCAAACCTAATTTTACACAAGACCGCCAAGCATTCCTACCGAGAGAACGTATATGTAAAATTGCATTAAAACTCAAGAACATTCAAAATTGATTGCACAAAGTATGAAAAAGTATTCCTACATTCCATAAACCTTGTGTTGTTAATTAAATGTGCTAAACCTAATTTCAACCTCCCGGTAGCAACTAAGTCACAAAAGCATTTCAATGGTGATCAATCATCTCAATACACAATAAAGCCCAATAATCAACAACCATAAAAACCAAGCATAAGGAATCAATAACAAGAACACTACACTTTAAAGCTTCATAAATGGATTCATCTCATTCCTAGTAAATAAAATTAGCCCATAGTATTTACAAAGACAAAATGGAAAATAGATACAAAATACATCACCGGGTTTGATAAAGTCAAGAGAAATGCAAGATTTAGCTTGAGCCCATGGTTGTCTTCATTTGCCCACTATAAACCTCCATCCATCTTCCTCTATTTACAAAATACACACAATAATGTACAAAAAGTCAAGAAAAACCCATTTCCATGGAGTTTTTCAAGAACCCACTTCTTCTTCTTTGGTGAGAGGTTTCTATGGGAGAGTGAGTATGAGAGAATAGGGAGAGAATGGTTCAAAATGCCAGAAAAACGGCTCTTGTAACCCTAGGAATCGTGAAAGGCAAAGTTACCAAAAAGCCCTTGAAAAGTTGAACAAAAATCGCGGACAGCAAAAGAAATAGGTCATGCGATCGCATGGTCATAATACCTGCGATTGCATGGTTGAGCATAAAAGCTCACTGCTTGAATTTGGGCTCACTTGCGATCGCATGGGCCAAAATTCAAAGTGAATGCATTTTACTTTTGGGTAATTGCACTTTCAGTCCCTGAACTATCCGAGATGTTTACTTTAGTCCTTGAAGTTTTGGTTATCTTTCATATAGGTCCTCCATAAATTGCAACATTGGTCCTCCATCTTTAGACATATTTATTATTTGGTCCCCAAGATTCTTGATTTGCACAAATTTAGTCCTTTTTGCTCCTTTTTCGCGTGAATCTCTTCCAATCACCATCCAAGCTCGGGTTTTTACCTAAATAAACAAAAGAACAAAAATAAGCGGTAAACAACTCTAAAGAACTCACCATTATCCATTTTTAAATGCTAAAATAAGTGCGAAAATCGCACATATCAATAAACATCAGCATAACTACATTAATCTCTACTTAATTATTTATTCCTCCACATTACTGATAACAAAACAAGACAATCTGGTAAAAGCAAATATGCAATTATATAATATAATATGCTTCTAATAGACAATTGTATCATCCGTGTTACCTTGTATAAATCCAAAATGACATAGTTCTTGATTGTTAGACAAAAAAATGCTAATCTGATTGAATGTGACATAAATAATATGCCTGATTTTTAACAAAATCACAAAGCCCAAAAAAAAAAAAAAAGAAGGTGAACTTACAACCTAATTAATGATAGTCAATTCTATTCTAGCAAAAGTCACAATCAAGTTAGTTACTTTTTTTGGCTTCCTTCCTTTCATTTTCCACCTCGAAAGAAAATCAGAATCAAATTGTAGCCTTCATTCATCTTGTGCACACTGTGTTTATATAATTGTGATGCCAGGTATGTCCTCTCACTTGTAGCATCAAAAGGATTGGGCATGTATTGCATAGTATCATTTATGAAATACTCCGCGTACTTTATCACAAATACACCGCAGTCAGTCCTTCAAAAGTATGAATTGAAGTTAATGAACAATATGGTTAACTACTTGAAGAATAACATATTGAAAGAACAATAACATATTTTAGTAAAAATTCACCGTTACTTTGTTGAGGGATGTCATGAACAAGGTTAACAACTAGTGGTTCAATGCGTTGGATACCATTAACGATTACAGGTTGCCAAGCATCAATATTAGCCATCAAGTGTGGGATAACAAAAGCAAACAGTTGAACGTTTGCCCTGACTTCTCTGCCTCTTATCGTATTCTAGCATGAGTTGTAAACATTGATACACCTATTTCAAATATCCAAGTGCTCGAGAATCCAATGTGCACGAACACCCATCTTTATTGGCATCAAAACATGATCAACTTCTGCCCAATGAGTGTCACAATGCATGTATTTCTCCAATGGATATTCTAATAAAGATACTTGTCTAGCAAGAGCATTAGTATCCTCAACTAGAGCATGATATATTTCCCTAACCATGCTACCAAAAAATGATTCGGTTGTCCTAACCTTCATTCTAATTTTCTTGTTGAATGTTGCCATCTTTCTAAGATAGTAAAAACATACATCTACGTGCTGTAAAAATAAAAAAAGAACTCTACTTAATAAATTAAATCAATGGATCTGTTAATTTATCTACTAATAACATAAATATTTTTGTGAAAAAATAAAGTTAACAAATTACCATGTCTCTTAGTGATTTGGCAGGATCGCATAGCTCGTACCACCATGTTTTGTCATTGACTTCAAAAGGGCCGAAAACAAATGGGGGATTATTTTGATCTTCCATAGCAAAAATTTTCTCTTTCTGTAGATTAGTTAAATAAAAATAAGACAAAGCGTCTAAATAAACACTATATATAAGACAGGGATTTTGTCTTACATAATATCAGGTGTGTAATGATCATGAAACCAATCGTCAAATGAACAAACGTCTTCAATGAAAGGCTGAACCAAACCAATGTTAAATGCACATGCTTCAAAATGAAAACTTGATGTTGATTCTCTTGTAGGTTGTTTCCCATCGAGGTAAGGTGATTTAGTTAAAATGTTAGGTCTTCTTTGCCTCTTAACTGGTATTTCTATTGCGACCTCATCGATAAGGACATATGTACCTTCACTTTCAATCTTTTTGGTACCGTTGGAAAGGAGACAAAAACAATAGTATCAAAATTCCTAATTGGAGTTATATAATATTGGAAAATGATAGAAAATAATAAATTGAAATTATACCTCAATAGTATCCAATTGTTTCGACTTTTCAGCACTCTTAATAATCTCCTCTACCTGTTCCATCACATCGTCTGTGTAGAACTTGTCATCAAGTAGATCAAAAATATTTTGATGGTCACGAAGTCCAGAACCGATGTCGGTATTGGGAGATTTGTGTAGAACAATTTGTCATGAATAAACTTCAGAAGAACACTTTCCACCAAGTTTTGCTCTCAACTCTTTAAGAAAGCCACCAATTTCATCATCAACGGATCATTGTATTGCTCTGATTTCATACTTCAAATCAATTTGTTGAGAGATTATTTGATATTGCCGCAAACGTATGTCGCTCATTATCTTGTTTAATTTTTCATTGTAGCAGTTACGTTCATCCTATAGACAAGCTCATAACAATTAATATAGAACTTAAAAAGATAATTGTATAAATTAGACAACATCAAATCATATATGAAACAAACTATCATATAACTAACCTCTTTCAGTTTAGATGTGGAATTTTTATATTTTCATTGCAAGCTCGAAATGGATCGGGGTTCAAACTTTTTCGCAGTCTAACTGGAGGATCAACAAAATCGCCGTCGTCGACATCGTCAATTTTCGACGCAGCCCTATTGATTTGAAAAAGTCCAGACAGGTATGAGGCACATCTCTCCTCTTCATCGGGTTCAATTCCTCAAATCTCCAACTGCATATTTGTAAATAAAAATAATATGTTATAAAATTCGTAACTAATCAAATAAGTTAATCAACCCATGATAACAAAATTAATTAACAAATACATATGTTAATCAATACTATATGAAAAAAATTGTAAACATGTTTAACATACATATGCAAGATCAAAGTTGAACTTCTCCAATTGAGCAGCAGTGACACGTGTAGCAGAATTGGTCCAGTTTAATAAACGAGGCCAAGTGTACTGTAACCTTTTGCATATTTTTTCATCTATCGATGGCAAAGACTCATAAATCCAGATTTGGAAAGCCAACGGAAACCCGTATAGCCTGTATGTGAATATATCCTTCTTCGTGGTCTCGTCATACGTATACTTTGTCATTGCAATTTTCAAATAACTGAAAGTATTTTTGAACAACTCTTTTCTCCACGCACATGTTTCAATATCCATAGACTCAATGAGGCTAAATGTGGCATCAATTACTTGTTTCTTGTACGGAGTGGTGAAGAGAAACGAAGTTATAAGGTAAAGCATTCGATTTTCACTACATCTTCATTAGCCGAATTCGCGGGCATACTCTTAAATACATCCTCAACATCTTTTCTGTAAATACATTTCATGTAAACTGAATTATCTTTGTCTCAAGATCGGGCGCCCTGATTTCATTTTTGACAAATCATCACAACCAATGCACTTCAACTCAATAATAACACAAAACTCTTCTACTGAGAATCTCAACAGTTTTTCAGATATTTTGAACCATATTTCATCTTTCTTTGGCTGCTTAACCTCCATCAACAACATCTTATGTATCAACTGATGTTGAAGATATAACTCATTAAGATCAAGGAAGTTCCCAAAACATGATACACCAAACAAGGCTTTTTGTGCCTCATTCATCCTACTGTTAAAAGCTAGGATTACATCCGGTGGCGCGGAAACCATTATCCTCGAACCAAGCCTGTCATTTGGGTGTATAATATAATCTCAGTCCTGAAATTATAATAAAAAGATAAGATAATGTTAAAACCAAATGAAATTTCAGAATACATTGAACATTTAAAAAATGCATTGGAACATATGATTTTGACGTACATCAACAGAATAAGATAACAACCAATTGGGCTTTTGTAACATCCATTGCAACATATGTTTTTAACATACTTTATGATTTCGTAACATTATTTCCAACAAATTATCACCCAAATATCGCAATAGATTAACACACATGATAACATCAAATCAGATTTGTAACATTCATTGCAACATATTAATAGCCAATTTATCATCACTATAGATTTTGTAACATCCATTGCAATTGATGTTTTTAACATCGCTATTGATTTCGTGACGTTTATTGCAACATATGATTTTAACATATGGTTTGATTTCGTAACATTCATTGCAACATATTAACTCACCCAACATTGACCCATACTTGTATTTTACAAACATAAAAAAAAAATCTAATAGGAGACTAATAACAGTTAAATTAGAAAATACGGAAACATGATATACATCAAACAATAAATTTCACAATTTCTACACAATATAGTGAAAAATAGAAGTACTTGTGTTTCGTAGACCTGAGGTTGGTTAATCTTCTTCGAACTACAACTCTGGGCTACCTTGTCCAAAATAGGTTTGTCTACATTTTCATTTTTCTGCGATTCTTTCAAAGAAAACGAACCCATTCGCCGACGACTTTCCTTCATTATATGCATTTATATTTTTCTCATAGTTTGAATCTTTTGTAGGAGTGGGCATGGCAAGAGAAATGATTTTCTGTTTGAAATGCAATGCAAGCTTCTTCACAAAGTCAGGCGACTCCTTTTTTCTGTCGACCAAGTCAATATGTGAGTTGGTGTATCTATGTTTGGTATCTTTATCCGGCGATTAAAATTTCTACAAATTGGGAGTTAGGCTTTCATTTAGTGATAGAACCCTAGAGATTTAGGGAGTTACATGATACGGTTGGTGACAATGTCGACGAGATATATGTGATGAAGAGGGTTTGTGATGGAAATGTAACAGACTATGGTTTTCTCTCTCCGCGAAATTTATGGGATAAATATATTATGTTTCCTTTTTGTAAATATTATAATATATTAAAATATATATTAATATACAACTAATATCCAGTATTTTTAGAATAATTACATTAGAAAAGTAAATTTAACAATATATTATATATGTATATACAGATAGTAATAGATGTAATTTCCTCAACAAGTGTAAAAAATTACTCAACAAAATACCATATGTCCAAGTGGGAGCATAAGCTCCCCACTTGTGGGGAGGAGATCACCCTTGTGCATAGTAATGGGTGTAATTTCCTCAACAAAAAAAATTACTCAACAAAATATCATATGGGCCATGGCTACGCTAGGCTGAAGCACAGTGCAACCCACCCTCCAATCCGCCGCTGGTTGGGATGCTAAGGAAGAGAGGGAGAAGAGACATCAACGTAGAAAATGAGTTTTTAAAAATAAAAAAAATAAGATAACGTGATAAATGTGAAGATAATTTTTTAATGAATTTACCTTTACATTTCACATTTGATGTACAAACAAAACCTTTTAAATGAAAAAGATTCATTTAAAATTGACTATTTTCTTTTGGGACTAAAATTAGAAAATTCACCCAATTATTTTCAACCTCATAATAAAGATGGGAAAGGCAAAAAATAAAAAATAAAAAGGAGAGAGAGAAAGGGCCCCTACGATGCATATGTTTGCCACTTGTACAAATCTCATTGGGAAATCCCATAGTCAATAACATAATCCTTACTTATAAAAGGGTATTGTTCTCCTGCCTCTTGGGGCAGGATAAAACATAGTTTGTTTTACCAAAATCTGTAATCTGTTGCAATGAATGTGTAACATAGTTTGTTTTACCAATTCATTATAACATAGTTTGTTTTACCAATTTATCATCATTTGGCTGTTTTGTTTATTTAATGGTCCCAAGTGCACAATCCACCTGCTGACACATCAGCAGGTGGTTGTTTTATCCTGCCCCTTGACATTACCCTGAAAACCAATTCTAGTTGAAAAACCAGAAGAAGACAGACAGAGACCTCTCTCTCTCTCTCTCAAATGCAGACACCCAAAACGCAGGGTCTCGAGTACCTTCTCCCCATAAAGCTTTTCTTGATCGCAGTTGTCCTCTTTGGTTATTCTTCTAGTCTCAAGGTCTATATATATTTCAATGTTGTTCGAACAGACGAAAAAGAATATATAGCCTCGTTTTTCGTTTGTTTTACCAAAATCTTATAACCAAAGAAAACACGTAAATCATCCTTTTTGTTTATATTTAACAGATTGGAGAAACATGTTCTATTACAAACAGTAACTGTGATGCCGGATTACTCTGTGGAACTTGTCCTGCAAATGGCAACACCCGACCCATATGTACTCGGATTCAACCCGTAATTCCCACTACTAAGGTATTTCCCATATTTTAGAATTTCTTCATTGGATTTTAGGTTCATTTTTTAATGGGTTTTTCTTTTCTTTTTTTGGGTGGGGGATATATGGAAAAGGTAAAAGGTCTGCCGTTCAACAAGTATTCATGGCTGACTACCCACAACTCGTTTGCTCGGACCGCGTCAATGTCCGGGACCGGGTCAACTCTTTTAGCTCCGACCAATCAGGAAGATTCTGTTACCGATCAACTCAAAGTATGTAAGCTTATCAATTCATATGATCAAATTATCTCATTTATTACTTTAATGTTAATCATCTCGTCTACAAACTCGAGCTAAACCCCTGAATATTGCCTGGACCATCAATAGTTCAATATTTGTGTGTCTATTTATTATATATTATTATGCCTTTTAGCTGTCTGGGGCAGTTTGCTTTTGATGAGATTATACATTATTTGACCGTTGATTAGGTGGGAATTTCAAATCTAGAAATAAGCATCTCATCTCACCTACCTGTCTGTCTCATCAACATTGTCCACATGCAAATTTGTAGTGATGTCTGTGTTTGTTGAAAAAATTTTCGATTTCCTAATTAAAAAATAAATATTAAATTTGCAATCCTCTCCCCTTATCCAAATAATCCAATGTATACCAGTACAATTATTAAAAATTCACGAATTAGAGATGTAATATACTCTTTTTCACAACTTTTGGGCTATATTTATCTCTTTATGGTCCGAGTTTGGATAGGTAGTCAAGATTGAGACATCTAATTACGTTCCAATCAAGCTACATTCTGACCCAATTTGGTTAAGATATCCTATTAGCTATTCTTTACATGAACAGACGCTTTCTTGAAACTAATTCGAATGTGACAACGTAACTTTCTTTAGTGTTATTACTCTACCGTTCATCATCATAGTATGTATTTGTATTTTGACGAGTTGATACAATGATGGACAATTCCCGCTATTTACTCAGAAATTGCGTCACATTTTCATATTTAACCAAGGTGGATTGTGTTTTATTTGAGAATTGGTGAATATTTTGAAAGCGTTGAGAATTAAAAAATATGTAACTTAACAATACATTGCTTTGTAGAATGGTGTTCGAGGGCTTATGCTTGATATGTATGACTTCAACGGGGACATTTGGTTGTGTCACTCATTTGGTGGAACGTGTCTCAATATCACAGCTTTTGTAAGTATTTAAATGGCCTCAAATTGTAGGTGCTGTGAATGTATGTATTTTAGGTATTATAGACATCACCTCGTCTACATCCCCTCCTTTTAACACACTCCAAGAAGCGAGGGTTAATCGAATTTAATTGAATTGAATTAAATACATGGAACTCGACTACCACTTTGTTCGTGGTAATATTTTTCTTTACTCTTCCAGCAACCTGCAATTAACGTACTGAAAGAAATTCAAGTTTTCCTAGAAGAAAATCCGACAGAAATTATCACCATTTTCATCGAGGACGAGGGTTAATCGAATTTAATTGAATTGAATTAAATACATGGAACTCGACTACCACTTTGTTCGTGGTAATATTTTTCTTTACTCTTCCAGCAACCTGCAATTAACGTACTGAAAGAAATTCAAGTTTTCCTGGAAGAAAATCCGACAGAAATTATCACCATTTTCATCGAGGACTATGTAACATCTCTACAAGGCTTGACAAAGGTGTTTAATGCATCTGGAGTCAGCAAATACTGGTTTCCAGTGTCTAAAATGCCTAAAACTGGTGAAGATTGGCCTACAGTAGATGATATGGTGCAGAATAATCAACGTCTCGTCGTCTTTACCTCTAAATCGTCTAAGGAGGCTTCTGAAGGGATTGCTTATGAATGGCGATACGTGGTTGAAAATCAGTGTAAGCTATATTATAGTTGAACCACCCCATCTAAAACTGTTTTCGAAGTATTAACATAAACAATATGTTTGATTTGCAGATGGCAATGGTGGGATGATACCTGGTTCTTGTCCAAATCGTTCAGAGTCATCTCCCATGAACACATCATCAATTTCACTTGTTCTTCAGAATTACTTTCCAGAAAATCCCAATGTAACAGAAGCTTGTGTGGACAATTCTGCTCCTCTAGCTAGTATGATGAGAACTTGTTATGAAGCAGCCGGAAGGCGCTGGCCCAATTTCATTGCAGTTGACTTTTATCAGGTGTCGACCGATGAAACCTCCTCATTCGTGCAACAAAATATATTTTTTTTCCTAAGATTTCTTTACCAAAAAAGAGAGATTTTGTATTGCAGAGGAGTGATGGAGGAGGAGCCCCAGAAGCTGTGGATGAAGCAAATGGACATATGACTTGTGGATGTGATAGCATTGCCTATTGCAAGGTATTGTTGTAATATTGTCACATATACTACAATTAGCACAATACCATCCACTCTCTAGTTTTGGAATAATGAAATATGCAGAAAGTCTGATCTTAACTAAGTTCTTTGACAACTTTTTTACTGCTGATTTGATTTATAACATGTGACAGGCAAATGCAACATTTGGTACCTGCAACGTCCCCGTGCTTTCACCTCCAGCACCATCTCGATCATCGCGGACAGGATCACCACAACAGCCCAGCAACAATTCTCTGATAAGCAAATCTCTGCAGCCTCATTGGTTGATAGGACAAATATTTGCCATATTTTTGCTGCTGTTGTTATAACTGATAAATGATACAGATGATTTCACTTGACAACAAATTTCTGGATCACTGTATACATTCAAATATATTGAGATTATCGAAAATGGGAGAAAAAGAAGGGAATTGTTGAAACTCTTTTTTATTAAAAATTTTAGCAATATCGTGCAAAGGAATTATGATCAACTTTCCAAGAATGTAAATGGTTTCCTATATAAACACAGATCCAATACAACAGACAAAATGAGGCACTGACAAAAGAAAAAGAAAAAGAAAAGGAAAGAAGCAACCTTATATGTATTTATTATTTAGATAATTATTTTGCACCAGAAATCGTACGTAAACAAGAATGAGCACTTACTCCTCAACCTTGACCCAAATGTAGAAACAAAATGTAAATTCCCTACTCTTGAATTAGGCTTCATCGACTTCTCTGATAATGATCGTCCCTCAACGTGTGATGATCCCTGGATATTATTCGGCATTCTCACTGCAGCTCTCCAACAGGTGCTTCATTAAGCCACAAGAAATGAATGAAGTCGTACAACTTTGCACTCACACTAACCTGCCGGGGAGAGGAGAATGTTTTCATACGAGTCAATTAATATTTCCCAAAGAATGCCATATCATCCAATAATATATACAGGCTCGAATATATTAAATTTTATTTGTTTCTGAAGATACAGTGTTAAGTACAATGTATTAATCATACCTTGTAAGGTGTTGGGTTCAACCTTCTCATGTGATCAGGCCGCATCTGGCCGAGTTGTTTAATACAGCGTTCTCTGATGAGTTTAATGGGTGGCAACTCTTCTCTGGCTTTTCCTTTAGAAAGCAAAAACATGAATCAACATTAGTCAGTTGAACAATAAACAAAAGTAGCTTTTGAAACGCTCACACTATTCACATTGTGCATGTTTGGCATGCAATATTACATTGTATTGGACATTATAATAGACATCATCTTTACAACAAAAAAAAAAAAAATTGAACCCTTGCAAATGGGGCACCAAAGTTTATTTCCCTTAAACAAATATGTGAAATTTTTATAGGATAAAAATAAAATGTTGTGCCACCTTTGTCACCTGTGGTGCGGATGATTGTTATTCGTAGAACAGGCATGGGATTTCTTATCATGCAGCATGTTGTATATGGGGGTAGACATGTTAAAAGTGCCCTTTTATTTCCATAGAATTAAGTTTTTAAGAAACACAATCTAAGCAGGTAGAATTATTTTAAACACTAGATTTTTTACAATACAGAATTGTCTTTAGGGTTCGATTCTTGTTAAAAAAAAAAAGCTGTCAAAGACTTCATGAGGGATATAATATGTAAGAAACCATTTAGACATTACAATTTTTTTTGAGGGGGGGGAGTTTGATATGACACTTTTAGTTTTCCAAGTAGTACTGTACCACCAATTGGAATGGATGTCCCAATTTACCGATTGCTTGGGATTTAGCGTTGTCCAGTAACAAAACAGTAAATGGCCATGTCTAGATGTTAACTATGGCAACTTAAGAAACAAAAAACTCTTACCTGATCTACCAGGCCAATAACATTTCAGAAGTTCCTCGACACACTGTGGCACCACATATGCCCTCTTAGATTCATTAAACGGATGGCGACACAAAATTCGTTCCCCAACCTGATTATCACAGAAGGTAAATTAATGGGTTAACACATTTCGTTTTTAAGTCACTGAATTCTACACCATAATTAGAAGAATGAGCAATCGCTCACAATGAAGCTCATAGCAATCTACTAAATTTTTAATATAAGAGTTTAACAGAATAAAAGTAGGATAATTATATTCACACCACACATTTTAATTACACTAAAAGTCCTCAATCTTTTCACATTGTAACACTCATGTTCCGAACTTTTTTTTTATCGCATTCTTATCCTCAATTTTTTTTTAATTAACACATTTTGTGTGTGATAACGGTTTATGTTAAAAAAAAATCTGTTGGGAGGGTGTAAAACGACTTATTTTACCATCCTATTTTTATTAAAAAAATAATAAATACAAAAGTGCAGGAAAATATTATTTTCTCATTTCAATGTACGCAAACAAAATATCTTGACAAACCATCATTAAAGATGAGATGTGTTAATTAATATAAGTTGAAGATAAGAATTCAACGACAAAAAGTTATGAACATAGGTGCTACATAAACAAAGATTGAGAACCTTAACTGCAATTAAAACGTAGTGCACGTATAATTGTAGTGTCAATATAGCCACATATAAAAATATAATTTCACCTTCCCAAACAGTCCATTTCACCTATGTACATATGATATGTTTAGAAGGATTACTAGACTATTCTGTCATTAGTCAACAACATCAATATCCCCAGTAAATTTTATTAAGAGGATTTTAACTTGCAACCTCATTTGACAACGACAGGTAAACAAACATAATAACTTTGTGAAAGGCTGTCACCTCCATATCTAACTCTTGATTGTCAGAAAGCTAAAAGTCAACAATCTCACAAAGGATTGTAGACTTGTAAACTAGAGATTTGGTGAGGAAATATTTACTAGACTTCAAATAACAACATCAAGGCAACTCTCTTTCCATTTCAATTAAATACAAGAATTAGTAGGGAGCTTGACAATATATTTCAATTTGCAAGATATACTATTCTTAGTTTGTCCAGTGTTCTACAAACGAGCTGGCAGCATTGGTGACAATGACATTACAGAACCAAAAAAAAAAAAAAAAATTCATTACATTAGAAGAGCCACCTCTATCACAAACTCAATCAAGTCTCTCCATTTGACAAGTAATCAAGACAAGGACTAAAAGAGCTTGTTCAAGAAAATAACTCTGCTCCTACTGCAATGACACAGGTAATAAGTCCAGAGCATCAGGCATACTTCTGATTCTCGTAATAGCCATGCCAGGCAATATGGGACAAAGGTCTAGAAGAGTCAAAAGATTACCGCAACAATGAGCCATTAAAGGCCACAAGAACGACATAAACTTAGAAAGTAGATGTAAATCAAGTCATCCATCATCCATCTTTTATTTTTAATTTTGCCTTCTCCTGTTCTGAGCAGCATAAAGTCTCAATGAGAATGAATGATATTGAAGATATAGTAATAGATGTATAAAATGTTTGTCCTCTTTGTAATAGCTTTAACTTTTAAATGAGATAGCTCAACATTATAATTGACGAAAAAGGTCATGAGTTAAATTTCCCTGTCACCCAATTATGAAAATTTCACGTGGCAGGTCTTTGATGAAAAAATAAATACGGCACGCATGTGGGGCGGGTTGAAAATATAATTATAGATGAACAAATTTGTTTTATCTCTAACAACTTAAACTTTTAGATGAGGTGGTACAACAAATGATTTGGGGGCTTACTTTTTCAATTTTCTTCTTTAATAGACACGAAAAGATTTAAGATTTCATGACCCACTTCCTTTATGATGTCTTGCATGTCTTGCTAAAAATTGCGGAACTGACTTGATTCCAACAAATCTCATGCATCAAAGTACAAGTGTCAATCCCAAGAAGCGGGCCAGTCGGCTCGCATGGAAGTGTGTCAAGCAGCGGGCCGGCCAAACCCAGATCGCCCCACCCGCCGATCCGTAATCCGCGGCCGACCCATGAACCGAACGGGCTGTTCACGGGCCGAGAAGGTCAAACCACTGGCCGTTCATAGGCCGAAGAGGTCGAACCCCGAGCCAACCCGTGAATCGGGCGAGGCTGCTCATCCGACGGTTCGACAAAAAACAAATGGCAGAGAGCCGTTTAAAGTAAAAAATGTGACAGATACGTGATGTTTTAACCTTTAAATATATATATATAAAAATAGAAATTGAATTAAAAAATTAACAAATGCGAATTTATCATTGTTATTTATTTTTTATTTAGTAATTTAACACATTTTTTGCTATATATGTAAATATTTTTTTTAATTACATTAAGTAACTAAATTTTTTTAGTAATTTCAAAAAAAATTAATTTTTTATTCATACGGGCCGAACCAGATCGAACCGCAGCCCACATGGGCTCGACCCAGATGGGCGAGCTCGTGTTAAATTTTTGTGGGCTGGGTTGACCCGGCCCGCAACCCACCGTGATGCGGGTTTTTTCTAACGCGGGCCGTCATCGGACTTCATCGAGGCGGGCCGACCCAACCCGCCCAACCCAAATTGACACCTCCAGGCCCACATCCAATGAGGCCCGACGACGGCCCGAGTTAGAAAAAGCCCGCGCCATGGCGGCGGGTTGGGCCAGGTCTACCCAACCCACGAAAATTGAACACGAGTCCGGCCCACTGTCGACTCATTCGGGTCAAGCCCATGTGGGCCACGGTTCGACCCAGTTCGAGTCTGTATGAATAAAAAATTAATTTTTTTTAAATTACTAAAAACATTTACCAACTTGTTGTCTTTCAAAAAAAAAAATGTTTACATTTAAAAAAATGTGTTAACTAAATAAAAAATAAATAACAATGATAAATTCACATTTGTTATTTATAACAAAAAATGTTTGCATGATGAAATTCACATTTTTTTTTACCGTTTGTCGGATGTCGCCCGCCGGTAGGCGGTCGTCCTCGGCCATGATTCTGGTTACGGCTCGAGGCGGGTGGGCCGATGCGGGTTCGTCCGGCCCACCCGTCTTGACACCTCTACATCAAAGTACATCAGCAAGGAGCATAGTTGATATGTTGCTTGCTATGTGGAGAAGAATAATACCAATAGCAACTGGTTCATTGCAAATTAGGCAGCATCTAATCCATTAGGCTGTTTTATAGAAATCACTATGCAGCCAATGCAAACACATGCTCTATGTACAGAAGATAGGTACATGTGGCATCACGTTAACAGTTAAAGGCAGGATGGACAATGCACAAATATTAGCAAACTACCTTACCAAAATAGTATTACCATGCTATTGGACAAGATCCACATTACTTTAGATAGAATCAAATTGGGTTTCTCTTCTGATTGGAATGTAACAAAATGATATTTACTTACCTTAAATGCACTCAAAAACTTTCTTTCCCAAACTACCTTACCAAACTAGTATAACCATGCCCAATTCTATCACTTTATGGCTAGTATACCTAATTTATGACCCTTAGCCCACAGAGTGGTAAAAATTAATTGCAGAGTACAGAAAGAGTTCACCTAACATACTTTGTGCTATTGCACAACGCTGTAGTGCAAGCTGAATTTTAACAACACAACCACCAAAAACATTTAGAACCTTAACAAGCAACACTTTCAAAAGCTTTCCACGACATGTGAAAAATAATAATTATGAAGTTGCCCACATCAACAGGTCCTATTAAATGGATTGAGCAATAATTTGTAGCTTAGTTGAGCTTCAAATAGAAATGTTTAGAAGTTTGATATACAATAGGGTTTCAAAAGCCTTCCACAACATGTGAAAAGAGACTTATTATGAAGGGACCATTTCAAAAGGCCCCAATAAATGGATTAAGCAATAATTTGTAGCTAAGAGGAGCTACAATAAACAAAGGTCACAGGTGAAGCTTGTCCTCATAGCGATGTGGGATCACAAAACATTAGCACTTTGGAGATGTTTTATGCCTTATTGGTGTCCTTTATTCAAGCTTTATTTTTTGTTCTTCCTCTCAGTATTTAATTGACATAACCTACTTTCTAGGTTTTGCTGATGGACAAACAACAACAAGCAGCTTGTGGTCCACACTATGCTCATGGACATACAAATGAAAAATCCAGTTGAAGATTTGCTCACCAGCTATCCTTTTGACAAAGTTAATTAAAGTTGTCTTTTTAAACTACAAAAGTATTGATGCTGTTTTTATGTTTTATTTCAACTACACAAGATCTACCTACCTAATTCCATACACATTACACTAATGGATTCTTCAAAAATCAAAGCTCCTGTTCTGACTCCCACATCCACTAGGACTCCTGCTCCACATCCTTGTATCCTAGCTTTATATGAATATCATAGAACAAAATTGGAAAGGTGAAGAAAATATACACGACAGTTGTTGCCTAAAAACTCATGCCAAGTCAAATGAAAAATTCAACTTGTCAAATTATTGAATAATTGGACTCACTATTAGGAAGGATTCCCTAAAATTCTTGAGAACCAATAACGCAATTTCATCATTGACTAATACATTTTAGAAGAAGATTATCATAGAATTTAAGGGAGCATCCCTGTTGATCGAAATTCAGAGATAGATTAAAAGAATACCTTCGGAGGTGGTTCATTTTCTCCTGTCATTATGTCTACAAGAGGGTAACCTTCCTTTCCATATAATCTATAACACCTTTTTTTACATGGGATAGAGACCTGATATCAGAGCAAACCACGGCATTAGAACTAAAATGCAATTTAAATGTTAAGATATCACATGCATTGACGAACCTTTGAAACATCTTCAGAAAGTTTGATGCGAGGCTGATTATTTATCTCGACTAACTTAAAAACAACACCAAGAGCAGGTTGAGCATAGCATGTAACCAAATGAGTTCCAATTCCAAATGCATCAACTTCGTGACCCTGGGGCCCAAAAGAAAAGATATACAAGTCCAGAGCAGCATGGTAAACATGGGTAGGAAATTGGAAATGAAAAATCATTATGAATCATGAAAAGAAGAATGGAAAGTTTCATCAATCTTCCCAATACAGAAGAATAAATTCATGGAAAATACTTCTTCTAAGTTGGTTTAGATTCGATCCCTGAAATATAGTACTCACGACCATGAATGAAGAATTAATGGTGCCAATAACAGACTACATAAAGAAAAACGATTTGAAGAGAGAATAAGGCAAAAAAGCTAGACCTGACATATGTATGTGCGTGAATTCATGTCACCAATTTGTATTTCCTTTTAGTTGTTTATGACCACATAAGTTATGGCAGAAGATAGCCAAGTCAAAATATCTATCTTCCAGTGGGAAGTAATGGTGGTGGGTAAAGTTTCCCCACAAAACTAAAATAAATAAAGACATTTGTTTGACTGATTCAACTACTTCAAATTCGGAAATACAAAGGCAATGACAGAAACTCTACATATATAATATAAGATTCTAAAAATGCTCATTCTGTATACAAATTTCACTCCTTTTTTTGGTTAAATCAAAAGAAACCCAATAATGATGAGACCAAATTTATTAATGGGTATATTTTCTACAAATTGAGCATCTATGATACTTTTTATATATTTGTTTGTTTGTTTACTATTCTTTGTGTGTGTGGGGGGGGGGGTGGGGTGGAGTATTGCTCAGGGTTTAAGGTGGGAAGAGAACATTGTATTTTGTAGTGTACAACTAGAAAATCTAGACAGGGATGGAACTCGACGTGAAGAAACAAACTGTTGAGCAATATCTTCCAAGTTCAATATTGACTCTTGAGTTCTTCTCCATTGGTATTTTGCATTAAAAAGAAATATAGTAAGTTTTTCTATAGACCATAGAATCTGAGAATCTATTGAAAGATTCCTGCTGCCTGTTATTTTTTTTAACTGGATAAATAGGTTTCTCTGATTCTCTCGACTTCACTCCCAGAACTTAATCATAAAGTCTCTTCTAGAGCTGGAAAATGACTTTGTTGGGTAATGGCAAGCAATTCACTTCAGTGGTAATGTTATATATGTATTTCAATAGAACTAGTAAAACCATAGATAATGGGGGACAAGGGCATGTAGTACCACTACCAGAACACAAGTTTCAAGAGATAGCATATTTTTACTTGTTGGACAAGGGCATGCAATACCGCTACCAGAAGTCCAGAACACAAGTTTCTAGAGATAGCACATTTTTACTTGTCCATAATTTTTACTTGTCCTACGGACAAGTTACAGTGGAAGTATCACAACCTCTTGAAAATTACTATTCAATGCCTTTACCTGTTTGTTTAAAGCATCTATTGTTTCTTCATTGAGGTCATTACTAGCCGTGATGCTCATGTTTCCAAAATCAGGCACTCTGAATTCCTTCTCAATAGCCTGAAAGAATTTTCGGGTCTCGCACGACAGATAGGCAAGATCACCAGAGTCTAATCTAATACCTACTGCTTTATACCTGAACAAGAATATTTAGAAAAGATATCAAAAGATAAGCCAAACAAACTAAAACCGATATCTGTGAAAGTCAAACAGATAGCATAGGAATATGTTCAAATATGATTATCCAGACTGGTTATGAGGGTTCAGGGTTCAGGCACTAGGGATGAAGCTAGGTGGCTTGCTAACAGACAGTATCTTGCCACACAAACAGAAAGCGCACTGAAAAGGTAAACTCCCCCAGCACGAAGAAAAAGTCGGTCAATAATGACAACTTAAAAGATACAACCCACTTAGAGATGTTTCTGATGGCAAATCTAAGGAGCAGAAGAATTAAGCCAGAATGCACTTCAACCCAGTAAAAAATCTGGAGTTGTTCCTTGCCACAATGAGAATCCAATAGTTTTCAAGATCTTAAGGTCGGTTCAATTATTACATTGTCATTCCACTCTTTAAAAAATACTCCTGCAGTGCTACCTTGAGCTCCTTTGAGTTGCATTCATGCCTTATCACCAGTCTTCCATATTATCTTTATTACTGATAAGGAAAACAGTGAACAAACCTTTATTAAACTTTTACATCTGTAAGCACTAATAAAAACTGGGCCACGTACTTTATTAGGACGTACTTTATTAGGAAAGGAGGAGAAATATTGAAAGCTTATCCCTCTACTTTGTACACACTGTGTGTATAAATGTATTGATAAAGCAGGCATTTCCAAACCTGATCCAATGCTATCGAGATCCAAGCACCACGAGGAAAACTGAAAGCTAATATCTGAGGTTCCAATTTTCCATGTGACACAATAGTTCTTTTACAAAGGACATTATTTGGTTGCCTCCATCAGATGTTATTTTCTCTCTCTCTAAAAGATCACTATATATACATATATCTTATACACCATAATTACCATTCTTTTATATTTCCCCTTCTTGTCAGCTCCATTAAAAAGTTCAAGGCCTCTTAGCCAATTTTCTCAACTCCCAAGTCTTACTAGCTTAGAATTCTTCAAAAAATATATGGCGCCATTTATTAAGGTTTCCATTACATGAATTATAGGCAAATTGGGAGAGGCCATGGATGATTGTATTGATGAAAACAATGAAAGCTTTGGCTCTATATCGCTGAAAAGTTGTTACGATGAAACTTGTTAATTAACTCATCTAAAGCTTAAGCTATTAGACCGGGGCCACATTATTAAATTGTGTCTTCAACACGGCCCCTCAAGCATAGACCAAGTTCATTTTTTCCCATCAAAGGCATACCATGTGCACAATTTTAATGAGTGAGTGGTGGGGAGATTCAACCTCAGGTTGTCCGGCTCTGATACCATGTTAACCAACTCATTCTAAAAGCTTAAGTTGTTACATACGGGCCACATTTATGTAGTTAGACTGTGTCTTCAATACTTGTATTGTTCGCTCACAGTGAACTCATCCTTGTAGGATGATGTATATAAATTTAATTGAGTTCCATTGGTTCAGCATCCATCCTTCCCCATCTCAATTTCAGGTCCTCTCTCAAAATAAGAAATAGAATAAATATATATAGAACCGGTATGAACACATAATCCAGCAGTGCATATGAATACGTAAGAGGCAAAAGGGGAAAGGAGACGAATGAGGAGGCAAAGCAGGTGACCTTCTGTATGTGGATCAGAGAGAGAGAGAGATTGAGAGAGTTCTGTGCCAGTTGGGTTGTTCAAGAGCATTCATGCAATTCTAGTTTTTGAGAAACCAGGTGGAGTGCGAGAGGCAATATTTGAGCATGACTAACAGACCCCAAAATATTTCTATATATTGTGAGACTACTGACAGGATCAATACTTAATAGGGCGGAGATAGGTTATCTTCACAAAATTTAATTCCCCATTTTAACATAGATAAGATCATTTCCACCATGTAAAACACCAATGAAGGAACAAGTCCCTTGAGCGTACCCAAAATCATTTAGAGCCAGAGCAACTGCACAAAAATTAGGAATACCACTTCTCATGACCTGTTAAGAGTATTAACAAAAACCACATCAATAATTATAATACAAAGACCAGAATGAAGCGGAAATTGCATTTAAAGTAAACAGGAAGTGACTGCATAATGCCTGGAATTGTACGAAGCCTATGAAACATCATCTGGCTATAATGCATTGGATATACATAGTAACCAGAAGTCAAGATATGCACATGGGTTCACAACATATAAAAGTCAATTTCACCAATGTAATGCTTTATCTAGCAAGATTAACTTTGTTCTCTAGAGGAGGAAAAAAAACAGTTGACACAATTGCTCCTAAAATAAGAATCGAGAGTCAAACAGATATTGTGGTAAAAATAAAATGAATGACTAACAAGATTTCAACATGTTCAATAAAAGAATCACTAATAATGAAAAGACCGCGAAGAAAATTATTGAGATAAACAGCCTACATAATTCTTAACTGTTCCAAAGATGCCAACTACTTAGTAAATCAATAGTTCAAACACTAACTCCAAGGTTCTCAAACATTTAGAGAACCACTACAGATGAGTGATTGTAATTATCACTTCAATAGCTTCCACCCATGGTTAACAAGACTTTTCAATACTTGGAAAGCAGTACAAAGATGTGCATATTGGTAAACCGTTTTGACCACAGTTTCTGATAATATCAAAAAGATCAATCATAGGGCTGCAAGTATGCAGTTCCAAGAGACACAGTGAAGTGTCTTATGTTAGACAGAAAAATCGATGAGCTGTGAAAAAGTTGAATGACTATTAAAAAGTTTTACTTACATCGTATGTGTCTACAAGGGCCAAAAAGGCATTCGGAAAGGCAAGCGCATATGAGATGAAAGCAGCTAACTCACTTTGATTCGTTTCTCCAAATATTCCACCTAATAAATGTGACCACTGAACAGAGTGCAAAAATTAAATGAGCCGCTATTAGATATATAGTATTCAGATTACCCAATACATTAAAATATTTATATATACACGCATGCATATAACACAAAATAACAAAAACATCTGAACATTCTTTGTAGTGCTTGTGATATTATACTTTATCTGGTCAAATATGAATCCTCTTACAGAGACTAAAAATTATTATGGAATATTTATAACATTAACAAGTTAAGATATGTGAAGATACTTGCACATTATAGAAGTGGAGATGGTAGCATTTTCAAATGGAATATGAGAAAAGTAGGAAAGAAGTCCATAGCAAAATTCTGATAATTGTCATAAAGAATCAATAAACAAATGTTTGTCTTCTATGTGCATGCATTTACTAGGAATTGATTACTGATCACAACACTCGAATCAGAGTCCATATGAAACTACATACAGGATAAATTGCAAAGAATATCATAGGCGTTGAGTCTTTTAGATTCTTCAAATTTTGGAAGTGCAACTTCTGCACTTCCCTGGATGTGTTCACCTTCTGAAAGAGAATTCTTAGAGAAGATATGCAGACTGTGTTCGCAGTTTTAACAAAAGAGTAAATAAATTTGTAAGTGAATAAACTACATGTAGTAAAGAAGATAAAATGGTTCTGAATGTTGTTCTACCTATTGGTGATGTCTTATAGTGATATTATAGGCTCCCATTTATAGCAGAAAATTGAAGCAATTGGTTGTATTATTCAGAAAATTTATACAGTATATAGAGAAAAGTCACCAGGCCTAATTTACAGCTGTACAGGGAAAGCCATTCAAGTAAATAATCTTAGGAATAATATAAAATATACGAGCAGGAGGTAAATGTCAATTTATGGACTAAATTGAATGATCTTATTGAGGGAATGAATCATCAACAGATTGATATACGACAATACATAGCCAGATAAATGTTGACTTGAGGGTATCAACTTTACAAAAGTTACTATGGGCCATTTAACCTCCGAAACATTTCACTATTGCCCCGCCCAAATAAAGAAATGGAGAGGGGATTTAAAATTGGAAAAGTAAAAGAAAGCTCGCCATATTGAATATATTAAATGTAGGGATATTATTGCTTACAGATCTCTTATTGGTTATCGAAAGGACTCCAATGGAACAAAATGGCCGCTGAAATAGGATCTTTAGGTAAGAAATGATTACATTTACTGACCAAAGGACCTAGGATCCACCACTCCCACAATATGCTTTTAATCAATTGAAGTGTTAAGAGAAAATGGATACAATTACAACTTGTGAAATTACTATTGGTTGCAGTGCACAAAAATAAACATCAAATTTTGCATATATAGCCTAATTTCAACAAGGGAAAAATGAGAAATGCAAATTGAAGGTTTAGCCAAAGCAGAAGTAAATCTTGAAAAGGGAAATGGTAACTGGAAATTACAAATGAAAAACCCAATTCAACTTTGATGTATTACTGTTAGATGACACAGGGATAGTAAATTTACTAGGTATCATTATCAACAAGTAGAGCATACAGAGGCGAAACATGACAGGAGAAAAGTCAATAAAATTATCAGTGTGTCAAAGATAAAACATATATCACAGCAGTAAAGGCAACGGTGAAACTGAAAACACCTTTAATTTGCTTAACCATGTCTGCACCAAACCAACAAAATCCTCACAAACATTTGAGCCATCACGACTTTGAAGTGACTTGTCAATTATCTCATCTGGACTCTGCAAATTGGCGGGACAATTAAGACAATGGACAAAATTAAGAATAAAGGAACAAAAAAATAGAAAAAAGGAGAATGGAAAATGAGTACATAAAACATTGACACTAGATGCCAAGCAAAAGCCTGCTTACTCACTACCTCCTGCTTTTGCTACCAAAATGCAAGGGCAAGTAACAAGTACTCAGAAAACATCTTAGCTCAATGACAAATTAGTAATTGTAGGACAGCAATTAAATACCCACCAACCCTCTACTTCATTCAAAGTTCAGATGAAACATCAAGCAAAATACCCAGATAAATCAGAATAGGTCTGCAACATATTCAACCATAGCAGTCTCTACATAAATAAAGAAATCAATTTTTTTTTATCACCCAAAACTGATGTAGAAATAGAATAGCGTGTCCTTGTAATGAATGTCATTATAAAAATAAAGAAATCAAATATCCAATGCACAGTGCTTTGGTAAGTAAACCATTCTTGATTAATACTTGAGCCAAAGAAAATGTACTGCTTCAGCAGCAAGACACTCACAAGAATTGATAAACAGGAAAAAAACAACAAAAAAAACAGAATTTGAATGTGAATACGGCCATGTGAACACCAATGCCTACCATAAATGAGCTGACAAAGGCATGTGAATGTGTTCCGCGGAGTGGGATTCCAAATAATTTCCCAGCAGCAACATTACTGTCAGCACACCATAAGAAATGGAGATGAGAGTGACTCATTATGATCAACAGGAAAAAAATTATAAAATGGGCTCTGGTGTAGTCAGAATTTTTATAACCAGGGCCAGGCCTAGTTTTCTCATTTGATCCAACAATCCAGCAACACACAGAGAACCCAGTGACCTGGACAATTTTTTACCTGAACATCCACCTGGCAAGTGTTTGGAGGACTGGCCAGATCAAGTTTTGTGTCAAAACTGAATGGTGCAAGTTTTGAACCCATGACCTATCGGCTAATGCAAAATATTACAATGCTGTTTCCAACTAGGCTATGCCACAGTTTGGGATTTATGATTCAAGTTTATTTTATACATTTCTGTCTTCCATGTTTTTCTACAAATTATGAGGTATCTTAAAGTCCATGTCTTAAGAACAAAATGGTTACCTATAATGCACAATGTACTCCAATATTCTCGAAAACCAGTAATATCTATTTATCTAGTAGTGTCAAATAGCAATAGTATTATTGAAAAATATTTAATTAGATTCCTATAACATCTACTGATACATAACAAGATACAAGACAAATATAAATAGAAGAGACATTTGAAAGTTCACCGAAATCCTGCGAGTAAAATTTATGAAACTTCAAAACTTGAATGCGAGAACCTTAATTTTGTATTATTCCCTATACCTTTGCTTAGGGTTGCAATTAGCACTTCATATCAGGTTCTTGTTGGGTCTTAAAGTGTGGCAGGTTAGTTGAGTAAGACGTGAACATGACCTGCTTAAGAAACTGGTATACTATAACACTAACACTACATGCTAATAAGTGGATCAACAATACACAATCTGCTAAAATGTTTAACCCATTACTGTGTAGGGTGACATAATTACAATATGAACTGACTTAAATATCATGGTTTAATGAGTTAAAAAGTGAGTCAATCAGCTTGTCAACATGACACAGATTAATTTATTGGTTAAACAGGACCCAAACAGACCCCGAAATGTCACTTATAAAATAAGTCAAAAAGTTCTTTGACATGAATCCTTTTAACCCAAACCAATATATGCTATTTGTATATCGTGTTTTTGTTACTAAACAGGTCATTTTGAAATTGACATGACTAACTTCGCTTACTATCTAATAATTACGAAACAATGAACTATGTAGATTCATGTTTTATTTTTCACATTCAAAATTGTAGGATCTCCCTGAAGATCGTATTAATCCAATATTAATAAAAACACATTTTTCACGAATATATTGGTATCATTTACGACCGGTATACATTTATCCATTGAAACAATGAGAGGAAGCTGCTGAAACCAATATATGGATCCATACCTATTTAAGATTTATTGTTATGATGTAAATTTGAATGGCCCAACAGTTTGACCAGTTGACCAACTTGATAATCAGGTGAACCGACCACTAAACAGCCCCCTAATCAAGTTGATCTCCTGACTAGGTCCAATGGCTCTGGGTAAAGTAAGTTGTCCACAAGAAGCACTGAACCAGCTTGATAAAACTATCAAGTGATGCCCACCAATGAAAATCATTAGACTTAGAAACTATATTTCATTGAGAATACCTTGTTGCGTCAAATCCCCCCATGTAGCAGTACTTTGATGCCCCTATACCACCATCAGGGCCCTACAGGAATATGAGGCAAACAATGTTTGAATGCTACATAACAAAGATGAGCAATTAAAAAAAAAAAAGAAAAACAACAACTTATAGGACCTGTGCTCGTCGTAGCCCGAATTCAAGAAGAAGTTTGGACTTCCCAGAAACAAAACGGTGCCTTGCAGCATTTGTAGCAACCAACGATGGATAATTTATCAGATTTACGAGTGGGGTTTCAAGCAGTTGAACCACCTTACAAGACAAGTACATTCATTAACAATTTATAATGATATTAAGACTAATAATGAGAAAAAGTAGAGTAGACCAATTATATTGACAACATGTTCCCCAAATATAATCATAAAAAGGAAAAAGATTAAAGGTACTCACAGCTATTGGCCCTTCGATCCTCATCAATGGTATCTTTGGAAATACAACAAACCCTTCAGATATAGAATATATCTCCACATCAGAACAATCTGTTCCACGAAGATAGTCATAGAAGCCATCCTAATGTTAAACAATTACTGTTAGCAAAGTCACACATTACATAAAACCATAGATTGTAAATATCATTGTAAAATGCAATTTAGGAATGGCACCAGCAAGAACACAAGTACCGGCACTACCTCAAGTTTTGCTTGCTATAATATCGATTTGCATTCAGAGCATTTTCCTACTATGAATTTGCTCGAGCTTACTAATTAATCAAGTATTGTCAGTAACCATCACTGGCAATAATGAACTTGATAGCATGCTACTACAGTAATATTAATTGATATTTATACCTCACATGATGGAGGCAAGGACGCTTTGATGAAAGCAATCTCATCCTCTGTAAATCTAAAGTTAGCAATTAATCTTATGCACTCTTCAAGACCAGCAAAAACTGTGAATTCACCACCGAAGGGGTTCTTTCGGAAATACAAGTCAAACCTGAAAGCCAATAAATTGTTAATGAGGAGAAAGTTTGGACATTTAAGACTACATGATCATTTTTTGTGGAAATATATTGTGCTGAACGTTTCCTTAATGCCAAAGTAATATAATTAGATAAACTACTGTCTCTTAGCGAAAGTAGTCAAACGATATCTATGTAAATCACGCAAAATGCTTTACAGAGAATAAATGCCCATAAGCCTGCAATAGAATAAGTTCACCGGAAAGTTGTAAACTATAAGCAGAACAAGCACTTGCATATGTAGTCCCAAGGTCCAGATAGAAATGTCAAAGACTTGATTATCTAACCTTAAGGCCCTTGGTTCCAATCCCCATCCCATTAAAACGCCGAACTCCATCTCCCAAAATAAAATAAAATAAAATGAAAAACACCTGAAGTCATGTACAGAATCAAGCTATCCTAAACTGAAAATGTTTGAAGGCATTCGATGGGAAACAAAAATGAAAAATCAAGCTTTCGTTTTTTACCGGATCTAACAGCTAAGGAGACATTAGCACCATAATGATTATTTTATGAGAACCTCTTTTAAGAAATATCAATTAGTACTCGTCATGCTCACAATTTTATGGGAAGTCAAACCGTTCACAACTTATCCAAATATAATCCTTTTTTTTTTCCTTAAAGTATCTCTAATTTAGATGTAGGAAAAACTCTCGATTGAAAAGTAGATGTCTATCTCCAATGGTAAACTACTTTCACAGCTTAGCCTCGCAAACTTTTCAGGAAGAGAGCAAGTTTTATACTCGGGTAATTAGTACAAAACATCCCTACATATTGAAGTAATTGTGCAAAACATCCCTACCTTCTAAATTTTGGCAATTTCACCCTCACCTATTGGATTTCTTGCGCAAAAGGTTCTTCTGTCCAAAAAGCAGCCGTTAACTCACCAAAACAGCATGAGTCGTAATGCATTGTAAGAGTAAATTAGTCCAACCACTTTTTTTCACTTTTACATATATATGTATATAGAGAGAGAGAAAGAGAGAGATCATTATGCACAAATGTGGAAAAAAAGTTAAAAAAAAAGAAGAAGAAAGTGAATAGAAAGAAAATTACACATCTCTTGTAGTGATGTGGGTACTCAGAAGTGTAGAACCAGTTGTAGAATTGATGTACTGCTGTGCATCGTTCATTTTTATATGTAATTGACATTGCGGAAAATATCCCTATCTTTGTATATAAATATGCATAACATCCCTACTTTTTAGATTAACTTGTATAAATCGTCCCTATTTTTCATTTTTTAATGTACATAACGGCCCTACCTATTTTAAAATTTGTAGTGAATATCCTCACCTAATTGTATTATCGATTATCAACATCTTTGCTCACTACAACATACTAGGAAATCAAAAAATAGCACTATTCCTCCTTCGTATGCCACATTGTTTGGCTTATCATAAAATTTGCCTCCATGATGGACTTCAATTGTGAAATAATCTGTATTGTCGCCTACAGACACACAAATTTGACCAATGAAAAACCCAGTAAGTTTTTGTTAACTTCAATTTCTTTTACTTTTGTCAAAACTATTGAAGAAATCTCCTTCGCCGCAAAGAGATTGAAGTTCTTCATCATCCCAAAACATCCCAAAATAGATCTTGTTCCATTAACAGCACCGAAAAAAAAGAAAAAGATTTGGTATTAAAATGATTATTTTTGTTCAAAATGATTTCACTTTCTTCTTCTTCTCCTTTTTCTTCTTCTTCAACTTCTTCCCATTTTTCTTCTTCTTCACAATCAAGAACTCTTTTCACAATAAAAGCATCAAACAAAGAAGAATTTGAATCCAGATTTTGCTCTATATCTATCTTCTTCTGAGAAGAAGAGGTACGTAATTTTCTCTTTTCATTCTACAAAAGAAAAAACAAAAAGAAACACAAACCCCATCTCTCTCTCTCTCTCTCTCTCTCTCTCTATATATATATATATATATATATATATATATATATATATATATATATATATATATATATATATATAAGTTAAAAAAGTGGTTGGACTAATTTAGTCTTACAATGCATTACGACTCGTGCTATTTTGGTGAGTTAACGGGTTGTTTTTGGACAAAATGACTTTTTGTGCAAGAAATCTAGTAGGTGAGGATGAAATTGCCAAAATTTAGAAGATATGGACGTTTTGCACAATTACTTCAATAGGTAAGAACGTTTTGTACTAATTACCCTTTATACCTTGAATAAATGCCTTTATAAATTTGAACCAAAGAAATAGAGCTTCTCCAACTTTGGTGGTTTATTTACAAATGAAACCCCAAATAGTAAAATTCATTTTCAAAACTGATCTAAGCAGACACTTAGCCTAGTAGTACAAAGAAAGGCAAACCATGATACTACTTTTTGGCACCGGACTCTTTTAGTCTCCTTGGCACCCGTAGATGACCGCCTTTTTAAGTATAACCTGATCCTAATATGTATGATAGAATCAAAGTGATTCTTACTTAATCCAAGCATTAGATCTCGTGTCTCATCTCAATTAAGAGGGTCATGGAAAGAACATGTTCAAAATCATGATCAATTCTAAAGCTTGGCTTCACTGTCGTTCCTATGTAGTCGTCAACCTAAAGTGTAGTATTCCTGCCATACCAGAATGCCTATTATGTGCTAGTAGCTTCGCCAGAAGCAAGCAAGATGAGGGGACAGTTGAAGAAGTGCCTAGCTATCACAAAAGGATAAACGGAAAAAAGGCTCAAATTTTCTCTGACTCAACAGGACAACCGTTTCTTTACCAGAATTCACCAACATCATGTGGATAAACTGATCATCCCAAAATTTGGCAGTTCAATTCGAATATCAAAATTTATTGTAAAATCATTCACCCGGAAAATAAAAAACTTGAAAGAACCAATATCATTAACTATCTAAATTCATTGTTTCAGTGAATATTAACAAATCAGCACTTAATTCCAAAGTTCCAACCAAAACCAATCAACACAATAAATACAAACTTAAAAATCAATAAAAGGCATGAATTGATAATCAGGTAAGTTATTAAAAGAATTACACGGCACGTTCAGTGTGCTTGCCAGCTTTCCAGTAAGCATAGGCCATGGTAAACTGATAGAGATCCGTCAGCAAGGGTGTGACCATTGGATTGGTCGGCCCATCGATTCCGCCGGCACCTTTTTCTTCTTTATTTGGCCCATTAGCCACCGCCGCATCCATTTTATGAAATCCACAAATTTCCTCTACCGGTGAGTATTATTTTTCTTATGCTATAGATAGACTATAGTGCATACACAAGCTGAGTGGAGAAAAGTTGTTGAATTATATATATTTGAACTACAGAAGAAAACGCCAGACTGCAATGAAACAAGAGAACAGGGTCAAGGGAGGGTGGGGTTTAAATATAGGCAGAACATTGTATGTTGTAATCAAGGCCAGGTTCATGTCAGCGTATATTTGGAAGTTACTAATAAGAGCTTTTTTGTCATTTTTTATAAACTAATTTTAATTTATTTCACCAGTCATTTTTTATTTTTCAACTCACTTTAACCTATTTTTAACATAAAAAATCAACAATTTCAACTCAAATAAATCAATATTGATTTATAAATTAGTTTATAATCTCTGTCAAACAAACCCTAAAAAAGATAAGGCTATTCTGTTTGGTGTTTTCAACCCGTTTTTTCGTTTTGTGTTTTTGAAAATAGTCAAAACGTGTTTACTTTGTCATTTCCAAAAATGTATTTTTGAAAACACTCAAAAATTTACAAAAGAAATAGAAAACGACATATTAGCCGTTTTCGCATTTCCTTTACACAAAATAGGTGTTTTCCAAAACGGCCAAACGCGCGTTTTGGCCGATGAGATCCCGGTTCGATCCATTCATCGCATTTTGGTGTTCCTTCTTTCTTTTTTGATTTTACACGTTGGGCAAAACAATAATATAATAACCAATTTCCGCATTTTATTTATTAACATGTAGCTCTAGTCCAAAATGGTAAAGCGTGCAATTTTGCTTTGGTTGGTCAAGAGTTCAATTCTCGATTTCCTTTTTTAAAATTTTTGAATTAATATAATTGTTTTAACTTCCAAATAATTCCAATTATAATTGTTCTTAATTGTTTTTAATTCCAAATATAATTGTTTTTAATTCCAAATTTGTCATTGGTTTTAAATATTTTTAATTCCAAACATAATTGTTTTTAATTGTTTTTAATTAATACTTATTTTTAATTCCTAATAATTCCAAGTTTTTCATTGTTTTTAAATATTTTTAATTGTTTTTAAATATTTTTATTTCCAACAATAATTATTTTTAAATATTTTTAATTCCAAAAATAATTGTTTTTAATTTTTTTAATGAATATTTGTTTTTATTTTCAAATAATTCTAAGTTTTTTTTTATTATTTTTAATTCCAACAATAATTTTTTTATTTTTTTTATTCTAAGTAAGTCTAAATTTCTAAAAAAAAAATTCAAGAAAACGCGTTTTCGAATTTTCTGTTTTCAGAAATAATTTTTGAAAATTCCAAAAAAAAACGCATTTTCAAAAATCTCAAAACAAACACTCAAAACACAAAACATAAAATGAATTCAAAACACAATCGCAAAGAGAACAACACCTAATTTTTTTGGTATACAAAATGGGTTAAGAGAAGCATTTGGAAGAGTTTTTTTATTTTTTATTTTTTTCTAAACTCATCTTCAACTACATGTTTCACTCGAGTTACAATTTTTATCAATTTTTTAACAAATATTTCACTAACTTTTTTCAAAATTTCTTAAAAAAATACTTTTAAAATCTACCAAACAAACACTAGAATAGGGATAAGAGGAAAATATCTATTTATAAATAACATTTTTGTATTTTAGAGAGCATATATAAATTTTTAAAGTAAAATTTTTAAAGTACATCAACTGTCTCTTTATTTTTCTTCTTCCAACTGGCATCTATTCTGTCGTGGAACTCTGGAATATCCAATTTAAAATTGGACTCCCATCGTGTGTCATACACTCGTCCCCTGATGCTATGCACGTCGGGTACAAGAGAAGAAAAAGAATTACAGTTCATCTTTGTTTCCACTTCTGCCTCTCATTTCAATGGCGCTGACACCATCCTCCTGTTTTGGCTAACCCCGACAACCAAATTTGCTTCCCACGTGCTAATCCCTACAGTATGTGCCTCGCACAACGTGTCCCTGCCTTGCCCTCTACCATACAGGTTTCGGCCATCTCATGTTGAGTGGCGTTTGGTTTCTCCGGAAGATGAAAAAAAAAAAAAATAACATTTGACGATTTTACCATTTTCAATAAGGAGAGTTTAACCCACTCGCGAAACTAACGGATTTTTTTAACAGAATCTATCCAAAATGACCAATTGCGCAGTTAAATGGATAGGTTTGAGATCACTTGTCAAAAATGAAAAGTTAGAGACCATTTGCACACTGGAGACATACGTTAATGATCATTTGCGCTAATTTCCCGGAAAAATACTAATTTAATATATTCTCATACTAGAATCACTTTTAAAACATTTCATAACCAGGTATCAAAGTTGACCTTAAAAGAATTAAGAAAAATAACAGTTGAATCACTAATTTATTGAAATTGTAGTAAGTAGATCCTCATTGTATTATTCGGTGGTTGCAGTCCCCAGCTTTTCTTTTAGTAGCATTGAAGTTCTTAATAGACAAATTTACCCATTTTCTTTCATTAAATATTTAATTTTTGTTATAAATAAGAGAGAATAATATAATAAAATAGAGAAAAATTGTATGTTTCTTTATAATAGTGGACACACACACACACACATATATATATATATATATATGGTTTCAAATAATTGTCGATCAAGTTATAAATATTTAAATATGGTTATCAATATTTTTTTATAATTTTACAATACTCTCCCTTTGATGACCATTAATACAATAACTGTCTTGTTAAAAATCTTGTTTGGCAAAAATTCAATAGGACAAAACATCAAACGAAAGAAAGAAAAAAAGAGTACAATTAATTATTAAATTTTGGAGTTGAAAATGCTGCATCATTAAAACTTTGTCAGAAAAATCCAATGGAACAAAACTTGGACAAATGAAAAATAGTACAGCTACTCTCACTGATATTTATCACTGAAAATCTTTGAATCAACGCATCACAATCTCATACACCAATTTATTAAATATGGATGTCGACAATGTTTTTGTAAATAAGTCAAACACATTGTCACTTGAACGAATTTGTTGAATATTGATGTCACCATTCTTCTAAAACTCATGTGTATAAAAGAATTTTTGAAAAATGTGTTTTGTCATGTCCCATTTTATGTAGTCTCATTTGAGTTGTGCAATACAAGATGTATTGTCTTTATACATATTGTTGGACTATTATTTGTTAAATTAATTTGTATGATGCTTGGACATGATTGATCATGTTCATCAACCATGCACATTATTGACTTGCTTCATGGGTTGCAATAATTTTAGAATGATTTGTAGATTTTGCTGTCAAAATTTACTTCACAGATCTCGATGATATAGATGTTTTTTATGTGTAAACATATATCCTGTTTGTGATTTAGCTTTATGTGAATCGAAAAAATAACCAACATCTGTAAATAAAATAATATCATGTCAATAGATCTTTTTTTGGTATACATAATAGGTTAAGACGAGCATGTTTGGAAGAGTTCTTTTTAATTTTTTTTAAATTTATTTTTAACCATTTATTTTATGGGATAAGAGAAAAACATCTATTTATAAAGAGCATTTTTTGTATTTTAGAAAGTAAAAATTTTAAACTACGCCAACTGTCTCTTCATTTTTAACATTTCATTTTACTTCTTCCAATAAGTATTTATTATTTTTTCCTATATTTTATTTTAACGTGCTTTTCTCTTAATTATTATATAATTTTCTTTCATTTTTTTTATTTTATTTTCTATATACTATTTAATTTAGTCAACATATGAATATTGAAAATTGTAATTCTTGTAATGTATTTATTTATAGAGAGAGTATGTTTGACAAACCCACTCTCTATTTTAAAAAATTAATTTAGAAAATCTCTTGGAGCATAATTTTAAGAGTTGGCTCTGTTGGGAAAATAGTTTCACCAGATCTTTGTTTACTTGCAAGAACAATCGACAAGACTCAGATTAACACAAAGTAATAAGGACAAAGAAAAATATGACCAATTTCACCAAAGAAATAAGGAAGGGAAGCGGCTGCAATTTTCACCAAGATTTCACTAACAAAATGTGGTTGAAGTTTTTGCCTTTTGATTGCTGCCCATCCGCGTGGTAATGTGGTTATTTCGTTGTCTCGTTATAATAACTCGTAATATATTATACTCTAATATATTATACCATAAACCTACCCATCACACTTTAAACCGGGTCAAAAGCACTGTGCTACTAAGCAACGACCCAAATGTACATTAAAACATCTGAGTGACCCATTAAGTCCTTCATTAATTTGAGCTGACACATTGTAGAGTAGACTATACAATTATCTTTCAATCCTGGACTCAAAGCCTATGAAGTTATAACTGGTCCGATTAATCATCACTGCCCCAAATTTATTTGAGATCACAAAAATTCCAACAACCTCCACATTGATCCAAATATACTTGGAAACCCCAAAAATAAAAAATAGCTTAGTAATTGCTAGAAAATGGATTTCAAACAAATTGAAACTTTATATACCTTTACCAAAGTTTAGAAGTGTAAGCCAACTTCTAAACTTTATCACTTACACTTCTAAACTTTATCATTGCGAACACCTTAGTGCCCATATCTACAAGATTATAAACCTTCAAATACCTAAGCAACAACTTTAAAGCTTCTCAATATTTGAGACCGGCATCAAATATGTACCTACTTTAAATAGTAACAGTAAAGGCCAAGACTGGCCTAGTACAAACTATCAAGTACATAACGGAGCAAATAACATTAGAGTATGAATTTTTACTCGTAAAACTCTTTTTTCTTATTATGTTCCTTAGACAAGATAAATTGGTTACCAAGAGGTACAGAAGTGGGTTTGCAATTAACAATGCCAAATTTCTTCAAAATTTTAAGCACATAAGGAGTTTAATGCATAAATAAGCATGAATTTGACATATCTCTATCAATTTTCATATCAAGAATCATTCTAGCATGTCGTAAGTATTTCATGTCAAATCATTTACTTAATTCAACATTTATCTTGTTTACCAATTTAGAGGTGTCAATCAAGGTCAAAGTGGTCTGGTCGGCTCGCTTCTCCGATGAGGCCGATGAATCGGGTCATGTTCGAAAAAACCCGCGCCATCTGCGGGTTGCGGGGTCGGGTCGGCCCAGCCCATGAAATTTTTTCAAAAGCCCGACCACCCATTGGCCCATACGGGTCGAGCCCATATGGGCCACGGTTCGATCCGGTTCGGCCCGTATGAATAAAAAATTATTTTTTTTGAAATTACCAAAAAAATTTAGTTACTTATTGTAATTCAAAAAAAAATGTTTACATATATAACAAAAAATGTATTAAATTACTAAATAAAAAATAAATAACAATGATAAATTCACATTTGTTAATTATTTAATTCAATTTCTATTTTTATTTATATATTTAAAGACTAAAACGTGAACGCATCTGTCACATCTTTCACTTTAAGCGGCTCTCGCCATTTTTTTTTTTTTTTTTTTAAATATCATTTCAAATATGAAAGTTTGAATTTTTCGCCCATTTTTTTAAAAAAAAAAATCAAAGCTGCGGTTCATTTAGTGGGCCGGGTTGGCCTCTTCGCCCATGGGTTGGCCTTCTCGGCGTGAATGCAGCCCCGCCCCAGTTCACGGCCTACCGATAGCCTGTGTCGAGTGGGTGGGCCGATGCTGGATTCGGTCGGCCCGCTCGTCTGACACCTCTAACCAATTTCATGTTAGGTCCATCCAATAGCATGTCATCCACATAGAGTAACAAATATGCACAATCATTATTTGTGTTTGTGGTGTGTAATACAAGCAATTATCAAACTCATTCCTCTTGTAACCAATATAAAAATCATGTGAATCAAATATTCTATATCATTGTCACTTAGCTACTAGCCTAGCCTCATATCTCACAAGTTCACTCTCAGTGGTTCTCCATTTCACCTTATAAACCTATTTGCATCCCACTATGGATTTATCCTTAGGTTTAGGAATTAAAATTCAAGTTTGATTCTTAACAAGAGAACTCATCTCTCCTCTCATGGTACTAAACCATTCTACGGACTTCTCACTCTTTATAGCCTCCACATAGGTATTTGGCTCCTTATCAACTAGTTCCTGATAACTAGCATAGGCTAAGGTGAAATCGGATAGTCTTTGGGGTTCCCTACGTAGTCTCATCTATCTATCTCTGTCCAATTGATATTTAGTCAGAGGGCTTTGGTCAATGGGTTTTCCTCTATCACATCCTCATTACCTTTTACATCTATATTATGCTGATTTTGATGTGTGTGTCTCTCTACCTCACTAAGGATGATGGTGATGTAGGTACTCACTTCTCCACCTCAACTAGGGACTCTTCCCTAATAGTTTCTTGATATTTTTCACTATCTAAACAATGCATCTCTAACTCATTAAAAATGATGTCCTTACCAATGATGATTTTTACACCATTTTTGCTTCTATTCCACAACTTATTCCCCTTAACATCCTCTGGATATCCTAAGAAAACACATGTCCTCGTCCTAGGATCTATTTTCTCCTCACTCTGATAAGAAAAAGCAGCACAGCCAAAAGACTTATGTATGGAATAATCAGCACATTTTTCATACTATTTTGCATATTGTGTATCACCATTTAAAACAATAAAATGAGTCATATTAGTCAAATAGCAAGCAGTCATAACAGCTTCACCTCAAAACAATTTAGGCACACCAGAACTCAATATAATACATCTAACCTTATCAAGTAAAGTACGATTTATCCTTTGAGCAACCTCATTCTATTGGAGAGTAAGAAACAGTTTTATGTCTAGTAATACTACAGTCATTAAACAAATTATCAAAATCAGCATTGTAAAATTCAAGACCATTATCATTATGCAAATATTTTATCTTTTTACTTGTTTAATTCTCCACTTGAACTTTCCAATTTTTAAATTTAATAAAAATTTCACTTTTATCTTTCAATAGATAAACCCACACACATCTAGAAAAATAATCAATAATAGACAAAAAATATTTGTTACCACCAAAAGTGGGATTGCTCCCGGGATCCCACAAATATGTATGAATGTATTCTAACATTCTAGATGTCTTATGTGTACTAGATGAAAATGATATCCTACGATGTTTTCCAAGCACACAGTGATCACAAAATGAGATGTCAGACACCTTATCCTTATCAAACACACCATTGTCGTTAAAGAACTTAAGTCCCTTAACACTAACATGAGCTAACCTATTGTGCCACTTTTGTGTATGATCAGTGTCAATGGAAGAGATAGTAGAATTTAGACCACTCAACACTTTAGCATGTGTAATATATATGTCATTTCTTCTAGTAGCTTTAAAAGTTCTAAGTGCACCATTACACATTCTAATCATGCCATCACCAAGCCTACCCATGAAACTTGTACTCTCTAACTCTCCTGCAAAAATCAAATTTCTAACCATATGTGGAACATATCTAACTTTCCTTAATGTATGCACAAAAGTCACTATCAAATTTAACAGTTACATTACCAACACCAGTAATTCTATAAGCAATTCCACCACATGAAACTACATGTCCATGATCAGACTCATGCAAATGATCAAACCAAAATTTATTAGATGTGACATGAAAAGATGCACTTGAGTCAAGAATCCACTCATGTATATGGAAGTTCATATACAGGTTAATTTCAGCTGGTTCAATTTTAAAAACATGTAAACCTTACCAGATTCATCACTAGAGGTCACTACATTTGTCTCTCTCTGATCTTATCCTCTCTGTATGTTCCTCTCTTTATAACAATCACTAATGAAATGTCCTATTTTCCAACACTCATAACATTTCTTTCCTTTTGCCCTCTCCTGTGACTTAGAATGATTTATACCCTTTTGCATTGTCACCACTGTTTTGCCCACCTCCACTTCCACTCCCATTCCCCGACTGAGGTCTACTCCTCACAAAATGGACCTCACCATTTTTTCTCTCAGATCTTTCAAACTTCAACTCTCTTTCCTTATTTTTTAGTGAGTCTATGACAATGTCAGGTGTAAAGGTCTCCCTCTCATACTTAATTGTATTCTTGACTTCATTAAATGAATCAGAATAACATTTAACAAAAGTATAGCTTTGTTAATTTCGAGGACCGTTTCACCACATTTTGTAATATCTTGCACAGGCTTATTAAAATTATCAAGAATGTCATCCAAATCACTCGAGGGATCAATTTTAAAGCTGAAACAATTTTCAAGGAGATAAATTTTATTTGCAATGGATTGAATTAAATAAAGTTCTTCTAATTTTTTTTTTCAAAACTTTTATGTAGAATCAAATTTTCCAACTTTTTGCAAAACGGGGTCTGATAAATACAATATGATAGAAGTATAGGTAAGTTCATCAGAATCCTTTTTCTGATCCTCAGTAACAGTAGGACAAAAAAATTATCAATTGCTTTTGAAACTTTTTGTTGAACCAAAAATACCTTTTATTTTCTGTTGTCAAATAGAAAAATCATATTTACCAGTAAAGACATCGAAGTCAAAACGATGTGCAGACATCTCAACAAATAAGAATACATGCCAACAAACACCTCCTAGATAATCACACGGAAAAATCTAAAAGCCTCAATATACACCGTTTTAGATTCCCATAGTTTCACTAGATTCGCGATCTAAGATCAAGAAAATTGTCAAATAGGTAAAGTCCAGGCGACAATTCTAAATAATAACATTAATACACATAAAACAAAGTATCGCAAATAATCAACACCAAAACAAAAGCTAATAAAAACACAAGTCACAATAATGGACATGTAAATTCATAAAGTCACTAGTAACAAGCAATGGTTACCCCACACGGTAATCCCAAAACCTAATGGCCACCTCCACACGATGGCCTGCTAGTACTGAAATGTAAAAGAGATCAGCCAAATTACCAGAGCGGGCCAATCTGTTGGTCTGTATTAAATGGGAGAGATGCGAAATAGATTAAAAGAATTCCAACAAAGAATAAATGACGACCGTGACAAGATGGAAAAACCATGAAGGTTTTGCAAACGTCGAATACGTTCACTACCGAACCACTGTCCAAACTGTTTAAACTATCAAAAATAGAATTGACCACCATAGAAGATCAGAAATAGGACGAGAATCACAATGCCACCAGCCACTCGCTGGGAATTCATCCACATGCATTCCCACGCACCGCATGAAAGAATCTGCAGCCGTTTTCACGCCGCCACCCATGAGCTGCCTCCATTGTTCTATGCGCCTCACCATCAGCTCCGCCTTAACGTCAGGAGCCAGAATATGGCCTCCGTTCATAAAGATGACGTTTGATTTGGCCGAAAATGGATGGATAGATTCGGGCAGATCTGTATTTCGTCTTTTTCGTTAATCTGACAACCCAACATTATTTTTTTTACACTACGAAATGCCACTGAGGCTCTGATACCAATTGTTGGAGAAAATAGTTTCACCGGATCTTTGTTTACTTTCAAGAACAACAGAAAGTACTCAAATTAATATTGTCCAACTCCACAAAAGTAATACCAAGTAATAAGGACAAAGAAAAAGATGACCAATTTCACAAAAGAAATAAGGGGGGAAGGTGGCTATAATTTTCAATAAGAAAAGGTGGTTGAAGACTGCCATATTTCTATATTACTATTTTACATATATAATTCGATCATCTACTGATTATCACACCGGAGTGGGCACGGGAGATAGAAGCCCCGCCATTATTTTGCAGGTCTTCACCACTATCGCCACCACACTCAGAGAAGGAGAAAAACTTTTATCATCAATTACCGCCGTCTGTAGAAAATCTACACAAAAAGTCATGGCTTGAACTAGAAGAGTGAAGAATGCAACCACCCCCATGCCCTATAGGGGATATTGACACTAAGTCTAATACCACCACTAACCACCCACAGCAAGAGTTTGCCTCTACCGCACTACAAGCACAGGTGGCATCTTTGGCGGTTCAACTCTAAGATCGAAACACCATGGCGTCTCAACTGTCCCAGGCTCTTAGTCTTCCACCGGTAGGACCATCACCACCAAAGGCTCTGCCTCAGGCTCCTAGTCTTCCATTGGTAGGACCTTCACCGCTAGGAGCTCCGTCCTAGGCTCCTAGTCTTCCACCGGTGGGAACTGTCACCGATAGGTGCTTCGTCCCAAAAGTGATGGTTGTTCCCTTGCCATGAGACTTTGAACAGTCAAAGATAGAAAAATATGACGGGTCTTCTGACCATGTTGATCACCTCAGGGCCTTTGTTGATTTGATAAGGTTATGAGTCATCCCAGATGTTATTATGTGCAGGGCCTTCCATCCAACACTTAGATGGGAGGCAAGGGACTGTGTGACAACCCTTCCCAAAAAATCCATCCGCAAGTTTAATGATTTTCTAAGCAGTTTGCAGCATACTTTGCCAGCAGCAAGAGGGCTAAGAAAACAACTATCAAATTGATGCATTTGACCTAGGACAAAGACGAGCTGCTGAAAGATTTCATTGTCTGGTTCGATAGGGCCACCCTGGGGATCAATGATCATGTAGATGTCTGCTGTAGTCACAGCCATGATAAGTGGAACTCGCACTCGCCTATAATAGGTCGAGCCGCCTGGCCCACAAGCGACTCAGCCCAATTGCCATTCCTAAATACAATATTCTTCTAAAATATTGATTTGTATAAGTTATGCTTATTTAGTAGTATTAAAATTGTTAATCTAAAATTAAAAAGTTTAACACAAAAAAATTTTGAAAATTTTCACAAATATTAATATGTATCTAATCATTGAAAACTGATATGTAATACATTTAAAAGATTTTTAGAGAATGAACTTATTTGGTTTTCAAATTCTATATATGTGCAAAACTTTAAGTAATTCAAACTCTTGAATTGATTTCCACGTTCAACAAATCTTGAAAACTTTGTGTAGTTACAAATCGTTAATGTAAAACATTTTAATCTCTAGATAATCTCGCAAAATAATACGAACAATCGTGTTAATAATATATTATAAATTAGAGAGAATAATATAAGAAAATAGAAAGAAACCGTGTTTTTCTTTATAATGATGGACATATATATGTATGGTTTTAAAGACTTGTAGACTAAGTAAGAAATGTCTAAATATGATCATCAATATTATTTTCAATAATTTTACAAAAATATTTTTATTAAATGATAATTTTTCCTTATCATTAATTAAATCAAAAAAATGAAAAGAAAAGAAAAAAGAAAATCTTGAGGTTGGAGGCGACTATGGGACGTTGGGCAAGTTTTGTTTTTTATTTATTTGTATTTGCTTTTTATTATTTAATTATTATTTACCCAATCCAACAAAGATATGTTTTGTTTCTTTATTTATTTGTTTCAAACTATAATCCGCTTTCCTTGTTGAGAGTATAGTTGATTTCTTAGTTTCTTAGTATACAATTATTTAATGTATATTGTAATCAACAAATGTAAACTATCATTATTCAATGCAGGGCCAGTTCTAACATTTTCGAGATCGAAGGCGAAGTCCAAAAGTTGGGCCCCAAAACAAAGTCTAACAACTAGTGGGTTGGGCTTCAATATTTTTTTTTTGAGAAAATTTTAGGCCGGTCACTGTTAATGCCATGGTGGGCTAAAAAGTCATATGATCTAATCTTAATTCAACTAAAGTCATACTTTATTATTAAAAACCAATATGCCCTCCAATTGCAAAAACCAACATTTAAACACGTAAAAACCCACAAAATCATTCCACTACCTGTTTAGAAACTCCTCCATTTACTTTTAGCAATTTTCATTTTCTTCTTGTGTTTGATTCTTCTCACCGTAACCTGTAACCACATACAAACAATTTGAAGGCTGCTATTTCAATGGCGAACATATTTTTTTATTTTTTATTTTGTATATTTTCGGTTAAAAATAACCATGAAAATATTGAGATATTGTTCCAATTGAAATATATACAATGCAGTTAATGAATGGAGTTTGGATGAACTGATTCAACTAGGTTTTGATAATGTAGTTGCTATGAGTTAGAATTTTATGTTAGAACATGTAAAATACTTGATACTGTTTCTAATGATAGTGACATTTGTTGATTTTTTTTCCTTGTTTTTAATGATAGTGAAATATTGAGATATCTTTAATACGTTGATATATTAAACCACTAGTATCTATAATACTATTTTATTTAGACAATGTTTACTTGTATACTTATACCATATTTTTATTTTTTATATTTTTTATTATGATAATATTTCAACCTATGATACTGTGTTAAAACATTATCATTACTTCAACTATTAAAATATCTTGTACTTAGTTTTATGATACTATTTTATCTATGATACTGTTTTATTTAGATAATATGAATTGATATACTTATATCATGCTTTTATCTATGATACTATTTTATTATGATAATGTTTCAACCTATGATACTGTTTCAATCTATTAAAATAGTATCATTACTTCAACCATTAAAATATCTTGTGCATAGTTTTATGATACTTTTATCTGTGATACTATTTTATTTGAATTAATGTGAAATGGTATATTTATACCATGCTTTTATCTTTGATACTGTTTTATTATGATAATATTTCAACCTATGATACTGCTTTCAATCTTTTTGTTTTATCTATGATACTGTTTTATTTAGATAAATATGAATTAGTATATTTATATCATGTTTTTATCTTCGATACTGTTTTATTATGATAATGTTTCAACCTATGATATTGTTTCAATCTCTTTGTTTTATCTATGATAACGCTTTTATTTAGATAATGTGAATTAATATACTTATAACATGCTTTTATCTTTGATACTATTTTATTATGATAATGTTTCAACTTATGATATTGTTTCAATCTCTTTGTTTTTTCTATGATACTGTTTATTTATGTAATTTGCATTGATATACTTATATTACGCTTTTATATTTGATATTGTTTTATTATAATATTGTTATTTAACATATGATAATGTTATTTATGACAATGTTTAAACATATTATCTTGTATTACTAATGGAACATTTTAAGAACAATATCATTAGTTCAACCATTAAAATATCTTGTACTTAGTTTTATAAATGATATTATTTTGTCTATAATACTGTTTTGTATAGATAATGTGATATGGTACACTTACACCATGCTTTTATCTTTGATACCGTTTTATTATGATAATGTTTAACATATGATACTGTTTTAATCTATGATAATATTATTGAATGCAAACAGTATCAATGGTCTTATAATATTAATGGAGCATTTTAAGAACAATATAATTACTTCAACTAGTAAAACATCTATGATATTGTTTTAATATATGATAATGTTATTGAATGAAAGACTTGTACTACTAATGGAGCATTTTAAGAACAATATAATTACTTCAATCAGTAAAACAGATCTATAATACTGTTTTATTTAGATAAAGTGATAGATATACTTATACCATACTTTTATCTTTGATATTGTTTTATTATGATAATGTTTCAATATATAATACTATTATTTAATCTATGATATTGTTATTTTATTAGATTTTAATTTGTGTGTGTGATACTGTTTTATTAAGATATTTTCATGTATAATACTAATATATTAAGATACATTTATCTGTGATACTGATTTAGTATGTATAATACTGTTTTGATAAGAAAAATTAAACATTACCATTTTAAGTTAAAGAGACGACTTCAAATAGCTAAAATTTATCGTATACAGTGACAAAGTGACTGGTCTTGACCGGCTCATCGAGACCATTCCAAAAATATATTATAATAAAAATTCTAAGCACGTATGTAAATTCTATACCATTTCTATTTATGATAATATTTTGTGATACTGTTTTAGTATGTATGATACTGTTTTGACAAAAAAAATTTAAAGATTGTTATTTTAAGTTAAAGAGACGACTTCTAATGGCTAAAATTCATCGTACACAGTGGTTGCAAAGCAACTGGTCTCGACCGCTCATCAAAACCATTCTGAAAACATATTATAATAAAAATTCTAAGCACGTATACGAATTCTATGTCATTTCTATTACGATAATATTTTGTGATACTGTTTTGTATAATACAGTATCAAACAACATACATGACTAACAACACAAAAAAATATTTTGTGATACTATTTTGTATAATACATTTTTGTTGAGTAATTTCATCGTCCACTTCATCTGCAACTTCACATTCTCGTAGGTGTAATTGTTCTTCAATATCCTCAATCTCTTTATCAATATTTTCTCCACCTCTGCCCACAATCATGTTTTCATTCTGAATTTCTCCTACTACGTGATGAATGTTGGAGATACTCATTTTCTACTTCTTTTGGTTTTTCATCTTCAACTTCACTAAAAATGATCTCTTGAGTATCGTCTTCATATTTCATAAGTTCTTATTTATGTGACTCTGATAGAAGTGTCTCTTCTGCTTGTACTTTTGTCTTCCGAGACAAACACAACGTGATAGAGATTGTGATGGGGATAAACAGTAGAATAAACAAAATCACTGTGAATATAGTAATTACAGGTGGCTCAAATCGACAAGATCTTCAACAAGCATGACACCCATCAAATAAGCAACCAAAAGGAGGCATATGCTACAAAAAAATCCATCAGATAATCTGACTTGTTTGTGACCTCCTACAGGTCTTATAATAAACATTAGAGCAATGATTTGGCCTAATTGCAACCATAAATATGAGTGGCGCATGGTCTGGAGAATGCATCACAGCATATATCTGAGTCAAAATTGCACCTCCCAATCCAACAAAACCCTTCAATATTCCCACTTGAATTTTCTATATACTCCATATTGTAATTATGATGTTGCTCCTACTTTTTTCTGTCGTTAGTCTTTTCAAAATCCATTATCAAAAGTAGGTGGCGGCGGCGGCGGCAATGACGGTGGTGGTGGTGGTGGTGGTGTTGAGTAGGGGTGGCAAAAAAGCTGGTCAACTCGTCACTCATCGACTTGACTCGTAAAAGCTCGGCCGGGCTCGGGCTCGGTCTTAGGCTCGTCGAGAGACGAGCACGAGCTAGGGCCAAGCTAAAAAAAAAGGGCCTAGCCCGCTTGGCTCGGCCAAAAAATGAGCCTGCTTGTTGGGCTCGTGGCTCGTCAACGGTCATGAAAGCGTGACCATTGGCCAACGGTCACAACAATTTTTTTTTTTTTTTTGGTTTTTTACTTTCATTATTTTCCTATAAATATCCATATTATAAACTCATTTTTCACACTTCAATCTATTATCTCTCATTCAATTATATACTCAAAGTCTCAATCCATTAACAATTCTCAAATTACATTCTCTCAATATTAGTGTTCTAATTAGTATCTAGTATCTCATTATCTAGATATTATTCCATAATTTTAAGTTGTAATTTTCTACTTCTACTAATTCTCTACATTTCTAGTTTCTACTACATCTTCATTTTCTCCTATTCTCTTTATTATATTATTCCAAATGGCATACAATCAAAGTGATGATGATTTCAGTGGTCTTAATGATATTCAAATTCCAGACGATATTCTTAATCAGTTTGGTGGTAGTACTGATCCAATTGATTTGGAAGACTTTCAAGAAGATGCCGATACACAAACTATCATCGGCTCTAGCACTAAACGAAAAGCCACCAAACAAAAGACTAAGTGCTGGCAGCATTTTGAGTTGGTACCGACTGGTAAACTAGTGAACGGAGTCCCTGAGTTCAAAGCACAGTGTAAACATTGTTAGGAGAAGTTTGTTTGGTACAAGGAGATAGGCACGACCCATCTAAACAAACACTTCAAAAAGTGTCAATACAAACATGGAGGTTTTGATACAAATCAGGCACAATTCCAGTTTGAATCTCTGGGAGCCGGGTCCAGTAGTCCCGCTCTCAACAACTGGATATACTTACAAGAACTCATGTGCCACGAAGGACTGCCAAAATTGATAGCAAATGTTGAGTTTCAACTATGTTTAGTGGACAATCCTCATTGGACGTCATTCATCCAAAAATATCTACAACCAATGTACGTTAGTATTTCTAGAAATACACTTCGTAAAGACACTATTGCTAGATATAATACAAAGAAAGAAGCTATAATTAATGATATTAATAATTATAACGGTGTTGTATCTTTTACATCAGACTTATGGATAGATTGTAGCCAAAAAAGATACATGGTTACAACTGCACACTATATTGATAATAATTGGATAATGCATAAAAAAGTAATAGCATTTAAACAAATAGACTATCCTCATAATGGAAATAATATTTATCAAATTTTATTAAGCGTGTTAAATAAATTTAAATGTGATTTTAAGGCTCGTAGTTTTACATTTGACAATACAGGCCCAAATAATATACTAATTGAAAAATTAATGCAACATTGTAGTCCAGATTTTGATGTATTTTATTTCATATTCATTGTGTATTTCATGTGTTTAATTTAATTGTACAAGATGGATTAAAATTTATACAACCTCAATTAGAAAAAGTTAGATATGTTATTAATTATATTTCGGTATCACCATCAAAAAAACAAGTTTTTGCTACTCTATGTACAGAAATTGGGCTGCAATCAAAAAGTTTTGCAACTGATGTTGTTAATAGATGAAATTCAATATATCTTATGCTTGAATCGTGTGAAGGTTATGGTTATAATGGCCGACACTCACACGGCTCAGAATATGATTTAGAATTACATGATTGAAAAATATATGGTCATATTAGAAAATTTTTAATAGTTTTTTACGACGCAACAACTGCATATTCTGGTGTGTATTACCCAACTACTTCACTTATTTTAAATCATTTCTATTATATTGTTAACAATTTTAATAGGTATAAGAATTTTATTCTTTTTACTAGTATTATACATGTTATGGAAGTTAAATTTAGGAAATATTGGAAACAATTGCCTATGTTATTTCCATTAGCATGTATCATGGATCATTGACTTAACTTAGAGGGTACGAAAGTAACAATAATGACAATTTCAAATAAATTAACTTACGAAAATCCAGTCACGCGTGCTAATTTAGAACAAACTTTATGTTCTATGTATGAGGTCTATGCTGAAAAGGCCGGTACGAACGTTGTACGACCTCTTAATCCAACATATACTTCGTCATCAAATGATGACATTGACTTATGGAGTTACGTCAGTACACATAGGAGTGATCCAGGACCTCCAGGTCAACAATTAGTTGGTTATTCTTCTAGTTCTCACATTCTCCGTTCTAATGGTATACACCTGTAGAGTTAGTTAGGTATTTTGCGCATGATGTGCTTAGTATGTTAGATGACGAAGAGAGAAAAAACTTTGATATACTATAATGGTGGAGACAACATCAACATAGTTATCAAATTCTTTCAAAAATAGTACGTGATCTACTAACACATCTGGTCTCAACTGTAGCATCGGAGACTGTATTTAGTACAAGTGACACGGTTTTATTTGATATCAGATCAAGACTCAAAGCCGACATTTTAGAAAGCTTACTATGTCTAAAAGATTGAGATGATGCCAAACTTCAAATCCAAAACAAAGTAGACAGAATAATGTCCAAAGAACTTGAATATTTAAATATGGATTAATCATATTCATAGTAAGTATTATTTTGCATTAGTATTTATGTATTTGATATTTTTTCTTATTTTAATAAAAAATTGTACACGTAACATCTTGTTCGTGTACATTTTTAACTCTGCCTACTTTTAAAGTAGTCGGTCCCAAGCCAGAAAAAAGGATGAGAGTTTTAAATATTTAATTTTTAACATAAAGGATTCTCGATATGGTAGTTATTTTTTATTTTCAAATTTTAAAAAAACAAAAAGAAAAAGAAAAAGAGAGGAGAGTATTATATCTTTAGTTTTTAACATAAAAGATTCTCGATATTATATTTTTTTATTTTCAAATTTTAAAAAAAATTAGGGCCATTGACATGCCTAGTGTTGAGAACAGAGGGCAAATATGAATCATAGAGATAATTTTGGAATTAATATGAAAAATTGTTGAATAGTATGACTTATTGACAATTTTGAAAATTGTTTTGACCTAATTTGAAACAAGTCACTTGGATGTAACTTTTAGGCAATTTTCCCTTCTTTTTTTTTTTTTTAAAAAATAGGCCACTTCGATTTTGGGCCACTACCTAATAATAGTTATGGTCCTCATAGAATGCGACTTGCTTTGCTTTGTTGGGTTTCAAACTTTTGCACAAATATTTTTTTAGGCAACTTTGGTAATCGTTTTTTTTTTTGGAAAAATTGCATATAAGTCACTTCCACATGACATGTTTTAAATTAGGTCAAAACTTTTTTCAAAATTATGATTAAGTCATACTTTATAGTAATAATTTAAATTAATTTCAAAATCACCCTTGTTAACCATATTTTCATCGTTACATTCTTCCACCTCCACAAACATCCTCCATCTCCGGCGACCTCCGGCAAGTGCTTTTTCTACGGCACAATGTGATTTTTTACTTTCCTATAGTAAAATCTAGTGTTGCAGATATCTTTTGATGGATGTACGTTCAAAGCAACGAGACTGCCCACTGAGGCAACTCTGAAGGTCTTGGTGGAAAAGATGAGAGTTCCAGATAGCAACGTAAGGAACAGAATCCGTGATTCACAGCTCGTGGTGAACTATTTGATTGACCGTAACACGGTCAAGTTAGGTGAGCAATCATTTGCCATCGTTTACTTTCAGCAATTTTTGCATCTATGCTATGTCAATTTCAGATTAGTGTTTTTTTTTCTCTCTCTAGGGTGCTGTAAATGGTGGACAAAAAGATCAAAAAAAGTTGCAACCCTTGAATTTTATCGTGTTCGCAAATCAATAAGTGTTATTGTTCGTGAGCACAATGGTAACTACATTTCTTTTGCTTGTTTTTATTTTAAATTTCAATTGTTTAGTTGGTCAAAAATGTGAGGAAAATGTCATGCTTTATATTTCTGCCTTTAATATTTTTATTCATGTAGTTACTTGGAAACTTTTAACCAGAGTTATTTGGTTCCTAATTCGATATTCTTAAATGTTCAAAAGAGATTCACAGTTCTTTTATTCACTGTGGTTTAATGTATATTCCTTAGAGTACCCCTCATGTGTAGAAAAGTGGTTAGAATAGGAAGTTGGAGCTGGTGGGGGTTGAAGGAAAGGAGAAGATCATTGATTTTACTTCTTTGATCTTGATTTGCCATGATTAGTTTTGGCTATGATTTGTTTCTGTAAATAACAACTCGATACTGTATTATAGAAAAAATTTGATACTGTATTATAGAATAGCAGCTTGATATTGTGTTAAGTTGGCCATTAGATTATTTTTTTGTGTTGTTAATTAGTCATGTGAATTGTTTGATACTGTATTATACAAAACAATATCACAATAGAAATTGGCATAGAATTCGCATACGTGTTCAGAATTTTTATTATAATATATTTTTAAAATGGTCTCGACGAGACAGTCAAGACAAATGGCTTTGCCACTACGTACGATGAATTTTACTTGTTTGAAGTCGTCTCTTTAGCTTAAAATGACAATCTTTAATTTTTCTTGTCAAAACAGTATCACACACCCTCTAAAACAGTATCACAGATAAATGTATCTTAATATATTAGTATCATACATGAAAATATCTTAATAAAACAGTATCACATACACAAATTACAACTCAATAAAATAATAGTATTATATGTTAAAACATTATCTTAATAAAACAGTTTCAAAGATAAAAACATGGTATAAGTATACCATATCACTTTATCTAAATAAAATAGTATAATATATATTTTTTTACTGGTTGAAGTCAGGATTGTTGCATTTTGTAAAATCTCTAATTGTAAAACTTGATCCAACATAAAGGCTTATTATAGACATAGCAGGTCATTTTAGTATCTTTTCCTTTGTTAATGCCAGAGCTGAAGATTGCTCGCAATATGAGCTGTGAAGTACATCAGTTGTGCTAGCTTTGATTTAGTTTCTCATTGGATTAGAAATATCATGCATTTTGTCAGTGTCAAGGCAAAATATATTAATGCTAAAGGACAACCATTTTGTTCAATACTATTTTAGCTTAACATATGTGTGTATTACAAAATGTAATTATGGAATGGCTGATCCTATGTCTCACCCTTGTAAAATCTGAAATTAATAACTAAATATATGAATATATATAGCCCAACCACCCTCTTTCAAACAAAAAGAGTCAGGATTTGATTTTCACCACTATAAGGCACACTGGGTTAAAGTAATTATATTGTTCTTAAAATATTCCATTAGTAGTACAAGACCATTTATACTGTTTGCATCCAATAACATTATCATATATTAAAACAGTATTATAAATATTTTACTAGTTGAAGTAATTACATTATTCTTAAAATGCTCAATTAATAATATAAGACAATTGATACTATTTGCATTCATTAACATTATCATAGATTAAAACAATATCATAGGTTGAAACATTATTATAATAAATCAATATCAAAAATAAAAGTATGGTGTAAGTGCACCATATCACATTATCTATATAATATAGTATCATAGACAAAACAGTATCACAACAAAACATTATCATAGACAAAACAATATCACGACAAAACAGTATCACAACAAAACAATATTACAATTAGCGTCTTTTTATAATTAAGGGTATGTTGGTCATTTAGCTCTAAAATGTGACTTTAATTGAATTAAGCTTTTGATTATACGACTTTAGTTCTATAAACGTCAAAAACAAATGACCGACCTTGAATTTACTCTTTTTAAAATGAAAATGGGCCCCCTTTGATTTTGAGTCCGAGGCGGTTGCCTCACTCGCCTATGCCCAAAATCGGGCATGATTCAATGTAAGAATATATCAGGAAAAAAGTAAGAAAAATTTATGGTTCAAACTATATTAATTACATTTCTCAGTGTTTCAAAAGCTTGCATATAATTTGTGTGAATATGAAAGTAAATCTGCCTTTTAAAATTAAACATAAAGGTAAATTTATATTTTTAAGAAACATTGAGTACCTAATTAAAGAAAGAGATAAACCGTAAATTTGGGACCCCAGTGTTATAAAAAGAGAAAAAATGGAAGGCTGGGGATCGAGGTTGCCGAAATAATAGGATTGGAACTTTCTTGCTATATTTTCAATAGATTGGAGACCTCATATGTAATATTTCCAATGAATTATTTGTGTCCGTTTATTGGTAAATTGTTGATGGGGATGGCAGCTGTCAAGGAACTGGAGTGACAATTTTTTTTTTCTGCCCATTAAAGAGAACCAAACATTAGCCAATAGCTAGGTGGGTGGGGTTCATAACTATTTCTTCTGTGGTATCTGATTCCAAAATAAATGCTTCCAAATCTTGTTAAGAATTTGTGTGACTCAGAGTAATAGACCAAGTAAGATTTTTGTCGCGAAAATTGGCCTACAGTTAAGATATACAAGAATCTTCATTGTTGTAAGATTTGAGAATTGATCTGTAAAAAAATACACGTATTTTAACGAAGGCCTTCGACCCTCAAGTCAAATAAAGATTTTGAATGTAATGCACACAAGACAAATTTCGTAAATTTAAAGAAGTGTAAAGGGATACTACATTATCAAAGATTCATGGGCGGATCTAAAAATTTTTTGAAATATCGTCTATTAAAAAAAAAAAAATTTTCAATTACTGTTACAGTTGTTATTTTTTTTTTTCCCACCATAAAAACGACTTTTTCCGTCCCCCACCCTCCCCATCCGCCCCTGTCAGCATTGATAATGAATTCCATTATCTCATACTCCACATCAAAATACCTTGTATGATTTATAAAAGAAATTACATGTGAAGTTAATAGATTTGTGGGGAGAATTTTATCTTATCCATAAAGTGATTTGTTTTAAGTTCTTTCCAACATGCATTGAACTCATTTTTTTTTATCTTATCATGATAAATAGAAATGTTAAAAATGAACGATGGTGACACTTGTTAAAAATTCTATGCATTATTATACAGAGATATAAAAAGTTGAACAAGTCTTATTTCATCATCGTTTTAGAGAGATGTGGTGCGTGTCAATTATGAATTTATATGAGAAATAGAACGAAGCATCGTTAAAGGTTGAATTAAATTTTGAGAAATAGAACGAAGCATCGTTAAAGGTTGAATTAAATTTTGATTTATCTATAGTAATATAAGTTGCATAATGTCTGCACACTTTTTATAGTGTTTAAATATAAAACGTTCCTTAAAACTAGAACTCTCAATCAAACTAAATTCATGTTGGAAAGGTAAATAGACATTGTTATAGTGAATCTTTAGTTGTTTTGTTATTCTCATGCTTTATGAAGCCAACTAAAATTAGCAAACAACTTGTGTGATGAATGTGATACATACTTAAAGACGTTGCTTTTAAAAATGAAGAATAGTATTAAGTGCAATATATACTATTGGTGCTTACCAGTTTAGATAATAATGGACCATAAATCTCATAGTTAGATGAAATAAAAAATATAAAATTGGTAATCGATGGTAGAATGTGGTCCACTACCATCCGTGGTGCTATATAGCATTACTAAAAATAAAACGTCAAAATGTTTAGAGTGACATTGTGGAAATCTAAATTTAATTTCTTTTTTTTATAGAAAGTTCATACATATTTTATTTAAACATTAAGTACTTCAAGTTGTTTAAATATCGGTGTTTAGAAAATCGAACTGCATCGAATGAGTTCAATCGAAAAAATTGGGAACCCGATCATAAAATCCGTTTGGTCTACCAATTTAATAGGGCATAAAAAATCGGACCGGAAACCGAGGTTCTTAGAGGTTGAACCAGAAAACCGGTAGAATCGGTCTAGTTTTAATGGTTTTCCTGGTTCGAAAATTTTAAAGGCAAAATTTCAAACTATATTAATTACATTTCTCGTTGTTTCAAAAGCTTGCATATAATTTGTGTGAATATGAAAGTAAATCTGCTTTTAAAATTAAACATAAAGGTGAATTTATATTTTTAAGAAACATTGAGTACCTAATTAAAGAAAGAGATAAACCGTAAATTTGGGACCCCAGTGTTATAAAAAGAGAAAAATGGAAGGCTGGGGATCGAGGTTGCCGAAATAATAGGATTGGAACTTTCTTGCTATATTTTCAATAGATTGGGGACCTCATATGTAATATTTCCAATGAATTATTTGTGTCCGTTTATTGGTAAATTGTTGATGAGGGATGGCAGCTGTCAAGGAACTGGAGTGACAAAACATTTTTTCTTCCTATTAAAGAGAACCAAACATTAGCCAATAGCTAGGTGGGTGGGGTTCATCACTATTTCTTCTGTGGTATCTGATTCCTAAATAAATGCTTCCAAATCTTGTTAAGAATTTGTGTGACTCAGAGTAACAGACCAAGTAAGATTTTTGTCGCGAAAATTGGCTTACAGTTAAGATATACAAGAATCTTCATTGTTGTAAGATTTGAGAATTGATCTGTAAAAATACACGTATTTTAACGAAGGCCTTCGACCCTTAAGTCAAATAAAGATTTTGAATGTCATGCACATAAGACAATTTCGTAAATTTAAATAAGTGTAAAGGGATACTACATTATCAAAGATTCATGGCGGATCTAAAATTTTTGAATGATATCTATCTGAAAAAAAAAAATTTGCACGAGTTGTTACTAATTTTTTTTTTCCACTGTAAAAAACGACTTTTTCCGACCCGCCCCCAATCCACCCCTGTCAGCATTGATAATGAATTCCATTATCTCATATGTACTCCCCATCAAAATACCTTGTATGATTTATAAAAGAAATTACATGTGAATTTAATAGATTTGTGGGGGAGAATTTTATCTTATCCATAAAGTGATTTGTTTTAAGTTCTTTCCAACATGCATTGAACTCATTTTTTTATCTTATCATGATAAATAGAAATGTTAAAAATGAACGAGGGTGACACTTGTTAAAAATTCTATGCATTATTATACAGAGATATAAAAAGTTTAACAAGTCTTATTTCATCATTGTTTTAGAGAGATGTGGTGCGTGTCAATTATGAATTTATATGAGAAATAGAACGAAGCATTGTTAAAGGTTGAATTAAATTTTGATTTATCTATACTAATATAAGTTGCATAATGTCTGCACACTTTTTATAGTGTTTAAATATAAAACGTTCCTTAAAACTAGAACTCTCAATCAAACTAAATTCATGTTGGAAAGGTAAATAGACATTGTTATAGTGAATCTTTAGTTGTTTTGTTATTCTCATGCTTTATGAAGCCAACTAAAATTAGCAAACAACTTGTGTGATGAATGTGGTACATACTTAAAGACGTTGCTTTTAAAATGAAGAATAATATTAAGTGCAATATATACTACTGGTGCTAACCAGTTTAGATAATAATGGACCATAAATCTCATAGTTAGATGAAATAAAAATATAAAATTGGTAATCGATGGTAGAATGTGGTCCACTACCATCCGTGGTGCTATATAGCATACTAAAAATAAAACGTCAAAATGTTTAGAGTGACATTGTGGAAATCTAAATTTAATTCTCTATTTTTTATAGAAAGTTCATACATATTTTATTTAAACATTAAGTACTTCAAGTTGTTTAAATATCGGTGTTTAGAAAATCGACTGCACGGCAGGTTCAATCGAAAAATTGGGAACCAATCAAAAATCGGTTTGGTCTACCAATTTAACGGCATAAAAATCGGACCTGAAACCGAGGTTCTTAGAGGTTGAACCGGAAACCGTAGAATCGGTCTAGTTTTAATGGTTTTCCGGTTCGAAAATTTTAAAGGCAAAATTTCTCATTTCGATTTCTTCCTCATTTATTTCTCATTTCTCCCATGTTCTTCTTTTCTTGTGTTCTTCATTTTTTGTGAGATTTTTATTAATTTTAATTGAAACCGGTTCGACCTTTTGACCTTGACGTTGTCTTTTCGGGTCGATGGTCGGTCCGATTTTCAACATTGTTAAATATTATCATATTTAGTTCAATTAGGTATACTGAATAGAAAAGTTCATCGTTAAAAGTCGTTTTTCGTTCAAAGACAATTCTACCATTATTCTTAATTAAGCGTAAAAATTAAATAAAAATTAAAGAGAAAAAATGGATGGATCGACGAGGACGAGGCGGGAGGCACGAGCGGTGGTCGAGGGCAGGCGGTGGCGATTATCCTAAGATATGAATGTTCAAAATATATTTGTTTTATATTATAAATGATACGTTCATTTCTTAAAAAATTGAGTGAACTTTTATCCGGATACAAAATTATGTCTTCCTCCTTTCGAGGATAAATCATATCATCCTTTTTGCTTAAATTGTTATTCGGATAAAAGTGTATTCGGACATCAATTCCGTCCAAATAGGATCGACAAATTTTATTCGTTATCTTTATCTATTGAACATATATCAAACGAGTCCTAATAGTTAATTTTAACGTATTGTGAATAATTAAATAAGATTGTATCCTAATAAATAAAACTAGATTATCTTATTTGTGATATATTTTCCTTGTTCCATTGGTCTTTAGTGATTGTTTGTCAGTTTAAACTAGTTTTCAACACAAAATAGTTTATTTTACCATAATTTTATCTTTATAGCATGACATATTTGACTATTTTATATTAAAAAATTAGTTTTAAACTACACCAAACAAGACTTAACTATTTAGTTTTAGAGTCACTCAAAGATGTAGCAATTCTTGCAAATGAGCGAGGAAATAGGTATTTTATTTTTGTATCTCAAGTGATTTTTTTTTTTTTTTTTTTTAATTTCCTTGAAAACACTTGCCAATGAGATATATAGAGAATTGTATCATTCTTTATTGAATCAAAAGGACGTTTCAGTGCTTGAATAAATCTTGGTCTAAGTTAATTTTACTTTTTAAGATCGAGTTGTGTCACTTGATTTTGAATGAGGACTTCAATTATTTAAACTTGAAGGAAGGTCGTATTAGAATGAATTTTCTAAAAGACACAAGTACTATAAATTGACTAATTGAAAATTTGAGTTGGACATGTCACATAATTCCATACTCGATCTCATATATACACATATAGAATTTTGTGAAAAGTCGTATTCGTATTTTAATGTATAAAAATAACATAAACAAATGATAAAATTAGAATTTTCATTCCAATTTACGATCAATACGACCTTGTCACAATCAAAATTGACATGTAACAAAGACTGAAGATTTTGACTCAATCAAGAAATTGATCCACATAAGAAACTTAGTTAATAAAATCGTGGTAATATAGTTAATAGAATCGTGGATCATGTATAATTTGTGAATTAATTAAATTGCGTTGTTAGAGAAGCTACATATATATATATAGATTGGAATTATTTGTTATCTCATAGAAGGATAGTACCCCATCCTTGTATCAATCCATGATGATTTGTGTGATGAATGTGGTACATACTTAAAGACGTTGCTTTTAAAAATGAAGAATAATATTAAGTGCAATATATACTACTGGTGCTAACCAGTTTAGATAATAATGGACCATAAATCTCATAGTTAGATGAAATAAAAAATATAAAATTGGTAATCGATGGTAGAATGTGGTCCACTACCATCCGTGGTGCTATATAGCATACTAAAAAATAAAACGTCAAAATGTTTAGAGTGACATTGTGGAAATCTAAATTTAATTCTCTATTTTTTTTTTATAGAAAGTTCATACATATTTTATTTAAACATTAAGTACTTCAAGTTGTTTAAATATCAGTGTTTAGAAAATCGAACAGACCGACAGGTTCAACTGAAAAAATTGGGAACCAGTCGCAAAATCAGTTTGGTCTACCAATTTAACCGGGCATAAAAAAATCGGACCGGAAACCGAGGTTCTTATAGGTTGAACCAGGAAAACTGGTAGAATTGGTCTGGTTTTAATGGTTTTCCGGTTCGAAAATTTTTGAAGGCAAAATTTCTCATTTCTGATTTCTTCCTCATTTATTTCTCATTTCTCTGACTGTTCTTCTTTTTCTTCGGTGTTCTTCTTCATTTTTTTGTGAGATTTTTATTAATTTTTAATTGAAACCGGTTCGACCTTTTGACCCTTGACCTGTTGTCTTTTCTGGGTCGATGGTCGGTCCGATTTTTTGAACATTGTTAAATATTATCATATTTAGTTCAATTAGGTATACGAATAGAAAAGTTCACTGTTAAAAAGTCAGTTTTTCGTTCAAAAGACAATTCTACCATTATTCTTAATTAAACGTAAAAAATTAAATAAAAAATTAAAAGAGAAAAAAATGGATGGATCGATGAGGACGAGGCGGGGAGGCACGAGACGGTGGTGAGGGGCGGCGGCAAGCGGTGGCGATTATCCTAAGATATGAATGTTCAAAAATATATTTGTTTTATATTATAAATGATACGTTCATTTCTTAAAAAAATTGAGTGAACTTTTATCCGGATACAAAATTATGTCTTCCTCATTTCGAGGATAAATCATATCATCTTTTTTTGCTTAAATTGTTATTCAGATAAAAAGTGTATTGGACATCAATTCCGGCCCAAATAGGATCAAACAAATTTTATTCGTTATCTTTATCTATTGAACATATATCAAACGAGTCCTAATAGTTAATTTTAACGTATTGTGAATAATTAAATAAGATTGTATCCTAATAAATAAAACTAGATTATCTTATTTGTGATATATTTTTTCTTGTTCCAGGTCTAGTTTAAAAACTAGTTTTTCAACACAAAATAGTTTATTTTACCATAATTTTATCTTTATAGCATGACATATTTGACTATTTTATATTAAAAAAATTAGTTTTTAAACTACACCAAACAAGCACTTAACTATTTAGTTTTAGAGTCACTCAAAGATGTAGCAATTCTTGCAAATGAGCGAGGAAATAGGTATTTTTATTTTTGTATCTCAAGTTTTTTTTTTTTTTTTTTTTTTATTTCATTGAAAAACACTTGCCAATGAGATATATAGAGAATTGTATCATTCTTTATTGAATCAAAAAGGACGTTTCAGTGCTTGAATAAATCTTGGTCTAAGTTAATTTTACTTTTTTAAGATCGAGTTGTGTCACTTGATTTTGAATGAGGACTTCAATTATTTAAACTTGAAGGAAGGTCGTATTAAAATGAATTTTCTAAAAGACACAAGTATTATAAATTGACTAATTCAAAATTTGAGTTGGACATGTCACATAATTCCATACTCGATCTCATATATATACATATAGAATTTTGTGAAATGTCGTATTCGTATTTTAATGTATAAAAATAACATAAACAAATGATAAAATTAGAATTTTTCATTCCAATTTACGATCAATACGACCTTGTCACAATCAAAATTGACATGTAACAAAGACTGAAGATTTGACTCCAATCAAGAAATTGATCCACATAAGAAACTTAGATAATAAAATCGTGGTAATATAGTTAATAGAATCGTGGATCATGTATAATTTGTGAATTAATTAAACTGCGTTGTTAGAGAAGCTACATATGTATATATATATATATAGATTGGAATTATTTGTTATCTCATAGAAGGATAGTAGCCCCATCCTTGTATCAATCCATGATGATCCTAGATTGTAAACTCTTCCAATTGGTGCATGTATGATAGTGTTGAAATTATTTTTTAATTATTTATAAGTTATCAATTTTATAGAATGTATAAATAATAAGTGGATAGTAAGTTGTGGGTCCTACGAAATATGTAAATAAAAAATATATTTGATCAATTTAAAACTTAGCCAAACAAGTTGTTTTATATGATTTTCAAAAATAATTTATTTTTCTCACGCATACTCACCCACAGTAAATATCAACAAAAGGATGATAGAAGTTTTCAATTGAACTAAATTGCCAATATAATCTCAAACTACTTTCAACTATAATTAATACACATCAAGTGTAATTGGTGTATTCAATAGTTCCCTATTTAGTTTTATGCACAGTTCTTTGGTAACTACTAGTTCGATCTATGCAAAATGAATATGCTAGTAAATGTTACAAATTTGGTCAAGAGGAAGAAACTTATAATATCATAGCCGCTTATAGTTAACTTGACCGATTAATTTTCCAATATGCTAGTTTCAACAACTCTTGTTTGTTATACTTCTTTCTAGCTACTTGACATGTCTAATGACGTGTTTGGTGTTATAGAAAAATCAACTTGGCAATCAAAAAAAAAAAAATTGATTTAGAAAGAGATGAAGCGAGACATGGGACTGCAAATCTCTTTAAGACATATTTCACACATGCACTAGTGCTAACAAGTATTTATAGATGTTTGTCTCTTAAAATATAACACTTGTTCTAAATTTAATATACCACAATATTAACTTTGTCGAGTGAACTAACCTTGATTGTACTCTTTCTTAATGGGATGATTTTGACGCTAAAAACTTTTAAATTCTCGAACACTGATTGTCGGATTTAAAAACTCGAAATAATATAAAAATTATTTGGACATAATTTGTAGATAGAATGATTTAGAAATCAATTATTTCTGAATTGATTTGGGACTGTTGTAATTTGTGACCAAATGACTTTAACCCACAATGATGAATGGCCCAACATAAAGAAACAACCCACTGTGAAGAAAAGCCCCAACATAAAGAAACAACCCACTGTGAAGAAAAGCCCAACATTGGCCCAGCTGCTGTACCCAGTCGTTGGCCCAAGAAATGATGAAACACGCTTATACCTATTTCTGATAATGCCGCGTCTAATGCTGAGACATTGGTTGCTTGTCATCCGTTGATATTGTGTATTTGATCTCAGCCATTGGTGTGCCAGATAAATAGACTCATTCTGTCATTTTTTAGGGTTACGACTGTTGTGTGCGTAGCTTCTTCTCGTTTCATCTTCTACTCTATTTCATCTTCTTTTCTGGTGGGTGAACCGTTGGTTCTCCCCGGTTCCTTGAGAGTGTGATGCTACAGTAACTCCTTGGTGGATTACTGTAGGTATCTGTGTAATATCATTTAATCTGTTGTGAAAGGATACTGATTCTTGATTTGGAAAAGGAGTCTGTATAGAAGTGAGATTAGGGCTATTCTGAGTGGTTTGGTGTTGTAACATTGACGATTGAACGGTTGTGGTTCTTAATAGTGCAAAGGGAGGTCGAATCTAGATTTGTAGAGCCTCAAAGGCAGATGTAGGCATTAACGTGCTGAACTGCCTGTCTCCCTAAGACGGGACACTCATATCTTGTGTTCTTTTACATTTACGCTTATTTGTATACTTGTTGTGACTAACTGTGAATTTTAGGCTGAAAGATTGGTAAGTGTTGAAAACAAGATACCCAACAAGTGGTATCAGAGCAAATGGGTAACTTTTTCTTGATGCTTTATAAACTTTCGCCTCTGTTAGTGAGACAAATCTCAGGGTTATAAGTATAATACTCTCTCTGTTGAGTTTCTTGTATATGAACTTTGTGTTTTGTAGTTAATACAAGAAAAAATGTTTTGACCTCTACTTGCTGCTTGTTTTGTTCTCAGTAAATATTGTGAAACAGTTTGTAGTATAGAATATCTGTAAAGTGTATTGGTTTAAACCATTCTTGTCATCTTAAGTGAAACACCCTCCCCTGAGGCTTTCTTGATCACTCCTTGACCTGAGAACTTGATTCTCACGGAATCTGGGGTGGTTTTGATTATAGGTCTCTCCCAAAATCTGTGTGGAAAATCTTGCATGTGCTTGTAACTGATTATTGGTGTTCTTACTTTCTTGTCAGTGAATAAACACCTCTTTCTTGTGTTCTTTTCTTTGTTATCTTTGTGAAAAGAAAAGTGTGTGCTAAATGGCTACTTCAAGTTTTCATTTAGATCAATTTAATGGAAAAGGAGATTTTGCTATTTGGCAACAGAAAATGAAAGGGATTTTAGTTCAACAAAAAGTGTCCAAGGCCATAAATAAATCCTATCCTGATACTATGTCTGATGATCAAATGGTAGAGGCTGATAAGTTAGCCTATACCTCTATCATACTTCATTTGTCTGACTCTGTGCTTAGAAAAATTGGTACTCTTGATGATGCTTAATCTTTATGGGAAACTCTTGAATCAACCTATCTTAAAAAATCTCTTCCAAATAAGTTGTTTCTACTGGAATTTTTTTTTAGTTTTAAAATAGATCCCTCAAAGGATCTTGATGAAAATTTTGATATATTCAATAAGTTGATTCAAGTTATTAAGAACTGTGGTGACAAAGGTATTGATGAGTATAAAGCCATAATACTTCTGAACTCAATACCTGAAGCCTATAAAGATGTTAAAAGTGCCATTAAATATGGTAGAAATGATCTGACTGTTGATATGATCATCAATGCTCTAAGGAGTAAGAGTCATGAGCTGAAAAATGATAAAGAAACAAGAAGTAATGGTGAAGGTTTATATGTTAGAGGTAGATCACAGTATAGATAGTCCAATAATCAAGAAGGTAATAATCCCAATGGCCAAGGTCACAAAAAGAAAAGCAAGGGTAAGTCTAGATCAAAATCAAAGGTAAAAGGGAGAAACTGTTACAATTGTGGTAAGTTGGGGCATTATATTAAAGATTGTTATAAGTTAAATAACAATTCTCAGAAATATAAAACTCCTGAACAAAGCAATGTTGCTACCACAAGTTTTGACACTCTTGGTGAACTATATGTTGTCTTTGATAAGGAAGAGCCTGATATCTGTGTGAACTCTGTGTCTTCAACTTGTCAATTTGATGAATGATTGCTTGATTCAGGATGTACTTTTCATATGACTCCTAATTTTGATATGTTCTACACTTATACTAAAATGAACTTTGGTATTGTTGTTATGGGAAATAATGTTGCATGTAAAGTCCATGGAATAGGAAATATAAGAGTCAAATTTGATACTGGTTTTGTTTATCTCCTTGAAAATGTGAGACACATTCCTGATTTGTCCAAAAATCTGATTTCTATTGGCACCTTAGAAGATTCTAAATTTGTTGGAAAGTTTGGTGATGGCTGTTTTAAAATATCTAAGGGTGCTTTTCTTGCTATCAAAGGATATAAAAGAAATGGCCTGTATTTCACTCAAACTGAAAAATCTTCTTAATGTAATGCTATGGTTAACTCTGTCAATATGGATTCCACTGATCTTTGGCATAAAAGGTTAGCTCACTTAAGTAATAAGGGGCTAAGTTTCTTACAAAATCAAGGTTGTTTTGGAATAAAATTTCTAATATTCCTTTATGTGAAACTTGTATCATGGGAATACATTATAGAGTTCAATTTTCTGATGGCTTACATAAATCTTCCTCCATACTTGAATATGTGCACTACGATTTATGGGGTCCATCTAGCACACCTACACACAGAGGAACAAATATTTTTCGTCTATAATTGATGATGTTTCAAGAAAAGTGTGGATCTATTTTTGAAAAATAAATCTGAAGTGTTTGATAAGTTCAAAACCTAGAAAACTCTTCTTGAAAATCAAACTGGTAAATCTGTAAAATGTTTAAGGACATATAATGGCCTTGAATTTTGTAATAAGGCCTTTGATGATTTTTGTAATCAATGTGGTATTAAAAGGCACAAAACTATTCCTTATTCCCCTCAGCAAAATGGTGTTGCTGAGAGGATGAATAGAACTCTTCTTGAAAGAGTTAGATGTATGCTAACCAGTTCTGGTTTATCCAAATTTTTCTGGGGTGAAGCTGTTGTTACTGCATGTTATCTTGTTAACAGATCTCCTTCTGCTGCCTTAAGTGGTAAAACTTTTGAAGAGGCATGGCATGGTAAGCCTACTAATTATTCTAACCTTAGAATCTTTGGATGTACAACCTATTCTCATCTGAAAGATGATAAACTTGATCCCAGATCTCAAAAGTGTGTGTTCTTAGGATATCCTGAAGGAACAAAAGGTTATAGACTTTGGGTTAGAAGCTTGGGAGGTTTTAAAACAATAGTCAGTAGAGATGTTGTTTTCAAAGAAAATGAGATGCCTTGTTTAAAACAAACTACTGAGATTAGTGATGACAGTAATACCACTAACACAGATGTTGAGGTGGAGCCTGATAATGTAATTATCACTCCTACTGAACAGAATTCCACAAATGATCCTCAACCTGTTGTTTCTGATGTTGATTCTAACCTTAATCAGATTAGAAATGAAAGTCAAGATCAGAATCAAAGCTTGGTATCTGATGATTACATTTTAACTAGAGATAGAAATAGAAGAACTATCAAGGTTCCTTTTAGATTTTCTGATTATGACTTTGCTGCTTTAGCTGTGAATTCTTTTGATGTTTTAAGTAATAATGAACCTAAAACTTTTGATGATGCTATGAATGAAAGTGAATTTAGTATGTGGTGGAATGCAATGGAGAAAGAAATGACTTCTTTGTATAAAAACCAAACTTGGGAATTAGTTCCAAACCTCCTCATAAATCCATTGTGGATTGCAAATGGCTATACAAGGTAAAAGAAGGTAATAATTCTTCTGACCCTCCAAGTTTAAAGTTAGACTTGTTACTAAAGGGTTTACTCAAAAGCATGGTGTTGATTATACTGAAATCTTTTCTCCTGTGGTAAAATATACTACTTTAAGAGTTATGTTTGTTTTAGTTGCTCATTCCAATTTAGAATTGGAACAACTGGATGTTAAAACTACTTTTTTACATGGTGAATTGGATGAAAATATTTACATGAATCAACCCATTGGCTTTATTGATAAACACAAATCTGATTATGTGTGTTTACTTAAAAAATCCTTATATGATTTAAAGCAATCTCCCAGGCAATGGAATAAGAGGTTTGATACTTTCATGTTATCCTTAGGTTTTAATAGAAGTGATTTTGATCATTGCCTCTATTTTAAATCTGAACTTCTAAGTAATACTTTTGTGTTCTTACTGTTGTATATTGATGATATGCTAATTATTAGTTCATGTGTTGAGTTAATTAGTAATATTAAAACTGCCTTAAGTTCAGAATTTGATATGAAAGATCTTGGCAATGCCAAGAAAATTCTTAGAATGGATATAATTAGAGACATGTCTAATTCTATCTTGATGCTAAAACAACAGTCTTATATCATGAAAATACTAAAGAAGTTTTCTATGCTTGATTGTAAAGGTGTTTCTGTTCCTTTAGCTAACCATTTTATTCTAAGTAAAGACCAATGTCCCCAATCTGCTGATGAATTAGAATACATGAATAAAGTGCCTTATTCTAATGTGATTGGTTCTGTAATGTATGCCATGGTTTGTACTAGGCCTGATATTGCTTATTTTGTCAGTGTGTTAAGTAGGTATATGTCAAACCCTGGGGAACAACATTGGGAGGCTTTAAAATGGTTATTGAAATATCTGAAAAGTACTGCAAATATTGGTTTAGTTTTTAGACATTGTAGTGAAGGGATAAAACTGAAAGGGTATGTTGATGCGAATTATGCCAATGATAGAGATAGTAGGAAATCTACTACTTCATATATGTTTACTCTCTGTGACTCTTGCATAAGCTGGAAATCTCAGTTACAACATATAGTGGCTCGTCCACTCATCGAATCTGAATGTGTTGCACTCACTGAAGCTGTGAAAGAGGCTTTATGGCTGAAAGGTTTGTTATCTGAATTAAACTTACTCCATAATCCTGTTGTTGTGTTTTCTGATAGCCAATCTGCTATACAACTTTGCAAGAATCCTGTTTTTCATGATAGAACTAAACATATAGATGTGAGATTACATTTCATTAGGGACATTATGTCCAAGAAATTGATTAATCTTGAAAAGATTCCAACTCAGTCGAATCCCTCTGATATGGGAACTAAACCATTACCTTTGAACAAGTTCAAATCATGTTTAAGTTTACTCAACATTGATTTTGGTTAAGTGTGTTTAATATGTCTAATAAATATGTATATGTAGTAGATATATTAGTATTAGATTAATTTTCTTAAACTTTGTGCACTACAACAAAAGTACCTTTTGCAACATCTCAACGACAACATTCATTAAAAGCTTGTTGCTAAAAGCGGGTCTACGGCACAAATATCAAATGTATGTTGCAATTGGTTAATTCAATTGGCATTCGCAACAAGAAAGTGAAATGAATGTTGTTAATATAACCTTTGCAACGGTCAGTAATAATAATATATTTTCTTATTCAACAACGGACAATGACCGTTGTCATATAACAAAGTTTTTAGCAACGTTCATGAACTTTGTTAAAACATATACCACAATATTTTGGCAAGCGGTTAGAGCCACGCTCCTAAAACTTTTATTAAAAATAGATTTGGCAACGTTTTTGCACGTTGTAAAATCTAAAGCCCAAATACGAGCCCAGTTAACAAATTTCCTACCACGAAAACTAAAAATATTTGCCTCCAACATCAAAATACGCTCTGTATCCATCTCCTCACTTTGCTTTTCCCCCAAATGTAACCCAAAATCCAATTCAAAACCATTATGTTTTGATTTTTTTAGTAGGAAGAAATCCTTCCGAAATCTAAACATTGTTGCCGAGATTTGTCTTTCATGTTCGTGAATCTTCTCGGTGAACGTGAATCTTCAAAATTCGAAGAAAACTCGAATACGATTATGTTATTCATAAAATTAGTGAATATTTCCTTTAGGTGTTGTATGTATGGATGTGGATATGTGTTTTTCACATTGTATTGAGGCACATAAACTTCAATTCCATTTTAGATTAGTTTTCGGACACGCTTGCAATCTTCATAAGAACACGGATTATGCATATTCACGGAAGAAAGGTGGAGGGGTTAAGAGGTTAATAGACTAAATGGGTAATTGGGATAAAACCGAATGCTATTAGTTATAACTACTTGATGACTTGCTTTTATATTACATCTCTTTCTTGTTTTTTTTTTTCCCGCTTTGTTGAACTTGAGAATCGTGGGGTACCGATAGGGATCGGATCCGTGCAATAAGGATGAGGATACGCAAGGCTTTATGCTAAATATCAAAATTTTGAAGATGCAAGATATGGTCAAAAATATTTTTCCTTCTTTTGTGGTATATTATATGGTCACGGGTGATTGAATGTGTCACTCTTGCGTGGGTTTATCAAGCGATAGATTTGCAATTTCTAGTTCACGTGCACCATATAAAAGTATGCAATTCATTTTGAATAAACAAATTTTTTCTACGTCTCAATGTGATGGTTTTATCATGATATATGTCCGCTAGGTAAGCGATTGTGGAATTTGGTTAAAGAACGGAGCTTTTATTTTCACTTTAACAAGGTTTTGTTTTGTTTTGAGCGCTCGGGAAGTTATGGCTCGTAATTATAGGATTTTCCATGTTTGGCAAACTCTTTTGATGAGTTGCATCATATGATCTCGTGAATAATCATGTGTAGTGGTAAGTATTATATATGTGTTGTTTGGTGTTGCATTAGTTATGAGTACGTTGTTAAAAGGAAACAACAATGGTCAGGAGTACGTTGTTAAATGGAAACAACAACGGTCAGGCGAACGTTGTTAAAAAGAAACCACAACGCTCAGAAGATGTTGTTAAAACTACATGACACAACAAGCAATGAACGTTGTTAAAGAACCTTTACCACAACGGTCATTTAAACGTTGCTATATCTCTAAGGTCGTTGCTAAAACGTAAAATGACAACGCCGCATTTGGTATTCCACAACGAACATTGCATGTTGCCGTAGAGATCTAGTTTTCGCAACATCGGAAGCACGCAACGGCGCCCGAACGTTCGGAAGGTCTATGGCAACGCGTTCTTTGCCCGTTGTGATAGACTCTTTTTCTTGTAGTGGTGTTATGAACTAACTTGTTTAAATTTTTTGTATCTCGAGGCTATGATATAAACATACAGATTCCCTTCTCGTTTGCACTATGAAGCTACATTTGGTTCAAGGTGGATATTGTTGTAATTTGTGACCAAATGACTTTAACCCACAATGATGAATGGCCCAACATAAAGAAACAACCCACTGTGAAGAAAAGTCCAACATTGGCCCAGCTACTGTGCCCAGTCGTTGGCCCAAGAAATGATGAAACACGCTTATGCCTATTTCTGATAATAAGCGTCTAATGCTGAGACATTGGTTGCTTGTCATCCGTTGATATTGTGTATTTGATCTCAGCCATTGGTGTGCCAGATAAATAGACTCTTCGCATCATTTTTGTGGTTCTGATTGTTGTGTGCAGACTTCTTCTCGTTTCATCTTCTACTCTGTTTCTTCTTCTTTTCTGGTGGGTGAACCGTTGGTTCTCCCTGGTTTCTTGAGAGTGTGATGCTACAGTAACTCTTTGGTGGATTACTGTAGGTATCTGTGTAATATCCTTTAATCTGTTGTGAAAGGATACTGATTCTTGATTTGAAAAAGAGTCTGTATAGAAGTGAGATTAGGGCTATTCTGAGTGGTTTGGTGTTGTAACATTGACGATTGAACGGTTGTGGTTCTTAATAGTGCAAAGGGAGGTCGAATCTACGTTTGTAGAGCCAAAGCGCGTATGTAGGCATTAACGTGTTGAATCGCATGCCCCCAAGACGGGACACTCATATCTTGTGTTCTTTTACATTTACGCTTATTTGTATACTTGTTGTGACTAACTGTGAATTTTAGGCTGAAAGATTGGTAAGTGTTGAAAACAAGATACCCAATAGGAACATTGAATCGAAATTGGAATGTCCTATTTATATGATTTTTTGTGTTTTTTTGAATTGGTGCACTTTTTGGCGCGAGTCAATTTGGACCTTTAGATAAGACTAATTTATATTGGGAAATGATATGGCTGTCTAGGTGGCAGTTGCACCCTATCTCGATGGTCATTGGCTCTTCAGTATGCACTTGTTGCACTAGAATGGTCATGCCTAGCCATCATACTTGGTACATGATTCCGTCCAATCACATCCCTTCGCTTGCCATGCATGGGTGTAGCTAACGGAGATGTACTAAATAGTAAATACATATTAGAAAGATGTATCACCTCATACACCAGTCCATTTCTTACTCGTAAAAACACATTTAAATCTTATTTAACGATTATGATCGTATGATGAGCATTTAGAAGATTTATTTTAATTTACATACATATCCGTCTTGTCAACTTAATATAGTATTTAATAGTATCTTCAATGTAACAATTTAGATTATTGTACATACGACAAATAAAATGGAGTTAGAAGAGCATCTCGAATGAAGTTATGAATTGAAAAAATTGTGGCCTACGTTATAAGAGAGAGTGATAGATAAATTATAAAAACTTAAATAAAAGATGATTAACACACTTTCCAATAGAGATAAATTATAAAAAAATTAAATAAAAGTCACTTAATACACATTTCGATAGACATTAATTGTAAAAAATTAAATTGAGGACGTTAAGCACATCTTCCAACATCCTTCATTTTTTTCTTTCTCATGTAAGAAATTTAAGATGAGTGATATATTTTTTAGTGTAATCCATTGTTGCATTCGAGATGCTCTACTCTTCTCACGACAAGGAATTATTACCACATAATTAACATAATTAATTAGATATGGGGACTGTCTAAGAAGTCTCTCAAAATTGGCCAAAAATCATTATTAAAACCATTTAATAACCTTGTTTAATTTTACGAAATTTAAATATTGTGTACTTAAAATACCAAACATAATTAAAGAATAAATATATGTAAGATATTCGTCAACTCTATTGTAGTTTTTCTAATTTAATATAATAAGTTTATGTTTGATCCCTATTTTTAAAATTTATTTTCAATTATATATTTTAGGTGATTGATAATTTTTATTGATTTTTCAATTACACATTTTATCAACTTTTATCAAAATCTTCTAAAAATTTAATTTTTATCTATACCAAACATGAGCTAAATATGTTCTAAATTTATTTATTTGTTCTGTTTCTTAGAAATAATAATATATTTTCAAAAGTTCATTTATTTCAGTATCTCGTGAAAATAATAGAACTTTTGAACAATAAGTAACATATTGTTAACACTTTACCCAAAAAGTATAATTCATCTCACCAATCTAATCTCCCATATCACCCAAAATCAAGTTTGATAACCCACTTCAAGTTCGCTCCCTTGGTCTCATTCTCGTTTCACCCATGCTCTTGCATTATCTGCCAACTCTAAGACAATGGGTTTGTGGTGGATTCTTCTTTGATTCTGAGTAATATATGTTGAACTGCATTAGTGCCATGAACTATAACTTTTGAACAAAGTGGTGGCAATACCCTATATCAATTGGTATAAGAGTTGGACGTCTCATGTTCGAGTCGATGCTAGAACATTTTCCGTGGTGTAGGTAGTTAATGCTGGAGCATACATGTTGGCCAAATGAAGTGGGTTTGAGTTGGATTCCCAAACTTAATTATGAGTAATATAGGGTGCACTTTATTAGTGTCATGAGTTATAACTTTTAGGTCAAGTAGTGGTAATACCATAAATTAACGCAAACCAGTAAAAAAAATACTTATTTTAAAATTTATTTTTTCACCTTATAATTTAAGCTCATGTTTGGTAGTGTTCAAATTTTTTTAAGTACTTATAAATTATTGATCTTATTAATCATAGATTTGGTAAAGATTTTTTTTTAATTATAAACAGTGGATCTACAAAGTGTGTAGATAAAAATTATGGGTCTTACAAAATATGTGTAGATAAAAATGATATTTGATTAACTTATAAGTATTTATAAATACTAACAAACATATTCTAAATATACAAATAATTATAAGTAAATAGTAAATTATAGATCATACTAAATATATATAAAAAAATATATTTTAATCAATTTAATTATCTTATATTATAATTCAAAACTTTGACAAACATGTTATAATATAAGTTACTTCAAAAATAAACATTTTAAACTTATCCTCAAAAGCTTTTAACAAGCCCCTCAAAAATAAAATAAAAATAAAAAAAGTGGAAATTGTGCACAAGTGTTGTGTCAAGGCAGTAACAGCTCACCACCACGTGGAGTGCTGAAAACCTGTGAATACACGAAAAGTACATTAACAAGAAACCCAACTTTATTAATTACGCAAGGCAGTACATTCACTTATTTTTCAGGGAAAAAGTAAAAAGTAATAAAATACAATTATTTAGAAAGATTCAAGAATCAATTGTCCGAATCTGACAAATGAATCCAATTCAAGACTTTTCCAAACCCACCCCCCCAAAATTAAAAATTCTATAAAATACACCCTTCGTGTAGATTAATAAAACTATGAAACTATGACGGAAAGATGACCACACTCTGTTTCCACACACATCTTCAACGTCTTGATTCTCTGTGGTTTTAATTAAAGACCCTTTCTTTCCGTGAGTGTATAGAAACACATATGTGCACACACATACGTACACGAACACACAAAGCAGAGTTGTTTCTCTCTTGTTTACAGTTCTTGATTTTGCGTGTGCTTACGGATAATTGTTGGAAAAAAAAAAGCATGAGGGGAGGAGGTGGGCAAGAAGAGGGTCAAATTGATCGGCTTCCAATTGATCTTCTGGCCCATATATTTTCTCTCATCACTTGCTTCAATGATTTGGCCCAGTAAGTTTTTCTTTTTTGTGAGGAAAAAACGAAAAACGAAAAATTTATGTTATTTTCTTGATTGAATTTGTGGTTATTATTATGCTTTGATGATTGATTTTTGTTTTGTTTTGTTTTGTTTTTGTGCTTTCCGTGTCTGATTAAATGCGTGTGTAGAGCGAGTGGTGTGTGCAGAAAATGGAGGCAAGGGGTGAAGGAATCGCTGGCGAGGAGGGAGAAACTGAGTTTTGCAGGCTGGAAAATGGATGATGAATCTGTTACTCGCCTCGTTCTTCATGCTTATGGACTCAAGGAGCTCTGCATGTATATATACTTACTTTCTCTCTATCTATGTGTGTGTTTATGAATACTGTGCACATCAATTGCAATGCAGGAGTATTGTTTTCTGGCATTTGTTTTTGGTCGACAAGAACATTCTTTCATAAATTTAGTATATACATCATTTTTATCCGCATGTTCTGTTTCATTCCGTAGGACCTATAATCTTTAAAAATTTTACCAAACATATCTAACACTTAGAGTGGAATCTTAAGGAGATTACACAGAATGAAATATCTGACCCATGCTTTGCTGGGGAAATCCACATCTGTTAAGGTCCATCGGGTGTGTTGAATCATGCTTAGTAAAAGCTTAACCTTTTAAATGAGATGTTAATACATGGTATTAGAGCACCCTTGCTCAAGTTTCGTTTCCATTCCTTTAGAAAAAATTAAACGTGTGAGGTCTTTGATAAAAAATATTAATATGCCTACATGTGAAGGGGCATGTTTTTTCTCTAATAACCTAAGCTTTTAGATGAAATAGTTGAGCAAGGCGTTCTCCTACACAAGATATTTAGGCGTTCTCCTACACGAGATATTTAGCAGGTGTACTAAATACATTTTCAGGGTAATATCGTTCTCCTACACGAGATATTTAGCAGGAGTACTAAATACATTTTCAGGGTAGTTGGGGGTAATAGGCTTTACTCTAACAAGTGTCTGTGCAAGATGTTGATTTTTACTTCGTATTAGGAACTTTGACTTCTTTCAAGATTGTAAATGTGATTATCAAAGGTATGCGTCTCAACTGCAGCCATGTGGAGGGTTGATTCAAAGGATTCTTTTTACTTCTAGGTGGGATGAGGGTGTAGGAGATTATTTTTTCTTTTAAATTATTTGAATGTATTTGAATTTGTAATGGAAGAAGTTACAATGATGTATAACTAAATTATATCTGGATGAAAAGGAAATGCTGGTTATGGGCAATGGGATATAAGAAATATAACTATTTGCACACAGGTCATAAGATGTGATTCTTTCTGCCTATACTGTTGTATACGGCTCATTCTTTTATTATCATTAGAAAATGAATCATACCATTTATCTGTTTGTTTAGCAGCAATTTGAGTAATTTTACTCCAATTATCCAGTTTTACAAGGTTTCCCAATGTATTTTATCTTCAGACCAAGGAGCCGTTGGGGTTGCCAAATAACAGATCATGGACTGCAACAATTGTCCAAGGCAAATTGTATCAGCAACTTGGTCTCGGTTTCCCTGTGGGGTTTAACTGGAATCACAGACAAAGGAGTTGTTCACCTGGTATGCAGTCATCATCGTCTCTTATAGTGCATTCTTAAAGTAACCAATTCCATTGCTATCATATGCTCTATCTGATGCCCTACAACATCAGCATTTTCTCATCTTTGTGTCATCTCTTAGGTAATAATTTAGTTTTTGAAATGCCAATGTGCTTTAATGGCATGTTTGGTAAGTATGATTGGATAGCGGTGGACAATATTAATAAAGAAAAATAAGCTTTTTTTTTTTTCATTCTACTATCCACTACTGCATACCAATCATGCACTAATTGTATTGGAGGTCATAATACAAGAACCTAGAAGCTCTTGCTGCTCTAAGACAAATTTTGTACAAGAGTTCTGTTATCTTGTTGTGTTCCTACTTTTCCTAAACGAATAATTTCTTTACCGGATATTCTTTTTCCTTTTTTTGCTGTCTTCAAAGAAATAAAGAAAATAAACATAATAACGATGAACTGATCAACATGTCAGCCAGTATGCAGTTTCCATACCTGTGGAGTAATAACTCTATCGGTGCATTAGGATTATGTCCTCTAAAAATGCATCAGAGAAAAATTGGCTACATGCTTTAGCCTGTCACATATCGTGCTCGTGCATCGTTATAATTGAACGTAAACGAAATTTTCGGTTCTGCAGTAGGCCATGCTTTTGTTGCCATCTATTTGGCTGTGATTTTGAGTATAAGGAACTATTTAATCTACTCAAGATTCCATCAGCACTTGTTTGATCGTTACAAAAATTATAGTGTCATTGTGTCATGTAGAACTTTTCTTCTATGGTTTGTCTTGTTTCTTTTCTATTACAAAGAGGCAGAGGAAGAGAGTTTTGACGATTCAATTCCCTCTTGTCTCGTTTTCAACTGTCTTGGGCTTTCAGAACAATATTGCAAACTGTTGTGTACATGAATTCAAATTTTGTCTAAATAAAAGCCTTCTCACATTTCATATGAATTCATCAAATTGCTTTTTTGATATTCAGAATCAGAATATTGTTTCATTAGCTTATATTTCCACAGATTTCAAGAGCTACTACTCTGCAACACCTGAATATAGGCGGTACATTTATCACGGATGCATCTTTGTTTGTAATTGCAGATAGCTGCCCACATCTGAAGGTTTGGCTTTTAATAACTTTAATTCATGTTTGGTAACGTAGATTGGACTGGGCCAGACATTATTAAAAAAGAAAAAGAAACTAAAATCTTTTCCATTGTATTGTCTAATCATGTCCAATACTGCGTATCACATGAGATTTTTTGTTTATACCAAATGTGATAAAATTGTATATCCAGACCATTGTTTTGTGGGGCTGTCGTCACGTAACCGAGGATGGGCTGCTTGTGCTGGTGAACAAATGTCGGAAACTTGAGTCGATCAATGTATGGGGTATGAGAGTTCCTCTGGACTGCTTCATTGGTCTGCTTACAATCAGTCCGGCTCTTCAAATACTACCCAAAGGAATGTTGTTAGATGTTGAAAGGGTTCCCATGCCTGTCTTTTTGAGGACTCGCTGTTGTTTGGACAGGAATACTATATGCTAGAGAGATTATTTCTCCTCACAGTTGTTACCAAAACACATTGTGTACAGATTGCTTGTGTCTGCATTTATCAATTCAATAAACTGGTGTCAATACCTTGATGTACAAATTATTTTTCCTTAAATTCATCAATGAAAAATTATGCCAACTTCGAAATTTATTGAGAACGAGGCTTAGTTTGTTGTTGCATACCTGCTTTAATGAAAAGTTTGCAGGTTTTCTGCATGTTCTTTTTGTGTTTACTCAACAATCCAATGATGGTTTTGCTTTCCAGTACTCTAAGAGACCAAGACTAGTGTTCTTTTTGTGTCTTGCTGTCCTAGGATGAGACTACATTACCATTATGTTTCGAACTAATTGAACTTGGATGGTTGGATGATTATTATTATTATTATTATTATTATTATTTTGATCCAGAAAATTGGCTGGCTTTATTTAAGGAAATTATCGAAGTTAGTCCCGGTAGTCCTTGATACATTAATAACAACAACGAATTAAGAATTCTAAGTAACTTTGGTGTTTTCCTTCCTACTACATTTATTAAACTAGTATACCTTTTTTTTTGCAGTGGAATCGACCGTAGAGAATTTTAATAGATTGAGGAGTTGAGAAGAATGAGAGAGAGAGAGTTTTGTTTGAGTGGAGTTTGATTTTGATGAATATGGAGAAAATATGGAGAAATTGAGAAATTGAGAGAGAGAGATGGATTTTGGTTTTAAAAAATGAAGACGTAATGATGGATTAAAGAAGATTTTTTTTTTGTGTCAGAAGTAGAAAGAAACCTTCCCTACGATCGATGATAATAAAAGCTCTAAATACGTAATTAGAGGCTATGTTTGTTATTTCAGTCTCTCTTGTAAGGACTACTCATCATGAAATATTCTCAACAAGCATAACCCTTTACTTTGTCTCTTATCTTACAATGACACTCAATAACAAATAAAACGTGAGTACTATGTTATCCTCTATTTGAAAGAAGATGTTGAAAATAGGGAAGTAGAATATTTGGTATATGTTAGTCAATTTAGCATGTACATCGTTTTCATTCGTTCTATTCACTATGTCATTCAAATTGCTTCTATAATAAAATGTCATTCAATTCGCTTCTATTCATCCACTTCTTTGCTACTTGCTTCATTCTAAGTGCAATATGTCTATATATCACGTTGTTGAAAGGTATCACAACCTTATATTAGTGAAATGTATATGTATATAGAAAATCGTTTCTCCTACCAATATATTTGAATGTGGGTATAAAGATTTTAAATATTTTTAAATATAGACCGTTAGATTAACTTCAATTAAGGGTCGTAATTATTTGTCATTTATTTCTCAAATTCATTGATAAGAGCAACGATCTTCATATGTATCTTAACTTTAGTAAAGTAAGCATCGTCCAAAACGCATCGTTTTGTCCTTCAATTTTTTTTTTAAAATTATTATGGATGGGACGCCGCCGTTTTGGACTTTTTTTTCTCCTCGAGTTATGTCGAGATTCTCAACACAATTGAAAACCACAATTTGGTTCTCATTTCTCATGTAATGGCCCATTTGTCATTTTGCAAGTTTTTTTTTCTCCCATATTATATTATAGCTCATTCATTCAATTTTTTCACTAATCTTTTTTTTTTTTTGTTATCTGAGGAATTTTTGTAAATGAATTTTTTTATTTTCTTTTCACTGTATAATTGTTCGATATTGTTCAATTTTAAAATGTCGACAATGTCGACACAATTGTGAAGCAATTTTTGGTTCCACCTTTTGGCCCATTTGCTCATTTTCCAAGTTTTCCCCTATGAACAGATTATTCATTTATTCAATTTTTCACCAATCTTTTTTTTATTTGATCTTGTAATAAGATCAAATTCTGTACACAATTAATTAATACTTAACTTTTACTCTATAATTGTTCTATTTTAGAACGTCAACAATATCGACAAAATGTAATTGTCGACAAATAAGATGATAAATACGAACCAATTGGTTCCCATTATTACAACAAATGGGCCTTGGCCCATATTGAATTTTTTCACTAATTCTTTTTATTTTTATTTGAGGTAGGTCCCACATGTAATTATTTGCTTTTATAGAACACCAATCTAGTCCCACCCGCTAAATATCCACAAATACATTTTCATACGCTAAAGATCCATTAATCTATTTTCAAAGTTGAACATCAAATTTCCAAACATTAAATCTAGTTATTACTCTTTCACCATCATTCTTAAATATTCTTCATTTCACTATTTAAATTAGCTAAAATAGGCTCATTTTTGTGAATGATTTTTTCATTTTTTATTGTATAATTGTTCAATTTTAAAATGTCTACGTGACATTCTCACAAATAATGGGAACAACAAATGGGCTTCATTTATTATTATTATTTTTCTTCTTTATTTAAGTGATGTCGACCAAATATTGTTGTTTTCGACAAACTTCACACACACACACACACACACACACACACTAGTTATGACACGTGCTTTGCACATTTGGTAGTTGTAATAGAATAACTATTGTAGTTTATAATTATTATACTTTAATATCTACATATGACAAATTCTAAATGTAGAATACGCAAATAATAAATATAAAATGGGTTTTTGAATGAAAGGGTTTTAATCTGTTCGCATTGGAAAGAAAAAAAAAAAATTGAAGGAAAAAAAAAAAAAAAAAAAAACCCTTGGCAGGCAAATGGGCCATTTGCTGAAATGTGGCTATCCCAAGGCAATGGCTACCTTTGTTAAGTTTCTCGACAATGGTCAACCATTCCTGGTAAATATATACAATATTTTTGTTTGTGTTGCAGTCTGATAATAAACCACGGGCGCATACTCAGAGCTATCACCAACATCATGAGGCGGGTTTACATAAAACCCGTCAATTGGTCTTCCGAACGAGGTACCTGGTGCAATGCGCGGATCTTCGGGCAATGTTCTAAATATATTTAACGGGCGCAATTCTCTGGACATATAGTTTTGATCAAAAGCCATAATTCAACTATATATTTTTTATCCCTTACGCCGCTTAAGAGATTGGAATTTTCAAAAATCAAGAGAACTGTTCGCAAATCATTAGCATATTAAACGGAAATTTAAGATAAATCAATCGGTCTATAAAAACATTAAATTAACAGGTAAGGAAAAAAAAAATACCAGATTTCAATAGTGATCTTTGAGACTGAAATAAATAAAGAGAAATGAGAGAGCGAGAAAACAAGACAAACATTTGAGTTGGCAAGCTTATCCGAGCCTCCGAGGACTCTATATATATTAATATGTATGTGTTCGTATATGAAGATTAAACACAAATCATGAAAAATTTTGTCTTCACGTATATATAATTATACAATTGGCAACCAAATTCCCATCATTTGTCGACAATGTCGACAATTCCATTGTGTCGACATTTTAAAATGGGACAAAATTGAACAATTATACAGTGAAACGAAAAGGAAAAAATCATTTACAAAAATTCATCAGATACAAAAAAGAAAAAGAAAAAAACATTGGTGAAAAAATTGAACCATGGGAACTCCCATTTTGCAAAATGGCAAATGGGCTAAGAAATGGGAACCAAATTATGTTTTCCAATTGTGTCGAGAATCTCGACAAAATTGGAGGAAAAAAAAAATTCAAAACGACGGCATAAGAAAATCATAGAAGTAAAATATTGAAATTCAAACGTGCTATTAAAAATAAAAGCAGAACCCATTAAAGTATGAATAACATAAACCAATTAAACACATAAGTTATACAAAATTTAAAAAAAAAAAATTTGAAAAAAAAAACTAAATACATGCTTCACAAAAATTTAAAACTAAGATTCATGAACATTAATATGAAACAACAAACCTTTGGCCCGAATTTTCCTCGGCAAAGTGATGTGTGGCACTTGAAAAATCTATTTTATTGTGTAGATAATAACGGATTGTGTAGAATATGCTTATTACAAGATCAAATACAAGAAAAAAAGATTAGTAAAAAAAATTGAATGAATGAGACTGTAATATATTTGGAGGAGAAAACGAAAACAAAAACAAAAACAAATCTTGCAAAATGGACAAGAACAAAAGCCATTTGCTGACATGAGAAATGAGAACAATATTTTGGTTCTCAATTGTGTCGAGAATCTCGACATAATTAAGAACAAAAAAGAAGAAAGAAATTAAAAAGAAAAATTAAGAAATATTTTTCTTTCTTTTTTTTTTTGTAAAAGCCCATTTGCTTGGCATGGAAATTGGGAAATGGTTCCTAGTGCAACTGTAAGGCCCCGTTCTCTTTGCTGTTTTCAAGCTGTTTTTAGTTTCAATTTTGCAAAACACCCAAAACTTGTTTACTTTGATATTTTCGAAAACGCATTTTGAAAAACAAACTTAAATGTATAACATAAAACTGAAAATGACTTTTTCTTGTTTTGGCTGTTTTCAATAAAATAATCCCAAAACGCGGAAAACACGCAGAGGAAATTCCCCAAATTGAAAACACATTGTTCCTTTCCCCAATTGTAAAATCAAACCCAGTTTCCGCACCCAATTCACCATCTCCACCAAAAGAAATTCATCCCATCTTTCGCACCCATGGAGAATAAAGTAAAACGTCTGTGAACGAGACTCTCAAGCGCCCAAGATACGCTCCCTGCGTTCCAAGATCTGCGAACCTTAAACATCTGCTCCGGCGTTCACTCTCCTTGAATATAGGTATTTTTATGGGTTGGCCAAATTTTTTGTGGACAAAAGATTTTCAAATTTTGGAGTTTATGTGGATGAGTGTTCAATCTGCATGCGATTCGTTTGGTATCGTTTGTAGAGTTAAGAATATTATGCTAGGCTTTTTCGGACTCATTTTTTCCAACAAAGACTTTTCAGCTTTTTGTTTTATATGTAGTTATGGGTTTTAATTATCAACAAGAAGGCTGTCCGAATTTTTTGTAGGTTGTCCGATTTTTTTGGTGGAAATGCCTTTGTGGGTTATTCGAATTTTTTGACAACTCCAGATTCGACAAAATGAAGATTAGTTTGCATATAAATTGAGAAATGCATTCATCTATGCTGAACAAGGAACTTATAGGCGCTTTGTGATTTTTCTTATAAACATGTCAAACTACAAACCATTTCCAGTTTTCAATTGAGTTTTTATTGATGTCGGAAATCATACATGATTCAGAAAAACTTGTCCAAGAAAATCTGAATGTGAGTTTGGACATCAACATCAACAATTAGTATGAGGAAAATGGAAGCTTTGAGATCTCTGTTTTACCCAACAACCCGTAATTGTATAGTTCAATCAATCTCATTTCACTTGTGTGTCTCATCCTTAAGTGCCGAAGTAAAGTTTGCTCTAATTCCTAAGTAGGAAAAACAAATGCAATATTTTGAATTGTTACCCTTGCAATGTGTACAAGCCATTGCTTCTTGTCGCTTTCATTATCACAAGTTGCTCCTTTAGACACATTCAGAACCAGATCCAGTTCTTTAAACATATAACTAGAAGCCTCTAACATCCCTAAAGATATTAGGTTCATTTTCAACTCATGAACATACCTTACTTCTCGTATTCGTATTCTTTCCACACCATGAGCCATCTTGATCTTGACATTGCCTTTTTCCACACATAACATTAGACATTGTTTTCCAATAACACTTTGCCATCATTGATTTCAGAAAATGAGACAAAACCAATGCTTGTCTGGGCCCATTTGGAATAAGTTCACGAATCAAGAGCCACTCTATATAAGCCTTTCTTCTTTCTCTCTTGGCAATCCTTAATTCTTCAAGTGTGCTTCTTTATAACAAAATCAGCACTTGTTCTTGGATTGTGATTTGGATCTTGGTCTGTTCTTGTTCTTAAAATTCCTCATTTATGGCCTTGATTACTCCAATGTTTAGTCCATCTGCAATACCCAATCCATTGTTCTTTATCTTTCTTTTTATTTACTTTGAATTTCATTGAGGCCTTCACCTTTAGTATGTGAGATTGAACATCAACAATTAGACTGGACTTGTTTGGTCATCTTTAACGTACGTTGTATCTTATAAACGCCCATTTTGTGGTGTTTTTTAAATATTTGTCCTCAACCATCTCGTCCTCCCGTGTGTGATGAATTTCCTAAGTTCTTCTAAGAAAAATATTTCTGGAATTTATTGGCAATGTCACATAGTTAATATCCTTACCTTAGAGTGCTCTGTAATTTTTTCAAAATTTTTGTAAAATTCTTTGAATAACCCCTTGTCATAAAAGGAGTGGTTAGCATGCTAATTATATTTTAAAAAGACATTAACCTCGTACATAATTGTGTGGTTTTATTTATATTTTCTTATTAGAATGACCAGCTTTTATGGGATAGTGAAAACTTTTATATAATTCTTAACATTTTGGATTATATGATTGATTAGTATAAATCTCCTAATCGCATATTCGTGAAAGTACAATGTGTCCAAATTTTAACATATGTATTTTTGTACAAAATAGTGGTAAGCAATGAAAATGTTTGATTTCAATCGTTGGTTGTTAGCATAAAATAATACATATATTTTCCAATTTCTCAAGTCTTTATCCCGCTTGAGCCTAATAAATGAAAGAATCTTGCTTTGTTGGTAAATTATTGACATGCGAGAAGACGGTTTGTCTCTTTGGACATTTAAGAATTTTTTATTTTCTATTTAATTAAATAAAATAAATCAATCAAAGTTCTGCTAGAAGCCACCTTTATTATTAGATCAAGGATATCTTACCTTCGATCCAATGATTTAGTGGGATATATATTTTTTTTTTTTTTTTTTTTTTTGGCTCTTGAGAATGCCCGTCATCTTTCAAGTTGGATCGATCACTCTCTCGATAAGTTTACACTCATATTTGAATGTCGTTTATTAATTTCTCTAAATTTTGTTAATGTCACATGTAATTTGCGGACGTGTTTGCACTCCACTCCCACTTCTCACTTTTTGTATATCTTGTTTCAAGTATATATTGGTATGTAAAGTTTGTAATGTATTAATGTGGCACAAGCTACCCATGGTTTTCTTATGTACAGAATCTGTACCTATCAATTAAAATCACGTAGAGGTCCCTGGTTTAAGTTTTGATTCTTAATTACAAATATATTCCAACTATATATTAATGTATAATATTTTCACTATGCCACGGTATGTTGTGCATTTTTGGAAAATTAGTTGCCGTGCAATCTGCTTTTGTGTCATTTCTCAAGCGTGCTTCATTCTTCTTGGTTAAATTTAAAATTGTAGTTGGATTAAGAAACATGCATTTCTACATAATGGGCATGCTTTGTGATATTTATTACTTATCATGAATAGAAAACATGGGTGATCACATAGGTAAGACTAAGGAACCAATGTCATGGTCCGATGAGAATGAACACGCTTTTATCGGGATATTTTATGACAATGTGAAATCAGGAAAATTACAATGTTCTACTTTCACGAAAGATGAATGGGGCAAGATCAATAAAGACATGGTTGTTGTCACGAAATCGGATTATGGGGTAGAGAGATTGAAGGGTAAGTGGAACCGTTTACATAAAGTGCATCGCTTGTTCTCTGAACTTTTAGGGCATACAGGTGTTACATGGGATCCAAATACCAACCAAGTCAATGCTGCAGAGGAAGTTTGACAACATTTTTATTTGGCGGGACTACAACTACTGGTGGTTTAGGCAATGCTTCCACTCAGCTTCCGCCAATATCAGACGAGGAAAGGCAACTAGAAGATGATTTTTTGAGCAGGGGAGTGCATGTGCACTTGGAAAATGATGATGATGATGAAATTACAAATACTCGTCACCGCGATGATGGTACATCTAATGAACGCCGACGTAAAGAACCCAAGATAAGTAAAAGTGGAAAACTTAAGACATGTATGGCGGTGGTCATCAACAATTAGTATGAGGAACGATGAAACTGAACTTAAGACGCTTTACCTGAAAGAAAAGCTTGCACGCATCCAAGGAAAATCATCTAATCAATCAGGGGTTAGTGAAGCCACTAGCTCGGATCCTTATTCAAATATGGTATGCCTGAACATCCTAAACAACATGGAAGGGGTCTCTAATGAGGTTTATATGAAAGCAATAAAGGCTTTTAAGGATCCAGATTTCGGGATGTCATTTGTGATGATGCCAGAAATTAGGAGATGACCTATCTTAGAACTTCTTTGATTCGCTTGATTGTAATGTAGGACTGTTTGTATGTTGAATTTCTAATAGAGGAATGTTTTATATATATATATATATATGTTGATTTGCTTGTTTGGTTTTAATCGATGTGTTGGAATTTGAAAATGGTAGTACCTTTTTAAGTATGATAATTATATTTGTTTGCGTATTAATATTACTAGTGATTGATGTGGATTATGATGCTTAGTTTTGCATATGTTTATGTAGAGGGATGTCTGCTGATTCAGGTTCGGTTCATTATTTGAGTGACGATGATTTTTTGTGGACAGATGATTTCGATGCGACTTTTGGAGATATATTGATGCTTAGTTATTTTGCTGCTAACGAAAGAAGTATTATGGACAGGTTACCTTGTAGAACATCGTTTCTTACTGGAAAGATGTACATACTCAAAATTTTGAATGGACATCCAACTGTGTGTCATAATATTTTTCATATGCAGAAACGTGTTTTTATGAATTTTTGTGATACTTTGAAAGAGAAGGGGTTGTTGACAGATGGAAAAAAAGTGAGCGTTGAGGAGGGTGTTGCAATGTTTCTGATGATTATAGGGCACACTACACGATATAGTGTTATTGGTGATCGATTTCAACATTTCAACAATACAATATCAAAATGATTTAAACGAGTTTTACGGGTTGTTTGTTCATTGGGTACAGAGATAATCCACCCTACAAATCGAGATGTTGTACATGAGTGCTTGTTGCGCAAATATCCTTACTTTAAGGATTGTCTAGGTGCAATAGATGGAACACATGTATCAGCTTGGGCACCTGCATCGAGACAAACATCTTTTCGTGAAAGAAAAACAAATATAACACAAAATGTGATGTTAGCATGTGATTTTGATATGAAATTCATATTTGTGTATGCTGGATGGGAAGGTACTGCTAATGATTCGCGAGTATTTATTGACGCAGTTACAAGAACAGCAAACAACTTTCCAATGCCACGGGGAGGTATATTCGAATACTTCAATTTTTTTGTCAAATATTTTCATAGTATTATAGTCGTAAATTATAGTTCTTTTGCAAATCATTTTTACCTTGTTGATTCTGGCTATCCAAACATGCCTGGATTTCTTGCTCCTTATCGAGGTCGAAGATATCATTTACATGATTATAGTGGACGCGGAAGACCGCGTGGAAAAGAAGAGTTGTTTAACTATAGACATTCATCGTGTCGAAATATAATTGAACGTTGTATTGGAGTGTTAAATGCAAGATTTCCTATTTTGAAATTAATTACCAATTATCCACTAAGTAGGCGAATACAAATCCCTATTGCATGTTGCACAATACATAATTTCATTCGCCAAGAACACGCTTTGGATAGTCTTTTTGCTTAATATTCATCAGAGAATATGGTATTTGAAGATGTGCTGGAGTCCGTCAAGATCATGAAGTCATACAATTTGATGCTAGTCAAAGACAAGTCAGAGATCAAATTGCTACACAAATGTGGAATGACTACTCAATGACTTATACATGATTATGTAGATGTCATTTTATTGTTTTAATTTTCCAAATGTGTTATTTTTACCATTAATATGTAAGCTTGTAATCTTAATTATCTTTCTATTTAATTGTTTCAGGTAATCTTATCACACAATCACATTATGGAATTCTCAATCCACGTTAAATCATTAATTATAATATTTTATTGACAAGTCAATTTATTCTTATTTGTTAGTATTTAATTTTTGTAGCAGAATTTTTTTTGTAAAATTCACCAACTGTAAAATATATATATTACTTAATAAATAGTAAAATGTATATATTATTTGATGATAAATTAGTAGTAAATTATTTTACTTTATTGAATAATCAAATTTAATGAATAAAATAATATAAAACGATTTCTCAAAATTTCTAACAGAACATGTTTTCTAGTTTTCTATTTTCATAAACAATTTTTCCAAATGACAAACCAAACGTTTTTCAAAGAATATTAAAATAGACTCTCAAAACAGAACGAAAATGAATTCAAAATTCAAAACTAAAAACCCAAACGCAAAGAGAAGAAAATGACCCTAAGATTTTCGATCCAAAAAAAAAAAAATGTAACCCTTGTCAAGATTCTCGACACAATTGGAAAAAAAAAAAAAAGAAGTGTAGAATGTCTCATTTGCTGGTACGAAAAAATGTAGATAAAAAGTAAGATATAAACGTGAAAAAGCAGGTCCCAGATCACAAAAAAAAAAAAAAAAAAAAGAATAAATTGTCCATTTTGTCGAGAAACTCTTCCTTCCCCATTAGGCCCATTTTATCACAATCTTAGTGAGTTTATGCTAAAAAATCAGTGTTCTAAAAAGTGCGCCTAGACGCTTCGCGTGACCTCCACGCTTCGCTTAGGTCCTAGGCACGCGCTTTTTTAGTCAACTATATTTTTAACTAAAAAGTTCGTTTCTAGCCTCGCCTAGGCTCGCTTAGGTGTGCGCTTTTTAGTTAAATTTTTTTTTTATCTTTTTTTTAATATTTAAAATAATATTAAAAATAAAAAAAACATTTTTTCACGCCTCGCTCACGCCTCATCCTCGCCTAAACCTATAAAATTTGAATCTTAGCCTCTTTACACTTTTTAAGAACCTTACAAAAACACATATATGTATGTATTCACCTTCATTCTTATAATTAATTTTTTTCCATCATATCTCTTTTGTTCTTCAAATTAAAATTTCAAATTCATCGCATTTTTCTTCATCTCCTACACTATTCTCAAAATTTATTTTTTTCCTATTTCAAATTCCTCTCTTCAAATCAAATTTTTAAATCCACTTTATTGTTCATATGCCATTTATTTGAATTCCCATTGAATATGAATATTAGCCCGTAGTTAATTTCAATACAAAAAAGCGGTATATGGTAGTAAGAGAAAAGATCTGGACCCCGAATCGGGGTCCAGATCATCTTCCCCGAATGGCTGCGTGTTTGACACGCAGCCATTCAACAAAATGACCCCAAAAGCCCACCCCTTCTGCCAAAAACAGCACCCCCTCTCACCTCTCCCCTCTCCCCTCTGTAAAACCAACAAACACACCCCCCCACCGCCTTTATTTAATTCCACCCCAACTTTAACCCTCACCCCCACTTTTTTCAATCACTCACCCATTTATTTATCACCAAATTTTACATTCACATTATTAATATAATTAAATTTATTAAATTAAAAATAATTTTTTATTATTATATTCATTGTATTTGTTTTAAAAAATATAATAAATAATAATATTTATTGAGTTAAATATTATTTATATCATATAATAAATAATATAGTTAACGTTAATTTTATTATTAAGATTATAGTGATACTAATTAATTTGTTTATATTTGAGTAACAAATTAATCTGCACGCCTCATCGATGATTCGAATTCTCGACCAGGCGTGGGGAAATGATCTTCGATAATCGACGAGAACATATACATTATCACCACTCTTAAATTCCATTCCTACAAAAATGTAACGAAATAAAATACATCATTTATACGTATAAATAAAAAAAATTAAAAATTATTAATAATGTTACAAATAACTTGCAAATTAAAATAAATCTGTACAAATAAACGAAAATAAAAATAAATTAATAATTTATTACTAAACTTTGAAAAAAATATGAAAACAATAAGTGAGAGACAAATTTGGTAAAATAAATTTAGAACAAAAGTCATTGGAAACGTTTGATGTTGATCAAATTTGGGTAAGAAAGTAAATAAAACGATTGAGTTGGCTAAATTTCAATAAAAATATATATTCTAATGAGAAGGAAAAATATGTATTCTAATGAGGAAAAGGAAAAAAATGTATTTTGATGAGAAAAATTATTTCGTTTAGTGGTGTATAAAATAAGTGGAAAACGAATAAATGAAATGGATTTTTGTTTTTGGGGTTGGGGTGGGGTGGGGGTGCTAAATTAAATTGGGGGTAAAAGTAAAAGTTTGGTTGAGGGGGGCGCTGTTTTCCAAGCTGGGCTGGGTGGTGCCTGACATTTGCAGAGGGGAGGGAGGTGAGGGAGGAGAGGGAAGGAGGGGTGGGGGAGAGGCGCTGTACTTTAATTTTTTGTCGAATGGCCGCGTGACACGCGGCTATCTGGGAAGCTTTCTGGACCCCGATTCGGGGTCCAGATCTTTCTCATGGTAGTAAAACTCAAACTGCTACATTTTCCATCGCAAATCAATTACCCTGAAACGGACCCAACAGAGAGAAACGAGTGGCAAAACGGAAGCCGAAGGATATGAAGGTGGGTGGAGGAGTAGTGTTCGGAGTCCCACGCGCCGCCGCTTTTCCGACGGTTCTCTTTAGCCGCCGCAGACCTGCTGTTCGATGCTACTCTTCTTCTTCTCCTGGTACACTAACTACACGTTTTCGACTTATCTCTCAATTCGTGCATATAGAGTTACTATTTACTATTGACGCAGACACTCAGTAATGGGAATAATGGTTTTGGTATTGGAATGCAGACCACGTATCGTTTATCAAAGATGTAGCTGTTACTCAACCTCCGGAGCATTTGAATCATCTATTGAAAATGCTTCAGGTCAGAGGTAAGCCATAAAATTTTCTCCCATTGTATCTGCTTAGGAATGTAGAATCAGAAACAAAATTATTTATTTAAATTATGTTTTCAGCACATCGACTCCATATTACTTTTTTCACCAATGGCCTTGTATAATTTTTATAATTGGGCGGACGGCAAGACTTGATGCTCTAATATCATGTAGAACTATCTTAAGTTTCTAGACGAGCTGGTTCAACAAGGGGAGCACTTTAATGATAGTTTTCAAGAGGTCTGAAAAATGGAATAAATTGGCAGTGTTTTTATTTCCTCAGAAAATTTGGGATATTGTGTGAGGGAATAATTTTGCTAAGATGATCTTCCTTTGTTCTTATTATTAGATGGAAACATGAGCCTTTCGTTTCCCACATTGGGTGATATTGATTCTTGATTGATTCTACCATCTTTGTTGATTTTGCTTGCATTAAATATGATGAGGGACAACTTTGGATTTCAGCAACACAATTACCACTAGAAAACCTAGGAAAATAGGTGCAGTGAAGTCGGTGATCTGTCAAGGACACAACAAGCACGTTCTTGTGAATTCATGAATAAGGATATCCCAAAATCAATTTTATTAGTATGGCAATTTTTGGGCAATCTCCTAGTAATATCTGCATCACTTGTACCATTTGTCCATATGAGCCACCTAAACTAAATATTTTCTATCAATAACCTTTATTTGAAAATTAAAAATGAAAAATAAAAACATTGCAAGGCTAGAGACCAAACACTCTGTACCTATTTGATAATAAGAACCTTTTGAAATTGTGTGTAAATTGAACCACTCAAAACTGCAAATTTGGGGCTATTGATGGAAATATACCTGGCATCAATATGAATGGTACCTTCAAATGTACAAGTCTCTAATACATTATTGCATTGCTTCAAATGTATGAATAAAATGTATTACCAATACAAATTGAACTGCTCATAACTTAAAGGTGTACCAGTCCAGAGAAAGACCGTAGGAACAGTCAATAAAATTGGAACTAATGGATAAAATCAAATAGTCAATGGTACTAGGTACATGAACTGAAACTTCAAAAGTGTGAATCCTAAATAGAAACGAACTATTCCTCAATAGATTCAGAGTAAATGTAGGAATCGTTGATGCAAATAATGTAACTTGAAAGTTGAAACATTCAAATGTACAAGTCTAAAAAAAACCTGCATCAATCACTTGTAATATTGAACCTTTTCAATCACTTGTAATATTGAACCTTTTCAATCCCTTGCACATACTTCTTTACCATTCAGTCTAACAACAAATGAAAAGAAATCAGTAAAAAATAAAAAGAAAAAAAGAAGGAGATAGTGGTGAACGCACAAGTTAGTTTGTTTCTACATGTGCACTTGGAATGAATGTTGCATTTGGGTATGTTAGTAGTTTATGTAAGTTAGAACTCGGGGAGGCAAACAGGCAGATTGGCTTGGATCTAGGCAGGATGAAAACAAGTTCAGCTAAAATGGGATGCGACCAGTCAATCCATTTTCAGGAAGGTTGAAAATGGATTTTAGTCAACAACTGAACCCAAATTTTTAACTTCAGATTGGGTAATCTTAAGGGTAATATGCTTTTGGGAAAAGATCTAGTTTGCTTACCACACACAAAGAAATATCCCAATTGATCTTCTTTCTCTCACATGGCGTTATTTGGTCTGTAAGCCTTGACCCACCAGTAGATATGGCTGCCAAAGTGAACATCAAATTCCAGCTTTCAACTTCCCAGTTACCAATATTGAAACGGACACTCTTTCAATGACACTAGCATTTACACATCTGGGGCAAAACTCAGTGGAACCCTCATCCAAAGCAAATCCACATCCAATCCATTCATCGGTTTGTTATTTCAAACCCTACCCATTTTTGGCCAGCACTGTTAATCATTCACCCAAGCCCAATCCATCATATTTTGTTCAGATCCAGATGGTTTTAAACCCATATTGTATGAGACCCAACAATCTCCTCTCTCTCTCTCTCACACACACATACACATGGAACATGGAAACACATCAATGCAACCTTAGATCAAGAAATCCGAAGTTGCCAAGGATTTAGTTGAATTGCAGTACTTGATTTTAACAAAAGCCGAGAAGGCTAGAAATAGATTTCTAGTGTCAATATGATTTACAGCACATAACAGCTGAAAATGTGCTTGACCTTTTATTGCAGGGGCTAAAATCTCAATTCCTGAAAAGAAACACAAGCAAGAGAATATCCGAAAATATTAAGCATTTAACTCATTGTCTCTTGTATGTTGCAACACTTAATATGGGCGCATACGTGACCTTATGATAGACAAAGTCGTTGCTCAAACATCGCGACAAGAGGACAAATATTATGACTAGACTATAAAGTAAACAAAGGTAAGCATCTTAAAAATATCATATCCTAGTTTAGACTTAGTAGTTAAGTAAACACTATTTTCATAGACAACAAATTGTTAAGAAAGCTACCCCTAGCTTTTATTACATCACACACATTTACATACTAAATAACAGTGGGATGTGCTAGGTAACTGTGGTGGCTTTGGTGCTTGAGGTGACTTACATATAGCTGGTGCCTTTGAACTTTGAAGATATACTGACAGTAGGATATGGATGGGATAAAGCTTAAAAGATGACTTTTTTTTTTTTTTGTTTCAATTTTCATGTCATCTGTCCTGTACGGGAAGTTGTCGTCTTAATAATTTTACGCAGTTCCTTCCCATTAATTATCTCAGAATATAAGTGGACATATTTTTTGAGATCCTCCAACTCCAAGTGCTTTGCCCCTAGTTATCTAAGAAATCTAATGTGGATGTCATCGAGGTATCTAATGTCTATTCACTGAGTCCTCTTTTTACTGTTGAGTTAAGGTTAATTGAGTCAAGTGTTTTTCATCTCCCATCCACACATTGCTTGATGTAATGATGATGACACGGCCTTCTGCCCTATGGAGTAATCTGTTCAGAAATAGGAACATTTACGGTCATTTTGGTTTTCATAGTTCAGTGGCCCATATGAACTTTTTATATTTCTTTGTAACAGGTGACCAAATAGTTTCTCCTGGGGCTAAGCAAGGGCTGCTTCCTCTTGTCATTCCTCTATCCAAAAATAATTCAGGTGTTTTAACGTGGTTATCTATTTGAGGCTAAAGTGTTTGTTGAAATCTCCTATCTTCATTGATGATTTTATTGATTATAGGTTCTGTAACTGCATTATTACGATGGCCAACTGCTCCAGCTGGGTACTCCCTATCATTGCTGACAAAATTGTTTTGGAGTTTTCTGTTGTTTAATCTCTCCCGATGTACACAGGATGGAGATGCCAGTGGTGGAGGTTCGCAAGTATGGAGTGTGGCTTTTGGCTAAGAATGTAAGCTGCATATGTTCTTCTATCACTTCAGGGGTAGATTTTGTTTGATAAAATTGGGTTGTAGAGATGGATTGTAGCATTTACTGCTCGTATGTGTTTACGTAAATGTGTGTATTCTCACTATATCTTTCCACTTCATCTAATTACAGGTAGATCAATATATCCACAGAATCTTGGTGGAAGAAGACATCAAGAGTTCCCAGGAAAAGAATGACGAGTTATTTTATGCTTCAGCTGATGCTGGAGAGAAGCTTTATAAGAAGGGTGATTTTGCTGCATCTCAGATTTCGAGTATAGAAATCTATCTTCTGAAAAAGGTAGCAAAAGGGCATTTTCTATTTATAATAATCTTGTTTGACTTGACAAAATTGCTTAGTTTTTTTGCAGGTCGGCTTGTTTCCAGATGTTATAGAACGCAAAGTTGGGCAGCATTTTGATAAAGGGGACCAGGTAAGTTGGTTAAGAATTTTTCTCTGCGCAATGTGGCTTTATTTACTCTCAAGTGATACATGCATGCTGGTGGAAGGTTTCAGCTCTGATAACTGGGGAATTCTATACAAAAAAGGAGCATTTTCCAGGATTTGGTCGTCCTTTTGTCTTCAATGCTGAAGTTCTACTGAAGTTTGTATTCCCATCTTTAGCCTGTATTGGTATATTATTATACCGTGTACACTGCATAGTAAACATTTGTGCCTTTTGTAGAGTTGGACGAAATGCAGAAGCAAAAGATGCTGCAAGGGTGGCTTTGAAATCACCATGGTGGACTTTGGGATGCGAGTACCAGGTGTTTGTCCCTAGAGCATTCCGTTATAATTTCACTATCATTATGCATGTTGTCCATTATTTATGTTATTTTGCTTAATTGTATTTAGGAAGTTGCTAACATGGCTCAATGGGAGGACGAACAAATTGAGTACATTAAAGAGAAGGTGACTGAGGAGGGAAGGCAAGAAGATCTAAAGAAAGGGAAGGAACCTGCTCAGGTTTGACCATAAATATATGATTCATTATGAGTTTGTAGACCGTGTTCCAATACCGAAGGAGTCGTGTTCTCAGCCTTCCCACGACCTCCACGCAAACAATGTTGTCTCTGTGTCTCTCACGCACCGACCAACTTATTTGCAGGTCGCATTAGATGAAGCAGCTTTTTTGTTGGATCTAGCATCTGTGGAAGGTATGTGGGACGACTGCCTGGTGAGGATTGCTGAATGTTACAAGGTGGGTGGGCTGCATGATATTGCCAAGTTTTTAGTTTACCGAGACTAATATTGAATATGTGCTTGAAATTTCATGGCCTACTGACATTTTTTAATCTTGTTTTGGCTATAGCCTGAAATTTTGGAAAGGATGCTCATTATTCATTAACCAACTCTTTTAACATGTTTGAAACATAAATGACCAAAATTCTCCACTACCCAACTCTCTATCCCCTTGTGCATGTATTGTACCGAGCACTGTTTCTACAACGATTTTGGAGTTTCCCAACTTTATTGGGCCCGATGAGACCTGTACACAAATATTAGTGGTGTCAAAGTGAGCTAGACCGTCCAAATTTTAAAAAGCCTGACACTGGGCAGGGTTGTAGGCTAGCGTGCCTTGTTGTTACTAGGGAAAATTACGTAAACACGCTATAATGGGTTTGTGAATTGAAAAACACATTATTTCTTGAAATACTTGGCAAGTACTACCTAGAAAACAATTTACTGCAAAAGTACGCCACATTAATGATTGAAAACACGTTATTCTTACGAAATGTATGGATAAAATTTAAGCTTCGCCAAACAAGTGCTTAATTAACAATTACAATCCAAAACCGTTACCTTTCAAATCCCGCTCTATCTGCTAGTAACAATAATCTGAATTTTCAAAAACTACCACATAATACTTTGAATTTAGATATTATAATAATTAATTAAGCTTTTTTTTTTTTCAAGATTACATGCTCTGTTATGATTTTTAAATTTTTTGTTGTTCCTAGTATGTAAATAAGTTGCTAATGATACATAGAGTATTATTTTTCTGTTCATGTTAAGTGCTGAGGTTGCAGGTCTATTGTTTCTATGTTTTTGTTATCTATAGGATAAATTATACTAATAATTCGTATTCTTTTAATTTTGTAACAATATTATCTTCATTCAATTTTATTTGCATATATCATCCCCTATTCTTTCATTAATTCGCATAGATAGTTTATTTGGACAATTTTACCCCCGACTTAAATAAAGTAAAAAAATTGTAGTTTGAAGTTTCTAACCTTTTTAAAAGTATAAATAAAGTATAAACATTTTATTTTTATAAATTAAAAGAAATAAAAAAAGGTCAAGATTTAGGGCTTTTTGGTTGATTATGGATATCCCATGGCCATTTTAAAGAGGAGTGGATGCTTTGGGGGCAGAACCCATTTCTTCATTCTTGACTTCGTCCTAACTGCTATGTAGACCTCTATTGCAATTTTCACAGTTTTTTTTTTTATTCTTGTTCTTTTTTTTAATATAAGGGAGCTAGTTTTTGTGCAAACCAAAGAGATGTCCTTCTTGATTTTTGCACGACTGTGGGGATTTCTCCCTCCGGTTGTCCTGTTGGAAGGTATGGTGGGTGAGGTGGAGAAGATAACATTTTTTGTTTGTTTGTTTTTTTTATTATTTAAATAATAGAATGTGAATAGACTATTTTGTTTTTGTTAAATTGGTTAAATTTAGATCACGGATTTGATTTTTTTGTCAATTAACAGACTCTAGACAAAATATGTCTAGACTTTAAATGTTTTTTCGGTGGACCCAATTAGAAGGTTTGAGACTTGATGATATATTTTTTATTATTTTAAGTGAAAATGTGTTAAAAAAACAAAAAATTTAGGATTTATTTACACTTTCGAAAGGTTAGGGTCCTCAATTTCAATTTTTTCATGATATTTTCATTTTCTGTTATTTTAATTTATTTAAGCTAAGGACAAAATTTTTAAAAGATCATTTGGAGGATCATCTGTGCGAATTAATGAAATAATGATGACGATATCTGCTAATAAAATTGAATATAATGACATTGTTACAAAGTTGAAAGAATAAGAGACTATGAATGTAATTTATTTTTATTTATATTTGAAAAATTTACGCAAATGGTCTCTAACGTATGACAATAGTGCGCAAATGGTCCCTAGACTTTAAATATCTTTTCTGTGGACATAATTAGAAGGTTTGAGACTTGATAACATATTTTTTATTATTTTAAGTGAAAATGTGTAGTAAAAAAAAAAAAAATTTAGGATTTATTTACACTTTTGAAAGGTTAGGGTCCTCAATTTCAAAATTTTCATGATATTTTCATTTTTTGTTATTTTAATTTATTTAAGCTAAGAGCAAAATTGTTAAAAGACTATTTGGGGGGACCATCTGTTAGAATTAATGAAATGATGATGACGATATCTATTAATAAAATTGAATATGATGGCATTGTTACAAAGTTGAAAGAATGGAGACTGTGAATGTAATTTATCCTTATTTATATTTGGGAAATTGACGCAAATGGTCCCTAACCTTTCATTTTTGGTAGAGTGGTTCTTAACCTATTCTATTTAGGTGTCACAATTGGTCTTTTTGGACATATTATGTTTAAAAGTTTTATTAGTTGCGCGAGTGAGTTAAACTTTCATTTTTTTTTGTTTTTATTAAAGGGGTAAAATCATCAATTCCTGCACCAGTTCTTCATCTTATTTCTGAATCTTCCATCCCAACCATTTAGCCAAATTTAGCATCTCGCCCTTCAGAATATGATAAATTTCATGATGGATCTTAATATGAACTGCAAGTTTTCCTCTTGGAACGGTGAGCTGAGAAAGAATGGCAATATCGGAGATATATGTCTGGTGGTGTTTTGGGATGGAGGAAACTAAGAGACATAGCATTCAAGGCATCGAGGAGAGGTAATCAGCACTAGTTCCAGTTGCAAGTGGAGATGGTAATGCTTTTTAGGCTTTGAATATGTGCCCCAATTGTAAGACATCTTATTACTTTAGGCCATACAAGATGTCGTCTATTTAGGGAAGTTTCATTGAGATTGAGACTATGAACAGCAAGAATTCAAATTCAGACAGAAATTGGCGGAAGCTGAAGATTATGGGAAGAGGATTTGAGCATCTTTTTGGGAGACCTTGAAGTCATATGGCAGTGAGCCATCAGAGAACTGGACTCCTCATGCACCGCCATCTGGAAATGGTGTGGCAGTGCATACACCACTTGGACCTCCTTTTGCTCCTGGCCTCGATCTGATTTGGGCATCAAGTAATGGGGACAGTGGTGGCGGTGAAAATATCGGTCGCAGTGGTGGTAATAATGTAGAGAAAAGCAGCTGGGTGGGTCTAATCTGGGTAAAATTTTACCTATGCCAATGGAGATCTGCAAGGGACTTGACAAGTTTGTCATCGGCCTGGAACACGCTAAAAAGGTCCTCACATTGTTGCTCAATCTGTACATTCATTAATTGATTATGCATACAACTCTATTTGTTTGGTTGCATCCATGGGAAGTTGAAAGAAAGAAATGAAATTTCACTTGACAAATTTAACCCCACCAATAAAAATAATAAAATGAAAATTTAACTCACTCGCGTAACTAACGAAATTTTTAAACGGAATCTGTCAAAAAGATCAATTGCGCACCTAAATGGATATGTTATGGACCACTCCACTAAAAATGAAAGGTTAAGGACTATTTGCGCACTGTCATACGTTAGAGACCATTTGCGCCAATTTCCCTTTATATTTGAACCAAGGTGCTAAACTTATATTTTTTGAATTTTGTTGGTCTATATGTTACTGTTACTGTTGATGTTATGTACTATGATAGTTTTTTATTTTTTTGGCATTTTGTGGTAATTCAACAGTATTTTTTCTGGAAGTTTGTTATTTTTTTAAAACTTAACTATCAAGTGAAAGGATTAAAAATGTACATTTAATTTCAAGCACATGTTTGATTTCAACTTGTATTATGTTTGTTACTTATTGACCAGAAAGCAAGTGACTATAGACACGAAACACAAACATCTATAGGACATTTGAAAATTGTAACATTCTGCTTTAGGAAAATATGAAACTCAATAAGGGATATGAAACTGCCCGAGATCTCAATAGTAAGGATTAACTAATTTATTAACATTTAGAGACTTATAGGATTATTAACGTAAATCTAAACTTAAAATTTGATGCGGAAAACTCACACTTCATAAATTAGACAAATTTAACAGTATGTTATAATATTTTCATTTAAACTCTTAAAATGACGTCAAACTTCAAACATTGTAGTTCATGTTGTATTATTGGTTAACTAAAATCTCAAAGCTTTCATTCAATAATTACTTAATATGATTTATCAAAAGCTAACATTATGATAATCCTAAAAATATTTTATTAGAAAAGACGCGTCAAGATATATATATATATATATATATATACACACACACTAGTTTTTGCTACGTGTGTTGCACGTATATGAAAAATGTAGGGATGTGAAAAATGTAGTGAGTAATTTATAGTGAGATATTTAATTGAAATGAAAAAATTGTGGTATTTTTTATTTTGATACAAAAAATATTTTATATTATATCATCCAAAAGTTAAAAATGTGGGACATGTGAAAAATATTTACTTATTTGATCTTATTTGAATTCAACCCAATCCACCCCCAGTCGTTCACGCCATTCTAACTCTATCTACTTTAATTTTAATTAGAGCTCACCCAATTTATATAAATACTCTATGAAATTAGATAACAAACATCTACATTAGTGAAAAAAAAAAAGTTATTTATATTGATATTGCACGTCCGTGAAAAATGTAGGGATAAATTTTATGTTTAGGCTGCACGTAGGTATTGCTTAAATATATACGTATACAAAATATTAAATATATAATACGTAAATAATAAATATGAAAAACATATTTTTGAATATACCATTTAATACAATTAATTAAGTAAAATATTGAAATTATAATAAGAAAAGCAGAACCAAATAAACACATAATTCGTATAAAAAAATTAAATAACTCGTTAAAAAATTAAATAACTAAGATTCGTAAACGACCTTGGTAAAGTGATATGGTAAATTGACAATTTTTATATTTTTATTGAATTGTACCACTTTGAGAATTTGAATTGGACCAAACTCTTATTGGCTACAACTTTTTCAATTTGTTTATATCATCAAACAAAAAATATTTGGTGAAAAATTGAATGAAAATCTGGAATAGTAAAAGGAAAAAAAAAATAAGGAAAAAAATAATAGCATTTAAAGGAGAAAACTGGCAGAGTGTGAAAATAGACCTACAATACTTATTTCTTCATGGGATGTATGGTATTATTTTTTTAGATTAGGAGTATATTTCTAACGATTTTGAAATGATAGGGACCTTTCATGCAATTATTCCTAAAATAAAATAAAAAATGAAAATAGGTCAATGCCCAACATGTGTAAAAAAAAAAAAAAAAAAAAATCAAATTCAATGTTGTTGAGTAACTCGACAACATTATAAAAAATAAAAATAAAAATAAAAAAATTCAAATTTGCTTATAAGATAAAATAAAAAAGATTAATGAAAAAATTGATTGAAAATGTGTAAAATAAAAACAAATAAGGAAAAATAAACTAAAGAAAAAAAATGCTTGGCGATGAACTGTTCACCTGAATTTATTTATTTATTTATTTTTTTTGGGTGGACTTTTCCATTTTCTTTGGTTTTTTCTAATTTTTTTCACTTGACAAGATTTTTTTCTTGTCGAGATTGAACCTTGGAAAAACGCACAGTTGTGGACTTTGTTCTTGGTGTCTCTCCTTCATTCCAGAATATGCTTAATTTTGTTGTCCAACAAAAAGGAGTTTTTTGTTGGCGAAATCCGTTGTTAAAGAATCTTTCCATGTAGAGTTAGATTTGTTTCTCAATTATCTTTCTCAATTATCTATCTTCTGAAGTACTTTTTACCCCAAATGTAACTTTCCATTTTTCCCATGTAGAGTTTGAAAAGATCAGCATCCCAAATGTAACTTTCCATTTTTCCCATTTTTTCCATGTAGAGTTTACCTTTATTTCTCAATTATCTATCTTATGCTTCAGAAGGAAGCAAAGCTTAGTTCAGGAAAAATGTTAGATTTCAAGTATTCCACATAGTTTCTACATTTCAGCCACCTAATGATCATCCGTTCAATATCCCAAATACAGCCGTAACAATTATGCATTATTTTGTAGTTCCCAAAACCAAAACATAAATGTACCGAAGATGCAACAATTGCGTGAAGTTCATAAATTAACTTAATATCAATGCTTATAATGTATATTTGCCGATTTCAAGAAAAGCAGGCAAAAAGATAATGGATAATCTAAACTTTACGGACCAATTCGTTTTTTCTCTTTTCTACTATGCTTATCTTAGCTTCAACATCGACATCTGATCTTGTTGTCTCCATTTAAAATCGCCCCTATAGACTTGCATGAGGGACATCAAGTTGGATGGAGGCTTTAGATTAGCTTTATCTTCCAATTCTCTTAAGTCATTTGAATCAGCACCATCATGGTTTGTCTACAAGTTCAGTTTGAACATCATCAAAGAGTAATTACAAGGATCATAAAAACATTCAAGTTCTAGTTTCATAAGTCATTTGTTTTTCTCTTTTTTGTTTTGCTGTATCCATCCTTCCCACATACACAGTTTCATAAACATTCTCTTTTCCTCGTGACATGAATGTTTTTATGATCATTGTAAATACTTGAATTTCCTCTTTTCCTCGTGACATAAAACTGGACCAATTCTTTTGCTAAGCTCAAGTGTTCATATTATTCAATATAACTAAAAAAAAAAGATAATGGATACAGCAAGATTACCGATGTAGTGTTACTCGGTGGTAAATTTTGTCGAGTAACTCGACCACCAATAATATTCGGCTCCACGCAAAGTTTGATGATCGGTTATTGGTTGGTAATCAAATATAGGAGACCAATGAAATCTCAATTAGGCTCAAGATTATTCACAATTAAGACAAATATAGTAGCAGAGAATTCAGGAAAATGTAAGATTCAGAAAAACTTAAACATAAATAGTCGATTTGAAATTTCCTAAAATTATAGATACGTAATGTGTCCTTACAAATATCAAACATAAAATTTATAACATAAAATTGATCCCACAGTTTCATCACGCAGCAAAAACTAAATTAACTGGATAATGGATACAGGTCGAGATGGTGGTCCAACTCGACAACCAAACTGTTGCCGAGCTGGCTCGACAACCAGCGTGGTTGCCGAGTTGCTCTGGTTGCTGGGTGGCTAGCCTGGTTGCGACAAACAGATGGCTCTGCAACTTTGGCCAAATATCAAGCAACTAATGCGAATATAACAAGGCACCACCAAATGTATTAAAGAATTCGGGACAAATATAACCTTTAGACAAAGTAAACATCAATATTTGATTTGAAATTTTCCAAAACTATGAAAAAATTAATAGATTTGTTATTAAACAAGAACTTTTCAAAATTTTGTTATTGTCATACAAATAATATACTCTTAGAACTTGCTTGACTATCTGAATTACAAGTTCCAATGGATGGAAGAAGGACGAACAACATGGAATAAAAATGTTGTTAAACAGAATGAAGTTCTGCTTCAACAATTTGTCATTGTCATACAAATAATATACACTTACAGAACTTGACAAGAACTCTGAATTAGAAGCTCCAATAGAAATTATGGACAGAAACCAAGGTTGAACTGTGCTTAGGGCTTTTTTTGATGTGAGAGAGAAGATATTTTTTTGGGTGAAATGTTGGACAAAGTAAAAAATTGCGAATGCCTTTATTGTCAAAACGGTGGCGTATTGAACGAAAAAAGCTATAGTAAAAAAAGTAAAACTCTTATATTATTGTAAAGATATACATATACATACACACACACTTAAACAAAATGTTATAATATATATTACCAACTCTTAAACAAAAATTGTACATTGACTTTTAATAAGCCAAGAAAAAATTTATTTAAAACTACTAAGCAGAAAATGTATATCTATAAACATTTGATCTGGATGTTGTAACAACATATTAAGACCCCGTTTGAGATTGATTTTGGAGCACAACTTCTGATTCTCAAACAATCATAATTTGATTTAGGCATTTGGTAAAATTTTTAAAATTGATTATAAAATAATCTAACTCACCTGGTAGTAAATTTTGAAAAGTAGCAAAAGGACACCTTTTCAAATTCTGCTTTCAGCATTTTCATTTATATATTATTAAAATATCTATTTTACCCTTAATTAATTAAACTAATTCCTTTAATATTCTAGGTTTATTTTCTACACATTTCAGTGATTTGTTGTTATTTTATTATATGAAAATAGAAAAATTGAGAACCTAAATTTTTGCAAGTCATTATTTAATGATAATTTAAAGTTATTTGACGTTTTTTCTATTATATGAAAATGGAGAAATTGAGAAACCAAATTGATGCAAGTTTGATACATAAAAAATAATTTTAATTTAATTAATTTTTGCTCTATATGACTATGCTTTTATTTTGTAGTTTTTATAAAATTTGAAATTTATTAGGTGTTTATTATTTTTATTTCAAAATAATAATAGTGAATGCATTGTCTTGTTAAAAAATATTTGACAATATTATATATTATTATAAAAGAAAAAAAAATAAATTTTATCACCTCTGATAATAATAATAATACAAAATAAAATTATTATAATCAATGTCTTTTTTTGTAATTTAATCCCGTTACAGCAATAAATCACTTATATTTAACCAAACGTTCAAATACTACTTTTGAAACATACATCAATTTTGAAACAAAAATTTACCAAATACTTATCTGATTCTTCCCACAGTTAATTTTTTCTACAATACAGCAAAAGCTAAATCTCTTAAAAGTACATCAATATCAAACCAAGTATGAACGTGTTGCAATGTGATACGGTCCTTTCAAAGAGTACATATAATTAATAAGAAACTTAAATTTCATTCTAAATTATAAATATTGTAATGTAATAGAAAGTCATAATGGCAACTTAAGTTTAAATAGAGTTTTGAAATACAAAATGTATATTGTTAGATCATATCAAATTAGAATATGCAATATGTCGTCCAAAAATAGGGATATCAACATGATGAGGCTTCCTTACCATCCTTGCTACGTCGGGGAATTTTTGAGAGGCTGTTGCAGGAACTGGGGCAAAAATTAAAATATTTTTATTTATCGTTCTGTTTAATTAAATAATTTTTTTTTTTAAAATGCAATTAAAATTTTAAAAAAATAAAATAAAATAAAAATATTCAGGACAGATTCAAAGAATTCGAAAAAGGGATCATAATTCTTGTTTCGATTATCTAACGCAACGAAGCAAGGCGGGTCCAGGTAAAAACGGAGTGTTTTTGCCATTCTTATCTAAAAACAAGGTACCTCGCCATTTGTGCTGAGATTGGAATAGTCCAACCAATCTAAAAAGTATAATGTGAATTGTGACACTAGAAAGTCAAAAGCCAATCCAGCATGGTCCAACTCTCCAAGCTCACTAGAACAAGTCATGATCGAGCTAATAAAAGTCAAGTCATGTCGAAAATGGATATACTCTTCCTTTATGTCTCTACATAAATATTTCGTGCAATGTATTTTATTTCAATACACTTGTACACATGTGCAGAATGTTATTTTATTTCAATACACTTGTACACATGTGCAGAATGTTACATGACAATAAACTCTCTTCCCCTCTTGATCATTTGGCCATATCCTATGTGGTACCCAAAATCATCGTCATTTACAACTGTAGAGAACTATGAAAACAATTACTTATATATTCAAATAAAAATCTAATCACTTTTTGCAGTTAGGAAACAGCAACTTGCACCAAACCCCAGCAATAGTAGGGCCATTGATGTTCCCTCGTGGCCACCCACCCACCACTTTTCCAACTTGCATACACACACACCCCACCAATCTTCTTCAATCATCAAACGATGTGATATGCACACATTAAATTGAAAATTACATTCGTCTAAATATTTAAATTGTTAAACACAAATTTTATATTTAACATGCTTTACATATTGATTTCATTTTGTAAAAAAAAAAAAAAAAAAAAAATGCAACATGTATACTATTGTTATAAATAGTGATGGTGGGAGTTGAACTAAGTTTATTGATTGCTTTGATACTATATTAACCACTTCATTTTTAAATATTTAAGACGTTAAAAAAAATGAATTAATGTAGAATAATACTATGTAGCCTAGTGGTGCTTAACACAAATAAGAGTGAAACTAAAATTTTTTAGAGACACAACTACTACTAAAAAATAAATTTACACTATTAAAAATTGATTATTTCCGGAGTGGGACTAGACTATAGTCCACCCCTCTCTCTAGATCCACCCATGAACACTAGTCCATGAGGTAGAACAAGAGTTATTGTTATATTGTTCAACAAATAAAAATAAGTAAAGACCATAATGTCACATAAAATTGTGCTAAGAACCACTAACTATGATATTTGCCACGGAATACTAAGGACTTGTTCGATAACCATTTTTTTTCCTGCTATTTTTGAATTTTCAAATATTTTACACTACAAAAAAGTTTGAAAAATCAATAAAAAATAAAACCCTTTTTTAAAAAAAAAAAAACTACACCGAAATAAAGTTCACCAAATAAGTCAATAGATACACACATATAATAAAGTACACCTTATGAAGTGAGTAATAATAACATATTTGACAAGATATATGAAAAATACTACATTCTAAAAAAAAAGTTTAAAATTTGGTTAATTTTACTATTCATTACAACAACGTACTAAACATTCACAGGCAATCAAGACTTGGTTCATATGGAATGGACTTTAGTTCAAGTAACCTTCTCTCTAACTATGATACTCAAAGCACTTAATAGCATATTGGGATAGAAGATTGGATATTGTTCGATAAAAATAAAATAAAAATAAAATATTGTTCGTTATCCAATCTAACGTGTCAAATATTCACCAGTAATCAAGACTTGGATCGTCGGCTTCGGGCTTGGGCTTCTTGTTCAAGTCAACCTTCTCTTGAAACCAGGAAGATTGCAAAGACGGGTTTGCATGGTCCTTGGATTGTTGTTCATGTGTGGCAATAATGGAATTACATTGAACTGCATCAACTCTGGCGCCAACCTCGGCAGCCAGCTGGCGTATAGCCGCCGCGGACAGGTCTTTGAGTCCACCGGCGGAGATTTCATCTGGGAAATTCAGTTTAGCAGACGGACCCCGGAGATAGTACACGGCGGTGTCATAGGCTCTCGCCGCCGCCACGGCGGTGGAATAAGATCCCAGCCAAATTCTTGATCTTTTATTTGGTTCTCTAATCTCCGCCACCCACTTCCCCCATTTGCGCATCCTTATGCCTTTATATGGCTTATCGTTTTTTCTCTTGTTCCCCGCCGTTGAACAGCCCCTCCCTGCACCACCACCACCTCCGCCGCTCTCTCTCTCTCTCTCTCTCTCTCTCTCTCTCTCTCTCTATATATATATATATATATATCTAGTAAAATAATAATTTTTTTCTCTCTCTACATAGATACTGTTGTCGTCTCCATATAAAAGACAGAATCCAAGAAGGGATATAGAGAGAGAAAGAAGAGACCTAAGGGAGGTGTGGCGTTGCCTTTGGCAGCCTACTTAGGCATTAAGGTTGTTGTCATATGTTGTTATCTTAAAAGCAAGTCTAGAGGAAAATAAACTTGCAAAATGCACCGACACACTCTCTCTCTCTCTCTCTCTATATATATATATATATCATGTATGTATGTATCTCTCTCTACAACAATAATAGATATTTTGAAGCTATATTTTTATTATTGTATAATTAGACTTTTTGTTTATGGATGGGACGGAGGGGGGGGGGGTGGGGTGGGGTGGGGTTACCTCTCAACTTCACAAGAGAGAGTAGTTGGCCGCCATGTTAAGCTTTATTGTGCTAATTTGCAGGTGCGGAAACTCTCTCTCTCTCTCTCTCTCTCTCTCGCCAAAATTTCACTATAGGTGGTCATTTTAACTTTGTCCATAACTTATAAAAAATTTCAATTTGGTCCTCAAATTTTTATTATAATTACATAATTAATCTCTAACAACCAAAATATTTACAAATTCAACTTATATTTCTCAAATTGCATTGGTGTCTAAAATTTTGAAGTGAAACATATTTTTATGAGAATTACTTCATGATTTAACCAAGATTTAATTTTTTTTGTCAGAAATTGATTGTTCACATGTAAATTTACTCTTTTTTATTAGTGTTGTCAAATTTGGATTGGACCGGCTCATTGAACTGGGGAAATTGAGAACTCATAGGTTGTAGATCAAAATCCAAACAAGTAGAACCTATTAAAATAGTTTAACAATATGGTATATATATCGGTCGATTCACGCCAGTATTTTCACTACATATTTAACTCTTTAACCCTCGATTCTTTATCTTTACTAGGTAAAAACATTATTAGTTTTTATTGGTTGAAAACCTTCTTTGCAAATTGCAAATCCTATTATTGGGTTGAAGAGATATGTGCATGTTTGATAGTGATAAAATTATTTTTTAAGTGTTTATATTATAAGTTATTGGTGAATGTGTAGATAAAAAATGGATTATAAATTATGAGTCCTATGAAATATATAGATAAAATTACATTTGACCAGTTTGATCAACTGAAATTTTAATTTAATCACTTTCAAACATGTGCTGTGATAGAAGAAAACAAGAAAATGAGTAGATGTTTGTGTGTGGGGATGAGATGTCATACATTTTTGAGAATTGATTATCAAAAAAAGTAGTAGCCATTTGGTATATGGTGAGGAGAGAGAAATTAATTGAACAGTAATTTTTTGGATGGAGAGAGTGATATATTTTATAGGGGGAAAATGGGGGTGGTTAGGTCGGTGGTCGGTGGATGGATAGATACCACTCTGATTTTGACTTTCCGTCCCAACCGAATTTTAATTATTTTAATGAATTGACTGTTGTACCCCCACCTCTTGTGTCTTTTTCTACGAATAATGCTATCTATAGTGTGAATCAGTATATGCAGTAATTATATTGTATTAATTGATATATTATTTTAAATATAAAAATTTGAATTTTATTTAAAATAATATATCAATTAATATCACATAATTACTATATATTATTTTTATTTACTATAAATAGTATTATTCTTTTACTACTATTTATTTTATTTTCTACGTCTCGTAAAAATATGTTTACTTCTATTTTACATATATTAAGAAAATTTAAATATTATAGTTGAAATAATAAAATTTATTTATATTTTTTAAAAATATTTATTTATAACAAGATACATAATAGGGAACATATTAAAAAATTAAAAATTAATTATACTATAAAAAATAAAAAATGCAAATCTATCTTCATTGAACGTATGAAATATTTTATATGTATAGTTTTAAGAAACCCGATCATTATAAAAAATTCGGGCTGCTAGTTTTCACAATCAGCGGATCAACTTTGATTTGCTTCCAAGTCGATCTAATTGTCTCATACGGTTCGAATTTGGCCCGTCCGGTCTAGCCATGAAATTTATGTTTGCACACCATGTTTCGGTTTAAAATTTATTTTTCCAAAATCACAAGTTAAATTTTACTTTTTAAAAAAGTAAGTTTTGATATTCAAAAATCATGTTTGCTAAAATAAATAAGTTAATGAGTAATTTTTATTTATTTTTAAGTATAATCAAACATGTTCATTTTTTTAGTAGGCACGACTCTTGTACGATAGTCTTTCTTGCTTTTTTGAGTACTTATTTTAACTTGTTTTACATGCATTATAAGTAGGTACAAGTGCAATCAAGGGCGTCGTGATATATTTGTTAAGTAGTATAAAATATTAAACAATAAAATAAATAAAATTGAAGTCTTTCTTTCATTTTACTTTTATTCAGTATTTTCTAAAAATAGTTTTAAAATGAATATGATATGTAGTATAAATTGATTGTAACAATATAATAAATAAAAATTTAACTTTTTTTAATGCAAGTTGTCAGACACTGTCAAACTGATACGTGGTAGGAAAAAAATAGACAATGTCTAACGCTTTTGTCTAGTTTCAAACGTTCTGTGAGACATGCTGACTCATCAATATTTAAATTACATATGCAGATTTAAATTTCTTATGCATATTTAAATATAATTTAGTATTTATTTTAATAAAAGAAATCCACCTAGATAGCAATCCATATAATGAATTGAAAATCAAATTTGAACTTGAATATCTATTATTTAGACATCAATGCCACGTAGATCGAAATCTTTCAATAATTGTGCCACGTAGATGCTCTTGAAGTTATTTTTCTTCTAAATATTAAAAAAATACAATTCTTTTTTGAATGATAAAAACCAAGAACACAAATTAAGCCAAGTAAATATATCTTTTTACGAACTATATTAATTGATTTCCATTGGTCTTTTATATCCCATATAAATATATAGGTAGTTTAATTCGATCATTAATAATTTTAATAAATAACAATTAATTAATCTGTAATTAAGAATTATTAATTAGAAAAAACTAAAAGAGATTGAAATCAATGTACACACGTGATCGTCAAAAGAACAGTAGAACCCTTATTTTCAGGGGGTCTTTATACAGACAGATGAGGTTGGTGCAATAATAATGCCCACCAAATCTTGATCATGAATTCATGGCATTGTTTGGGAAAAAGCAAAAAAAAAAAAAAAGGAACATTAATAATGTCTTACGTTATTTACAAATTTGGTCATCATTTCACCAAACATATAATTGCTAATCATGTTTTTTTTTTTTTTTTGCTTAAAAAGAATTGGAATTATTTGTCGAACAATAGTTATATTTGCACCATAATTTTTATTTATCACAACACATTTTAATTGTAATTAAAGTCCTCAATTTTTGTTTATTATAGCATTTATGTCTATAACTTTTTTGTTGTTGAATTCATATCTTTAACTTCTATTAATTAGCACAATCACATCTTTAATGATTGTTTACATCAAAATATTCTGTTTGTGTGCTTTGAAGTGAACAAAAAAATATTTTATCGCACTTTTGTATTTATTATTTTTTAAAATTATAATGGACAAATAAGTTATTTTACGCACTCCTAACGAACTTTTTGAACAAAAATCATTATTAGAAACAAGGGTAAATAGAACTAGAGATCATGAATCTTTGAATTTTGTGACAATGGGTTCCCGAACTTTTGATTTCTAGTACCTAGGATTCCAAATCTTTCAAATGTCTGCGCTTGATGGCCTTTTGTGACGACAAACGTCAGTTGACCCGTTAAATGATCAATTTTTTTTTTTATCGAAATGACAATTCTACCATTTATTTAATTTAGGACAAATAGCATTGAGAATCCTTAATTTTTAACTTTGTGATAATGAGGTCTCAAATATTTGATTTTTAGCACATAGGATCCCAAACTATTCAAATATCTGCGCCCGAGGTCTTTTTGTGACGTAAAATATTAATTTAACGGTTTAAAAAGTAAAGAAAAAAAAATGAAAATATCACCCCACTCATTTAAACCAATAATTTCATTAGCAATTTTGAAATATAAACCAATTATCATGACATACCGCTTCTGCTGAGGTTGGGTTGGGTAATTTGGAATTGAGGAAGATGATTATTATATATTTATTTGCTTTTTTTTCTTTTGTTTCTTAATTTTATTTTTTTTTATTTAATTCAAAATCAAATATGAGTACACTAATCATTTTACTCAAATTTTGACTTTTTAACGGTTAAAATGATATTTTTCATCATAAAAGGACTCCAGGTGCAGACTTTTAAAAAGTTTGAAATCTCGGATGCTATAAATCAAAGTTTTAGAATCTCATTGTCACAAAGTTTAAAGATTATGGACCCCTAGTATTATTTACACTAACTTAAAGTAAGCGTAAAACTACCATTTTAATTTAAAAAATGACAATTTAACTGTCAAATTGACGTTTTCCATCACAAAAGGACTCTCAGACACAAAAGTTTAAAAAGTTTAAAATCATAGTTGCTAGACGTCAAAGGTTTGGGACCCCATCGTCATAATATTCAAAAATTTAGGACCTCTAGTGCTATTTATCCTAGAAAAAAAATATACTAAAAAAGTTGATGATAAGAATGAGACAAAAAGATTGAAGACATGAGTGTTACAATGAAACAAATATTAAAAACTTTAAGTACAATTAAAATATAGTACAACAAATAAAAATGTGGTATGAATATAATTATCTTTGTCGAAATCTAAAATTCATTGTGAGATTTAAGATGGTCTCTAAAAATAATGTAGTCCCACACTTTGTACCATGACTTTGAGAATTTTTTTGTACATGTATAGATTTGATAGGATGTGAAGATTTTGTGCCTCCTTCCAATCTTGCAGCCAGATCCTTACATGTTATACATAGGTAAAATTATTTTCACCATGTGCGTAATTGTATTATTAATCCTACCTCGGACCTCAACCAATAACTTAATGGATGGTAAATTGTCACCCAAGCTCAGATAATGAAAATGTGAACAAAGTTGCTAAATTACGAATTCATCTAAAAGATTAAGTCGAAAGGTTTTTTATTTATTTATTACCAAACCTACATAAAATTCTCATTAGTTTCCTTAACATTGAGACGTTCATGCCACATCCCACTAAGGCGACGAAGCTTGCGTCATCATCCTTTTGTTGAAATTAGCAAAAGAGACGAAGAAAATAGAAAATGTAACTAGACTTCAAAAAAGGAAGAAAATAATTGGAATATATATAGATTGAACATGTTGAAGAAATATCGTGAAAGCGATTTGCTCCCTCTCAATCTTGAGATTACTTTAAGGGGTTCACCGGGACATAGCCCGAGGATTAAAAAGCCTTTATGAGTTTTCACAAGTAATAATGAAGAACTCAAATAAGAACAATGAACAAAATGAAAATATGATTTTGAGGTTGTAGAGTATAAGGAGGAAGAAGATTAATGCTTTTGTTTATTTTTTATATTTTTTTATATTTCATTTGATGTCCTCCAAACACTTATTTACATGTAAATGATAACATACTACTTAAACAACTCGGAAACAAGATGATTGTCCATGAAAATCTTAGATCATTCATTTTAGAAATTCAAAAAATTGAATTTTCCCGCAATCTAAATAGAATGTCAACTCATGCGGACAGAGGTTGCAGCCTCTGCCTACTCGAGCAAGCTTTTTGCTTGCTCGAGCGGACAAATGCATCTTTTTGTATACTTTCTCCTTTCATGTAGATAAACCCATTTCCATATAGGTTTATAAACATCATCTTCTAGGTGGAAAATCAACGCCCAAAAAGAGATACCGGCTGCAAAACGAAGTTAGCATTGCCGTCACCAACAAAGGCTAATTAATAGGTTATGAAAATGTTAACATGAGTCATCCATGATCTCAAAAATTGAAATTTAAAATAATTAATAAAACTAGAATATAATCATATCTAACTAAAGTTATTGGTCTAGATTCGGTTGGACTCGACCCGACTCTAGTGACAAGCACATGCATGATTGCAGTGCCGTACTAGGAGTAGGAAAAGAAAAAAATAGAATTGAAAATCTGAACTCTATAATATTTGTGACTTAGGATGTCATTTGACTTTTCGGACATCCTATATGCCCTTTAAGTAAAAAAAAACATCATTAATAATATTAATATGTGATCCTACGTGACCAATGATTTGGGTCTAGTCGTGATTGTCAAGTTAGTCACCAAAACTTGTGGAAAAATAATACAAAGGTCAATTGCCTTAATTTTAAAGGTTCCCCCCAATTCAAGGTGACGACTTCTTTCTAATTTTGCTGAGAGCTTATGAAAGCAAATATATATTATTAAAATTAAAATGAAAAAAGTCAAAAGTCGGTAAAGAAAAAAATGGCAAAAATAATAAATTTTGTTGTTTGAAGTGTATAAGCTCTTTTCTCCTGCTAAGTTTGACAAAAAATTGGTAGCCAAATGTCATTATAAATGTTTAACTTATTTTAATTATTATAATAATATTGTAATAATTAAACAGCACTGAGTAGTTTAATAATAAGACATACACATCATATCGCATTAAATGGGGTAATTTCTTATAAACCCCATTATTTTATTTCTCCAATATCCCATGGAACACAACACATCAAATTATCAATTATTTGGACAAACCAAGATATACTAATGAGATAGGGGTCATTTCACCAACGGCCACTCAAGTTTTTTAAAAATTTTAAAATTGTCACTAAATTTATTTTCTTACACCAATGGGTCACTTAAGTTTTATACGCTTACATCAATGGTTGTTTTGTTAACCACAATGATGGTAGACGTCTACGTGGTACATACACTATTAGTTTTTTTGCCACGTCAGAAAATAAAAAAAAATGCTAACCAAACAAACAAAAAAGAAAAAAATGTAAACAAAAATCAAATAAAAAAAAGTATCTCAGCCAAACAAAAAATGCACTAGAAAGTTTTGATTAAATCACACTTTATTCCAATCAATTCCTAAATTGGCCAATCCTCCGGAAGTCCTAATTCCGAATCGGTTTCTTCTTCTCTCAAATCGATTTGTTCATCTCGTCAAATCTTCTTTCTATGTCTAATTTACGGGCCACATTCTCAAATCTATACATTACTCTGACTAAAACTTGGGTCAATTAATTTTCATTGTCCTCATTTTCGATCGAATAATTCGTGGGTTTACAATAAATGGAAATAGAATCTGAAGTTGAATCATTTGTAGCTTGTAGATGCTATTGCGGGATCGGTTGCATTTTGAAAACCTCATGGACCGATTTTTGGGCTGTGCTAATTATGAGGTAAACATGATAATTCGTGGAAGATTTTGATTGGGATGTTCAAATAGTTGTCCTCATTTAATTGTTTTAGTTTATATAATTTGGTTTCATTAATCTTGTAAGGAGGCGAATTTTGTAATTATTTCGTTTGGGTTGATCTCTCAATGTTAGCAAGAGCGAAGTCAGTGGTCCTCAACTTGCTTAGAAAGAGTGAGTGGATTGAAAATGAACGACATACAGTTCTTCTCAATGAACAACAAGTGATCATTGATGAAATGCACAAGCTTGAAGCTGAAAAATGGAGGTTGAAAGAAAAACTATTGCGTTTTGAAAGAAAATATAAAATTGTACTCTATTTGTTGATTTCAACCATCTGCAGTAATTAAGATCTGTAGTTTTACTAGTAGTTAGTGTTTGATTTTGTGGTAGGAAAGTTGTATGTATCAAAGTTATTTTGGAATGAAATCAAATTTATCCAACTTTGCACTCTTCTATTGCATGTCACTATTTTATGAATGTGGACTTGGAATTGTGGTAAATTGGTGAATTGGTGGTGAGTTGGAGGAGATTGAAAAGTGACGAATAGGTGTAGCGTGGGTTACCAATGGCTGGACATTCGATGTCCCATTGACACAAAGTGAACTCCTTGCTGATTTTTTCCCTTAGGTGTCCCATACCTCAGTAAGTGTCGATTGTGGCTGTGACGACAACTTCAAATGAGATCTCTTATTGTGTCCATTTTGTCTACATAAACTGCACTTCATTTTCAGTCCATCATAACGTCGTTTAGGTAGTTTTTTGGTCTTTTCTTTGGTTGCTATAGCTTCTTCAGGGCCTTTTCTACGCAATGTTCAAATCTTTACCTAAAAGTTTTAGAAACCATGACCAACTAGCATTATTTTCAATTTCAACGATCATATACACGATAGGAAAAATACAATCACTATCGTAAATACCTACTGTTGCTAATAATTGACCATCAAACTCCCCTCTTAAGAAGCACCATCTATGCAAATAATTGGTCTACATTCCACCGAGAAACTTTCTTACAAGCTTCAAAGCACACATAAATACCCTTAAACACAAGTTCATCGAAAAATTATAGTGGTCACTGAATTTGTTCTTTTAACTTCTGCTGCATATGAACTTAATAAACCAAATTGTTCAACCAATGATCCTCGCATCAATTCTTTAGAATATGTCATAGCTCTCCACACCACTATTTTACTGATTTCAACACCGTAGCTATAAATAATTTCAGGTCCCATTTTGGTACAATGTTAAAAGTCTCAATGTATATATTAGCTAACCATGAAGAGGACACTTTTTTTTTAATGCTTTGCTACAAGTATGGTTCACTTTGTATGATTTAATTTGCTACGGAGGTTCTTCAGCCAATACCGAAACCCAAATCCTCCATGGACAAGATTCTTCTTTGCAACGAGCTTGGACTCTCTCTGTCATTATCCTTAAATATCACTTCAAACCTATTATTAATGCTGAAATTTTTAACAGCGAGCTTGAATTCCTCTCGTGACCTAAATCTCAAACCTACGTCAAGCTCGGGATCCATCATGCTTGTTTCGGCATTAAATTCTGGATATTGAATCATTTCTTCTTCATTGTTAGAATGCATACTTTGAAGAAAATCCGAAGGATTGTATTCCAATCTATCTTGTTCAATTCGATCATCCATAATAGAAACCATCCTTGTTCTTATGTCGAGTTCAATGTCACATTTTGTTCGAATAGAAAATCATCATCTTCACCTAGACTGTAATCTAAATCATTGAAACTATCATCATCTTCCTCAACAACATCATTATTGTTATGCTTTGTGTATAGAGTAAACAAAGACAAAACAAAAAATAAAAAATAAAAAAACAGGAACAAAAATTAGTTTTTTGGACTACACAATGGTTCCAACAACGTGTAAATCAAAACAATAAATATACCATTTTGTTTTAGTGGTCCCAAAATCATATACAATAATACAATATAATACATATATTATAGTTCAAAGTGGTCCCAAAAGCATCTTTTTCAAAGCTCACAGACAAAAAAACCAAACAAATCAATGTCAATTTACCTAGTTCTTCAACATTTGACATTATGTAATATTTGATGAAATATAGTCCTCATGGTTCAAAATTTCTTGGACTTAAATTTGCCTTTGCTACTGATTTTGGTAGGAATTAGGGTTCATAGAGATATATTTTCAATTGGGTTTACGATTTTGACATAAATTAGAGCTTCAGGAGGATTGGCCAATTTGAGAATTGATTGCAATAAAGTGTGATTTAATCAAAACCTTCCAGTGCATTTTTTGTTTGGCTGAACCACGTTTTTTATTTGGGTTTTGTTTACATTTTTTTCTTTTGTTTTGTTTGTTTGGCTGGCAGTTTTTTTTAAATAGGCTATTTCCTGACGTGGCAAAACAATTAACTGTATTTGGTCCACATAGTGTTTGACGGTGCCACGTAGACGTCTACACTCATTGTGGTTAACAGAATGACCATTGATGTAAGCATATAAAACTTAAGTGACCATTGGTGTAAGAGAAGAACTTTAGTGACAATTTCGAATTTTTTTTAAAACTTGAGTGACTGTTGATGAAATTAACCCTAATGATATACATTAAATTTTTAAGTATTTTTCGTATGGTTGATATGTATAATTAAAATTTAAGATCGAAGTATGTGAACAAAATAAGTTTATTAATATCATATCGAGTCTCATCTAGTTTAATTTAGAAAGCACGTTTTTTATTCATTAGATAGTGAATGTCTTAACAAGATTTAAGATTGAGTTTTGTGAATGCCATTAGTCTATTATGATATTTTATTTAGTTCAGGCCAATTCAACATATCAAGTATGTCTCTTATTGATATCTTTGAAAATGTGAGTACCAAGTTAGTACATACTGAATTGGACAACTTGACAAGAATTAGACTTGGGTATGTGAACAAAATTTGTTTATTATCTTATCTAGTTTCGTTCAATTAAACGTACCAAACATACTCTATCATCTTGGAAGTACGAGAAAACTATATCAGCATCTTCACTAAAGAACTAGGAGTGGCAAAAAAGCTAGTCGGCTCGGCCCATGAAAGTTCGGCCCATATTGGGCTCGGACTCGTCTAGGGACAAGCACGAGCAAGGGTAGAGCCCAAAAAATAAAAGAGGGTCAAGCCCGTTCGGCTCGGCCAAAAAATGAACCAGCTCGTGGGCTCGCTCCACGAGCCAGCTCATACGGCTCGTGGGCTCGTTCCCATGAGCTGGCTCGGCTAGTGGCTCGTATCAGTCACATTACGATCACGATAATGTGACTGTTGGCTAGTTTTTTTATTTTTGTTTTTTTAATTTCATTATTTTCCTATAAATACTCCTATTCTAAACTTATTTTCTTCGCGCTTCAATCTCTCATTTTATTAAATACTCAATCCATTAACAATTCTCAAATTTCATTCTCTCAATATTAGTGTTATAATTAGTATCTAATATCTCATTATCTAGATATTACTCTATAATTTTAAATTTTAATTTTCTACTTCTACTAATTCTCTACATGTCTATTTTCTAGTTTTTACTATATATTCATCTTCTCATATTCTCTTTATTATATTATTCCAAATGGCCTACAATCGAAGTGATGATGATTTCAGTGGTCTTAATGACATTTCAATTCCAGACGATATTATCGATCAGTTTGGTGGTAGCACTGATCCAATTGATTTGATAGACATTTAAGAGGATGCTGATACACAAACAAACATTGGTTCTAGCACTAAACGAAAAACTATCAAACAAAAGGCTAAGTGCTGGGCACAGCATTTCGAGTTGGTGTCGACTGACAAACTAGTGGACGGAGTCCCTAAGTACAAAGCACAGTGTAAACACTGCCAAGAGAAGTTAGCCTGGCAAAAGGGGATATGCACGACCCATCTAAACAGACACTTCAAAAAGTATCAATTCAGACATGAAGTTTTATAAACAAATCAGGCATAACTCCAGTTCGGATCTCCAAGAGCCCGGTCCAGTAGTCCCAATCTCCACACTTGGATATATTAACAAGAACTCATGCAACACGAAGGACTGCCGAAATTCGTGGCAAATGTCGATTTTCCATTGAGTTTGGTGGAAAATCTCCATTTCACGAATTTCATCCAAAAATATCTCCAACCAAGATACGTTAATATTTCTAGAAATAATATTCGTAAAGACACTAAAGTTAGATATAATAAAAAGAAAGAAGCTATTGTAAATGATATTAATAATTATAACGGTATTTTATCTTTTACGTCAGACTTATGGATAGGTAATGACCAAAAAAGATATATGGTTGCAACTGTACACTACATTGATAGTAATTAGATAATGCATAAAAAAATAATAGCGTTTAAATAAATAGACTATTCTCATAATGGAAATAATATTTTTCATATTTTATTGGGTGTGTTATGTGAATTTAATTGTGATTCTAAGGCTCGTAGTTTTACATTTGATAATACAAGCCCCAACAACATAGTAATTGAGAAATTAATTCAACACTGTAGTCTAGAATTTGATAGTATTTTTTTTCACATTCGTTGCGTATGTCATATGTTTAATCTAATTGTACAAAATGAATTAAAATTTATACAGTCTCAATTAGAAAAAATTAGATATGCTATAAATTATTTTACGGTCTCACCAGCAAGAAAACAAGTTTTTGCTGCTATATGTTTGGAAAATGGGTTGCAATCAAAATATTTTTGTACTGATGTTGACCATAGATGGAATTCAACATATCTCATGCTTGAATCTTGTGATGGTTACGAAGATTGCATTACTGTATATTATAATGGCTGACACTCACATGGCTCAGAATATGATTTGAAATTATATGACTGGGAAATATGTGCTCATGTTAGAAAATTTTTAAAAGTTTTTTACGATGCAACAACTGCATGTTCTGGTGTATATTATTCAACTACTCAACTTGTTATTTCTATCATATTACTAACAATTTTACTAGGTATAAGAATTTTGCTCTTTTTTTTAATATTATACCTGTCATGGAAGCTAAATTTAGAAAATATTAGGAACAATTGCCTATGTTATTTCTATTAACATGTATTATGGATCATAGACTTAACTTAGAGGGTACGAGAGTAATAATAATCACAATTTCACAAAAATTAACTTACGGAAATCTATTAACGTGTGGTAATTTAGAACAAATTTTATGTAAAATGTATGAGGTCTATGATGAAAAGGCCGGTACGAACATTGTACGACCCTCTGTTCCAACATGTACTTCGTCATCAACTAATGACATTGACTTATAGAGTTACGTGAGTACACATAGGAGTGATCAAGGTCAACAATCAGTTGGTTCTTCTTCTACTTCTTCCCTTCTTCATTCTAGTGATACACCTATAGAGTTAGTTAGGTATTTTGCGCATGACGTGCTTAGTATTTTAGATGACAAAGAGAGATTTTTTTTGATACACTACGATAGTGGAGACAATATCAACGTAGTTACCCAATTCTTTAAAAAATGGCATATGATCTACTAACACTTCCGGTCTCAACTGTAGCATCGGAGGCTGTATTTAGTATAAGTGGCAGTATGATTTCAGGTCGACACTCAAAGCCGACATTTTAGAAAGTTTACTGTGTCTAAGGGATTGGGATGACACCGAACTTCGAATATAAGACAAAATGGACAGAATAATGTCCTAAGCACTTGAAGATTTGAATATAGATTATTCAGATTTGTAGTAAGTATTATTTTACATTAGTATTTGATATTTTTTTGTCTTATTTTAATAAAAAAATTGTACATGTAATATCTTGTTCGTGTACAATTTTAACTCCACCTGCTTTCAAAATAGCCGATCCCAAGCCTAGAAAAATGATGAGGGTTTTCAGCCTTTAATTTTTAATATAAAAGATTCCTAATATTTTCTATCATTTTCATTTTCATTTTCAAATTAAAAAAAAAAAATTAAGGGTCAAGCCGAGCTCGTGGGTCGAACCGAACATCATTTTTGGGGGTGAGCCGAGCTCGAGCCGGCTCAGCTCAGCTCGACCCATTGCCATACCTATAAAGAACCACATAAAATTGACAACAAATGTACGATAATTAGTTATAAGAATTTGGAAACGAAAGACTATTTTCCAATGGATTAAATCCTCATATGAAAAAATGATATAAGCAAAAATAAATAATGTAAATTTGAGATACGTAATCTCACGCAATCTTCCTAGAAGAAGTTATTGGGAATGGTCACTACCTTAAAGAACAATCTTTAAGAATCCTTAAGTTGGGTATTTAAGTGCAAAAATCCTAAGAAAATAGTTGATTCAAGTATATTTGGAGACGGCTCAAACAACTTGTAAGTTTTAAGCCAAAAAAAAATTAAAATTAGGGGGGTTTTAAGAATACTAGTATCATGTGCTCCTGCAATAAAAAGTTTCCTTGTAAATGCACGTATATCTTGCTCTTGTAAATTGAAAAAAAATAGAATGTCAATTCAATCAATACATTATTTTTGTTAATCTACATTAATAAAAATAGTACGGGTGAACTAGAAATAAAGATAAGTCACTACTCATCACTTTTAAGGTATTAAGAAGCAAAAAGAAATTCAAAAACAAATGTATGAAGGTTGACGCAAAAATCACGTATTGGATTAAGAAACACTGCAATTAATGTTTTAAAATTCTACCCTTTTTCCTCAAACTGTAATTTCTAATAAAAAATCATTTTTCATTCTCTATTTCTGTAGAAACATTGCAATTAATGTTTTAAAATTCTATTCTTTTTCTCAAAATGAAATTCCCAAAAAAAGTTCATTTTTCATTCTCTATTACTATAAATAGAGATACGAGCTTCCACACATATATACAGTGAGAGGAAGAAAGAACTTGAATCAAGATTATCGAAACGACGTCGGATCTTCGCCGGTAGTCGAGTTCTTGATGCTTCTAGATATGGCAGATGAGATTTGAATACCTTGTCAATCTCAGATATTGTGTTATAAAGTTTAATAATGGTGGGATGAGAAAGGGTTTTGGATTTTTAAATATGAGAGGAAAAATTATTATAAAATAATTGTACATAAATGAGATTGTGTTATATAGTTTATTAATGGTGGGATGGGAAATGTTTTTTAAATTTTGAATATGGGAGGGTAAAATATTATAAGACTATTGTATATTAATGAGTTGTATATTAATGAGATTGTGTTATATAATTTAATAATAGTGGGACGAGAAAGGTCTTTTAACTTCCCAATTTTATAAATCCCATTTTTTATCCTAAATATATATTTTGGAATTACATAATACCCTTTGTATTGTGAAGTAAAAAAAAAATGAAGACAAGTTGCCCAAAGTCTCAAACAACCCATTATTTTGTTCAATAATGGTGGGATATGAAAGGTTTTTGAATTTTTTAATTTAATATGGGAGGGTAAAATAGTCCAAAGATGTAATATATGAAGGTAAAATAGTCCAATTTTTATGATACTAAATACATATTTAGGAATTACATAATCATCATATGACCCTTTGTATTTTACAGTTAAAAAAAACTGAAGATAAGTTGTTCAAAAGTCCTAAATAACTCTTTGTTTTGTTTAATAATGGTGAAAAATGAAAAAATTTTGGAATCATCATATGATCTTTTGTATTCTGCAGTAAAGAAAAAAACTGAAAATAAATTGTCCAAATGTCTCAAACAACCCCTTATTTTGTTCAATAATGGTGGGAGATGAAATATTTTTGGATTTTTTAATTTAATGTAGGAGGGTAAAATAGTTCGGGAGATGAAAGAGTTTTGAATTTTTTAATGGGTAATTATATTCGCACAACATTTTTGGATAACAACACTACATTTTAATTTAATGAAGGTCCTCAACTACTTCTTTGTTTTGCATTTATATCCCAAATTATTTTTTTATGACATTCTTATCATCAATCTATTAATTTGCACATCTTATCTTTGTATTTGATGATGGTTTCTTTTCAAAAAAATTAATTAAGAGGGCGTAAAAATATTTGTTTGTCTCTAGTATTTTTTAGTAAGAAAAATAAATAACAAATACAAAAGTTTGATAAAATATTTTCTTCCCATTTCAATGTACATTAAAACAATATTTGAAAAAAATCTTAATCAAAGACAATATATAAAAATTAATTAAAAATTAATGATGAAAATGCGACGAAATAAAGTTGAGAACATGTCAAAACTTGGAGAATCTTTATTGCAATTAAAATGTAGTGTAAATAATAAAAATTGTAGTGTGAATATAATTACCCTTTTTAAATTTAATGTATGATGATAAAATAATCCAAATATGTAATATATGGAGGATAAAATAGTTCAAAATTGTTTCTCTTTTTTAGAGCATTTTAGAATTAGTATAGATAATAATAAAAGTATAAATAGAGCAAATGATTATCGATAGAAATTCTGCCACTAATCGTTAACGATGTCACCGTGAGTAATAAAATTCAATATCTGTGGTAATTCGACACAAATTACCAATAGCAATATTGATGATCACTGATACATCGCCGCCAGTAATTACTGATAGTAATGTGATTGATGTTGATGTTGACAATCACCATCAACGTTATTGACGGAAGTTTATTCATTCTTTATTCATTTTTAATCTTTTAATGAGTTACTCAATAATTAAAATATAATTTTTATAGGTGATAGACGTCATCGATACACTTCAATCAACAATCATCAATAGTAATGTAATTGGTGATGACATTAAAAATCATCGTCGACATTATCATCAGAAGTTTATTTATTCTTTACTTTTCATTCTTTTAATCAGTTACATACCAAATGATTAATATATTTTATTTTTTATTTTTATTATTAAGTAGGTCGATGATTTTTGTAATTTTTTTAGGGTAATAAAAGCGCATTTCGTCCCTTATCCTTTTGAAATATACAACATGAACCTTTTCTATCGTTTGAATTTTGGCGTTTGAAAGATTTAAACCACCATTATTTATTTGCAAAAGGCCCATATTGTTTATTCGTGAACTTTTGTCGTTAAATCAACGCGTACAGTGTAATCTTCCATTTTTTGAAGGGTAATTTCGTCAAATTATAAAATGTATTGTTCACTTTCATAAATACTCTCTCTCTCTCTCTCTCTCTCTCTCTACTACAATGAAACCCACCACCACCCAGAGCTCTACATAAAACCAAAAGAGAAAAATCATCACACAGCATCACCCATCTGATCGGCTAAGAACACAATATTTTGAAGCAGGAAATTAATTAACCTAAAAATTAAATATAGGGGCGTTATGAGTACCTTTTGTAAGTGCAAGGGCGGATAGAAAAGGCGCCATAGTGAGAAGTGAGAGAAGAGTCTGGAAAGGGTATCATGTGGAATTGCCTCCGGGAGATGTCGAACCAAGAGTGTAATTGATGCCTCTTGTGGCACCGTTTCATGAATCCCAACAATGGTGGACTGGTTTTTGTAACGGAGGGGCCTCTGCCATGATTGCGGCTCACAAACACGAAATGTAAAGGTGCAACAATTGGTGAGAGTAGGTGGAACGGGGACGATTCGACTGCAAGAGAAATTACTGATTACGGCAGTGCAGGAAATGTTTAAATTTTATACCAGTAATCAATTTTCCAGACTATCCATAAAAGATCACCGCAGAAACTCGTTCAATTAAACTATATACCCAAAATGGTGGATTGGTTTCAAGAGAATTAACTTTATACTCTTGATATGAATGGTGGTGGTGGGCGGCTTCATTGTGGAGAGAGAGAGAGAGAGAGAGAGAGAGAGAGTATTTAGGAATGTGAACAGTACATTTTCTAATTTGACGAAATTACCCTTCAAAAAATGGGAGATTACACTGTACGCATTGATTTAACGGCAAAAGTTCACAGAAATAGACGGTAGGGACCTTTTGCACAAAGAATTGTGGATTTAATGACCCAAATGTCAAAATTCAAACGATATGGACGATTTACGCAATAGTCTCAAATGATAGGGACGAAATGTGCTAATTACCCATTTTTTAATTATCGATAGAATTTTTTGATGTTGGTAATTAATTTTTATATATTGTTTTAGTTTATTAATTGTCTTTCATTGATGTGTTATATTTGTTGACACTTTTTTAAGATACTAACTGAAAGTCCATTCATAATTTTAAATTATTTTTGAATTGTTATTTAATTACAGAAAAAACTTTTTAAAGGTAATATTTATACTTATATTGATTTATTTATCGACAGAAATTATGTTGATGAATTAAATTTAGGAATCATTGCATATTTGGTCCTCCAACTTTTCAAAAACGTAGGAGATATGCCCCTAACTTTAAAAAATAACATCAAACATCTCCAACGTTTGAAAAACTTGGCATGGTAGGTCCTTTATGATGAAATTGCCCTTTTCTTTAAATAAAAAAAAAAATCAAAAAACAAGAAAAAAGAAAAACATAATTGAAAACTAACCAAATGTACCCTCTAAAAATAAAAAGTAAGAAATATACTCCAAAAAAATAAAAAGCAACAAAGAAGTCATCTTCTTCAAAAGTCTTAAAATTTTATTTGTAACCCTTCTTTTTCAGCATTGCATAATTAGAGCCTCCTCATGGTAATCACAAAACAACCGTCCGGTGATATCAAAACCATTGTGAACAGTTGCCTTAATAAATTATCATATAGAGACACTTTCTCCATTGCCACTAATGAAGTGGAATCCATAGCTAGATCCCTTTGGCCCTTTCTTAAACTGTCTTTCCGCCACCGACTCGTCGGAGAAGTCGCTGGTCCGCCGCCAGTGTGTTCTCCTTCTAGATATCTTCTCTGCTGCCCACGGTGACGCGTTGTCTCCTCACCTTTCCTGGATGCTCTCATCCGTCGTCCGTCGGAGAAGATGACTTCTTTGTTAGGGGTACAAATAAAATTCAACTCTCTTTGTGATCCGCTGCACAATCAAGGATTGGACGGTGATGATATGTTTTCGCAATACTCATCGTGTGATGGTGAATCAGAATTTGAGCGATATTATAGTGCCAACTCAGCAATGGGAACACCTAGTCTTTGTGGTAGCTTGTTTCAAGATTCTGATTTTGGGTCATTGAAAAGCTTCAAACTGGGGGATGATGTTAGTAATTTCAAGAACTTTGGGCCCAAAAGGGTATTATCTGGTTTTTGTGAATTCGAGAGCCCGGAGTGGTTTTAAAAGAGGAAATGAATTTTTTTCTGATGAGAAAATAAATGGGCGGTTGAATTTGGGTGGAAGCGCTGAGGGTTTTGTAGCAAGTGATGTTGATTTGATGAGGAAGCTTGATTTAGTATGTGTTTGGTAGTGCTGAAATTATTTTTTAAGTGTTTATATTATAAGTTGTGGGTGAATGTGTAGATAAAAAGTGGATTATAAGTTGTGGGTCTTATAAAATGTGTAGATAAAAATTATATTTGACCAATTTAACCCGCTGAAATTATAAGTGTAAATGAGAATTCAAATGTGGGAAATAGTGAGGGAAATACTAGAGTTTTGGATGACTTTTGAGAGATTGAAGGTTGTCTAGGGTGTCATAGAGATGTCGAGGAGGGAAATGATGGAGGAGAAAAAATTTCTCTCATTTTTTTGAAGTTTGATAAAGAAGAGGGCCATTGTTATTTTTTATTTTTTGGGGGTAAATTTGGTTATTTTTCAATCATTTTTTTCTTGCTTTTTATTTTTTGTTTATTTAAAGAGAATGACAATATCGTCATAAAGGACCTATCATGTCAAGTTTTTCAAACGTTGAGATGTTTGGTGCTATTTTTTAAGGTTATGGGCATATTCCCAATGTTTTTGAAAGGTTAGAGACCAAATACGCAATTATCCCTTAAATTTATCAAGATTTTTTATAAAAAAAATGTCATCAACAAAAAATTTGCTATTAATCTTAAATTATTTTTTAATTGTTATTTTCTTACCCACAAACTTTTTCATTAGTAACATTCATTTTTTCATTTCATAACTTTATTTATGGACATAATTTTTGTGAGAAAATTAAATTTATTAAAATAATCTTTTGAATTATTATTGACAAAAATATCTATTGAAATTTGTTATGGTAAATTACATTCACAATTTTTAATTTTTGAAGATTGTTAAAAATTTATTTTCATTCAATTTTATTCACATTTATCATCTCAACATTTCAGTAATTCGTACATATTATCATTTTTGAATTTTCTCTTCCAACTTAAATTTCCTTGAGTAAAATTCTATGTCTGCTACTGTCTATATCAATGTATTTTCTTGACCTATTTACAAACAGTGACCTTAATTAGAATTATGATAACGTAATCATAATTAGTCCTTAGTTTTTTCGTCTCACTTCCTGATTTTTAAGAGTGGGTGGCGGGCATTAATTCTCTCAATAATTTTTGGTCTTCTAAGAACCATTTTTGGCTCCGTGCTCAATAGTTAGTATTTTTCAATTATTTTTGTTGAGCACCAGTATTTGCAATTCTGTTTGACAACGAAGTATATTTCAATTTTTTATTTTATATCAAGAGAGTTTATTTAATCTAGATTTTTGAAAATTTTGATTGACATTTTTTAATAAGTGATTGACTTGTATGGATTTCATTAAATTTTATTGATCTTTATAGATTTTAATAGATTTTCATAAATTTTTATACATTTTCATTATGCAAGACTTTTTTTATACTTTCACATACTTTTATGGATATTTATAGACTTTTATTTTTTATAATTAAATCTTGAATATAAAAATATAATGTCCTATAGTTAAAAAAATTATTGTAGAAAAAAATCTAGCACTAATTTATTAAATTGTATTAATATTATTAAATTCATAAAAAAAATTGAATTTATAATGTTCTATTTATTTGATGTAAGTAGACTACATCAAAAGTCAATAACATAAATTATTAGCTAGTTTTTTTTTTATTTTCCTTCTTTTGAGTAAAATTATGAACTTCCAAATGATTGTTGATAAATTCAAAAAAAAAAAAAAATGGTAGATGACTCTTTTCAAAAATTGTTACCATCCGATTTTGGTAAGGCTTCTACGTCATCAAAAGCCCAGCGAAGATCTCGGGGGGCCCAACAAGGGCCTCATAAATTCTCAGAAGGCCTTGGAGGCCCATTGAATATCTTAGCACTCTTAAATCCATCACAATGAAGGGCTTCGACATTCGTGGCCAATCTGGAGCGCTTCGCTGGTTTTCGCACTCTCGTAATCCACATACAATCTGATATTTTGGAATAACTAGAGATGTAATTAAAGAAAGATTGTGTTTGATCGATACAAAGATTCTCACAAGAAAACCAAACAGCAATCTCCTAAAAATTAGGCAACGTGATTAATTCAAATAAGGACTGAAATCTAGGAGATTGTCTTGACAATCGATCATCCCTATTCCGTAAAGAAGGAGGATCCAGTCAGATACCTAATTGATTGTTTTCCTAAATCAATTATGTTTCTAATGCTATAAATACAATATCTCCGATTATTCCAAGGTACGCACTTTTACGCATTATTCTCACCCTTAAACTCTGCCCAAATCTCTGCCTGCTTGTCACTCCCACAACCAATTGTTTTTTATCCCTCGTATATTATTCCATATACCGACAGTTGACTTAATCCTTAAAATACCAACGATCGTCGGACCCTCTTTTTTCGGTGATCTTGGTGACTAACAGTTGTCATAGTGTGCAGGTAACATAAACGTTGGCATAGAAGTGATTGGAGATCTGTTGACACGTGGATAGTGCAGATTCTAACGTCAACAAAAATGTTTTTCAACAAAATGAATAGAAAGAAATACATTTCTTTGCATTAGGCGAGAATGGAAACTTACGATGGAACAATGAACATTTATATAAAGTATGAATTTTTAGGGTTTCAACAAAGAAGATGATGCAAAGTTTGTATATTCATCTCTTTTTCAATACCCAACATATACGGCCGAACGGATGTGGTCCTACGTGAACAAACACAATGGTTTGCATATTCTTGCGCATGCAAGAATCCTTAGAGCATCTCCAATGTTAGATGTTTTAAAAAATCTATATAGCAAGAGAGAGAGAGAGAAAAAATGAAGAGAGAGATAGTGGAAAAAGGAAAGAGAAAGAGAAAATAAATGAGAAACATAGACATAATTTAATGAAAAAATGGGTGAAAGGTCTAACACGATGTCTAAATTTGGACGACCTGTTGGACGGTCTTCTACAATAAATGTTGCTACATAAGAGCATCTCCAATGCAACAATGTGGATGTGAACAAAAGTGTGCCATTTGACAGCTAATAATAAGACTTTCAATATACATGGCATGAATGTCTAATAAATAGACAATGCATCATATCAAAAGCTCAGTGGTGTAACCTATGTGACATTTATTTTTTAAAAATAAAATTAAAATAAAAGATATTATTATATAATTGAACAACAAACATCAATACCCACATTAATCATTCTTCAACTAATTTCTCAACAAACAGCAATCCCAAACAATACCTCTAAAAGTAATCTCAAATTGATCAATTCTCAACTAATTTCTCCTCCTTGATTCTTCAACACTCCATTGGATCCTAATAATATTTTTTCTCAAATTCCTTTATTCTTCATGAGGTAGTATAGAGTGAATGGGTTTCTATAGTCAGAGGCACAAGCTAAGGTCAATGCTGGGTCCAGACAGTTCAATAATATTGCAATAAGAATCATCTTGCTCGTTAGCGGATGAACTCGCAGAGATCCAATCCTCTCCCCAAGTTCTGTAAGTTTCTAATCAAATGTCAGTGCTCCTATCTCTTGAAGTACTGGTCGCATTACGTATGGTCTCATAAACTGGAGGGTCCAACGTGTTCTGCAAAAAATGTTCTATTTTGCTGTAGTAACCACTTGCATGGATGGTTGATCGTCTCTTCGTTTTCTTCATTATCCACCATTTTTTCTCCACAATTGCTAAATTAGCATTTTAGACTGACATTCTAGAGGTGAACAGTGGCTTTCACAGTGTTTATTTTTATTTTTGCCCAGTCAGCATAACATGGTTCAAGATAGAATGTATTGGAAAAGAAAATATTTAGACATTATCTATTTTGATGATTTGACACATTTTTTTTTCACATTGATAGTGTTGCATTGGAGATGCTCTAAGTTTTGTCTCTCCACCTCATCGCTACATCAATTGGACATTCAAAATAAAAAGTAGCATTGAAAATGCTCTTAATATGCAAGCATTTACTCGCACAAATTCATGCAAGAAAAGTATGCAGATCTGCTCGCTCAAGCGAGCAATAAGGAGCAAATTTACTGCTCTTTATAGCTCGTGCAAGAATAATGTTTTGCATATTCTTGCGCACGCGAGAATCCTTCATATGAAAAACCATTTTTCCATATTTCTTGCACTTTACAATCCATCTTCCGAATTTATAATAATTTGCAGACATTGAGGAAGATTTTTTTGTAGTGAGATTTGCTGACCTGGTATAAATCTGGTGCATTAGTAAGACAGACTTTAGCCTGTTATCTTCATTAGTTATTGATGGCATCATCTTAGCATTATGTGTTGCACCTCAAATTTCATTATAATGTCAATTGATACATACATTGGCGCTCAATAAACAAAGGCTAAACTCATGTACTTTTTCCATCGAAATTTCTTTTAAAACTAGTGTGAGCACGTGTGATGCACGTGATGTCTCGTTAATTAAGAATGTAATAGTGTTTATTATATCTTTATTTTACGAATTGACTTGATATTAGTCATTTAAGTGGAACAAAAATTAAATATTAAAAAATCTGGCGATTGAAACCTAAATATAAGCATGTTTATAACTTAAAACCTAGTTTATTAAAATTTATTACAATAGATGACTCAAACATATGATAAAATTAAATTCAATTTACTTCATAAAAGACACTATTCTTAAGTACTATTTTTCCAGAATTTGCATTCCTCCTCGAAGGCTAAGTTGATTCCTTTATAATGTTCTAATCACGTAAAGAAAGCCGAATGCTTTTGCATTAAAAAATTTCACATTTGCTCCAGAATAAGACTATGGGCATAAGTATCTACAACAACATTAATTTCAATTTTTTTTTCAAATAACTTAAATAAAAGATAAAGAGAGGGTTGAATTGAGCTTACACCATCAAAGATTTTGATTTTCAAGAATGACAAATTAGGCTTCTTCGGTAAGTGTACCAATTCAATCATCACGGTACTTAGTGGCAGAATAAAAAGTTCATAAAAATCTTATTTGTTGCTTTAGATGGAGCTCTTGAGATAATCAATAAGTTAATTCATCAAATTATTTCATGTTCGAATTTAAACTCTTAAAACAACATAATTTTTAAAAGTAAATAAATCACGTTGCAATTGTTAATTAAGCATGCTAGTGGAAGTTGTATATATTTGATGCAAGTTAGAGATTGTGGGCCACAAATGTGTAAAAAAGTAAACAAATCAATAAACATATTAATTACAATAAAAATTGTTCCATAACAACCCGTGTGTAAAAAGTAGCATCTTAAATACAAATTTCTAAAGCACTAAATAGAGTTTGGATTGCTAATGTACAAACAAGTCATTTTCAAAAATAATATTCTAGAGTTACGTTAATATTCAGAAGGAAAATGACAATAAATTTATATACGCTATTTTGTTATTTATTTAGAGACCATTTGGCCAATTTTAAAAAATTAAGTTAAAATGTGAAGAATACAATTGAAGCTCTAATATTTGTAGTTAATAAATGAATAGCTCAATTAATAAAAGTATTTGAATATCAAGTTTGTCATAAAATTATTATTTTTATGTTGTAACAATAAAATAAAAATTTTAAATTTAAATAATAAAATTACTTAATAATAAAAAATAATTTTATTTAACATATTTATTAATAATTATGAGCTTAGATTATAATTATTTTATAATAGTTCGTAAAATATACAAAACAATTTAGTACAATATCAATTTGGTCAATAACGTGTCAATTAAAAAAAAAAAGAACTCGTTAGTTTTTTTTTTAATTTTTTATAAAAAATAAAATTATCGAACTTATTTGCACCTTTTGCAAAGATTAAAAATTCAATTACCATTTTCAATAATTAAAATTAATGGCATTAATTAAAATTAATGGCATATTTATCTATTTCATCAAATAATGACCAATTGCGCACCAAAACATATATGTTAGAGGTCTTCTGTGTAAAAAACAAACGTTGTGGATGATTTCTGTACTGAGGACAAAGGTGAGGGACTATTTGCGCCAATTTCTCTTTTGATTGACCATTATGAATAGTGAACTTAATATTCACACTTTTTATATAGATAGGACTTATCAAATCTTAAAGGGAAAATTGTCAATAAGTCATCCATATGTGACTTGTTTCTAATTAGGTTCAAACATTTTCCAAAATTGTGTATAAGTCATATTAATTTGTCTAATACCATAATTATCCCTGTAATCTTTTAAACCAATTTAAACTAGATTTCATCAACTTACGATTCTCATTCATAGGTTGTCATTAACATCTTTCTTATATAGATCTCCCCGTCAATGATCACATCACCGGTACACCTCGTAGTCGACATTCTGTGAGTCCCTGCAGTCTACAAACCTTCTTTTATTTTCGCAATTGATTATTTCAAGAATTTCACAGTTTTTTAGTTCTATTTTTCTTCTCAATCATGGAAGGTAGCCTTCTGCTGGTGGAGATTTTAATGGTGTTTTGCGAAAATTATGTGATAATTACAATTCATTAGAAGTTGACACTATTTTATTGCGTTATTCTATCCCTAGACATGATAGGTGTTTTCTAAAGAATAAAAAAGAATTTAGGAACATGATTTCTGTGTTTGAATTGAAATTTGTTGATATTAGTGTTTCAGACTCTAAAACAGTATCACATGATTGTGATACTGTTTTCGAAAATAATGGAACTGTCATAATTATATATTGTTCTTCAACAAATAGTAGAGCATTACTTTCATCTAGCTGATCAAGCGTAATCACTCATGTTGGACAGATGTTCGAGAGAAGTGTAGCTAAATTTAGAGATGCTTTTTGCAAATATTCGATTGAGAGAGGATTTAAGTTTGATTATATGAGAAATAATAATGGTAAGGTAGATGTGCAATGTTCAAACATATATTCTGATTATTGTAGGTGGTATGTTTGTGCAACAGTATCAAATGTTAGTGGTTTTTGTTAAATACGAAAGCTTGTGAATGAGCATAGTTGCCCCGTAGTGTTGATGAAAGAAAAAAGTGAGAGATTAAGTTGTAAGGTGATTTTTGGTTTGATTGTCGATATAGTGAAGGAGAAACCAACATTATGTTCTAACGACGTTGTTTTACACTTTTTAACAGGTTGCAGTTACACGATAAGCTATAAGAAGGCTTGGAATGCGTTGGAGAGAGCGAAGGAATTGATTTTTGGTGACGCATCTGAATCTTTCAAGCAGTTACATTGGTATATTGAGATTGAAAGGTTATTTAATCATGGAAGTCATATTGATTTAGAGGTGGACCAAATTTTCAAAAGATTCCAAAGATTGCTTGTTTCTTACCATGCGTGCATTCATGGGTTTAATTATTGTCGTCCCATGTTGTTTATTGATGGAACATTTTTGAAAAGAAGGTTCAAAGGTATTTTGTTATCTGCAACCGCTAAGAACAACAACCAAGGTAAGATACTGTTTTTCTGTTATTTTGTGATACTGTTTTGTAATATGATTTATAAGATCTCGTTAGTTACTGTTGTTCTGTTGTTTTGATATTATTATTTTGTGTGGGCTTATATCCATTGGCTTATGCCATTGTAGCTTCCGAGAACTACGATAATTGGTTGTGGTTCTAGGAACAGCTGCGTAGTATTGTTCAGAATACTCGGGAGCTTACATTTGTATCTGATCAGAATGTTGGGTTAATGAAAGCGTTGCTTAAGGCATTCTCTACATCAAATCATTTTTCTGTTTACAACACCTTAAAAGAAATTTGAGGGATAAATTCAATGGTAGTGGCTTCTCAAACAGTTATAGAGAGTGTATGGTCTGGTTTTTCAAGGAATGTGCGCATGCTCCAACAATTGTATTATTTAACCAGAAATTGGAGGTCTTGAAACGTGAGAGGGGGAGCTATTGTTCAAAAGTTTCTAGATGGGTTACCATTTGAAAATTGGTCGAATGCTCATAGTGTTGGATGTCGGTATGAAGAGATGTCATCAAATGCAGACGAGTCTTTCAATGCATGGATAGTTGACTGTAGGAGTTAACCATAACTCGAATGGTTGACATGTTGAGGACAAAGCTAATGAACATCTTTGCTACGAGAAAAACTGATTATGGTAATGTTATGCTACTGTTTTATTTTCTGCATGTTACTGTTTTATTTTCAATGTGATACTGTTTTATTTTCGATGTGAAACTGTTTTATTTTCTATATGATATCGATGAAGGTGAGTGGACGTGGGTTGTCTGCCTAAAGATGATAGAGAAGACATGGATATGCAGATGAAAGTCTATCATAGAATATCAAGCGGTCTTCTGATACAATTTTTGAAGTTTTTTCAGATCCATCAATTTGTGTAGATATCTGCAAAAGCACATGTTCTTGTTCCCAGTGGCAACTGAATGGGTTCTCATGTGTGCATGCAGTCGCTGTAATTAATAGATATGGAAGGCGCATTGATGAATTTGTTGATTATTATTTTCATGTTGCAGCATTCCGCAAGTTCTATGAAGAAGCTATACATCCCATTCCTACGTTAATGAGGTTGGAATATGAAAATTTTGCCTATTTTGACATTTTACCTCCACCTACAAAGAGACAACCTAGAAGACCTAAAAAGAGGCAAATTAGATCAAGGGGAGAACAAGTACGGATGATACGATGTGGAAGGTGTGAAAAGTTGAGTAATCACAATAAGAAGACTTGTAAGGAGTCATTAGCCTGAGAGATTGTTCCCGTGAATGATATTATTCGTTCTTTTTTAAATATATAGGAACATAATTGCGTTGTAATTATTTGTTGGTTGAATTAATGAAAGCAACATTTATTTTCACAAAATAATATCACAAAATATTTATTTTCACAAAATAGTATCACAAAACATTATCACAAAATTTAACAAAAAAGTATCACTAACAGTATCTCATTAAGAACATTACGTTGTAATACAGTATCACAAATTACTGTAATTCTTAGTGTTTTTAAGGGTTATCTGTTCATGTGAAAGATATTGTTTCTTTTTTAAGTTTTTTTATGGAGAGATATTATTTTTTTCATATACAGTAACACAATTGTCTTGTAATTATTTGTTGGTCGAATTAATGAAAGCAACATTTATTTTACAAAACAGTATCACAAAATATTTATCTTAATAAAATAGTTTAATAAAACAATATCACAAACAGTATTTCATTAATTTACAGCAGTATGTTTACAATATAGTATCACAAATTGTATTCAGTATCAAAACAAAACTGCAAGTACAATTTACAGTATCAAACCCAAATTCGCAACTAGAAAATCTATTTATCTAGAATGAAGAAAATCTATTCATTTATCTACCACAAATTTTTTGATGAATTGAGAAACCATGTTTATTTTATATTGTCTAACTTCCTTCATTGTCATGGTTTCTTCTATCTCTTCATTCTTTGCCAATCTTTCCATCACATGGCAAACGTGTATTCCACAATCGACACTGCAAAATAAAATTCAGAAACATGTAGTAAATGTCGGTGTGCTGCAAAGTCATTTAAACACAAGATAATACAAATAGGAAGTTGAAGAATTAGTCGCTTCTTACGTCCTAATGTGTTGTTGCGGACATTTCTCGTAGGAGATCAATGGATGATTGAATTCTTCTTCTTTGTACTCAACAGTATTTGTAATTGGAGATTTCATAAACAGTTCTTTTTGTTTTCTCTCAACATATTCTTTCTACACGTATTTGAAAACAATGTAAAATGTTAGACTTGTATTTTAAAACTCACTGTAAAAACAGTATATGATACTGTAACAACTCATTATCTTATCAATATCCTAGTATCGTCCATATATTTGTTTGATGTCTCGTCTCTTGGCAAATTACTGTTGTAATGTGACTATTGACCTGCCTCAAAGTCAAATGTGAGTAGTGTCCAATGGTTTGGAACTACGTCAGATGCTTTTCCTCCGTTTGAGTTCATCGGAAACAGCAAAAGTCGAGGCTGTTCGTTGTTGTGGAGGTGCTCCAATACTATGTCGATTTTTCGTGATCTTGGAATTGCCATTTTAGGGTTTGTGACATATAGCTGAAGTATTCAAGTATAATATCAAGATAAGAAATTATTTTATTGTTAGACGTAAGTTTGTAATTGAAATGTTTATGTTGAAATTAAACAATTCACCCAGTACAAAGAATCAAAAATGACAAATCTTTTGTTGTAAGTGTTGTCTACAATTGGGTCATTGACGTTTAGGATTTCTCCGTATGCATCAATTACCTGCAGATAAAGTATCATAGTTATGTTTTGTATAAGTTTATAATTTAGGAATATATTTTTTATTTTTTACAATCTTACAATATTTGATATTGACTTGTCTACAAGAATATCAAACAAATCCCCCAATGTCACAAAACAAAATTCTGCTCCGGTCAGTTTGTAAACCGTCGCTCTGCAATATAATACAGCATTAAGTAATGAAACAGTATCACAATATCATAAGTAAAATATTTAGTAGTTGAAACAGTATCACAATATCATAAATAAAACATTCAGTAATTGAAACAGTATCACAATATTTTCAAACAGTATCATGAATCAAAACATCAACAATTAGTGACTTACGATGGGTTGTGGATTTTCCCAATCTTTACGATCTTCTTCCTGTCATTTGTAGTTAACTGTTTTGCTGTCAACCATTTTGCATTGATTTTCGTTGGTACTTTTTTTCTTTCCTCATTGGAAGATCGGGAAGATCCTCAACGTTATGATAGTATTGTCATCCTCTTTTTCTTGTACCTGAGATTTAGCCTTTTTACCCCTTGTGACTCTTTTTTTCGGTGCAGAGTAGGTAAAATCGTCATCCTTCTTTCTTTTTCTTTCCTTTTTTTTTCCTTTTATTCTTTTGACCATTGAAGTTTGCTTTGTTGCATCCTTTGTTTTTTGGATCTCTTTGTCATTCAAAGCTTGAGTGACTTCATGCACTACCTTTTCAGTCAGCTCATTTATAAGTGAGGTATTCTCTTTTTCCAATGATTTGTTCTCACTTGTAAAAGATTCTAAAGTTTATTGTAGCTTTTTAAGTTGTTCGACAGTGTTATTCTTTTCCTCCAAAACTGCTGCATGTAGAGCCATTGACTTTTGTAATTGGTCTTCTATAATTCTTATTCTTGTGCTCATCTCGTTGAATTCCTGTATATTCCTTTCATTTTGTAAAGTATCAAAAGCATTTATTATCAGTATCAAAAGTATTAAAATCATATTATTATCAATATCTTAATTAAACAGTATCATAATAAAATAGTAACACAGACAATAGTATCTCAATAAAACAGTATCACAATAAAACAGTATCATAGATAAAAATAGTATCATATATTCTAGTGTTATAGATTGCTGTATCATATTCATTCTGCGAGACACTTTTATCCAACGCAGCTTGCAAGATGCGCTCCTTTTCTCTAGAGGCTTGTAATTCATCACGGAGTCTGGATGAACTAGTTATGGCTTTCTTCTTTGATGAATCCTTGATTTCAACTTCTGCCAGACGACTCAAGGGCAAGTGTAGCCAACTGTCATCCTCTTCTTCAAAACTTCCACGTTCTTCTTTATTGATGTTGACTTCCTCACTTTCTTCTTTTTTGTTTTCTTCTGTTGAATCATTCTCCTCTATTCGATTGTCATCACTTTCTTCCTTTTCAGTATCAACTTTATCAGATTTTCCATCTCTATCCGATTCTTCATCTTCATTAGATTCTTTATCTTCATCGAATTCTTCGACAACCTGTAATGATGTAGTAGTTATATAATAAATATACTGGATGTTTGTATATTGAATAAATCATCATATAAGATATTGTATGATGTGAATTGGTGATATTGCTATCACCTTTTTTTTATAGTTCGTGTACAATCGTAGATTTTTGACTACATGTCAGATCTCTTAAGCCCCATTTAATACATTTTGGTTCTGCATTCTTCTTCAACGCTTTGCAGATATTGAGTTTTTCCAACAACCAATACTGGATTTTCATAAATAAAAACTTATAAGTGCGAATATCACATTTAATACAAAACAGTATCAACAAAACAATATATAGAAATCAAATAGCTTACTGCTAAAGCCATCACACAATCTGTGATATCGATTACGTCTTCATTTTTACATAGAAAAGAAATAAGGTATTCAAAGATGTGCTTCGACCAATTGTAAGTTTTGATCTTGTCGACATCTTCAACATACTTGATATATCCCCAACTCAAAGTCAGAGATTTATTTAGCACAGAACGATATCATCAGAAGAGCATCATTAACCTAGAAACATCGTCGATGTTTTCTTTTTTCTTTCTATTTGCTACAACCCTTAACTGTGTAGATATTATTGTTTTGGTTAATCTACGACAGCCTCTAAACCTTTGTTGAGAGAAATTTGAAATCAAGGCTGACTTTTGTTTTTCAACCACTATCAGATTTTCACCTTCAACGATTCCAAAAATACCATTCACATAGTCCATCTTGAATTTTAGATGGGATTTGTTTATCAAAAAATCCTTCTTTGACTTGTCGAAGCACTTAATGATCTTGTACAGATCCATATCAATTTGACGACATCAATGTTTGTCAATCTTGTCATCCAGTATCAACTTGACAAGATTGTAAAATGGTAATTTCTTCAACCCATTCCTGTGTGGTTTTGTTATTGATAACCATTTCACCTCCCTGATCACTGTTTGGAGGTTAGAATGATATTGTAGGTAAGCCTTCTTATCCACTGTTACTTTTCTTTGTAGAGATATAGACTTCTTTTTTTTTCCATCGATTTGTAACCAATTATTTTGTATCCAGAAGTTTTTTTTTGCTGCATCATAAACAAAAACAGTATCAGAAGTATCAAAATAGTATCATAGAAAACAGTATCACAATAATATACAATTATCATATAAACAATATATCACAGATAAAACATGGTATAATTAGGCTATTCCACATAGATTCAAACAGTATCAAAGATAAAATAGTATCATGGATTAAATAGTATCAAAATATACTAATGCACATTACCTAAATAAAAACAGTATCATATATTAAAACAGTATCATAAACATAACTAAGAGATTGAAACAGTATCATAGGTTGATACCTTGTCATAATTAAACAGTATCAAAGATAAAAGCATGGTATAAATTCACCAATGTACATTTTCTAAATAAAAACAGTATCATAGATTAAACATTATCAAAGTATACTAATGCACATTACCTAAATAAAAATAGTAACATGGATTAAAACAATATCATAGACAAAACTAAGAGATTGAAACAGTATCATAGGTTGAAACTTTGTCATAATTAAACAGTATCAAAGATAAAAGTATGGTATAAGTTCACCAATGTACATTTTCTAAATAAAAACAGTATCATGGATTAAACAGTATCAAATTATACTAATGTACATTACCTAAATAAAAACAGTATCATAGATTAAAACAGTATCATAGACAAAACTAAGAGATTGAAGCAGTATCATTAGTTGAAATCTTGTCATAATTAAACAGTATCAAAAATAAAACTAAGAAATTAAAACAGTATCATAGGTTGAAACTTTGTCATAATATATCAATATCATTAGAAACAAGAAAAAAATTCTACAAATAGAAACAATATCATAGATCGAAAGAGTATCAAACATTTTGCATGATACTCTTAGACAACCTTGTCATAATTAAACAGTATCAAAGATAAAATTAAGATATTAAAACAGTATCATAGGTTGAAACTTTGTCATAATATTTCAGTATTATTAGAAACAAGGAAAAAATTCGACAATTAGAAACAGTATCAAGAGTATCAAGCATTTTGTAGGTTAAGTAACACATTCTAAGAAAAAACCAAAAAAATCACCAAAACATTAACACATGGTATACAGTATCACGCATTTTAAATCCCTATATCACTTGTTTTGACAGAAAAACTAACTCACAGCAACTACATTATCAAAAAAATTACCGAACAAATTACCTTCGCCATCGAACCTTCGAACTGCTTTGTATGCAGTTAGGATTTGCGGTGGAAAGAATCAAACACGAAGAAGATGAAGTTTGCTAAAGTAAATGGAGGTTTTTGTAGTGGTCTACGTGTTTAAATGGTAGTTTTTGTAATTGGAGGGCATATTAGACTTTTGGCACTAAAGTATGACTTTAGTTAAATTAAGATTGAGCCATATGACTTTTTAGCCCAATTTGGTAGTAATAGTGACCGGCCCAAAATTTTCCCAATCTTAAAATCTGATCCCCCCACGTGGGGGCTTGGTCCAACCGAGGTTTTGTGGCAGGCCAGGCCAAGCTAGGTTAACTACTTTTCTTCACCTCATCTCGGCCCAGGCCCAGGCCCAAGCCCAGGCCCACTTCCTAGAGAGCCATTGCACTATTTTTTTTTTTTTGTAGAAATTACACTAACTACTTACCATTTTAAAAATATTTTTAATGTTACAAATTTAATTTTTTTTATTTTAAAAATACTGTCCATATATTATTATGTTAATAAATAAAATCAAAACAAAATATAACATTATACACAATCATTTTCACAAATCGCCCTTGGAATTCTCACATAAAAAGAAAATTATCCCTAAATGATGCGAAAATTTGTTATTTTCAAACACACCAAAATCTTCTATTTTTTATATTAAAATGTTCTTGATTAAATTGTTACCCAAAAATATAGATTATGTTACATAATTTGTTATTCTGTAATACTGATTGCTAAAGATGTTACAATTTGTTATTGGTTAATTGCATATAATACATATTGTTGATACACTATTTTGAAACACTGATGTTAATATGATGTTTTGATTGAACACTCTATTTTTTATATTTAAATGTTATTGATTGAATTGTTGCACAAGAATACAGATTATGTTACACAATTTGTTGTTACGTAACGCTGACTAGTAAAGATGTTACAACTTATTATTTATAACATTGATGTTTAATATGATGTTTTAATTCTTATTGCAGATTATGTCACCACTAATTAATATTCTGTATCATTGATTGATACATATGATACAATTAAACATATCACGAGTTTTTTTTTTTTTTTTTTTTTGGTGAAAACTGATATTATATGTTACATCTTAATTTGTAACATAGATTATTACAAATATTAAAATTGAAGGGATCATAAATTATATTTGTGATTATTACAACTATTTCTGATACAAATGATATATATTTGACAGTTACATTACACTTTAATTATGATATGTAGTCTATGATAAGTTTCTTTTTTTTAAAAAAATAAATTTCGGCCAATAATCAATCAACTACCATTGCTTGCATGCAAACTGATAACAATAAAATATCGAGTAATATACGTATTCTAATCAATATCGATTTTTAAAAATTCGATTACTATAACAATAAAAAATCTTGTGATATATATTCTAATCAATTCCGATTTTTAAGAATTCAGTTACTAATAAATTAAAATAATAGTTTTCTTAAAAACAGTCACTATCAGGCTGCAACTGGCCTTAGCGACCATCCATTTTGATACCACTAGATGATGGTGAACTTGAGCTTTCCAATCCGTTGACTTTACAGGAGAGCAATAGAGCCATTGTTATTGGACCAATTGACAATTTCGGTGCTCAACCCTCGTAGGAACTTGCAGCTTCGTTACATCCCTTATATGTCATGATAACTCTCTATGACAACATAACAGTCAAAAAGATATAGCAGCAAAACATAAAAGATAAACCACCAAGTACAAATGTAATCTGCTCTTGTATATATGGTCATCAATCCACTAAATTGGCATGAAGGTCTCATATTTAAGAAAAAAGCTACAAGCATTTCAGATGAGTAAATGTGAAGTTTGATGGATTCTTCACCAATGACTGATGGAGAGTAGCACAAATTTTTCGTTGGCTTGATATATTTTTCATTCACCTTGACTTCTTACTGCGCATTCCCATCCGTGACTTTGCATACCTAAATTTCTTGTTAAGCGAAAAAATTAATAGCACTTAAAAAAGCTTATTTTGAAATAGGAAAACAAGCAGTAGAAGGTAACACGGGAAGACAAGAAACTGGTACAAAAGGATACTCCAGCCGCATCCCCTCACCAGAGGGTGAAGAGTAGAGAATTGTGCCTTGTAGAAGATTTAGTGCTTCAGTTGAACTGGCAGTATCCTTGCACATGTAGAAACACAAAATTATAAAGAACAAAGTGAAAAATGCAAAACATTAAATCAGATACTCCTTCCAATGAATGAAATAAACAAATAGAATAATGAACACAATGAACCTAGCTCCACTAAGTTACATTCCAGATATCAAAATCATAATATATACTCCTTCCATCCCAAAAAGATAGACTTAATTTCTTATTCATTTGTCCCGAATTATAGGCCACTTCCCTTCTTACTAGGATAGTTAATTTTTAAGTTTTCTAATATGTCCTTATGTAACGTGCATTGTTATCAACAAATATAAACTACCATTATATTAATTGTAGGGGTACATTAGGAAAAAAGTAAGAAAAATTTATTATTCCAACTATAATAACTAAATTTTCTTAATATGTGTGAACATAAAAATAAGCCTATCTTTATGGGACGGAGGGAGTTCATGAAAGTTGTAACTAGAAAAAGATTCAGGCTTCTACAAAGTCCATTCTCCATTCCCTCTTAAAACGCATCTCGTAATTTACAAAATAAACAAATAGAATAATGAACACAATGAAACCTAGCTCCTGAAGTTACATCCTAGATATCAAAATCATGGTATTTACATGGAAGTCATAACTAGAAAAAGAATCTAGGTTTCAGGCTTCTACTGAGTCCCCTCACAGAACTCATCTTACAAATTTTTAGCGATTGCCATAACCAGTAAATCAATAGTGCAATTGGCACAAAGGACAGCATTGAAATGGTAGGCAAATTTACCCATGATCTCATAAAGAACAGAAATTCAAGTCATGACTCATTTTGAAGCCTGCCGAGAGATCTAATTTATATGCCAGTAAAAGTGAAGGATTCCCTATCACGTCCTTATCTTCTATCAGTTACGAGCCCTAGAGCAGCAATAACCCCAGTACACACTATCATGCCATCCATTCAGAACATACTGTGAACCTTGCTAACTGCATTCTGTATATTCTACATTAGTTTGAGCAATATGTGAAGCAAACCCGAAGTCGATGGCACAGAAGTATCAATTAGATCCATTCAGAACATACTGTGAACCTTGCTAACTGCATTCTGTATATTCTACATTAGTTTGAGCAATATGTGAAGCAAACCCGAAGTTCATGGCACAGAAGTATCAACTAGATCTTCAAAATGCATGTTAACTTTACTGACAAAAAATTAGTTCTAAATGAGAAGTTACAGTTAATAAAAAAAAAAAAAAAATGAGACATACTGCAACACACAAGTCAGATAGGTCTGAGAACAATAATAATAATGCCCTGAGCAACAAATTATTGCATGTCAGCAAATAAAACATTGATTTTGGAGTATGTGAGTACAATTTTTAAGATGGGATAAATAATATTTCGTTTTGCAAATTTACTACTATTCAGCTTCTCGTCACTTGCACTTAGGGAATGTAAGCGCATCTAGCAAGACATCTACATCTTTTTCTACTGAGGGTTTGTCTAACATCCTTCAAGTCTAACTCAAGAAGAGATTCTATACTCTGATAGTCAACCTCATTAGCAATTCTCACAACATGTAAGTCCACTTCTCCAGATAAAAATATTGAAAAGATCAGGCCAACATTCATGTAAAACAATTTACCAGAATCCATGATTATTCTTAGCTCAAAAGTGCCGAGAGAAGTTACATACCTGAAAGTCAACAAATGCAACAGGAGCTCCATAGGTGCTCTGCATCTTCAATTTTATAAATCCACGACATCTACATAAGGCCAAAGCAAGCAAATATTTTCATAAAGTTCTAGGTTTTCACGTCTGAAAAATGCTCAAAGAAGAGAGTTCCCAAAACCTCGAAAATACTTGGATCAGCTCTTGTTCTGAGCAGGTTGGACCAAGATTAGCCACAAAGATTGTGGGACATGGAGGATTGTTCTGCGAAATAAAAGGTTTTGAAATAAGTATTATACTGTTAGTACAAGTCAACCTTGAAAATCAAGACTCAGATTTGCAAATTATCATTAAGTAAACATTTTGTAACCGAACAAAAAATTGAAAGCTAGAAAGAACTGATACTCCCAGCAATTCAAACTGAATGTCCTTACCATTAAATTCCTTTACAAAAATGTTTACTTTCATCAAACCCCCAACATAAACCCACCCAAAAAAGAACATAGGGTAAGAGAAATGTCCTTTTCAATCTATTGAAAAAACCTCTCCCCCGGCTCATTTGCAGCATACTTTCCTCTTCTGTTTTCACTTTCACCACCCAAGCACTCTCTCTCTCTCTCTTGCACACTACCTACTTCAAAGCGACCACGACTGCCTATCCATTCTCCCCCTTCAGCCACACACCAAGACAACTTCTGGTACATTCATCAAACCCTTACAGCTTACAATCCAAGGGGCCCCGCAACTGTCTACAGCAACTGTAACAGCTGGAGATGGAGGTGGGTGCTATGGTGTTTATTTTAAGGTTTTTCTTCTCACACACAAACAAAATATTGGGCAAACAACCACTGCACCATTCCTCTGTCCATTATGCCCACATACGAAAACCTTATCGCCACATCTGTCCCAGCCTCATAGCATAAACCAAACCCCTTGCAACTGCCCTTGGAAATGGTGGTGGGTGCTTTTCGTGTTTCTTCATTTTTTTTCTGGTTGTTTGTTTCTTTGTTAGAAATGCCATTTTTATGGATTCTGAATTTTCGAATGAAAGCGATTTTTAAACAAAAAGGGCCCACGATTCTTAAAGCATTAAAAGCATTTTTTAAGGCATGGAAATCATGCTCATTTAATGCTGCCCCAATGGAATTCAATTAACAAAATTCAATCAAGCCAACTGAACAATAACCTGCAAAAAGATTTATATATAATCTATTGCCCGAATAAATATGACAATTTTTATAATTTAATTTTTTAAATTTCAGTCAAACATATATATTCATATCCCTAAAATTTGCATATAAAATTATTAGTATATAAATTTCCAAAAACAATTTATGCTTGTAAGACGTATCCACGTACTCACACCGTATCCCCATATCTTAGATTTTAGCAAAAAAGGATTTGACTCCCAGTATGTACCCATACCAGAAACCGGCACCAGAGTCCAGGCAACATGTTTAAATAAAGCTGATGATGGGAAGAGCAACTAACAAATCTCGGCACCAGAATTTGTGGTGCCATAGTTTAATATAATTCATCTTTTTAATTTTTGGAAGATTGTTATGGTTGACATATTTTAGAAGTCAAAACCACCAAAAGTCTTTTCAAACAGCTTCCAGTCTCGATAATAAATCCTGGTTTGCCTTTTAATTTATTCCTTGACAACTTCAGATAGATAATCAGCAAGGCTAAACAGCATACACAGACACATAAATACGATTTACGTGGTATAAAAACAAAAGCATTTTTCCACTGCAATTCCCCTTTAATACAAACAATTAGAAGGTAAAATGGAAAGTTGAATATACTCAAAGATACGCAAACATGTTGGAAATATACAATACCGATTTTGCAGTAGCGTCATTCACTGTTCCACCAGTGTTTCCATAACTGCAGTATGAGAAAAGGGAATAGAAGTTAGATGAGGTGCCTCACCATTGGTATCATAGTAGACTAATAAATACTCTAACTTCAGGGGATAGGGCATGTCACAAGTGCTTCTGCTTTGCCCTCAACCTTTCAGCTAGAAGTAATCTTTTAAGATAAATTCATCATGCTCATTGAAGTAATCACTGCCAAGTAATAAAAATGTGCTTAAGAGTGCAGATGACCTTTGTGTGGATGAATAACCAATCGTGTTGTAAGCAGAATTACCCAATCCAGGCACGTGAGCGCTGCCAACACCTGCTAGTGCCCAAGCGTGCAAAACATGTGCAATGTGAGCCCTTAGAATAATGTGTCCTCCATGTGACTAACTAGCTAATTCCTCGTAAGACATTAGATAAATACCATTTGACCAGTAACATAAAAATTATGCAGGCAGAGATATATAATAGAAGCATAAACATAAGTATAGAAGAATAAACAACGCACCAAGAGGAGTCAGTTGTATCTGTACTGAATAACTGAATAAAGCACAAACCTTACCAGGATTAGTGCCTCTAGAAAAAGCAGGAGATCCTTTTAGCTTCTTTTCTGATCCAGGTCTGTCATCATCTGGGTGTTTAGAATCAAATTTCAATTGATCAACAATTGGTCAGCCAACAATTACGCAACAAGAACAACCGGCAGAAGGAGAAAACAAATTCAAGTCTACCTGCTCTCAAGCGCTTCGTTCTGGAATTAGATTTTGCAAGATCAATATATAAGGTAGAGCCTTTTTCAAGGTCAAATACCATCCCCTGGAAAGCATCACAAATCAAAAAATATGATTAAGTAGCATAATTTCTGTGCTTATAAAGTCCCATTTTCCCAATATATTTTCCATATTTTACTTACTGGGAGGCAGTGATCATTCCTCCGTTGCATGGTTTAAAAAGGCGTTTGGCAGGTGCACCTTGAGACACGCCTCAAATCGAGGCACAAGTAATCTGCCTCAAGGCACAATTTTTAATGCGATTTGGGAAGGCATACGCGTCACATTAATGAGGTGCACGCCTCAATGCATTTGAGGCGTGCACTCTTAAATATAGGTTTTAAATATTTAGAAAGTTACTTTTAAAAGTGGGCCCACCAAGTCTTTCTAGTTTACTAGTATTATCACGACCATATAGAGTTTTCTCCGCTGCTGGAAGAAAAAAAGAATATATACGTCCGTGTCTCTACGTCTTCAATCTCCCTCTCAAACGAAACTCTCATCAAACAATCTTCTCCTTGCTCTACTCACTACCTCAATCCTAAATCTATAACCACCATAACTCATATCATCATCCTCGCCCATCAAGACTCCATAAAAAACAAAGGAGTTCAAATCTTAGTAATCCATTCTCATGCATCTTAGGGCACATCTCACCGCAAAGAAGCGGTATACTAGTAATGATAATAGTGCCATTCAATCCAAGAGGCAAACAAAGTTCTGCTCGTTCTGCTCCACGCAACAAACACCCAATTCCCAAGGGATGCAGGACGCAAAAACAGCTTCTCCTACAGCAACTCCAGCGACCGGCGGTTCACAGGTAACTCTCTGGTTTTAATTTTTTTTTGGGCAAATACTGTTCTTTGATTGGCAATTACAATTTTTATTTTTTTATTTCTGCTTTTCTTCTTCTTTTTGCTTTTATTTTGACACCAACTATAACATTTTGGCAGCTCTGGATATTGGCAACTTCACAGAAACTCTGGCATCAATGCAGAAACTCCGACTATAAATAAGACCCCATTGCAAAAGGACGATTGATTATTTGCTACTTTATTGATTTATTTGGGTGTTTTATATTATTTTTAAATTTTGACTTAATTTTTTGGTTTGTGGTGAGGAGCCAGTTCACACCTTTTCAAACATTGCTTCAATGTAATCACCAGATTTAATTTCTACATACATGTTTCTACATCTCATCCTAAAAAAACAAATCAGGAAAAATGTATAGGTATCTATATATAGATGTGTCCATTCTTGAACAAATAACAAAAGACTTCATGTTAAATCAACTAATGTTGCTAGAGTAATGTTAAAATTGGCATCTGGATGAGTATCCTTACATTCAAAGCATGTAATGCCAAGACTGCTGATTGTTGATCCACAAAAGTTGCAAAAGCAAAAGGCTGGCAATACATAAGAGAACATGTCAGAATGCAGTTTAAAAAAAAAAAAAATAGACAGAAGAAAGAAAGAAGATAAAGGACGTCAAAGACTCAAAGCATGTGCAAACTAACTGGGCAGGACAGAATCTTACTTCTCCTAAAGATTTTCACCAATAAAATATATTCATGGCATAAAAAATACAATAAAGGTCACTTGTTGTCGATACTCAGCCAAACCTGATTAGGCACATGCAACAATCCGCAGGGAAGGAACAAAATCGTGAAGGGAAAAAGTCAGCAGATAGACAATTCTATGACCAACTGCTTGTTCGACAAATTAAGAAAGTTCGCCAGATATTGTGCATTAATGAGTTGTCTTGGGCAAGTGATGTTTCCCATCTTTTTAATTTACAAATGGATTTCTTTGCTTTTGCTCTTCAGAATCCAGTACTGCTACAAACGAGTTTAAATCCTTTAGTTTTCATGTGCTTCTCAAGCCGATTATCACTGACCCCCTTCAAACTCAAGCAATAAAATTCGTCCAAGCTATTTCAACTTGCTTCGTAATTTATTCGAATGTACTCATTCTATTTTACTCAATCATCACAGCCCTAAAACCACGACAAAATTCCACAATAATTAACAAAAAAATAATTATAATATTCAAGCATCATAAATACTAGTAGAATTACTGAATTAAATGTACGTAATATCTAATAGTCCATTTTCTAACTAAAAAAGAACTAAACCTCGCCAGTTGACAAATAGATACAAAAGTGTGTATCTATATATAATAATGTATGTACCTGGTTATTAGATGAGGTCGGGGGCCGGAGATGAGAGGACTCGTAACCGGGGAATTCGCGGAAGAGATTGTAAATCTCTCGAGGCTTAACGTCTTCGGGGAGTCCTGCAACGAAGAGCGTGCGGAGCTGGTCGTGCGAGGACTGGGGGTAGACCGGGGGAGCATAGGTGATGAATTGGGGTTGATACTGCTGATGCTGGTGAAGTGGCTGAGCCACCACAGTAGGAGGAGGTGGATGGGCTGCTCCAGGCGGCGGCGGAGGCGGCGGAGGTTGGTAGTATGGGTGGTGAATTGGAGGAGCGTAATAAGCTGTCAGGTCGTCCATGGAATCAGCTCTCAGATATGCCCTAGGGAGTAGGAGCACTTCAATGGAAATGATTGTTCAGGTTTGAGCGTTTTGGGACATGTATAGATACAGGCCGGTACTCATGATTAAAATAGGGAAATTTACACAAATAACACTAACTGTGTCTACAAAACGAAACTCTTCCATAGAGTTACACTTCTTAACACCATGAATGTGTCCATTTTTCACTATTTTATTTTAATTACATGACGAATTGACGTCCCGTTAATATGAACACAGAAAATTTTGAACATTATATTTGAATAGCAATATCACGAGCAGGAGCAAGGCAAAAATTGCAACAGTTTGACCTCGTGAGTACCATTTCCTAGTTTCTGTTTTGATATATTTGAAAGAGTAAATGTTATTTATCAATTATCATCCTCAATGATTATCATTGGTCTATGACATTAAATAATACGGTCCAAAAAAATCAGTTTCATATCCCCATATTTTATTAAAACTATCATTTAACACCAGCACAGTTACCACATAAATAAGTAATAATTACCAGTGGTAATAAATTTATTTGAAAACTTTCAAATCAAGATGTTCAAAGCCATTGATTGAGGATCGCAACGAAAGTCAAGAATGTTGAACACCATTGACTAAGGGACATGACGAAATCGAGAATGTCAAACACTGTTGATTAAACACCGCAAACACACGAGCAGCGGGGGCTGGTTGATCCATTGTATTATACAAGCACAAATCTTTTTGAAATAGAACACTTGCAAATAAACAAGTGTATCTAACAGCTAGAAATGGTCACAAACTAAAACAACTTTGTATTCTCATGTTTCAGACAAGAGATGGATACTGCTTGGACTGTTGACGAACTCTCTTCTTGTATTCCACAGCATCCTGCATATACTATCCATGAATCAGTACGTGAATGAAGATCTCAATTCCTAACCTATTTTGTATCTATTAAACCTGGAGGGCACTTCTTGACTTTGAATTTGGATAAGGATCGACATACAATCAATCCCAGAAAAGAACTAAGAAGACTGCAACATCATCTACTGTGTTTCCCTTTCATTTTTCTTTCATAGAGTTTGTTCATATTGCCTACATTTTCTTGTGGTGGTAAAAGGAAAGAAAACCAGTTTCAAAACTAGTATGAAGACCCTTTTCTATCTCCTTGGACGATATCATTTTAACAAGATTCTAAAGCTCCTGCTGACATAATGGTATCACCAATTTCTAAAAAGAGAGAAAATCCAACGTTAGCGGCTTTAGGAAGAACTTAATTACCTGGATGAACATATGGTATCCTTCAGTTTGTGCTGGATCGTTAGGGTTTGGCTGATCCAACAAATCCTGAATCCCAACTAAAATTTGCTTCACCGTAATGGCTGGTCTCCACCCCTAGAGATAAGGAAGACACTTTAATCCTAGTGTGATACAGAAAACAAAATCAGCTGTAGAAGCATGATTACTGTGCTTAAAAGTTACCTTTTCTGAATTTTAATAACTTGAAAAGTAAGTTTGACTTACTTTTAAGCACAGTCAAACATGATGTAGGTCAATAATTGGTCAACATGCAAAAGGCAGAGCAGTATGCAGGATGACTTACACTATCTTCATTAAGAATCGAAAGGCAAACAGTTCCAGATGGATATACATTAGGATGGAAAAAATTCGGGGGAAATTTACACTTCGGTGGCTTGCTCGGATAGTCCTCGCTGAAGTGCATAGTGAGTGGGTAATAACCACCCTCCCAATCAGTCTGCAACCAGCGCGGATTATTAAACATCTATGTTACCAAATCACAAAGGAACAATATTTTCTGATATTCTGAATCAAGTAAACCTCATACTGGCATAAAATAGCCAAAGAAAGGGATGAGCAGAACCTATTAATCCTTAACAATTCCCTGACATAAGCTAGGCTGTTACATGGATGAAGGTACAACGAATGGGGGTGAGCATATATCTAAGTGTCAGAGTAACCAAATTTACATCTTATGACATGAACACCCATGGAAAGCTTCATATAGCCGGACCTAAATTTACTGGGAATAAGACTTCATTTGTTATTGTATTTTATAATGAAAAAACCAACAAAGTTTAGTAGATGTGGCCATGAATCAAATGAAGTGGTGGAAAAGGATTTATGTAGCCGACCTCAAATTTATTGAGAATAAGACTTATTTTGTTGTTGGTAACTAGTTAAAAAAATTCAACATCTGTATATGCTTTCCAAGCTGATGATCAAGGCAAGGTTCCAGACCCACATCCCCCCTTCCAAGGATTGGTTCCCAAACAGGTACTTCAGCATATTCAGAATAGTTAAATTAACATGGACCTAGGCTAAGAAATAAACAATGTCATAATATAAGGCAAGCATATTGCTCATAAGTCATAAGAAATGAACATATGAGTGAAACGCAAGTGCATGCATTAAGGGCAAGTGGAAAACATACAGTTAATTTTAAAAAATCTCAACATCTGATTATAACGATCAATTCCTTAAAAAAATTGTTTTCTTTTAGATTTTGTTGGGAGGGTTCTCAGAAGAATGCATGCAGGTAGGTTTTGCAGCTTTCTTGAGTATGTTGGACGGTGGGTCATGGAATTAATTTAGTCCATTCTAGATAAGTGAAATTATCAGTTATACAAGAAGAAAGAGAAGGTCTTGATCAAATATCATATTTGCCATGCACAATTAAATTTTAGATTAAAAGTACTGAAGAAATTCGTCAATTTTCTTAGTTCCTCACAAATCAAGTGCCCTGTACAAGCAATTGCAAACCATCACAGCAAAATGGTACAGTTTTTGAACTTTTCACCTGCCTATCAATATCAATGTCAAGACTATACTTTAATCACTACGATCCATTTCCTTTTACAAGGCAATTTTAACACCTGATAGTTAGTAAAGTGATTGTTACAACTACAAAGGCTATTAAGCTACATGACAATAGGTTAACCAAAAGAGAGTATTTGTAATCTTCCAAATAGGTTGAGGCGCCAAAGGGTTCTCAGTGGCAGTATATTCAGAACCAGTGTATGAAGGATATGGAGTAAGGTGTTTATATATATATATATATAAAGATTGATTGATGATAAATGACCATGAACTTCACAAAGGCATATTACTACTTAATAGGTGAATCTTAGGAATTACGCATATGAAATCAATTTTTATCTTTAAAAAATATGACCCAATTTCCATCATAAATGAAGTCAATATCAAACCCACATGCTAATCCAAAGTTCTCCAGCAATAAAACACAGGTCAACAGAAGTAGAACAAATACTGACAAATTGGATCATATAACCAAAATGCAACAAAATTCAAGGAGACTCCTAAAAGCATCACATTAAGTAAGATTATTCTAAAATCAACAAGACCCGAATCACAAAATCAATGTGAAATTAGCTTCACACAATTTAAACAAAAGACTATATTCTTATTTACAAGAAAACCTAAAACTCCCCCAATATTCATTTCTTATCTACATTAACCCTATAATGCCCAACTCGTCAAAAATGCACACAACGAAATTAAACAGCGGCAGATGGGACTATCAACCAAAAAAATTCCCCTTTACTATTACCCTTTTCTAAACATGAACTGAACATCCCACAGATTATTTATTATCATAATATCATTTATGAAAAAAAAAAGGAGACAATACCCATAAAAAAATGCTATAAAATACTTACCCCGGGTTTACCAGGAATTGTACAGTGCCACACCATCAAATTCACCGTACCATCAGCCACTGTCTCTGGCTTTGCTACAAAACCCTGTTTCAAGAAAAGAAGAAAGAATTATATTACTTTGCGTTCAACGGAAGAGAACCCCAAAAGAACAAGAGAAATTTCAGTAAAGAATGTGATCCAACATGGGGATGATTTTTGCGCCATGCTTTGCGTTCCTCAGCGAGTCTCCCACGAGCAATACCGCCTGACATTTTCTCCAAAAATTACTTCAATTTCTCTCTGTAAAATCTGTAAAGACAGAAAATATGAGCAGCCTATGAGTATCTGGTGGGATTTTAAAAGGCTTTTAGAGAGAAGTTTTATCTTCTTTCTTGAATTTTTGGAAGAATCTGCTGACGGGGAGAATATACAGTGGAAATTGGACGGTATAGAAAAATTAGTATTAAAAGCGTTAGTAAGTTTTTGGATTCGCCGAAAGTCTTTTTATATTGCTTTTTATGATGCAAAAAAGTCAATGTTTTAGCGATTTTTAGTATTATTCCAGCGTGAAAACCACGCTACTAGTACTCGGGTTCCTCAAAACGCGTGGTCTTGTTACACATTGTGGGCTGGGCACCTCGGCCACTTGTTTGTTTTGAGGATAGTTTCACAAATAAGTACAATAAACAAAATAATTTTAAAAATACTATATCACTATTTTTATTTTAAAATACTGTATATTAGAAAATATAGCAAACTCTACAAAAAGGGAGCATTGCATTGATTACAACACGTCGCGGCGTGTCGGTGGTGGGCCGATTGACGATAAAAATCTCATTCAATTCCAAGGCAGTATAATCCAAACAAAACTCATTCAATTCCATATAATCCACAAGAAATTGTATATGTGGAATTGAATTTCATCCGATCACTAATTCTTCAAAGCACTCACATACGATCATGAATCTAAGAAGAACCCAAACTATTTCTCAAACCACCAATTTTCAAAATAATGATTGTGTGACCTAAATTGCAGAAGAAATTGAATAAATAAATTGAACGAAAATCCCACTTCCAGCTATCATATATACAAGCAACATTTTCAATTGCGATATATTAATCACAACCAAACATTGCTCATCATCTGTTTGACAAAAATCTCCAACCGGACAATGTGTCGTACAATACTTGCTGACCGTGGTGACATTGTATCATACAATACTCTAATGTACTTTTTTTGATCAAGTTATTTACTTACTTTGTAAGTAAAGCACTTTGATGCAAATAACTTAGCGTTGGCCATTGCTTTCTCTAGTATTGATTCGAATTTATGTGGCAGCAATTTGAATATTTGATTGCTAGTTGTTAATCAAGTGATCACTGCATTTGATGTGTCATTGTATAGTTCATGTCTTAACTCATTTGAATTTCACCATAAGTCATGTTATTGTAGGAATGGTAAAAAAATCCGCCGCCTCGAACCCGTCCCGTTCCGCCCCGCCGAGTAATAGGGTCGAGTAATATAGGGACGAGTTTGTGGGTCCGCCGCCTACCGCGACTCGTCCCCCTCAAATTTTTTTTTAAAAATTATAAAATATAGTCGAAATTATAATTTTCACTAAAAATAGACTAAAGAAGAATCGAACCCGGGTTGAAACTTATAAACTACCAACGTTAACCACTAAACTACAACACAAATCTCATAATTTTTTTGTTTTGCTTGGTACAAATATTTAAAAAATTTGTATTTCTTTTTTTTTTTAAATTCTTTTTTCAGTTTAACAAAAAAAAATTTAAAAAAATAACCAGGGCGGTTGATGGGTCAAAGAGTTGCCCATACCGCGAATGGGGTGGTCTGGGGTCGGGGGGGGCGGGGCGGGGTGACGGGGCGGGGCCCCCGACCGGACCGTCATCATCCATATGTTATTGTAACAAATGTAACAAGTTATGTTATTTCAGAATTACAAAATGTAAAAGGTTATGTTATTATATATGAAAATTTAAATATTGTGACACTTTGCTTTTGAGAATCTTAATTTGATTAGTAGTAATTTTTTTGCATTCTAGAACTCAAATATCTAGCACGCGATTGCTTACGTGTTTATATATCATCTTGCACATATTAGGCTTGTTTTCTAGTAGCTCTCTTAGGATTGAATGGAGTTCATTCCAAATGAACCAAATATGTGGAATCTTAACTTGCAAGATTTGAGAACTTCTTGAGTTTTTGCATTCTTTTTTAATAATTAGAATGGTTTCTCCAAAAGCATTCTATACCGTGATGAATTGGTGTTGTCGATACACCAACATTTCCTGCAGTCCTATCATCTTTAAGTAGCACACTTAACAACCCATTTTAACTTCTGGTTGCAAAAGCAGGTGTGGAACTGACGTACTCCAAATAGAATATATTTATTGAAATACTCCTTGGTGAACCAACTATCTCATAATGTGTTCTTGTGAATGGCTATTGCCATACATGTTTATTTGAAAGCAAAATTGCAATGAGCCAGACGTAGCACTTTAAGTTCTCCATCCATTTAAGTTATCTCAAATGAAAGCATATGTATTAGTTGAAGTCTTCTAGTGTAAGTAAATTTTGGTATTCCACGTGTTGATCTTATTGGTAGGAATCCCTAACGTAAGATAGTAATTGGCCTTTAATCTGTTAGAAGTGGTAGTAGAAAGAAGGTCCACAATTCCTACGAAATTAGACGTGTCATAAATGTAAAAAGAGATTAGTACCAAAGAAAACAAGAGACTTGTTGAGATTAGCAAAGAGGTAGACTCTAAGGATTTCAAGATGGGGTTATTGGCTATGGCATAGAAAGAAATACTCTAACAAATATAAATAGGAAATTCACAAAGGCAAGATAAGGGATGGAAGATAACACAGAACTATTGGGTCTTGACGAATCATAAGTTGAAACATTGTAGATGTCAATCAAAAAAGTCACAGTAGATGTGGTTGAGAAAATAGCAAGATATAGGTCATCTTGCTAGAGTCTTTGTGTCTTAGGAAAATATCTGGACAATTTCGTCTTGTAATGTTTGTTCATTCGTCTTTCCTTATTAGAGTAATATGATATATAACATTTGACCTGATAGTCTTATATGTGCCTTGTTTGAAATTTTCTTGATAGACAATGTCTGCCACCAATTCTTTAGTAGTAGAATATCTTTGGCTCACCGCTGAATTTTGTTAACTTTGTGAGCTTCATCTTTAGACCTTGCTGGGATTTTCTAAGTGCACATGCAACCAGCTTCAGCCCATGTATCAAGTTAATGGGCCTCGGTCTATACCTTAACCTTAGGCTTGTGGTCAATGTCCTTTCACAACCCGGATGGGTTGACTCGTCCTTGGGCCCCAGGCGTTCGCACCGGTCTTTACCCATGCTTCAATTTCGCTAACGGAGCCTCCATCTTATTGGGGTTGGCTTATCCATGCATGTGAGCCTCTACGTGCCTGTTTTGATCTTACCAGCTACCTAGTCCGCAACCCAATGTCTATGGCTTTGGCATGGCCTCTTCTTCATCAACTTCCATTGCTAGTCAATTGGCGAATTTCCGCAACAAAGTCGCCCAAATCTTGCCCTTTCACTGATGTACTGGGCTTGAAGATAATCTCAAATTGACCTAGTTCGATGGACCATTTCATCAAACTTTTGGAAGCGTCTTGCTTTTGTAGACTTGCTTGAGAGGATAATTGGTAAGAATATTGTTATTGCATGCTATGAAATACTGCCTCAACTTCATTGATACTATGATAAGGGGGAGTGCTAATTTTTTCATATCCAAGTACCGGGTCTCCACGTCTTGAAGAGCTTTATTTGTGTAATACATTAACAGTTGTTGCTGACCCACTTATCTTATTAGGACCTAACTCGTAACACCTTCCAAGACGGCTAAATAAATTAACATAACATATTATTGCCTTGGCTTAGAGAAGAAAGGGCTCGTTTGAGGTGCTCATTCAATGTTTGGAAGGCCTTCTCACACTATTCAGCTCAATGGAATTTCTTTTCTCCTCTGATCGTCTTAAAGAATGGAAGGCACTTGTCAACTGCCCTTGAAACGTATAGGCTAAGGGTAGCTACCCTCTCTATCAGGCTTTGCACCCTTTGTGCTTCTTTGGTGAGCTCATTTATATACGAGGGCCTTGATTTTCTTTAGATTAGCATCTATTCTCTTTTTATTAACCATGTAGCCTAGTAACTTCACCGGCCTAACTCTAAAGGCACACTTGAATGGGTTCAACCTTGTCCTATATTTCTTTATAATTTCAAACAAAATTTCCAAATCCTTCACATGTCCTTCAACTTTGATGTTCTTGACTAACATATCGTCCGCATATACTTTCATAGTTTTCCATATCTGCTCATGAAACATTCGATTCACTAACCTTTGGTAGGTCACCAGTGCATTCTTCATCTCAAGGGCATTACTTTTTAACAATAAAGGCATATGTGTGTGATGAATGAAGTGTACATCTCATCTTGAGTAAACATAAGAATTTGATTAAATTTTGAGTAGGCATCTATGAAGCTCAGTAGTTCATGTACGACTGTAGTGTCCACTAATTGGTCAATTCGAGGCAATGGGAAACTATGTTTTGGGCATGCTTTATTTAAATTCGAGAAATCAATGCATGTTCTCCACTTGCTTTTTCACCTTCCATACGAGAACCATGTTCCACCCAACTAGGATAGTAGGCTCCTATGATCAAGCCATTAGTAAGAAACATTTGCACCTCTTCTTTTAGAGCTTCAACCCTTTTTAGGTTTAGGGACTTCTGCTTCTAGCGATGCAGCCTTTACTTGGGTCGACCTTTAACGCGTGGCAAGATATGTTTGGGTGGATGCCCACCATGTCCTCATGTTTCTCTATCAATTCTCAATCAATTCCTCATTATGAAGTTAAAAGTAGTAGGGTTTTTACTTTGCACTTCCTTCTAGAAAAATGGTCCCTATCTGTAGCCCAAACATAAGAGTGGACAACTCAATATCATCTTACTCACTGTTAATTTCTCTCATTTTTTGGTTGAACCTGCTCAAATAATTCTTAAAGGATTCATGCTCCCCTATTTTCATGTCTTGAATATGCAGGTTGTGCCCAACATTGGCTTCTCTTAATGAAGTTTTATACGTTTATGTAAATTCTTCATGATAGGCTAAATTATTTATACGTTATTGTAAATTCTTCATGATAGGTTAAAATCCTTTGTGTTGAGGATGATGATGTAAACCTTATTTTGAAGTTTTAATTCATGAATTCTTTTTCTAAATCTTAATTTATGTTTAACTGATTGATGCCAATGTTTTAATTCTATGAATGGATGATCAACTTTTGAACGTGTTTGTGACCCATTTTGTTTATGGGAAGTTTAATTTGAGTGCTAACTCGTTATTGTCAACCAACACAAAGTCCTATAGAGTAATATATAATTTCCTACACTTTGTACAATCGAAATAAATAATATTGTAGCATTTTTATATATTCAAATTCAAAATAAGAATATTTTGGATTGTATATGAAAATAAATTTAACTTTACTCGAAAGAGATTGTTGGACAAATTATGATTGTTTTATTGTCAATATAAGCATAAATTGGATTAAAAGTGAGAATTTGAAAATTAAAATGAATACTAGCGGTGGAGTAGGATTCCTAGTATAACTTTTCACGTGTTTTTTCCCCTTCAAAATCATATTTGCAACTAGTTAACTCATTTGTTATAACGTATAAACAATAATTGTCACTTGATTCATGCATATATTGTGTGTATTTGCTTTAAACTCAAATTGGTTGAAATTAAGGTAGAATCTAAATTCTTGTGGAACGATACTCTTTTACGTATTATTATTATTACTTGTCAACAAATTCGTATAGTTGTGAGATTTCATCGAACATTACCAATAAAATTACATTAACCCATGCAAGCTTAGAGATAAACTCAATCTCCATTTAAAAGGCCCAAGATTGAGACAAAATGCGGTTTTGATTTAATGCCCACGGGACAAATGTCAAAAGGTATGAGAAGTTGAACTTATGTCTAATTGAATAACAAATCCAAACTTTTGATTATTGACTTAGGAATCGAAGGACTACAAAAAATCTCTCAAAAGCTATCGTGACAGGGATATCCAATCCAATAAATCAAAAGGCCCAATATGTATTTACATTTACCAATTACAACAAAAATTATATTTAATCATTACTTGAATTCAAATTTTTGCATAATTAAATTCGATCTCGTGTCTCGCCAACATTTCTTGTCCCAAATCAAATCCCTTTCCCACCAAACATTACTTAAACTTTTCAAACCAAATCCAACCAAATGCCAAAATCCAAACCAAAAGTAACAAAATAGTGGTAGGTGATCAGAAGACCAATTCGTTAAGACCTTAAGGGATTTGAGTTCCTTTTTTTTTTTTTTTTTTTCAAAATAGAGATCATAACATGACTTGACATGGACGGATTTTTGACATCACTACAAATCAAAAATTTATCGTACTAAGTAGATCTCGCCAAGCATGGACCATGAAAACATGAATCTTCCAGCTCAAGTAGACCCACTTGTGGACATATTAAATTTTATAATATGAGTTAGCGAGTCTCACATAACTATGTACACATAATAAAAACATGAATAATGTTGTCAAACAACTCATTCAATCTCCTTTGAGATAGGACCTAGTTAGTATATAGTGCTACACATTGTACACTTTTGCCCTTCAGCCCACAATACATAGAAACAAATTAAGAAGACTCTAAAATCAAACTATTTGTTTGTGCATTTGAAAGGGAATGATTGTGGTATCCTTCATAAGTAACAATAAGCATGGTAGGTTCATCCAAAGCCCTCTCCACATGTTTACGTGGCTGGGCACCCTTTTGACACTGCTACACTTATAGTAACCCCTGTTGCACGTAAAACACCAATATTAGATTAATATATTATATATTAATATTACGTTTAGTACGATAGTATTGATTTATTAGTACAGGTTATATAATATTAATTTATTTTCTATTATTAGACTCACATTTGCCATTTTTTTTTTTACTCATATTACTAATTTACGAGTACTCAAATTTTCAATTTTTATAATATATGATTCCTTGTTGTTAGGTGCTATTCAAAAACTTTGTTAATTGATCACGTACATCTTACACGAAAAAACATATTTAATATCGAGTATAATCATTTTTTAATTGGTCATAACGTGTTAACAAAACTTTTGAACGTAAGTGATTCAAATATTACCAAATCAAAGATTAGATACTATACAGAAAAATTGAATCACAATCCAATCTTCATACTATTTAATTTCTTTAAAACACTTTATGATTGTGCTTAAAAGTTAATTAAAAGTAAATTAAACGTATTTTTAAGTTATTTAATTTGTTTTTTTTTATTTAACACGGCATATTTGTGTATAAAAATTAAATTTGAACAAAGACAAACATCCTAGAATAATACCTAGGATATGGAGATCCTTTGATGGGTTTCTGTCCGTACTTTCTCCATGAATATTTATCATGTGGGATATTTGATATCTTCGTCCCTACTGCCGGAACCCTAATCACCCACTTCACCCTTTGCTTCCTGTTAATTAATTTCCAAAATCAGAAGCATGATACACAACAAAAACGAAAAGTGTAATTTCTTCGTTTACCTTATCTTGGAACAGTGGCACTGGCCAGAAGTTTCACTACACTTGCCGGAAAGTACGTTTTCCGACGAAGTGCACTTCCTTTTCAAAGAAGAAGAAGAAGAAGACGACAAAGGAGGCTTTCCGGCAGAAGAAACCTGAGAAAACGAATTTGCACCAGAAATCACGGGCAAGTATGAGAATTTAACCGTCTTCTCTGACGCAAATTCTTTCATGTTTTCGTTCTTCACACCATCCATTATTGGAGGGACCTTATTGATTGGTTTTGGGCAGTAAATTTTGGTATCTGGTTCTTCATTACGGTGTTCTATAACTGGATTTGATATCGATGAAAAAGAAGAGCGCGGTGGCGGTGGAGTCACCGGAGCTCTTCTGAATCGAGCATGGCCAATTCTGGATGGACCCAAAAGAGAAATCAGTTTCTTGAATTTGTTCATGGCCAAATCAGTCACTGTTTTACAATCCATTTCCATTTTCTTGGAAGTAGCAGTTTCTTGCATAGAAATATCTTCTGATTTTGATGTAAAAGCTGCACTTTATAATCTATAAAAAAATTTATCAAACAAGCACGTAATTCATCATAAGCTCCACAGCAAAGTGCAAACTAGAATCCTGCATGGCATTGACTTGTCGTGTTAGTCCGTGTTCATGAACTTCTAACACGAAGAAGTAGGAAAACAAGATATTTATATTCCATTATTTTTCAATACTATCATCATTCAAGACTGAGGGGGGAAAAAAGAAAAAGAAAAAATGAGAATGTTGAAGTGATAAAGGAGGGAAAATGATGCTATTTGGGAGGTTATAGAGGGAGATAAAAGTACACATTAGGTGACTGACATTTCGCTGTATATACAACAAATTTAGGTGGGAATAGATCAAATGACTAAAGTCTGATCGAATTTGTAGAGGTTTAATGGAATTTTGGTCTGACCAATTCGCAGGGTGGGAGTGGCCGGGTCGATAATAAAATAAAATAATAAATAAAATTTATTTATTTATTTATTTTTAATGTGGTTCACTAATTTTATTAAACATGTTATATGACAACTTAACGAGATATGGTCAAACTACCGTCCCAAACCCGTTTGATTAATTCATGAGGAGTCGTGTTAGTTTGGAGGATTAGTTGTTGCTTACTGTGGCGTGGCCGTGTGGCATAGTTGGCTTGAATTTCCTTGGCGGACACAGGACCCATGAATTCCTTTTTCCTTCTATTTCAATTTCCTTTAATCGATATGACATTAGAACTTGTTTGGTAGAGTTTTTTGGATAAAAAATAAATTTTTCTAGCATGATATAAGCAGTGGCGGAGTCAGACATTTTAATGTTTTGTCTAGAATCGATTAAAACCGCAGATTTTGCTAAAAATGTTTTGACTTTTTGATGCATTAGGATCCACTTCTGAATATGAAATAGTACTTTTTAAAATTGTGAAAACCTCAAATTATCTATGTAACCCTGGAATTGCTTTCCATATTTGGTCAAATAATGTAATCAAGGGTATTTTTGTCCATAGTTGTTAGAATTAGTCAACAATTGCGGCATGCATGTACGAAACGGCAGCTTTTTTTTTCTTCCAAATTCTGAATTGTTGTCAATATTTTTTTTTTTTTGATCGAAAATTATATTTTTTGATCAAATTGTTGTCAATATTTTAATACAATTACTATTTGATCAAATTATAGAATCTGCAAAAAATCAATTCCAGACACAGCCTAAGTTGAGAAGGTCCTCAAACATGAGTGGGCTGGGAGGGGAAATCCCTCTTGGGAGTTCGGAGGTAGCGCTCCTAAATTTTTTTTCTTCAAACCACAATTATTTAGCCAATTTTTATGAGAATCTAATTTTTTTTTTTATAAGTCATATCTTTAAAAAGCTTAGAAGAAGATATCGAACACAATCGATTGATGCAGTTAGACGTATTCGATACTCACTTTGTGTTTGTTCTGATTACTTAAAAATACTAGCCTCTATACTTTCTTCTTAATTATTGAATAATTCTAACTTAATCCGAATTAGATTGTGTGCGTTACTAAATTTTTCAATATGTTTTCTGAGACTATGTTTCTTCTTCCAATTTGAGAACTCACCGATAACAAAAGAATCACGACTTGAACTCGAGCTAGAATTTGTTTCGTGGAAATAATGCTTTACCATAGCAAGAAAAAAAATCTCCAGCTTAAGTGAAAAAGGCTGAAGATGAAATCGCAATCAATTTTTTTGTGTCAAATGCTAAAGACGTGAACGTGAACTGTGTCTGTGAAGAAGAAGAAGTGATTTTAGATGAATCAATTTTGTTAGATTTTTGTTGGACTTTATTTGTTTAGTTCATTCATTGTTGGGTTTGGATTTTAATATTTTTTTTGTTTTGGTTAGTTATTAAATTAAAAAAATAAAAAAAAAATTTTTAAAAATTTGAGAAAGTTGGTGAGCCCCCGCCACCGCCCCCCCGCCCCGCCCCCGCCCCCCGCAGCGAATATAAGTAACTTTTTAAAACTTTTGAAAGTGAAATGATAAAATTGTCTTTAATCAATATAATTCCATTTCAAAGCAGTATAGACGATTTTGTCATTTCACATTCAAATGTTTTGAAAAGTTACATGTCAAGTTAAAAAAAAAAATCTATTTTTTCTCCAAAAACTCTACCAAACAAGCTCTTAATACTACGTTGAGACAATCGTACTTGATCTATTTATTTCTTTACGCCTTCGCGTGTGTATCATGTGGCTTATGTTGTTCTTTTAACGTTTAAATTGAATGGATTTATAGAATTATTTCAGTAGTTTCACACATTATGAACAATTTTTTAATTGGACAAATCGAGAATATATTTGAAATATGGTCATTTTCATTTAAAAAATTTGAAAAGTATAATGTGTTAAATTAACCTTTTTTTTTTTTTTGACAATATGTTCGACCTTGAACTCTTTATTTTTATCTTTTATCAATTTTAAAAATATCTATCGATGTTAAAGGCATGTCAATTTTTTTTCTAAGAATTTTCGAATTCTTGCTACTAATTAACTTTCAATTCCTCTCTCTAGCCATCAAATGAAAAGTGACTATAAGATTAAATTAAATGGTATGTTAATTTTATTTTCTAAATATATAGTACAGTTATTTAAATATAAACTCTCGCAATAATGGAAAATATGAGCCGTTTTCTAGTGAACTTCAATTTTTTATATTATTCTAAAACTACCCAAAAATGGTATGCAATTTGACTGCATTAATTGATTAAGGGAAATGTTACTTGAACATCAAGTTGAACTAAAAGTTAGAATACTATTGCCAAAATATCAAATTTGTCATTTGCACATAATTCAAATTTCCATTTCTATCTTTTCAAAGGACAAAATTGACATTTTGTCAATGTTGATTCAACTTTTGGTCCAACTTGTTGTTCAACAAGCATTGTTCATTGATTAATTCATTCTATTACCTTATATCATTAAATTTGTTTGTAGGTGTTGACACATAATATTCTAAAAAATAAAGGCTTAAAACAAATGCCCAAAAACAGAAAGCCCAAACGTAGAGTTTGAGTGAACGGTCAAGATAAGAATCGCCCAAAGTATATAAAGGCCTAGACGATAGAGCGAAGAAGAGCAGGATTTGGGCAAATAAAATGATGACTACATCGCATAGGGAATGAAGCGGTTTTACACGTGGTCCATGATCCAAAGTAACCGTAAGATGATAGAAAAAGCATTATGGGAGGTTATGAGAAGTTATGGTGTTCATGGAAGTTACTCTGGAGAAGTACTATGAGATAATGGTTAGTCATGAACGAAAATTGTGTAAATGGTGATCAATATATAAACAAGTCAAGACGAGGAGGAGAGGAGAGGAGGGGAGGGGAGGGGGGAAACAACTAGCTCACAAGAAATATGTGAATTTACATTTAAGTCATTTACTCTTTATTTTTTGAATCTTATAACTTTGTGTGCTTGCGCCCCTTGGAGGCAAGTTGCGTAATATAATCTTTCAATTTAAACACTCATTGTTGAGACTTTGTAACAAAATGTCTTGTTCCTTACACATCGTCTGAATAATCCTTTAATTGTTAGCACGAATATAAAACGAGCGAAACAATTTGGCACGCCCGGTGGGACATTTGGTGTTAGGAAGATTGGAAGCATCATGCCTTAAAAGAATTCTGACAAGGAACCAGCGTACCAACATTGTTCATTATGTGATCGAGCAATTTGAGGGTCAATAAGGCACACCAGAGATGGAAAGGCCAAATGCTAGTCGTTATGAATCCATGACAGAATTAAGTCCCCATGCCATGCGTACATTGTTGGGTGAACTCACACAAGATATTGTTGAACAAGTAAGTCTGCAAAACATTCATGATGTAGAAAAACTCACTCAAAATGGAAACAATCATTATGACCATATGGCTAAACAATTGAGTATGTTAAACGAACTGATGAACAAAATGGTAAACCAAGTATGTCAATCAAATCCTTTGGGCATAGGAAGTCATTTCCAAACTAGGAGTCTTGTAGGTAATGGTTCACCAATTATAAACACGAGTCAATGAGTTGAAACACCTCACATGGGACCAGCCATTGCCAATATAGGGGGTGCTGGAACATCTAACAAGGGAGGTAGTCCTAATATGAAAGAAAACGTTCAATATATGGGACAAAATGCTAGACCTATCAACGATGGAGAGAATCCATATCTCAATGGCAATGATGAGCCGAATAATGGCACTTTGGTGCCAAATATGTGGCTAAATGTTGTTAGGTCTCAGAACCCATATGAGTTCCTTTTGATCCCAATGCCATTTTATGAAATCAAGTTTTGGAAATCAAGCAACATCAGTTGGCTTTTGGAATGCGACCAATAATTTGGCCTACGTACAAAAAGCCCTACCAAGATTGGATAGATCAAGCATATCCATGGCCTAGAGGACATAAGGTGCCTGAATTTTCTTTGTTCACTGGTTGAGGAGAAGTGTCCACTTTAGAACATATAGAGCGTTTCACATTACAATGTGGTGACGTTACTGACTTCCATAAGATGAGATTTTTCCCAAATTTGCTAACTGAGATAGCTTTTTCATGGTTCATTAATTTGCCAGCAAATTCTGTCCAAACATGGCAACAATTAGAGCAATTATTTCACGCCCAATTTTACAAAACTGAATCGAAGTTACTTTGGCAAATTTAGCAAATTTGCATTAGATGCCAAATGAATGGGCTGAATCTTTCCTTCAAAGATTTAAAACGGCCAGAAATAAGTGTTTTGTACTTTTATCTGAAAAAGAATTTGTAAAGATCGCTCAGAGTTTGAATTTTGATCTAAAAAAAAGTTTCAAGATAGAGAATTTGCTGATCTATTTCAACTTAGCGTGAGCGTTATAAGATATGAGCGATTGTTAAGAAAAGATTGGCAAATGAAGAATTCTAGTAAATGGACCTATTATAGATACTCTAATTTTGATGAGCACGCTATCGACATTAATCAAGATCAAACCAAAGCCGAAGTATATTTGGCTGAATTGATCAAGGGAGACACATATGCGTGCCCGATAATGGCTAAATTGGAAATGCCTATCAAGAATGAGCCTACAAAAGAAAAGAATAAAAATGCTAGAACATTATCATTTGATATAACAAAAGCCGATGTAATATTTGATCGATTATATAAAGATAAGCAAATAAGGCTAAGTGAAAAGCATAAACTGCCAAACCCTGAGCAAATCAATGGTAAAAAATATTGTAAATGGCATAATGCATAGTCTCATACGACTAATAGTTGTTTGGTTCTTTGTCATGTCTTGCAGGTGATAGCCCAAGAATAAATAACCAAGAAAGGGTGAGTTGGTTTTTACAAACTTTTTCGTAGAATAATCTCAAAATAAGAAATTTAAGAGATATAAATTAAGTAATTAAAAATATGAGCACAATGTAAGTAAATAAAATGGTAGAGAGAGTACAAACCATATTTTTATAAAGGTTCTATCCAACCAATGATCTACATCCCGCATTACCAAGCTCTCCGTCACGAGCACGGCCTTTCCACTATCTTAATTGACTTATGGTGCAATCAAAACCCTTACAATATTTTCAGTGACTTACAAACAAGAAGCACCGATTCTTATACAATATTGAACTTTAAAGAGACCTCAATATGACCCAATATATAAAAAAATAGATTTGAGATTGTATTTCTCTCTTGATGAATAATAGATACAAGTTTAGTACTAAAAGATACTAACACTTCAATGAATAGTAATAAATGAAAAGCTCAAGTGTTAGATATAAACTTTGATGATAATGATGATTCAAAAGTTGATTTGATCAATCACAATTTTTCAATGAATGATTTTTAAGAAGTAAATACAATGAAACTTGAATAAATTTTCTCAATGTGATTCTCTCTTTTAATGCTTTTGTATGTATATTCAATGATAATAAATGAAGAGGTATTTATAGAGATGAATTTTCACATATTTCTGCCAAAACGAATGACCAAACGATCGACCTATGAGTTGGATGGTCAGAGATAGCCGTTGGAACAGTAAAAGTCAGAATGAATATTTTTGGAAAATGACAGCCAAACAGTCGATTGGTTCACGCCAAATGGTCGGCCATTTTCATTTTTCGAAAAGTCTTAAAAAATTAATTTGCGACTTTGATAAAAATATTTTATGCAAGTGTTATCAACATAATTTTTGTGCATAAAATTATTTTTGAGATTTCATCCATTTAATGCTAAAAATTAAAGAATTAGTACATTTACAATTTTATCTAGAAATCTATTCTTCGATCTTGAACTTCAAATCTTGAATTTTTTGAATTCTTGTATAGTTGACTTTGATCTTGACATGCTTGAGAGTTTGATTTGTAGTGCTTTGAATATTACTTGAAAATAGATCGTTAGTAAACAATACTAATTTGTTTGTTATAATCAAAATATTAAAGTTTAAAGTTAACCATAGGTCAACAGCAGGATACTATTGACTCAAGACAAATCACATTTGAACCCAAGAAAAAGATGGCAGTGGACGAAAATCCATTTCCACAGCCAATAGATGTCAATATAGTCATCCCGAATTTGGATAAATTTGGTCTCCCAAGATTCAAGTTAGTAGTTGACAATGGTGAGGATGAACCACGTCCTAGCGCATTTGAGCATTTGAAAGGAAAGGCGATTGTGAGCGAAGAAATGAATTTATGTGCTAGATGTCAAAAGGAGATTGACAATGTCACATAAAGGTTAGGCGCGTAAGAACAACAAACTCGCCTAGCTAACGCCACTAATTTTCATCCATTTAAAAGGTAAGTAAGACCATTCTATGGGAGACAGCATGGGTCGTTTCAGGGTATCAGAACGTCCAAACCACAATCTCAAAGCCCAAATGTTTGGCATTCATACAACTCTAAAGTGGGGATGGCGATTCCATTTAATGAAATGACAAGAACCTAACAAAGACGTTTCCAAAGAAACTATGGACAAATGATAAGACAACAATAGTACGTGGAACGTTCAAGAGCTACGATTGAGAACTAGGTAGCAAATCAGAATGTCCTTGAGAATGGAGAGGAAGAAGATATGGAAGTGTCAAAAGAAGAGCCGTTCAAAGAGAAATGTGTTGGAAAATCAAAGTTTGAACATAGAAAAAGGATGAAGATGATGAGAAGGCTGGGCAATTGATCACTATTTAGTTTGGCACTATGCCTCCAGTTATGGCTATTAACTATTTATTGGCCGACAAATTTAAGAATAAAGAACATGATGAAATGATAGAAGAAAATAAAGAAGCAATTTGTACATTAGAATGTAGAGAAGGCACATTTGCTGGAAATCAATTCACTCACAGCAATGATGAAGAGAAAGATGATGGAATGACTGGCATAGAAGAAAAAATTAATTTAGAAGTAGAGCGAAGAATTAGGAGAATTTTATATAACAATCTACTCAAACAGCTATACCAAGAAGGTAATCCAGCGGTAGGTTTGTCAGGCGAACCATCTGGGAGATCATTCGATTACTATATTTTGTATGGAACACCTACAAGAAAGAAAAGGGTGCCGCGGGCCGAAAAATATGGGTCACCTCCCATAATATTGCCTCTACCCACGGGTTGGGAAGAACTATTAGGGGATATCGTGCAATTTGAAGAAGCAAAGGGATCCATGGCAAAGAAATATTGTAGGTAAGCCTATCCAACGAAGTGGAAATAGAAGAAAATAATGAAAAAGTAGAAGTAAATGCGAATGAAAGAGTTGTATTTAAAAAGTTGTCAATAAAATTGACTAAACATCTCAGACCCTTGTATGTCAAAGATTTGGTTAATGGCATTCCAGTTGCCAAAGTTCTCATTGATAATGAAGTGGCAATAAATACAATTCCTTGAATGATAAAAAGCTTGCAAAATCGAGAACGACTTGATTAGGCGGAGTAAATCGACCAACTTCAATGGATGAGCTACTTCAACTAAGGTGGTAATGCCATTCTGGGGAGTACAACGAGGACCATGGTTTTCTTTGTAATAGATGGTCCTACTAGTTATAATATACCGTTGTTTAGTGAGAGATTGGATACATGGGAGTCGATCGTCCCTTCCTCGCTTCATCAACATTTAGTTTTTGGAATGATAAAGGTGAGGCAAAAGTCGTGCAAGGCGATAGGCCTTTCTCATGAAGCTAATTCAATAGAACGATACATGTATGAGGAAAATTATGGGCCAATTAGAGTTTCAAGAAGGCGAGGAAACACAAATAGTGGCATAGAGCGAAGAGCCATTCTCAATAGACACCCTTGCAGAGTTATTTGACCAAATGAGGCCAAATATAGTGGTCTTTGAAGAGCCAATATACTGGCCTTTGAAGAGCCAATAATTGGCAAGAAGATAGTTAAAGAGAATTAATGAAGAGACAATCACAGAAGAACTTGGTTGAAATTACAGCTTTTTAGAGCCAGATTAATGGTTTATAATAAAGAATGTAAGGAAAAAATTGAAGAATAAAAGGTAGTGATGCTATTAAAGGATAAACCGGCTGTGCTCAGCCTGGAACACAAGCTACGGAGCGAAATCAACAAGGTGGATTGTTTAGAAGAAAGAAATTATGCAAAGGAATTGGAGGGCAACTTGGAGAGGATTGCAAAGCTGGGATACACACAAGCACAAGACCCTTTGACAAAGATAAATCTTGGTGATGAAGGAGAAGACCTCCCAACCTTCAAAAGTCAGTTACTCAACAAAGAGGTAAGTATTAAATTGATCTCTTTGTTAAAAGAATATAATGATTGTTTTGCTTGGGAATATCGAGCAAATGCTTGGTTTAGATAGAAATCTGGTAGAGCATAGATTGCCCACTAAGCCAAGTTTTAAACCGCATAGACACCTAGACGTTTTGCACCCAACGAATGTACTCATTCGTGGATGAATATTCTAGGTATAATCAAATATACATAGCTGAAAAAGACATACATAAAACACTTTTAGATGCCTAGGGGCATTGGGAAGTTACGAATGGTTAGTAATGCCTTTTGGCCTAAAAAATGATGGGGCCACTTATCAAAGGACAATGAATTTAATCTTTCATGATATGATTGGTGAATTTTTCGAAGTACATGTGGATAACATAGTAATCAAATCACTTAAAGAGGAAGATCATCTTTGCCAATTGAAACGCTCATTTGAGCGAATGAGACAATACAAATTGAAGTTGAATCTTTTAAAATGTGCATTTGGTGTCAATGCATGAAATTTCTTAGGTTTCTTGGTATACAAAAGAGAAATTAAACTTGATAAAAATAAAGCAAATGCCGTTTTATAGGCCAAGTTGCCTAATAATAAAAAAGAGTTGCAAAGATTTTTGAGACAAGTCAATTTTTAAGGCGTTTTATCTATAATTGTGCAGTACGAACAAAAACGTTTTCGCCTCTCCTAAAGCTTAGAGTTCATGAAGAATTCGTTTGGTTGCTCAGGAAGACCTGGGCATGGAAATGGCAGTCTATTATCTCAGTAGACAGTTGACCAAATGTGAATGTAATTATACAACTATAGAAAAATTATGTTTAGCTCTTTATTTTACATGTACAAAATTAAAGGTCTATCTTCGGCCTATGACTGTGTATTTAGTATGTAAAGTAAATATGATCAAGTACATGTTTTCTCGCCTTATTTTACATCAAAGGATCGGTATTTGGACTTTAGCTCTATCTGAATTCAATATTCAATACATCTCACAAAAGGCCATCAAGAATCAAGCCTTGGCTAATTTTTTAGCTCATCGTCCATATGTTAATGTCTCAAATGAAATGGAACTAGATATTGAGTTGTGCGGAATAAAATCATGGACATTTTAATTTGATGGTTCAAAAACAGTCAAAGGAGTAAGAGTAGGCGTTGCATTAATAGATGTTTTTGATGTAAATTATCAGTTTTTCTTTACACTAAATGATTTATGCATCAATAATTAGGCCAAATATGAAGCGATTATAGTAGGCCTAGAGTTATTATTAGAGATGGGAGTTAAAAATATGATCATTAAAGGTGATTCTTAGATAGTAATTAATCAACTGAGTGGCACATTTAAATGCCAAAGTAGTTCCGTTGTAAGCCTGTATGAAATGGTTCAGGAGTTATTGGAAGAGTTTGACTAAGTAGAGCTTCAATATGTAAATAGAATATATAACGATTTAGCGAACGAATTGGCCCAAATGGCCGCGGATTACTCCAAAATATTGAACTTGGAGTCTGTGTGTGAGTATGGAGTGATAGTGCCTGCAGTACAACGAATGGCGAAGAGATTTGACATCCATTGTATAGAAAATGGGAATATAACAAATTGGAGAGAGGAAATAAAAGAATTTCTAGAAAAGCCTGACAAAAAGAGTGAGATGATGATTCAATTGCGCGCCCTAAATTATGTATTAATAGACAAAGAATTATATAAGAAACGTGTAGATGAAGTCTTGTTAAAATACGTTAATTTGAGCGATGCCAAAATAATTTATGGTAGAAGTGCACGAAAGAATATGTGGGGCCCACCAAGTTGGCCAAAAAATTAGATGGCTGATTATTAGGAGTGGATATTTTTTTGCCAAAGATGGGAGACCTATGCGTCCAATATGCCAAGAGTTGTTTAACATGTCTAAAACATGGACTAATCCAAAGGGTACCAGCCAGAGAAATGACACATATCATAAAACATTGGCCATTCAGATTTTGGGCTAGAGATTTGTTTGGAAAAATATACCCTCCTTCGTCCAAACAACATACAATCATCATAGTGGCTACGGATTTTTTTTCACCAAATGGGTAGAGGCTATCCTGCTAAAAGAAATCTCGCAAGGGTAGGTCATCAAATTTATCCAAGATCATATAATTTATAGGTTTGGGATACCGCAAATCTTAATAGTAGATCATGGAACCTCTTTGAATAGAGATCAAGTAAAGTAGTTTTTGGGCGAATTCGGCATCAAGTTGGTGAATTCCACACCTTATTATGCTCAATCCAATAGCTAGGTAGAATCTACAAATAAAGTCTTGAAAAACATTATAAGAAAGATGATAGAGAAAAACGCCAGGACATGGCATGAATGTTTGAGCAAGGCTTTATGGGCATATAGAACGTCTCCACGTTCAAGTACAAAAGTTACACCATTTCAACTTACTTATGGACAAAAGGTAGTATTGCCTATGGAGATTAATGTACAATCGATTAGAGTGACTTTACAAAATAATTTAAGCGGAGGGCAACATACAGAAGCTTTAGCCCAAAGTTTATTAGAACTAGACAAAATAAAGATAGACGTCTCCTCGATAGACTACAGATTCAAAAACAGAAAATGGCAAAATATTATAATAAGAAAGTTATAGCGAAATGTTTTAAGATAGGCGAGTTATTTGGAAGACCATATTGCCTTTAGATAATAAAAACCCAAAATATGGGAAATGGTCGCCTAATTGGAAAGGGCCATATAAGGTGAAAAATGTATTGTCCAATGGAGCTTATCGTTTGGAGGATTTAGATGGTACAAACATGTGAGATCTATAAATGGTAGATACCTAAAAAAATATGCTCCATCCGTCTGGGAAAGCGAACGACTAAATGTTTGAAATATGAATTCAGGTAAGCCAAAGAATAAATTGTTCTATTAAAAATATTAAAGATCAGGAACATTACAAAATTCAGGACGTCATTGTCCGATTCTACATACTAGGTTGGAAATATTACTGATGCACTCCATCTAGCTCCTCTAGTACAGACCACATTTGGTCTCTAAGTTTCGACCATTCAGAGCTTTGACGAGTATCAACGACAGACAAAGTCTCTATAACTGCATCAAGGTCATCCACCATCACTTTTGAATAACGCGCCATCAAAGCCTTAGTTCACACGATCTCCAAAGAGGCGTTACATTTCTTAAGAGCCAGCCGCATCTTGCAGTCATTAATTTTGGCTTGGAGTTTATTCATCTTAGATTCTAGACTAATTAACAAAGAATCTTCGATCATTACCTCAGAAGAAAGCTCGTTCAATTTGGACTTGGCTGAATTAATGTCAATATTCAAAGATTCCTTTTCAGCTATAGCCTGAAAGAAACTCATCTTCTTAGCCCTCAACTCCACGTTCTTAGATAGCAAAAGGCTCACTTTCTAATGGACCCATCTCAAAGTCAATCTGATTGAAGCTGAAAGCTCAAGAGAAGGACGTTTGAGAGCCAGATCTTCACTAAGGCGAGCAAGCAATTTCTTCTTACTGTAAGCACTCGCTCTAGATATGTCCTTATCCATGAAGGAAATATAAGCTAACACTGCCCTCTTTAGAGCATTTGTGTCCTCAATGGAAGGAGTGGAAGAGGTTGAAGGACGAGTTGCAAAAGAAGCGCGAAGGATGGAACTCGCCTGGACTTGCTCTCAAGAGGTAAATAATGCTTGAATGGATCGCAAGACAGAATCAGCATCATGTGAGAAAGGGATAGTATACGTTATTCCTGTTGGTGTCATTATAAAGATGCAAAAGTAAATAGAAGAAAGAATTAACTCATCAGAAGCTTTGGGCGAAAGGAGGACTTCTCTGGACATATTAGAAAGGAGGTCAGCTTGAGATTGGCTTTCAAACGATGCAGGAGCTATCTCCATGTCATCTGGATGAGAAGGCTCTTCGACTGTGGAAATCTCAACAGGATCTTTTGAGAAAGCAAGGGTCAAATATGAAAGTTCGTATATGTAAAAGTATGATATTAGAACTATTGAACGAGCATATTGGGATTGAAGAGTGTAAATCACTATAGCCAAACCTTCAACGGAGGTTGATGGAGTTCTATCAGCCGTTTGAGCGGGCAATTGAGGCTCTTTAGTTGCAAGAATCACTGGAGGATCATGAGTGATTGGCTGCTGTAATATAGAAGAAAGAATGATAGATCCCATCTGACTGAAATAAATAGCAGGTTAGTATGTCAAACACATGCAACAATACGGGCAAATAAGGAATAATCATCATAAACTTAACACTTTCTTCTTAACAAGAGAAGAATGGTCCCCTTCATCTTAATCATCGGCATGATGATGTAAATTTGATTGCTTCTTTGCTCAAGTTCCATTGGGACCAGTTTGAGTAGGTGGAACCAATTGAGGATTAGCCGAATGAGAGATAACGCCTTTTTTAGAACTAGGCGCAGAAGAAGAAAAAGTTTTTCTGGGAGACTTTGAAGGAGGATTGGATTCAAGAGTGTAAAACATAAAATGAACATTGGAAACAAAAAACCTACGCTTAACATTGGGCCAAAATTCATTACAAAGAGAGTGAGTGGTAAAGGTAGGATTGAAAGGTACGAGAGAAAAACCAGTCATTAGAGACTTGTTGCGACTCTCAATAATTCTTGCATCATCCCGAGTAAGGATATAAAAATGCTCATTGAAATTGTTGGAATAACAATGAGGAATTGGCCAAGTTTGGTCGAAACCAATACATAAATAGGTGTCAAAACCAAGTAAAAAAGATGCTAAAACCTTTCAAAATCGCTGTCAAAAATTCATAAGCAACGGTCACATCAATTTTGTACTGGGCGTTCGCCCATTACAATAAAAAGGCTTAAATGATTCCACTTACTTGATATCCTCTCATAGATGTTTGATTCCAAATCACTTCTTAATATATAAATTGAACAATATTACAACACTATTAACTCAAGTAGCTTCTATGATTTTCATATGAGATGTTAACTAATTAATCAGACCAAAATACTCATTAGTCATCAAATTAATAGATTGACATTACTCTGTGAACTGGCCTAAAGTCGTAATACCCGACCCGACCTACCTTAGGACTCGAGGTCCCTTGGGAGGTCCTTTACGAATTAATAGTATCTCGGCTAGATACCTATGGAGGTTGAGCTTGTTCCCAAGATGATCAACTTGCTCGTGCGACTATTCAAGGTCGACCTATATATTTCGAGATCGGGATTATTACTAGATGACCAATTATATATTTCTAAAAGTGATCGGGATTGGGAAACTGGTTGGACTTTCTCAGGGTTGTCTAATCTTAATCCATTTCTACCTGTAACATATAAATTTGAAGCTTAACCATTACACATTTAGAATCCTGGTTTGAACATAGGTTCCTACTAGATAAGATTTTCTAAACACGAGTGTGGATGCATACAAATCGTAGACTTAAATTTGTTGAATATTTCCATGTCTAAATATAATTTTCGATGTCTATGAGTCTTCATTGAGTCAATCAACATGACATCATGTAATGTTTTGACTAATAGTCTTAAGATATATGTACTTTGAAATATAAATCAATTGATGGATTTAAATATTTCAAATTATTTTTTGTTGTTTTTGTTTTGCCTAATAGTTTTCACACAATATTTGTTTGACGAAATAGTCACACATTGATGAGAACGGGACCAAATAGAATCTACAAATTGTATTTATGTTTACCACTAGCTCACTTCTCAAGGAAGAAATGTTCATGGTTTAGACCTCGGACCCACCATCATTTGCAATACAAAGCCAAATAGAACTTAGTCACCTTAATTTTTGTTTGTCTTTTGATTAGAACAAGTTGTCTAGAGTTGATACGTGTCAACACACTTTAGGCACACACTACATTTCAAGACCTGCAATGAGCGTAGTTGACTTATGTGAGACTCAATTTAAAAAAGAAAAAAAAAAAAACTATACTCGACTCTTTACGAAAGGCAATGTGTGTTTACATGTAAAAAAAAAAGTTAAATACAACTATTTGCCTACAAAATTATATATGGCAAGAGGTCAAATTTGTTATAATTTAAGATATGAACTTTGTAAAAAAACAAATTGTTGTGTATTTTAAATTACTACTTTAAGAAATGAATTACAACATTTTCTTGAGTGTTTGTTTGGTAGGGTTTAAAAGTAGGTTTTTAAGAGATTTTGATAAAAGTTGATGAAATATTTAGTTGAAAAGTTGATAAAAGTTTTGAGCCCACATAATATGTGGTTAAAAATAAGTTTGAGAAAAAAGAGTTTATTTTAAACTCTACCAAACATGCTCTAAATAGGCAATACATAGCCATACTTAATAACGTAATAATTAAAGAAGTTGTTCTGCTAACCATTAATACATAGTGAAGCAGAACCATTAATACATAGTGACTGCAATTTAATTAAGATTATATTAATACATTAAAACCACTTATACATTAATGCATTTAATAAAGTTAAACTTGTGAACTAGGAAACTACCAACATTTCTTTCCTTAAAACTCAAAATTTGTAAACGTTCAGTTTAATTGTCTTCTTGCGTGCAACACAACACAACTTTCGCATTTTTTTAAACGCAACCAATTTGAGAGTTTTGGTTAATATGTCATAAACTTAATCTTCACTTCTGCAGTAAATTAAATCAATTATTCCTTTCTTAGTGAGATCCATTAGGAAGTGATACTTCACATCAATATATTTGCTTCTTCTTTGTAAAACATGATTTTTGGAGAGTTTAATTGTGGAACTATTATTACAATAAATCTATGTAAGTCCTAATTACTTAAATTGAAGTTCTTCAAGAATCTTGCTCAATCGAAAAGCTTGACATGCACAAATTGTTGTAGCTACAAACTCTGCTTCAGTAGTTGATAGTACAATATATTGCTTCTTTGATGACCACGAAATAGCTTACGAACCTAATATGAAAACATGATCGTAATTGCTCTTTCGATCATCCGAGTCTACAAGACTACAACATAATCATAGTCAGACAAATTTGACATTTCTCCTTTCTTGTAGAACAATTCAAACTCAATTGTTCCTCACAAATATCTGAAAATTCTTTTGGCAGCTAAAATATGCATCTCTCCCGACCATTCCATATACGTGCTAATCAAACTCACAATGTACATGATGTCAGGTCTAGTTGCAATCAAATACATTATGATTCCTTTCCTTCAAGATCTTTAAGTGGCTTCAAACCCATTTATTATGGTATGCTAACAAAATTTCAATTCTTCATTTGAAATATGTCTAAAATTTCTTGCATATACTTCTTTTGAGAAATAAAAATTCCAGCTTCATATTGTACAACTTCTATGCTGAGAAAATAATGTCATTCCAAGATTAGATTTATTGAACTCAATCATCATAGATTGTTTAAAATTTTCAAACAGGACACTATCATTTTCGGTATAAACAATATCATCTACATATAAGCATACCACGAATAGTTTCTCTCCATCTCCATTTTTTACAAAAAGTGTATGTTTATGTGGACATTTTTGAATTTTAGAAAATAATGCTCTGTTGTCTTACTGTTTTGAGGCTGTTTCCAATTTTTAGTTTTTCAAAACAATGGAAACGTGTTTACTTAGTCATTTTCAAAAATGTATTTTTCAAAATACCCAAAAAATTTACACAAATAGAAAATGATGAAAAGTCGTTTTCATCATTTTGCGTACAAAACAAAGTCCAAACCAAAACATGAAAAACTTTCAATATTATGCATTTTGGTTCTTTTTACTCCAAACTTCTTTAACGTTCATCCCAAAACTTTCAAGTACTTCAACATTGGTCTCCAAACCTCGTTAGTCTTTCGATTTTTGTCCTTCTCAAGTTTTAGAAGTGCGCAAATTAGTCCTCAATTTTTTTGTAAGTTAAATTCTACTTTCGAAACTTGTGAAATTTCTCCAATGGCTTTCTCAGATCTTATCACTCCCATGCCATCAAGTCAATATTCAAATACTTCTGATCAACTTCAATTAAGCTCCAATTCTCTATTTTTTGTTCTATTAACCTTCATTTTTAAATTTTTCGTACAATAACAATATTTATATGAAATTAAACAGAAATCCGCTCAAATCACAATTAAACATCAAGTTTATAAGTTAGGATAAGCATATAAAATGCACTCATCACACATCTATTGAACTGTTTGATGTAATCTCATTTACCATGAACAATTACATGTACTCATTCTAATTGAGTTTGTCTTTAATATTTACTTCTATATTTTTTAATTTTTGCCAAATTTAATTTAGGTTTTACTTTTTGTAACCGAAAAAAATATTTCAAGATTCACCAACTTTAAAATTTATATTTAATACTATATTAGCATTATACTATTAAAATTTATTGAATAAACAATTTTATTGAATAAAATATTATAACGCGTTTTCTATTTTTTTGTTTTGAGAAACAGTTTTTCAGAATGACATAAAGAACGTATTTTCAGCAATATTAAAATAGAAGCTCAAAACACAACTGAAAATAAATTCAAAAACTCGAAACTGAAAACTGAAACACAATAAGAACGGCCCCTAAGAATTTGTATGATTGTACGAAGCTCGTGGAGCTTATTTTATTCCATATAGAGATTTCTTTAATTTATATACTTTATGCTCATTTTCAAGTTTCACATCAATAAATACCTGCTTTTCCACGTCTACATATTGAAATGTTGATTTTACATGCAACTGGAATATAGACCACAAGTTCTGCCAATGCAATAATAATCTAATTATATAATGTCTGGCAACATTAGTAAGATGTCAGATTCTTGATTATAGCCTTTACCTACTAAGAGTGCCTTATTCTTATCAACTTCGCCATTCTCCTTCAATTTTGTCTTATAAACTCATTTGACACCAATTGTCATTTGTCCTTTTGGAATACCAGTCAATTCTCACGTGTTGTTTTTTTTTCAATAGTTACAATTTCTTCGTCCATAACCTTCTGCTACTTTGATTGTTTGACGTCATTTTAAAATGCTTTACAATCTCAATTTGAAAATAAAGAAAGCTATGTAATTGGGTCCTCAAAATGATCAATTATAGTTACCTCATAATCAGTCATTAACACTAGCCTTTTTCTACAGCGTTGAGTTCCTTCACCATGTGCTTCTACCGTAGGTGTGAATTGAGAATCAACTGGACTATTTTGAACAATTTCTGAAATTGGTTGTAGTTCATTATTAATGGGCTACTATCTTTCTTCTTTATTTTCACCGTCAAACTCTAGTGCAATTGGTTTTTCAACAACATTGTTCTTTCATGACAAGTCTTTACTTCGTCAAATACGACACATCGATTGATAATATCTCCCTTGGTGACGAGATTGTCTAGCTTGTAGGCTATAGACTGCTCTCTTACATCAAGAGAAAAATGTATTTCTCACTTCTATCATCAAGTTCTCTTTTTTTTATTGGAATGTGAACATAAGCAATACAACTAAAAATTCTGAAGTGATTGACACTTGGGTAATGTCCATTCCAAGCTTCTTCGAGTATTATATTTTGAACAGAAAGTGTGGGATTTCTATTCAAAATATAAATACTCCAATTTACTGCTTGAAGTCAAAAATTCTTTAAATGCCACTTCGAGAAATGTTTGCGCTCTCGTGGAATTTTTTTTGAATCATTCAATACTCAACATAAAAATAATTTGGTTAATTTCAAAATATGTGTATGAAGAAATATGTATAATATTAATAAAGGAGTAGGCATTTCAATATTTTTTTCTATTCTGAATTTTACAATCTACTTTGTGAAAACACAAATGAAAGTTCAATTTTGGATCATTTGTTATAATTTTGTTATTTTTGTATCTTAATTTAATTGTGGTAAAATATGAAACTCGGTGCTCATACACCTGACCCGAATTGGGCCTTGATCAGTGTTGGATCATGCTTGTTAGACATGCCGTGTCAAATCAACATATCTTTTAAATCGACTCATAATGGATTAACACAAACACGATGTTATATGAAGCGTCAAAAATACCCAAAAATTGACCCTTTTTACACCTTCACACACATACATGGAGTTCCTCTACTGAATTCATACACATATATTGATATTGGGGAATTTTGAAATATATTCAAAAATAAATAGTGAATTGAAACTATAACAACTTTTGATAACATTTGCAAATATGTCATTTTTTAAATGCAAAATTTCAAAACTCTTTTGTAAAAATGACCACTTTTTTGTGTATTCAAAATTTAACGATAGTTGATCCAAAAATCAACAGAGTAGTACAACAAATCGACAATTGATTTTTTTGTTAAAGAAAATCGAGAGATTGGTATGAAAAATTGACATTTGAATTTTTTTATTTATTTTTAGTACAATGATATACACAAATTTATATCACTTAGTCTAAACACTTATTTAATTTCAACTTTTAATTATTGAATGTCATTTTAAACTGAATATCGAGTAAAACTTTTATTTCAAAACAAATAGTTCGATATAAAAAACTTTGTGAACATCGACAAAAAATAAAATAAAATTCGACATCGACAATATTTGGTCGATGTCCACAAAATTTCTGTCTATTTTTGTTGATGATATCGACAAAATGAGCACTAATTGTCAATATAAAAATGGGCACCAATTTAGTGCACATTTTTATATCGACAAAATGGGCGGTCATTTTGTCGATATCTTTTATCGATGATATTGACAAAATGACAATCTATTTGTCGATAAAAAGACAAGTTTTGTGCCTATTTTCGATCAAATGTAACTAATTTCATTCTCTGACAACAAAATATACCAACAAATTAGATCGACAAAATTTGTAATCTAAAACAATTTACTAATATACAAATTAAATCGAAAAAAATTACCCAACATAAAATATATTGACAAAAAAAAAAAAAATAGAGATACAATATATCAAATTTAAATTTCATATAATCTACAGCAAAAATACACTAATTTTCTCAATTTTTAATAGCTTATAACTTATTTTAAAAATTTTAAATCGGTCGACTTCTTTAAATGGCTCAAAAACCAAGGACATCTGACAATGTATTTGAATTTGGAATAAGAATAAGAGAATCCGGTCACAAAAATAACAAAGAAGGGTGAAAAAATAAAGCTTAAGGCGGCGGCAATAGAGGAAGTGGGGACAGAGAATGTTTAAGTTAAAGAAAGAAAGAGTGAACGTGGGAAGATAAGAAAATGGATATAATAGATATTCAATTGGTAATTTAAGGATAAGTTTGTCCAAATTTTGAAATTTGGTCAATTCATCAAATGTTATATATAAAAAAAATTTCAAAATACACCTCTAGAATTAGCTAGTTTGTTCAATTCTGTCATTGATATTTTACATAATTTAACTTCTTGTGAACTTTCACTGGTTAATTTCACTAATGGTCACTTAAGTTATCTCGAAATTTCAAAATGGACTGTAATTCAAAAGTTGCAGCGCTGATCACTAAAGTATATGACCGCTTTCTCAAACGATCACTCCGTTAAGTTCCCAACCTGAAATGATAACGTGGTACTGTTAAGTATTGACGTGGCACACAAAACACCATTATTTATTGCATGACAATTCTTATACTTTATGTAATGTCCACTTCAGTCTTTATATTTTCAATTATCTTTCAGTTAATTCTTCTAAAAATTGCATCTTAGGTCTTTAATCTTTTTACATCTTTACACTTTGGTCTCCAAATTTTTAATTATCTTATAGTTAAGTCTTTCAAAATTACAGCTTAGGTCTTTAAACCTTTAACGTCTTTACAATTTGGTCATCCAAATCCTTAATTTTAGTGGTCAAAATAAGTGCACTTTTAGTTACCAATATAAGTACACTTTCAGTTATATCCTTGACTTTGAACTTGGTTTTCACCTAAACGAACAAAATAACATAATTAAATAATAAAGAGAAATTTGCACTTTTGGTTCTTAACTTTTTTAATTTGTTACTAATCTACCCTCAACTAATTTTTATAGCATCAAATATCCCCAAACTTTTCATTTTGTTGCAAATCACGTCCTCGTTGACAGATTTTGACGGATTTACCCTCCTCTTTAAATAAACAAAAAAAAAAAAAAAAAAAAAAAAGAAGTTAAAAACAACAAAAAATTAAAAAAAAAATTGTAAAAAAAATCATGTAACTTTTAAAAAGTACAAAATAACTTATTCTTCCCCAAAAACTTACTCTCCCCTATAGCCATGTAACTTTTAAAAAGTACAAAATAACTTATTCTTCCCCAAAAACCTACTCTCCCCTATAGCCAAATCACCACCTCCCAAAAAAATGCACAATCAAAATAAAAAATCAAAAACACTATCCATTTCGTATAATTAATCCATCCCAATGCCATTATGATGGCAAAGAATTGCATCGAATAAAGTGATGGCAAAAAATTGAAAAGTAAACCTTATAGATTCGAGAGATATATAATAATTAATATATAAAGCCTTTTTTTGTGTAGTTGCCCTTAAATACCAACAGGGCGAGAGAAGGACAAATACAATGGACAAGGTAGTGGTGAAAGTAGGAAGCATAAAAGTTGGAAGCTTTTGGCTATCAAAAAAAGCCAATGAAGAATTCAACAATGTAGCTCAAGATCTCAATCTGTGTACTTCATTTCTTGTTTATTGTGCTAAAATTATGGTATCTTTTAATGATAAATGAATTGGGTTTTATCAATACCATCTTGATTTATTTTGAAAATTCTGACTTGGGATGGAATAATTATACATCATACGAAGTAGATAATGTTTTTGATTTTGATTTTGATTATGAATTTTTTTGGGTGATGGTGATTTGGCCATGAGTGAAGTAGGTTTTTGGAGAAGTTAAAGTTATTTTGTACTTTTTAAAAGTTATGAAACTTTATTTACAATTTTCTTTTATTTTTTGTTGGTTTTAGTTTTTTCCATTTTTGTTTATTTAAAGAAAAGTGCAAATCCATCAAAATATATCAATAAGGACGTGATTTATAACAAACTGCAAAGATTGAAGATATCTGATAGTATAAAAATTGGTTGAAGGTAGATTAATAACAAACTGTAAAGGTTGAGGACCAAAAGTGCAAATTTCCCAATGATAAATTACTTGACACAACTCTCAAATGTCCATATTATTGACCAAAATAAGTGCAAAACCCGCATTTATCACTTAGAGTTAACAAAAATAGACAATAATATATTTCATTGACAAAAAAGTACATCTAGCAAAAAGTAACAAGTAACAAGTTCGTTAAGCTAATGTTCCAATTCCAACTCAATTCCTGCTTTTTTTCATAAGCTTTTTATAAATTATAAGCAGTGTCTTACAAAATGCATGGATAAAAATTGTGTTCCTACAAAATGTAGAGATAAAAATGATAATTGACAAACTTATAAGTACTTATAAACAATGCCAAACATATGCTAAGATTCATTTCCTTAATGCTCAACATGGTGAAACATATGAATTGTAAGTACCCCACCCAATATTTGGTGGGAATGGTGCTAAATGGCTGGGTGACCCGGCCAATTTTCCAAAATGGCCGTTGACCAATTTTAGTGTGTAAATTATCAAATATAACTCTGCCTTCTTCCCCGTTTATAACCATTTCAAACGATTTCAAATTCATTTGTCTGTGAAAAACAATTTCAAATTCATTTGTCTGTAAAAAAGAGAAGATTCCAAGGTTAGAATCTAACCCATTTCAATGTTAGAATCCAACCCATTTCATTTATATAAGAAATTTCATTTCAAAGTAGAAATTCATCATTCTTCATCTTTTTCTTTTAATTCACGGTAGAAATTGTGGATTTTGTAATATAAATCATGAAAAAATGTATAAACCTAAGTATGAATCATGATTTTTACTTTAAATTCCTGCAAATTTGAGTTGATTTGGATGGATTAATTGAAAAAATCAGTCATAATGGTATAAATCTGCGTTAACAGACTTATAGTCTATTAACACACCTGTTAACAGACCATCTGTTAACCGACATGTTAACAGATGGTCTGTTAACCGATGGTCTATTAACTGATGTTATAAAGTAAGGATATTTTAGTCTATTCTACTTAAAAAAGGCCTTTAAAACTTATTTGGTATAAATTAGACTCTTCTGCAATTCCGAGCGTTTGACACGGTCATTTCAAAAACTCACCCCAATATTTGACTGTTGTATAGCATTTTAGTAAACAATCTGACTACTTAAGTTCATCTCTACCAGGTTCACTTAAATTAAATACTCTAAAATCATACAATAAATTTTTGTTCAATCTGATGCAACAAAGCATTGAGATTTGTTCACCCAATCCATTTGCATGTCTACTAAACCTGTAATTCCCATCAATTCTAAATACCACAGGTGTTGTAAAAGAGAGAACTAAATAATTTACATAAGAGAAATTGAGAACTTTCGATATCAGAAGAAATTAGAAGTGCGACAAAACATTTTTACACAGCAGATGGTGAAAATGAGCATCCTAGAAGTGCACAAGACCGGTTTAAAGCAATGAAACTAAAGATTTTCAGATTATTTGATGAACAACAGAAAAACAGGATAAATTAACTTCTATTCAGTCTACTATACAGCATATAATTTATAACTTGTGACCCAAATATTTCTCGGGACTTACTGCAAGTAAGGAAGCACTTGACAAAGGAGTACGTTATCAGAACAAAAATTCGAAAAAGAGTTAGATTGCTCGAAATTGAGTATTACATTGCTAGAATTTGGGAAAGAATCTCACACAGAAAAGGAAGATTGAAAAAATAGAAGAAAAATGTGGATATTGAGCCAAAGACTAACATAATAGGAGACACTTCGTATGATTTGAAAATTGTTGAAGCAAGGCACAGGGATTTCCAAATCTGGTTTCACCTACATATTAAATTTTGCATCAGTTAAGGTAATCTATTAACTTGAAACTTTCAACAATAAGGTACCAATACACAACATATTTCCAGCAATATATTAATTTAAAAATTATGTTTGACGAATACACAACTCTTCCCAATTAGTAAATTTTACATATTTTAGAAAGAAACCAAATTAAAATATGAAACTTCACAGCATCAATAAATTCCTTTCAAGCCAAATCAATTCGGGTTGGATAGTTATAGTACTCCCTTGAATGAGCTGGAGATTTGTGAAGATAACGATCATCTATTTGCAAAAACAGTACATTACAGTTAATTATAGCAAATGGTATGGTACTTCAAATTTAATTACAGCAAAATTATCCAGCATTTCGATCCACCAAAATATTATATACCTTTGCAGAACCTCTAATAATCCCTTCTCTCTCAATAACCTCACATGCTAATTGCACTTTCTCTTTGTTATGCTCTATTCTACTTTTAGCGACTGAAGAAAGATGAACCGTCTCATATACATTACAAATTAAGGTATGAGATCCAAGTGGAGGCTTGTTTATCACTCTACAGTCAAATTTATCTTATATTTTTCTGTTCTATCAGGCTATTACCAAAAAAGAAAGAAAAAGTGTAGGTGGCATGATTTATTTTGTTAGTTTATGTCCATGGGTATATTTTTGGTCTCTTATGCTCTTGTTTGGAGACTGTTGAAGAAGTCTGGTTTTGTGGGCATTTTGAGAGTTTAATTATGTCCTTTTGAGGTTATACATATCAATTATTTCGGAGGGCTCATATGAAAAGTTTACAAGGCTTCGGGACTCCTAGCTTTAGGCCTGTTACAAAGTGGCATTAAGAAACATCTCCGTGGAACCTTTCTGCTTAAAGAACATTTTACATGAAATCTTAATCGAAATTAGCTATTGCTAGAGCATCACATGCTACGGTTTCCACAACTTAACCTTGAAACACCACCTATATGCAAGAGACAGGCTATAGCAAAAAGCAATAATCTTTCACTCAATTTTATACCTCAACTGCTTCAAAACCAGTCATTCCTTTTCAGTTTCTGATTGGTTTCCTAATCCCTATTTTCAAGCAGTTGCTTTGATTAGAAAGGACATGGATTTTGCTTATTCTTTTATGTTTTCTATCCCTGTTTATATAGGAATTCGAAATTAGTCAAATAAATTTTCTACTTCCCAGTAAAGAGAAACTCAATAAATGCTTTCATCATTTAAGATTGTTACTCAAACACTATATTATATCTATCTTTCTTTTTAAAATTTCACCAATAAGTGAACAATTTTTCCTTTAGGAAATCGTATTTGAATTTAGAATCAAGAAGTAACAAGTTATTTATGCTAACTTCCATTCCAAATTCAACTAGATTCTTGCTTTTCTCATGGACTTGCCACCTACCTTCTCAGCCTCATTTTCTTAATGCACATTGCACTACAGCCTACAGCCTACATGTGCGTGATAATTACTCCAACTGAGGAAAAATAATAATGGATTCCAAATCCTTAGTCCACCAGAGTCCGTCTAAACAAAATATATTCCATGAAATAAAATAGAAAGTCTAAGTCCCTTGTTCATGGAATAAGAAAATAAAGCAAAACAAGAATACCATCAATATTAATTACACTAAGCACCTTTACATCATAAAAAAGCCTCACATGACAGCCGTGCTTCAAGTTTCATTTTTATCAGAAATAACAATGCACACAGCAACTTAAAATGTAACTATGCCATCATTAATATAATAGCCATTAGCCATGTTGTATAAAGCACGAGAACTAGAAAATTCTACAGCTTTGCATAGAGATGAAGATCTTACCTCATCTACATCATTCAAGTAGCTGCTGACAAGACCTGAAATGAGCCATTATGATGCATTATGCCCATTGTATGCAAGAATGTCGAATACGTGAAAATTATGGCACCCACATACGTGCCCACAATTTTATCCTAGCTGAAATCATTTCATTTGTATGATCACGAGTTCATTATTAGTCATGACTTATTATTTTCACAAGCATAGCACTTTGCACCACATCCAAGTTTTTTCACAAGCCACTTACCCAATCAGAGGCACTTGCTGTCACATAAAGAATGCTATATAACACGAATTAAACATCATGAGTTTGCTGCAATTCAACCAAATGGAAGCAATAGTCTATGTGCAACTTGTCATGTCCTTGAACAATGTAAAAGTGTCGTAATATTGCTATAATGGGAACAAAACAGTGCTTAGAGCTCTAAAGCTCAGGATGGGTGGACGTGATGCAACATTAATTCCAAAACTCGTCTCACAAACAAAATCCAGCAATTGCTTACTCAAGATCTAAGTCAGACCTCATTTGTGGCACAACCTACATTCAGTTCTCATTCACTCTATCTTCTCCCTGTCTTCTCCAAGTGGATTAAACCCCTTGATTGAGAGTAAGCTCTCCACATAGTAGTGAGCCCTAAGCATCCAGGGGTTAACATTCTGAGTTCCAACTGTCTTGGCTTCTCTGGTTTCGACATCATATAAGATCAGTTCCCCTGGTCTTTTCAGTACAAGTTTTCCACTTACGAAACTCACCAAACAGCAAAACTCAAAATCCAACTCAAAGGTGAATTTCTTACTCCAAATTTCCTTCCCGGCTCTATCAATTTCCATCGTCCACACATGATATAATTTCCTGGGATCTAGCGAAACAAGTCCTGCCACTGCAAAAGTTCCCTTCCAATTCATACCGATAACAGGATAGTGATTCGCGACAAAATGTTGTTCTCCTCGTAAAAGTGTCCCCCGCCGAACCCGGCAGAGTGAAAGTTCGGGGGGAACAGGTACCAGCCGCAATACCTCTGTCCTCATGTCAAATGAAGCAACGAGATGTTTGTGCTCACTTCCAGGCCCATCTCTGACAATCCAATAAGCAAATCCCTTCACTATCACATCACTAACACTCTCGAGGGTGTAAAAACTGCGATCAACATCAATCTCCCTCCAAGATTGTAAATTTTCTGACCACACTTCAACCCACGTTCTCAATTTGACATCTGCAAATCTACAACAAAGATTTACTACCTTGTAATCATTATCAATGGGATTACAGCCAAACCCTACGGAACTAGCAGTTCTCTCGTTACAAGGTGGGAGTGTTTTCTTCATATGAGGTGGGAGTGTCTTGAACAGTCTGGTGGAAGGGTTCCATATCTTGAGACAAAGATCTGAGAACCCACTTCTTATACAGAGCAAGCCATTGCTTGAGCCCACATAATCTATATTCGGCCCGAAAATCAGCCCAAGATTGGTGTTTTCAATTGGGGCAAACGTGACCGGGTCGTAAGACATAAGTGGGTCTCCTAATTTGTTGTGAACAAGAATGGAGTGCCTTGTGGGATTCGAAATGGAGCGATTGAGGTGCAAAGAGACGAACAAAGGGGATGAGATTAAAGTGCTCCAATGGGTACAAACGCATTTGAATCGGACAAGGGTTTTTACGGGGAGTCTTGAGAGGATCTCCACTATTACGTCTTCCGGCAGGCACAAATTCTGCAATTTGTGTTCGGAAGCCATTTTCAAGAAAAGCTCATTCTCAAACTGCGTTGTCTTTATAGTGTTGGAAGTTGAAATTTAGAAATCGCAGCCATTGAGCTGTTGCACGTTTATATTAACATTGAAACTTTTACCACAAGAAATTAGTTAGATAGCTCAACTAGCTAATCAATAGAAAGATAACACTTATAATTATGATCCTGAAAATAAGGAAACAGCAATAGACCATGTGGTAGATTCTGTTGTATACATTATTCTATTTTTCACAGATCATTAGCAATTATCTTAATATTTCAACACTTCTCTCAAGCTGGATCACATTTTCGTGACACCAAGCTTATCCCTAAGATACAAGAATCTTGATTGTGGAAGTGACAAATCAGCAATTTGATCAACAGAGGGAACATACCTAACCTCCAATCTTTTTTCAAATACCTTGTCTATCACAAAATGTACATCAAGCTCTATGTGTTTTGTTCGAAGATGGTAGACTGGGTTTGAAGCTAATGCACCAGCACTCAGATTATCACACCATAATATAGGAATCATATCTCCACATAACCTCAATTCTTTAAGTAATGATTCTATCCATGTAATCTCAGCAGTTGCCTCTGTTAGAGCCATGTATTCAGATTCAGTGCTCGACCTGGACACCACATGTTGCTTCTTAGATGACCAAGCTACCAATGTATTACCTAAATAAACACAGTATCCAGAAGTTGACCGTCTGTCATCAAGGCAAGAAGCCCAGTCAGCATCAGCAAACCCAACTACATTAAGTCTATCACACTTTTGAATTAATAATCCTTGTTTAATTGTTCCTTCAAGTATCTAAAAATCCTCTTCAGTGCTCTCCAATGTGCATCTGTTGGTGTTTGTAGAAATTGGCTTAATTTGTTGACTGCATAGGTTAGATCAGGTATTGTATATGCAAAATATTGTAACCTTCCTATTGCACTCCTGTACAATGTTGGATTTATCATCTCTTTTCTCTCATTTCTGGATAAAGGCTTGTCCACTGTCATAGGAGTAGTACAAGGCTTTACATTTTGGAATCCAAACCTCTTCAGCAAATATATAATGTATTTGGTTTAAGTAAGATGAAGACCACAATTATATCTTTTAACGCCTACTCCCAAAAACTGATATAATTCTCCCATGTCTTTTAGAGCAAAGCTTGTGTTCAGCTTGAAGATGAAGTCTTGTAACATCACTCTAACATTTCTTGTTATCACAATGTCATCCACATATATCAATACAAAGATTACTTGCTTATGATTCATATAAAAGAATAAGGAATTATCAGCTTTGGACTGCACAAACTCCCAACCTATCAATGTTTTCTTCAGCTTCTCATACCATACTCTAGGTGTCTGTCTCAAACCATAGAGAGCCTTGTCAAGTTTGCATACAAAATCAGGTTTAGTTTTATCAACAAATCCTTCTGGTTGTTTGAGATAAACTTCTTCCTCCAACTTTCCATTTAGAAATGCACTGTTTACATCCACTTGTCTAATGCTCCAATTTTTTGAAATTGCAAGAGTAAGAATTACTCTTAGTGTTGAATATTTAATCACTGGACTAAAGGTCTCATAGAAGTCTACTCCTACAGTTTGTAAGAACCCTTTTGCCACCAACTATGCCTTGTACTTTTGTATCTTTCCTTCTGGACTACACTTGGTTTTAAACACCCATTTACTTCCTATGATTTTCTGATGAGCTGAGGGTGGAACCAGTCTCCATGTTTTGTTCTTAGTAAGAGCATTGTACTCTTCATTCATTGCCCTTTTCCAATTGTCATCTAGTAAAGCTTCTGACACTGTAAATGGTTCAAACACTTCCTGATTATCACATAACTGATGTTCTTTTGCATTAGCCATGTAAGTTTTAGGTTTAAATACACCAGCTTTACCTCTGGTAATCATGGGATGCTATGTGATTATTTGATCAAAAATTCTACTCATTCGAGACAACTCTTCATCCATTCTCATGTGCTCAATTTGATAAATTTCCTGCTGAATTTGAGGATACTAAAGTGTCATTAGTGTTCAATTCATCAATCTCTGAATTATTATTAAGAACTGACAGTACATCAACAATCTGTGTAACTTGTTCTGCTATTTGAGTTGCATTAAGATGAATTGTACTAGTTGATTCAGATCTTGTGACATTGTTGTTTGACTGTGTATAGAAATGTAGATACTGAATGATGACATATGAAGTTTGAGGAGTAGAATGTTCTTAATTCAAAAGAGAAATCATATTCATTGAAGACTGCATTTCTAGATATATAGATCTTTCTAGTTGGACTCAAACACTTGTATCTGATAGCCCAAGAATAACTAACCAAGAGGGGAGTGAATTGGTTTTCTCAAACTTTTTTGAAAAATATTCTCAAAATACGATATTTAAGAAATAAAAATTAATCTACAAAAATATAAGCACAATATAAGTAAATAAAAGGGAAGAGGGAGTGCAAACGATATTTTTATAGAGGTTCGATCCAACCAATGATCTACGTCCCCCGTTACCAAGCTCTCCAACACGAGCACGGCCTTTCCACTATTTTGATTGACTTACGGTACAATCCAAACCCTTATAGTGTATCCGGTGACTTACAAACAAGGAGCACCGATCCTTATACAATATTGAGCTTTCAAGAGACCTCAATATGACCCAAAAATATAAAGAGATTGATTTGAGTATTTCTTTCTTGATGAATGATAAATACAAGTTTAGTTTTAAGAGATACTAACACTTTAATGAATAGCAATAGATGAGGAAAGCTCAAGTGTTAGAAGAAAACTTTGTTGAGAATGATGAATCAAAAGTTTGATTTGATCAAACAAAATTTTTCAATGAATGATATTGAATATATAAATGCAATAAAGCTTTGAATGAAGTTTTTCAATATGATTCTCTACATAAATGCTCTTGTAAGTGTTGTTGAATGATAATAAATGAAGTGGTATTTATAGAGATAAATTTTCGTCACTTTCTGTTGAAACGGATGATCGACAGATGACGGTCGATCGGCCCGGTCGATGGTCGAGAACTAACCATTGAAACCGTAAAAATTAGAACGGACACTTTTTGAAAAGTGACAGTCAGACGGTCGATCGGTTCACCCAAATAGTCGACTAGTTCAACCGGTTCATCAAACGGATGATCGTTTTCACAGTTTTAAAAATTTGATTTTTGACTTTGATAAAAATATTTTATGCAAGTGATAATGACATACGTTTTGTGCATAAAATTTTTTTTGAGCTTTCATTCATTTAATTGCTAAAGATCAAAGAGTTAATACATTTACAATTTTATCTTGAAATCTATTTTTCGATCTTGATCTTCGAATCTTGAATTTCGGATATTGAGATACTTGAACTCTTGTATTGATTTTAACTTGATCTTGACATTACATGAGAGTTCGATTTATAGTACTTTGAATATTACTTGAAAAGGAGATTGTTAGTAAACACAACTAATTTATTTGTTATAATCAAAATATTAAGGTTTAAAGTTAACCATATGTCAACAATTTCTCCTTTTTTGATTATGACAAACAATGAGAGAATATAGAATAATGAGATAAAATAAAGCATATATATTCCTCCTTTCATTTTCAAGTAAACATGGTTTGATGAATTTGTAATTTGATGAATTTGTAGTGTGATACCATTTTTATTTGATTTACCAATTTCATCACATATTCATATACATCATCATATTTACCAATTTCATCACATATTCATATACATTATCACATTTACCAATTTCATCACATATTCATATATATCACATCACATTCATCACATTCATATTCATATAGATTTTCCCCCTTTGGCATAAACAAAAAGGTATAATCGAAACATTAAGATAAAAACATACATCGATAAAACTTGAAAGTTAAAATATGCCATGCATTGATAAACGGGAAAGTGAAAAACAATCATAGTTCAAAAGATACAAATGAAAGACTAGAACAAACACATAAACGAAAAAAAGAAAGAGATAAGCTAGATCTCCGGTGGAGGATGCGGAGGGAGCACGGCGTCGAGACGGGAATGTAGAGCTTGAATCAATGAAGTTATGCATTCGACCGAGTTTTGTAACCCTCCAACCGTATTTTGTATGCTAGCCACCATATTTTGTAAGTCACTCACGGCATGTTGTAGGCCATCGATGGTGAGTCGATCCCGCCATTAAGAAGATTGTAATTGTCCTTGTTGAAGCCAGAGGTGGAGGACGATGGCCGATGTGATCGTGGTCGAGGCGACGGCTCATCTTCATCAACATTCATGTCGTCACCCTCGAATGGTAACGTAGAAGGTCCCAACTCATTGTTAAATCTTTTGGACTTTGCCACCCATTGCCCGTCATCTTTAAAGATTTTCATTCGTTTAAGAGTGAGAATATTTATGGTATCGGTGGCTTTGGGAAGAAGGGCGACCGAATCACGAAAAGAAACGTCAAAATGTTGAAAGATTTTGGTAAGGATCATGCCGTAGGGAAGTGCCTTAGCCCTAGTGCTGCTAAGAACGCAATTCATATGCTGGATCATAATGTATGAAAAATCTAGCTTGCGCCCTCGGAGGATAGAGTCGAGAAGGAAGACATCATAATGATTAACCTCATCTAAATGACCTTTTCGAGGAACAATGATATGGGCGATGATGTTGTGTAAGACACGACACGGGAGAGTGAGTTGATTCGTACTTAGACGTACGGTAGCCTCAAAGTGCTTGCTAGTGACGCGACAACATGCCTCGACCGGATTGTATTCTTTAGTGTGAAGAATTGTTTTGGTGGTATAGAGACAAATACCACCATCCTCAAGGTGAAGAATGGAACGAACAAGTTCTTGAGTGATCTTAATTCATTTGTTTCTAAGAAGACACGTAATACCGTTCCCGAAGAGAAAATCATGTTGGTGTAAAAATCTTTGACAATAGAGGGATAAACTTTATCATTGAGAGTAAGAATAGGAACCCAACCCATACCCATGAAAAAGTTTTCAATGTTAAACGAAGGAGCATCGTGAGTGAAGGAGGCAATGTCGACATTCTTACCTATGAGGACGGGACAATGGTCAATCCACTTCGTTTGAGGGTCTTCTTTGGAGGAGGATGATGATGGTGGTGGCCTTTCTCTCCTAGAACGCTTGGCAACCATTTTGACCCGTGGCATTATAGTGGAAACGGATTTTAGAGACTAGGGTTTAAGTTCATCCGGTTAAAATGAATTTTGATGATTTCGTGCACAGAAATTGGGGATTTGCCGGATTTGCGTGTGGAAATGATATGGGTTTTTTATTTTGAATGTAATTTGAAAGATTTTAGGAAGATTGGAAGAAGATTTGGGAGAGAAAATCGTGGGTCGCGAGAAGTTGGAATGAAGAAATTTGAAACATTTCTAACTTAAACCCTGATTTCCACTGATATGGTCAACCAAAAACCACAGACGGTCAACCGTTTGAACTGAATTTTTGAAAAAGAAACTTTCTGTTCAAACGGATGAGAAGGCGGACGATTAAACGGTCGACCGCATGTTATTAAACGGTCATCCGTTTGAGTCTACCAATTTACGTTGAAAACTTTCTGTTCAAACGGATGAGGAAGCGGACGAGTAGACGATCATCCATTTTAGATGATCAAATTTATACAAAATGTTCTGCTTAAATGGATGATTACTCTGATGAATAAAATGTTATCTGTTTAGCATCAAACATACGTCCGTTTGCCTATACGGTCGTCCCCTTAAGCGGATTTCCAAAAAAAGGTTAACGATTTGATCCTTTGATAAATACTTTAAAACACATTTATCTTATGAAATGCAATCAATTATAGAAAACATAAATAATTAGCCACAAACTTCACATTCATCAATTATACCTAAATTTCGTCTAATATATGAAAATCTTTCAAGAGCTAATGGTTTTATGAGAATATCGGCCAATTATTTTTTGGTGTTTATAAAATCTAAAGTTATATCTCCCTTTTGTGCATGGTCTCGTAGAAAGTGATGTCTAATCTCGATGTGTTTGGTATGAGAATGCAAAACGGGATTTTTAGATAAGTTGATGGCACTAGTGTTATCATACATAATAGAAACATTTTCAAATGATAGGTGATAATCACAAAGAGTTTGTTTCATCCATAGGATTTGAGCACAACAACTAGCGGCTGAGATATATTCGACTTCGGCGGTTGATAAAGCAACGGAATTTTGATTCTTACTAAACCACGAAACTAAGGCAAAGCCTAGAAAGTGGCAAGTTTCGCTAGTGCTTTTACGCTCAATTGTGCAACCGGCCCAATCGGCATCCAAATAACTAAGTAAATCAAAATGAGTTTCTTTAGGATACCAAAGACCTAAGGATCTAGTTCCACTAAGATAACGAAAAATTCATTTTATGGCACTAAGATGAGAATTTTTAGGATTAGATTGATATCTAGCACATAAGCATACACTAAACATAATATCGGGCCTACTAGCGGTTAAATAAAGAAGAGATCCGATCATACCTCGATATTTTGTTATATCAACGGAAGTACATTGCTCATCTTTATCTAATTTGATTGATGAGCTCATTGGAGTATTCATTGACTTCAATTCTTCAATTTCAAACTTTTTGAGCATATCCAAGATATACTTGGTTTGACTAATGAATATTCCATCATTAGTTTGTTTGATTTGAAGCCCAAGAAAGAACTTGAGTTCACCCATCATACTCATCTCAAATTCCCTGCTCATACACTTAGAAAATTTTTCACATAGGAAAATATTAGTAGCACCAAAAATGATATCATCAACATAAATTTGAACAACAATCATATCAACCTTTTTGGTTTTTATAGATAGTGTAGTGCCTTACCTATTAAAAAGCCATTAGATAAGAGAAATTTACTTAATCTCTCATACAATGCTCTAGGAGCTTACTTTAATCCGTAAAGGACTTTTCTAAATTTGAAAACTTTGTCCAAAGACTTGTGAGTTTTAAAACCGGGCGGTTGCTCAACAAAAACTTCTTCTTGAATGACTCCATTCAAGAATGCACTTTTGACATCTATTTGAAAGAGAGTAAAATTCTTATGACAAGCAAAAGCAAGAAGCATTCGAATTGATTCTAATCTAGCAACCGGTGCAAAAGTTTCTTCGAAATCAATGCCTTCTTCTTGATTGTAACCTTGAGCCACTAATCTAGCTTTGTTATGCACAATTATACTATTTTCATCTCGTTTGTTTCGAAAAATCCATTTTGTACGATTTGTGAATTTGGTCTAGCAACTAAATCCTAAATATGATTTCTTTCAAATTGATTTAGTTCATCTTGCATAGCTATAATCCAAAATTCATCAAACTCGGCTTCTTTAAAATTCTTTGGCTCGATTTGTGAAAGAAATGCACAATTGTTATGAAAATTTCTAGAAGAATTTCTTGTGCTTACCCCTTTTGATGGATCACCAATGATGAGATCTTTTGGGTGAAAATGGACAAACCTCCATTCTTTAGATAATGATGAAGTGTTAAGATCCTCATAAGGTTCTTCTTCATTTTGTTGCATAATTGTTTCATCCTCATGTTAAATTTCAACGTTATTTAGATTCTCTTTGTCTTGATTTTGAACACTTAGTTGTTCAAATGGGATTTCCAAATCTTCATCATCAATGACTTTTTCTTGTTCAATGGAGTTAGTTTCATCAAAGATCACATGCATGGATTCTTCAACTACTAAAGTTCTTTTGTTAAAAACTCTAAAATCTTTGCTAGTAGATGAATATCCAAGAAAAATTCTAATATCAGATTTTGGATCAAATTTTCCCAATTTTTTTTTTGTGTTTAATATAAAGTATTTACACCCAAAAATTTTAAAATATCCGATATTGGGAATTCTATTTTTCCAAAGTTTCATATGGAGTTTTGGTTTTCTTTCGACTAATCAAAACTCTATTTAAAATATAACATGAAGTATTTACGGTTTTGGCCCAAAAGTATTTGGTAAATTATTTTCATTTAACATAGTCCGAGCTATTTTTTGCAATGTTCGATTATTCCTTTCTACTACACCATTTTGTTGAGGAGTTGGAGCCAAAAAATTATGTTCATATCCATTTAATTTGTAAAACTCATCAAAAGCTATATTTTCAAATTTTCCACCGTAATCACTTCTAATTGTGGCAATGGTGTATTTCTTTTCATTTTAAACTCTTTTACAAAAATGTTTAAATGCATTTAAAGCTTCATCTTTTAAATTTAAAACATGACCCATGTGAATCTTGAGAAATCATCGACAATAACAAATGCATAATATTTTTCACTTAAAATAGCGATTTTAGAAGGACCAAATAAATCTATATGGAGAAGTTGTAAAGGTCTTGTAGTATAAGATTATAGTTTAAGTTTAAAAGAACTGTTTATTTATTTTCTAAATTGACAAGCATCACAAATTTTACCTTTTTCAAACTTTATATTTGGCAAACCTTTTACAAAACTACTTTTGGAGATTTTTGAAAGTAAGTCCATGCTAACATGTCCTAATCTCCTATGCCATAACCAATATTCATCATTTATACTTGAAAGACATTTTATTTCTTTTTCAAGTTCAAATTCAATAATTATGATATAAATATCCTTACTTCGGCTCCCTATGAACAATACATCTTTAGATATAGCATCCTCAATGAGACATTTGGAAGAATCAAATTTAATGAAATAACATTTATCACACAATTGACTTATACTAAGCAAGTTATGTTTAAGGTTATTAACTAATAAAACATTTTCAATGGAGGGAGAAGAACAATTACCAATATTTCTAATGCCTATGATTTTTCCTTTGGCATTGTCTCCAAAAGTTACATGACCTCCATCTTTTCTTTTGAGATTTGATAGTGATGATCGATCTCCCGTCATATATTTTGAACAACCACTATCCAAGAACTAATTGCTCTTGACCTTTCGTGGTACCTACAAAAATAATTTTGATTTTTGATTTTTGGTACCCACATAAGTTTGGGTCTTTGATAGTTAGTGTTTGTAGATTATTTTATCCACTTATGTTTTCTTTCAAAGTATAGTCTCTTTTTAGTTGAACAATTATAAGCAACATGACCAATTTTTTTGCAAAAACTACATGTTATATTTTGTTGAGAAAAATTGGATAATTTCACAAATATAGTTTTAAGAGATTTTTATTTCAAGAGAAGTTTATATTAAATTCCCCCCTTTGTTGAACACACATTTTTGCTCACCAATCATTAATTCAAAATTTTTCTTTCTTTGGGTAAACTTGTGAATAATGCTCGTTAAATCAACCATTTTTTCTTTCAATGAAACATTTTCTTTCATTAAGGATTAATGATCATCTTTTTCCTTTTCAAAGTCCTTTTGTGCAATAAAGAGTTTCTTGATTACCTTTTTCAATAATGAGTGTTTATTGTTAAGAATAGAATATTTTGAAATAAGTTTCTCAAATTTTTCAAGAATTTCATCATAAGAAGTAGATAAGTCAATGTACGAGTCATTGTTATTTGTATTGACATCATCCTCAATAGCCATGAAGCACATGTTGGCGATTTCTTCTTGAACTTCATCTTCTTCGAGATCATCTTCATCACTATCGTCCCATGTAGCTTGAAGAGCTTTCTTTTTGGTGAACTTCTTTTTGTTCGGGCATTCGGTCATCTTATGATCTGGTTTGTCACAATCATAACATATGATCTTTTTGTTTTTCTCTTCACCTTTATAATCCTTCTTTTGAAATCGCCTATTATTTTTAAATCCTCTCCATTTCTTGACAAGAAGAACTAGGTCGTCAAGTTCTTCATCACTCATGTTTGTGTTGGAGTATCTTTCATCGTTTGTCGATTTCAATGCAATTTACCTCTTGGGAGGCTCCTTCATCTCTTATTTGCTTCTTCTTGTTTTCTCCTTTGTTTTGGTATTGTTGAGCTTACACATCATCAATGTTCCATATAACTCCTCCAATGAATAAGTGTTGACATCTTTTGTATTCTCTTTCAACATCCTCAAGGAGTTCCAATCTTCCGAAAGAGACCTAAGCATTTTACTCACAAGTTCACCATTAGTAAAGTTTCGATCAAAACCTTTAAGACCATTAATAATATCGGTAGAGCAAGTAATCATATCGACAATAGGTTCATCTAGCTTCATAAAGAAGTTTTCAAAATCTTTTGTCAATAGATTTATCTTAGTTTCTTTAACTTTGTTAGTACCTAAATGAGTTATCTCTAATGCATGCCAAATATCAAATGCAAAATCACATGTGCTAATACGATTAAACTTATTTTTATCTAAAGTACAATAGAGTAGGTTTTTGGCTCTAGCATTCAAAGATAATTTTCTTTTATCCTCTTCATCATATTCTTCTCTAAGCTTAGGAATAGTTTGGTCCGATTTATCATCAACTTTAATAATTTTTGTTGGCACATATGGACCAAACTCAATGACTTTCCAAATGTTATAATCGATAGATTGGATATAAATCATCATTCTAATTTTCCAATAATTGTAGTGTGTGCCATTAAAGAATGGAAGACGATTTGTAGAGTGTCCCTCAAGACTTTAAATATTTTGGTTAGCCATAACTCAAGATTGTATAATCAAAAAAATGGGCACTTTGCTCTGATACCAATTGATAGCCCAAGAATAACCAACCAATAGGAGAGTGAATTGGTTTTCTCAAACTTTTTCAAAAAATATTCTCAAAATATGATATTTAAGAAATAAAAATTAATCTACAAAATATAAGCACAATATAAGTAAATAAAAAAGAAGAGAGAGTGCAAATGATATTTTTATAGAAATTCGATCCAACCAATGATCTACGTCTCTCGTTACCAAGCTCTCCAACACGAGCACGGTCTTTTTACTATTTTGATTGACTTACAGTGCAATTTAAACCTTTACAATGTATCCGATGACTTACAAACAATAAGCACCGATCCTTATACAATATCGAGCTTTCAAGGGACTTCAATATGACTCAAAAAAGTAAAGAGATTGATTTGAGTATTTTTCTCTTGATGAATGATAAATACAAGTTTAGTTCTAAGAGAGACTAACACTTTAATGAATAGCAATAGATGAGGAAAGCTCATGTGTTAGAAGAAAACTTTGTTGAGAATGATGAATCATAAGTTTGATTTGATCAAACAAAGTTTTTCAATGAATGATATTGAATATATAAATACAATAAAAGCTTTGAATAAAGTTTTTCAATATGATTCTCTCTATAAATACTCTTGTAAGTGTTGTTGAATGATAATAAATGAAGTGGTATTTATAGAAATAAATTTTCATCACTTTCTATTGAAACGAATGACCAGACGGTCGACCGGTCAGATGGTCAAAACTAGCCGTTGGAACTGTAAAAAATCAGAACGGACACTTTTTTAGAAAGTGACAGTCAGACGGTCAACCGGTTCATCAAACGGATGACCGTTTCTACAGTTTTGAAAAATTAATTTTTAGCTTTGATAAAAATATTTTATGCAAGTGATAATAACACACGTTTTGTGCATAAAAATATTTTTGAGATTTCATTCATTTAATTGCTAAAGATCAAAGAGTTAATACCTTTACAATTTTATCTAAAAATCTATTTTTCGATCTTTATCTTCGAATCTTGAATTTTGGATATTGAGATACTTGAACTGTTGTATTGATTTTGACTTGATCTTGACATTGCATGAGAGTTCGATTTATAGCACTTTGAATATTACTTGAAAATGAGATTGTTAGTAAACCACAACTAATTTGTTTGTTATAATCAAAACATTAATGTTTAAAGTTAACCATAGGTCAACAGTATCCCTTGTGTGAATTACTAAAACCAAGAAACACACACTTAACAAAGTGGGAATTGAATTTGTGTTTCTGATATGGTCTAAGGCAAAGAAAGTATGCACATCCAAATGTTTTAAGTGTTCTGAAATCAAAATTTTCACTGTAAAGTAGTTGACGAGGTGATTTTATTTTAAGTATAGATGTAAGTAATCTATTTATTAGACAAGTGACAGTTTGGAATGATTCACACTAATAAACTAGAGGTATTTTGGCTTGTGCCAGAAGGGTTATGCCTGTTTCAGTTACATGTCTATACTTCATCTCTTTTCTGCCATTTTGGACTGATGTATATAGACTAGAAACTCTCAATTCTATACCAGATTCCTCCAAGAAACCAGAGAATGCTCTAAACTCACCACCCCAAACATATTGTAGGCTCTTAATCTTTCTATCAAATTTGTTCTCTACTAATTTTTTAAACTAAACAAACATGTGTAATGCCTCAGACTTATACTTTAAAGGGTAAATCCAGGTGAACCTACTGTAGTCATCAATGAATATGATGTAGTATTTGAAACCAGACATGGAGTTTAAGGGTGCAGGACACCAGACATCTGTGTGAATTAACCCAAAGGGATAAGTGACATGTGACTTAGAGATTTTAAAAGGTAAAGTATGAGATTTACTATATTGACAAGCATCACAAAAATTAGTTTTTGCATTATCATCAATGTTTTCATTACAGAACTCGAGTACTTGAGTCATAACAGGAATAGCATGATGACCAAGTCTCATGTGCCACAATTTAAGAATAGAATCTCTTGACTTAAGACTAATGGAGGAATAAGTGGAATTTGTTTTATACAGAAAAGCTGAACTACCTAACTTATTTAAGTGAATTAAGCTTTGATGGTTTGATTTGTGGACTTGACTTGGGATATCAAATGGGTACAATCCTTCATTAAGCTTCCATTGCAGCAGTATTTCCTCGTCTATTTGTCCTTGACAAAACAAGAATCAACATGAAACTCCATGAATACATTATCATCAGAGGTTAAATGTGAAACACTGATCAAGTCTTTCTTAATTTTGGGCATAAGCAACATTTTATTAAGCACAAGTGAACTACCCTTCAATGTATTTAGATGTGCAGTGCCAGTGTGTGAAATACTCAGCATATTACCATCTCCAACTATGAGTTTTTGCTTACCACCGTAGCTATATGCTTCAATCATGTTCTTTTGTCTTGCAGTTACATGGTTGCTAGCTCCAGAGTTTGCTAACCAAGCAGGATCTGTTATGATGTTGGGTGAGGCCACCAAAGCAGTAAGGCTGGAGTGATTATTCTGTCGTTGATCTGGTCTATTTCTCATATACCTTTCATCATAACGATTATAGCACCAAGCTGCTAAGTGATTACTCATACCACAAATTTGACAATGGCTTTTATTAGTACCTGATCTACCTCCTCTATTTCTATTCCTTCAACCTCTTGAATTACTGTTTATTCCTCCATAATTTGACCTTCCTCCTCTGTGATTTGTAGTGTTTGGCCTCTGAACAAAGTTAGATGAAGCTTGGCTTAGATTGACTAATGATAATCCACCTTTTATAGCATTCAGATGTTCAATCCTACTCTCATATGTCATGAGTAGAGATTGTAGCTCAGGCCATGAATTGTATTCCCTACTGTTTATCTGAATAACAATAGGGGTATAATCTTCATTCAATCCTACTAAGACTTGTGTGACTAGATCAGTATGAGTAATAGCCTTGCTTGCAACTTCAAGATTGTTTGCAAGTTGTTTGACAACATTGAGATACTGATCCATGCTCATAGACCCTTTTCTGATTTTTTGAAGTTCACCAGTGAGGAAGATCACCCTTGATCTGTTCAAGACTCCAAAAATTTCTTGGACAACATTCCAAAGCTTTGAAGCACAGGAAGATTCCATAACTCTTACTGCAATCTCTGGTGTCATAGAAGAGTATAACCATCTCATCAGCAATTGATCTGTAAAGAACAATTTCCTAAACTCAGGATTTTGATCCATCTCCATAGTTGCTCCATCCTCAACAGTGGTTTGAATGGTTATAAACTCAGGTGGACGTTCAATTGTTCCTGAAAAGAACCCTTCTAAGTTGTGTCCTTTGATGATAGGCATGACCATATTTTTCCACAGCGGAAAGTTATTTCTATCAAGTTTTACTAGTGGTGTTTGAATGAGACTAACTCCAAAAGAAGACATTTGATTACCTCCCAACAATGGAGGTATCACAGAGATGCCTACTCCCTGTTGAGTGACTGAATTACTTCCATCAAAACCAGCGTTTGCCATTTGTGGCTTTGATTCCAAGTTGAAATTTAAGAAAACTTGATTATGAGAAATCGCAGCTTGGCTTTTGAATTCAGCTGATGTATGTTTATATTAACATTGAAACTTTTATAGCAAGAAAAGTAGTTACATGACTCAACTAGCTAACCAATATAATGATAACACCTATAACTATATCCCTGAAAATAAGGAAACAGCAATAGAGCAGGTGGCAGATTCTGTTGCATACATTATTTCATTTTTCATTTTTCACAGCAGCTGATATAGCGGATGATCATCAACATTTATCTTGATATTTCAACATTGAAGGATTAGAGAAATGAGCTTCATGAGGTCGCGGATTCAGGTCCATACTACACAGCAGTTAGAAACACATATATGTTGAATTGGGTTGTACTTACTGGAAAGAAACTGATTTTGTTTGAAAGCTTTCTACTAGCTTATTTGTTTGAAAGCAAGAGTTATTGTTTGAAACACCCCTTGGACATTGGATTGGTAACCCGGTCGATTATCAAATGACACTAATTCTTTTATCGGGATCAAGAATTCCATAAATCGAAACATATCTCAATTTCTCTATAAAGAGTACGAATCAAAGTTTTAAAAGGGGGATGGCGGAGCCTTTAAATAGATACAAATAAGATGGGGATTTATTTTACAGCATGTACTTATAAAGCACTGACACACCATTACATGGAAAAGCATCGCATCTCATCGACTTAGCAAAAAGTCCCTTGTGCTTGTGCTTGTAAGTATGTTTAGAGTTCCTGTTTCCTAGTAAGTGCGATTAATATTTTGTTGAAGTTTGATATTTCCTCATATCTATGTCTTGGCTCTTTCTTCAATCTTTTGATCTCTTTTGACCTTACCTCGCACTGATTTGAATCTAGCTCCTCAAGTTGTTAACAACTCTGGTATTTCTTTAACTTCTTCAATGCCCTCAATTTGTCCTCATCTTAAAATGGCCTCTTCTTCAATATAAATTGGTCGATAGAATCATCACGAGCCATCTTACCAAACAAACTTCCTTTCAAATTTAGACAATTAGATGATATAGTAAATTCAAAAGAATATGAGAATAAAATGACTCAGGAACAAAAAGAAAAGAAGAGAATGGATTGTCTATTATCTGGGCACTCCAAAGTACATAAACTGCAAACCGAATATACATTTCATGATTATTTTAATTATAAAAAATATTTGAAAATAAATAAATTTAAAAGAGAAGTAGGTTCACAATGGTATTCTTTCCGGTTTAATAGATTAAAAACAACTCCCAAAAATTCGAGTGTTTCAATTTATATTTGTTTCAAATCGAGTGTCAAACTTCACATTTTGTTTCCATCCGTCTATCCACATTTCATCAAACTAACGGACTTGGTGATTTGACTCACATAAAATCTACATAGCATATAAAATCGCTAAATTAGTCCAACAAAACAAGTCACTTGATAAATCTGTTCTTCAAGAAACTTGACTATGAATAGGATACAATTTCACTTCTTCATAAAACCAGGGCAATTCATAGCACCAAATGGAGGAACCCTATTTGTAGGAATTGACCCAAATTCTGGGAAATTTTAACATCATGACATTTTGAGTCCAAAAAATTCTTTTCACATCAAGACTTATAAGCAACACATTGGGCCTAACTCCATCAACTAAAAAAAAAAAAAACTCGACTCCTTAGAGGAAGGGATATGATGTCCAATCGCTTCAATCGCTCCTATGTCAATTTTGGGTCGAGATCTTGCTACATTTCCCCTATCGCAAGACTCCTACCAAACCTTTTCTCGTTTCTTAGGGATAACATAGAGCTCTATATAGTACCCCCCCCCCTCCCCTCCCTCCCCCCCCCCCCCCTCCCTACTAGGACTGGTTTGGAAGCTAGGACCGATTAGACCGTCATCGCACATCGGCATAAAAATAAAAATAAAGATGAACATGAAATTTTACTTCAACTTAAATGACTGTTCATGAAATTAGCTCATTTGTTTGGCAAACTATTTAATGTCCAATAGTCCAAGTCAATATATTTAAGGGATGCATGTTGGCTACAACATTAACCACATTAACAAATTGACCAATTTTGAAATGTTTTGAATAATTTGAGTAACTAAATTGATTGGAAAATTTAGAATTTTGCTTGTGAAATTGTTCATTTTATTTGTTGAATATTTAAAAATTACTCATTAGTCATTTTTAAGTATCAAAATTAAAAATAATACAAATAAAAAACATATTGAAAACAACTAAGGCTCCGTTTGGGATTGATTTTGGAACCCAACTTCTGATTCTCAAACAATCAGAAGTTAATTTAGGCGTTTAACAAATTTTTTAAAAGTGATTATGAAAGAATCTGATTCACCTGGCAACAGATTTTGAGAAGCAAAGAAAATGGCAACTTTTCATATTCTCGCTTTTAGCTTTTTTTATTTATATATTATTAAAATACTCATTTCACCCTTAATTAATTAAACTAATTTCTTTAATACCCATTTGAAAACCGAATTGATGCAAGTTGGATCACGTAAAATAATATAAATTTAATTAATTTTTGCACTATATGGTGAACTTTTATTTTGTAATTTTATAAAATTTAAAATTTATCGAGTTTTTATTATTTTTATTTTAAAATAATAATAATGAATGCATTGTCTCGTTAAAAATTATTTGACTAGGAAAAAAAATAAATTTTACCACTCGTGATAATAATAATAATACAAAATAATATTATTATAATCAATGTCTTTTTTAATAATTTAATACCGATACATCAATAAATCACTTTTGTTTACCAAACGCTAAAATGCTGTTTTTGAAACATACATCAAATTTGAAACAAGAGTTTATCAAACACTTATCTGATTTTTCCCACAACTGATTCTTTCTCCAGTACAACAGATTCTCTTAAAAGCACAACAATACTAAACCAAGCATAATTGTCAAACTTGTAGTTGGCATGACAGTTAAGGAAAATTGTCGTAGTAAAGTGTTTATAATTTGCAATTTTTTGTACTAGAAAATGAATGCCCCTAGTATATGAATGTGACGTGACCTTGTGAAGTGAAGAATAAAATATTTTCTCTCTGTACCTTGAAGGGGACCTTGATAGCTTGAAAGTGTTTTTTTTTTCTTTAATGTTTCATTTTGTCATTTTGCTTGTTGAGGTCCAAGTGTGCCAATGTCTAATACAATGTTTAAATTTGTGTAAGACAACCACATAATTTCACCGTCTACGGGATTTGGCCTAATAATTAGACGGGTGATTTGGTTTCTTGTCTTGGCCAATGAAACAAGAAAATTAAAAGGTGACGGTTGTTTATTGTATGAACATTCTCTTCCGATTTAATTGGGTTAAAAATAACTTGATTGATAACTCAATTTTTACGAATATTTCAATTTACGCATTCAACTTAAATTTGTTTGAAATCGTGTGTCAAACTTCACTTTTTGTTTTCATCAGTCTCTATGTCTATCCACATTTCATCAAACTAGCAAACTTGGTGATTTGGCTCACATAAAATCTACATAGCATATAAAATCGCTAAATTAGTCCTACAAAACAAGTCACTTATTAATCTATTCTTTTGAAATCCCTTCAAAAACACTTGACTTTGAACATATACAATTTCACCGCTTCATGCGCAGCAAATGGAAGAACCTAATTGTAGGAATTGTCCCAAAATATAGGAAATTTTTACATCAATTGGATTGAGTCCAAAAATTCACGTCATTGATTTAAGGAGCATTAGTCCACATCAAGGTTTAATGGCGACCACGTTGAATATGGCATTAATCAAGCAAAATATGTGATAACTTCATCAACTAAATTAAGGATTAACTTGCAAATTTTCTTGAACATAGATGACTATTTACCAATTTTGAAACATTGAATAATTGATTGAAAATTTTAAAATTTTGCTTGTGAAATTTATTTTTATTTGTTGCAGATTCAAAAATTACTCAAGTCATTTTTTTTCGTCAAACTTCTGCTTCGTCTCTCTCTCTCTCTCTAGAATAATTTTTGTGGTTTATGGATCGATAAATTTGTTGCTTTCCTATATGTCCATAGTTTGATTCTCCTGTAATGTTAAACATCAGTTTTCTATTACTTCATAGTCATTCAATGGAAACATTTTATAGACTAAGCATCCACGGTAGGAAAAATACATTGCAGCGGATCTACACTGGGCTTGGGTTGGCTGAAACCCACCCATCCCAAACGTCAGCTATAGATTTTTTGGGGAAACTCTTGTTGCCTCATAATTTACTTACATTGCCAATATTTGGACACCATCAAATGGGAATATGGTTGCCGAATCTGCTGGCAGTCCGGTCCAGGTAGAATTGCGAATGCTGTTTGATGCTATACTAGAAATAGACTGGAGCCAAATTGTGCTAGACTTAGTAGGCGTTCTATGTGAGTGGTAGTCAGTTGACTGCCACTAAGCGGCAGGCAGTCAACCAGTCATTATAACAAATGGTAGTTGACTGATTATGGCATTGGACGATGGACCACCAACATCGAGAAAGGCATCGATCGACAACATCATCAATCGACATCGGCGACGTCACATAACGGTTATATGGACGATAAAGTAATCACCCCGCGTCCCGAAACCAACTGACGCACTATTGAAACCGCTGCCACGTGATGATAACCGTCAGTACATGGACAACAACTACCGCGAGGCCGGAGAAAACGCTCATGGCGTAAAGGAAAATCACCCACCTATAAATACCTCGGAAGGTGAGCCTGTAAATCATGACAAAAATCATATATTGGCTACTCAGATTTCACTTTATTCCGTTCACTCTTTCCCTTCAATATCTAACTCTTACGTGGGAGGACAAACCGGGAGAGTTCCGCCTCCTTTTCAGGTATCGGAGCAACCAAAGAACTTGACTGTTGAAACACCTCGAACCATCTTCCTCAAGGTAATATTTCATTGGCGCCGTCTGTGGGAACGATTTGACATAAAAGCTATGACGGGTCGACAAACTAGAAGTGGGACACGAATTACAGCAACTACGGCGGAATCGAAGTCCGTAGCTCGAGATGACCAACTGCCGCCGCTCCCGTACGTTACTCAAACACAGTTCAACTCATTGGAAACAAAAATAGAAACTCTTATGGCCTTTTTGCACAATCAAACTCAAAAAGCCGCTGAGCTAGCTCCAAACTCATCGAAAAATCACAACGGGCCGCCGCATTTGGTGGAGCATCAAAACGCACCACCAGGCGTTCAACCAACTGGGATAGGGCAAGGGTTCTCTCCGCCTGACGCCACACCACAAATGGGACCAGCAGTCACAACCCGGTGACGGTTTATGGAGAGGCAGATTTGCATGGGATACGACTAATGGTAAGTTTGGAAAAGAAAATGGAAGATATAATGACGCAAAAGATTCACGATGCCTTGTCAAAAAGAAAGGATCGACGTAGGCAGATGGTTTTGGAAAAGGACCCGTTTGCACCAGAAATTATGGCGGTCCCCCTGCCAAAAGGTTTTAAGCAACTAATCATAGAAGCATACGATGGAGTGATGAGACCCTTAGATTACTTGTGGACTTTTGTAGATCCGATGAGATGTATGTCTGTGCGCAGACGCGCAGAATGTGCCGGTCCTTTCCGCCAACGTTGAGGAGAGAAGCTAGAGACTGGGTAGCCACTCTCGCTCCGCGGTCTATCAAAACATTTGATGAACTTTCTCGAAGCTTTGTAGCATACTTTTTAAGTAGCAAAAGGAAGAGAAAAACCGCCATCGGCCTAATGCAAGTAGTCCAAGAGAAGGATGAATCACTGCAAGGATACTTGGCGAGGTTCAGCAGAGCCACTCTCGGCATCAAAGATCTCCAAATGTCTGCTGTTGTCACGGCTATAATGAATGGTACGTGAAACAGGGCTTTCAAAATGTCTCTCTCAAAAAATCCTCCGGAGTCAATGCATGATCTGTTGAAAAAAGGAGATAAGTACGTAGATGCAGAAGAGGCAGACATAGTAACAAAAAGCTCATGGAAGGAAGGAGCCGAGAAACTCACAAGCGAAAATCTCATGATGACCGAAAGATGACTGACAAAGAAAACAAAGCGTTGTACAGACGAGTAAAGACAACGCCCGAGATCGATCGACTAGACAGAAGTATGAGGATACCCAAATATATACCCCCCTGAACACTCCACGTACAAAAGTGTTGATGGAAATACGAGATATGAAAGACCTTGAATGGCCTAAACCAATGGCCGCGCCTGCCATGAAAAGAGATAAAAGAAAATATTGTCAATTCCATAGAGATCATAGACATGACACAGAAGATTGTTTTCAACTAAAAGAGGAAATCGAACGGTTGTTAAAAAGAGGATCTTTATCCAAGTATGTGAGAAACGATCGTGGTAAAGAAAAAGTAGAGGAACATCTCCAGCCTCGATCGAGAGTAATTAATATGATCGTTGGCGGAACAGCAGCAGGCGGAGATTCCAACTCTGCCAGAAAGATTTATGCCCGTTCAACTAGAGTCTGCTCAATACAGAGGAAAGAAAGGTTCGATCAAGACATCATTTTTGGCAAGGAGGACCTGGTAGGCGTGCAATGCCCCTAGGATGATGCTCTGTGGTGGTAGGCGATATTGCAGATTTCGACGTCAGAAGAGTTTTGGTCGACGGCGGTAGTGCAGCAGATGTCCTCAGTTGGGATGCCTTTTTGGGCTTAAAAATCTCTTCGAGTCAACTGAAATCAGTAAATACTCCCTTGGTGGGTTTTGGAGGAGCCACTGTTGTCCCGGAAGGAACCATAGAGTTACCGGTGACATTAGGGACTTACCCGACGAGCGTGGTTATTATGACGAGCTTCTTGGTAGTCAAAGCTCCCATGTCTTACAATGCAATATATGGAAGACCTATCTTGAATGTTGCTCGAGTGGTCACATCCACTTATCATCAGATGTTAAAATTCTCTACTAGTAGAGGGATTGGATGTATAAGAGGAGACTAGAACGCTTCCCGAAGGTGCTATGTTGAAAATTTTCAAATCAGAAATGCTTCAGTAATCTTGATGTTAGACTTCGAGCCACCAATGGAGAAGCCGATGAGCAGACCATGGAACACCAAGCATCTTAAAAAATACTACCAATAGAAAAGAAAAACACAGGATGAAGTTGGTACTTATCTTTGTAAATATGGTTAAGACTTTTACTATTTTCCTTTTTATTATTCTAGGGCTCTTGTCTCATTTCCTCAATATAACGCCGATTGTTAGTCCTCCTAAAAGACATCGGTGCTTTCTATTTTCTAGACTTGTTTATGCTCATTTCTTTTTGCAATGATGTTTGCTTGGACACGTTTGTAGTCCGAAGAAATGTTTAATGAAAAGCCTAGGCAGCGGCAGATGATGAGGGTGCTAAGGAAGGGCCAGCCTAGCTAGGACGTCCCGATGAGCCTACTGAGTCCACCATTCTGGGCAATCTGTTGTGTGAACAAATCATCTTGATCTACGAGCCGTCAAGGAAAAACCAAAAGTAGCTTGGCGGTGATCAATAAAACCAAATTTTGGTTAAGTCTCTAAATCGCCTTACAGCTAGACGGTTACCACAAAGTGGTCTACTATACAAAAGGGTTCCCAAAAGAAGCTTGGCGGTGAGCAATAAAACCAAAATTTGGTTAAGTCTCTAAATCGTCTTACAGCTAGACGGCAACCACAAAGTGGTCTACTATACAAAAGGGTGCCCAAAAGAAGCTTGGCGGTGAGCAATAAAATCAAATTTTGGTTAAGTCTCTAAATCGCCTTATAGCTAGACGGCAACCACAAAGTGGTCTACTATACAAAAGGGTGCTCAAAAGAAGCTTGGCGGTGAGCAATAAAACCAAAATTTGGTTAAGTCTCTAAATCGCCTTATAGCTAGACGGTAACCACAAAGTGGTCTACTATGCAAAAGAGCGCTCAAAAGAAGCTTGGTGGTGAGCAATAAAACCAAAATTTGGTTAATTTTCTAAATCGCCTTATAGCTAGACGGTAACCACAAAGTGGTCTACTATACAAAAGAGCGCTCAAAAGAAACTTGGCGGTGAGCAATAAAACCAAAATTTGGTTAAGTCTCTAAATCGCCCTATAGCCAAGATAATAGCCACAAAGTGGTATATTATACGAAAAGTGCCCAAAAGTAGTTTGGCGGTGAGCAATAAAACCAAAATTTGGATATGTTTCTAAACCGCCTTACATAATTTGTGTCGCATGGTCGATTAATTGAAAAGATAAACTGTTGTTAGAGAAAATGGTGATCTAATCGCATAAACACGATCATACAAGAACAAAATAAAGTCGTTCAAGCGCTAGGGGCTACATCATAAAGGAAAAATTTTCCAAGCATCCTATTCAATTTTGTTTGTGAACTATAAAGACTACATGCTTTGGGAATCTCAAGTGCAACTATGTTACCAGTCGGACTTCTCTCAATTTCGATATTATCACAAATATGACGGTCAGCCAAAGAGTTACCGTCGACCGCCCCCGAGGGAGCAGTCGACCAACTGCTCCTAGGTGGCAGTCGACCCTCTCAATCGACTGCTTCCAAGGGAGCAGTCGACCACTCCCAGGTGAGCAGTCACTGCTTCGAGGCGAGCGATCGACCACTCTCAGATGGGTAGTCGACCGCCCCAAAGGAGTGGTCGGCTGACTGCTTCTGATAGGGCGGTCGACCACCCCAAATGGGTGGTCAACACTTAAGTAAGATCCACTCGATTCAAGCGAAAAATTTGAAGAAGGTGAAGAATTTTCTTAACTATTGGACGAATTTATAACTCTAGGCATTCTCTTTAAAAAAAAAAAAAGAAAATTTAGGGAGGATTGAAAGATTACCTTTAATTGCCCAAAGAAAGATGAGAGATAAAAAAAAAAAAAAAAAAAAAATCGAGTAATCAGGATTATTGAAGAGTGGAAGAAAATTTCACTACCTCTTAATGACAAGAATCTTTAAGAGGTAGAGGGGCTAATGATGCTATACTAGAAATAGACTAGAGCCAAATTGTGCTAGACTTAGTAGGCATTCTATGTGAGTGGTAGTCAGTTGACTGCCACTAGGCGGCAGGCAGTCAACCAGTCATTATAACGAATGGTAGTCGACTGATTATGGCATTGGACCAGTGGACCACCAGTCACTGAGAAAGGCAGTCAGTCGACAACATCAACGGGCGACTCGCTAACGTCACATAACGGTTATATGGACGATAAAGTAACCACCCCGCGTCCCGAAACCAACTGACGCACTATTGAAACCGATGCCACGTGATGATAACCGTCAGTACGTGGGCAACAACTACCGAGCAGTCTGGAGAAAACCGCCTGGCGCGTAGAGGAAAATCACCCACCTATAAATACCTCAGAAGGTGAGCCAGGTAAATCATGACAAAAAATCATATATTGGCTACTCTCGTATTTCACTTTATTCCGTTCACTCTTTCCCCTTCAATATCTAACTCTTACGCCGGAGGACAAACCGGGAGAGTTCCCGCCTCCTTTTCAGGTATCGGAGCAACCAAAGAACTTGACTGTTGAAACACCTCGAACCATCCTCCTCAAGGTAATATTTCACTGTTTACGATATTAACTGATATATATAGGAGAACAGTCGATTCCTCTATTTGTACAATGCGGTGTTGTAACTGTTGTACTACTTGTATAGATTGTTCTTTTTTGGTATGAAATTGCTATACATTTTTTGTAGATTGATTATGACAAGTAGAAGGCATGCAGTGTTTTGTTACTTGTTACTGTAGGGACTTGTGTGTTTGTGGGGCTCTTCTTTTGTAAGATTGTGTGCTAATTGTTATTAATTTAGTTCTGTATACCATGTACATTAGGGTGTATTGGGGCAAAATGATGTACATGAGTTCCATCTCCAAACTATTTGTAAATGAACTTAAATGTGAATTATTCCTTAAATGCTGATAATATTTCTTTAAATCAAGATTTTTTTTTCATACACAATATTTTAATTTTGGATATTGTGGACTAATGAAATTATATTTATGCTAACTGGTTTGGCCAATAAGACACAACCCTTGTAAACTACTTTGTTATGATATTAATTTTTATATTAATTAATTTGATAATCTGTTTATAGTTAATCAAGATTAATTTTTTAAAACTTGCAGTGACGAATATAAAAATGTTGATCAAGATTCAATCATTATATTACTTAATAATTCTTTAAGATTTTTCTTAATGTATAGGTCAAAAAAATTGAGATATTATTTTTCTTTAAAATTCTAATCTTAATTTTCTCATTTAAAGGACAACCTCCTTCCTAGTATTATCATGTTATTGAGTTTTCCTCCGGAATTTGTCAAAACACCTCTAAATTGCTTTCTTAGAAGTTCTAGTACACTATGGTTTAAAAACACCTAATCATCAACAATTGTGTAAGTTCGGTTAAAGTTAGGATAAATCAACTTTAAAATTAAATACGCAATTATCGTAGAATGATATTCAACTCACTACTCTAATAGTTGTCATTGATCTCCTTGCACTTAATTACAGTTTAATCGAACACAATGATTGGTTGTGTTTTAAATCCCCTACTCATTTTTATGTGCATTGTAAATTCTCCATATTAAATTTGAAAAAATGTAAGTAGTGTGAGATCAACCAACATGGCTAGATTACAACCTCTACGTATATGTATACGTACAACATAAACATAGGTGTATCATTAAGTTTGTAAACAATAAATTAAAGAATATAATTAATATAAGTTAATAATTGAAAATGACAACTACATAGATTCTTGATGGTGTAAGAAAAAGTATTATTGATGTATAAATCAAGATACTCAAACATTTTCTTCACTTGTTCTAAGCTATCCTTGTAAATTACAACACGCATTGTACATTGAAAGTCAGTATAAATTTCAAATTTCTTAACTATATTGGTATTAAGTGCACAATAGATTAGTTGTTCATTGTCACTTTCAACAATGAGCAAATAGTTATTCCACAATGATAATGGGCACTTGACTAGAATAGGCCCTACTGTAAGCCATATTCCTTCATCACCCAAATGTTAATAAGGTTTGGTTCTTTCATCCATTGTTTATAACGAACCATGGCAAGGCACTCATTTAGGACTGTCAAAGTTTCTTGTTTTCCATCTAACTCTAAACAACTTTCTGGATGGTCTATGAATATAAAAAGTCTCGCTACTTATTTTGTAACAAATAATACATTTCATTGCACACATGTGACGTGCTCTACTGAAGAGCACGGGAGATAGGAAAGAAATGGCAGTGTATCTTCAATTTTTCTCCATGTATTAGTGCTTAAATTGAATACCTCAACTTTTAACGCCTGCATCATCTTCATCCACATCATTTTCTTCAGTGTAAATCTCAACATCGAGGCATTCATCATCTTCATCTCCAAAGAGAAGGGAGGGTTACACAATACAATTTTTCCATTTTCACTAATGCAAATCAAACCATCGCCACGAACCTAAAATATGGAGTCCATCCATATAGCAATTTTTCAAAATATGGAATTGTTAAATTTGTTGACACTTGACTCAAAAAATCCTCATTTGAGTTAAAGGATATCACGAGCTGGTTCTCATTTTTCAGATAGCTTTGGTTCAACTAGGACAATTTCTTATGTCATGTTTAAAATGCATAGAGATCATGAACTTAGAGTTTTTTATAAGAGTCTCCCATGTTTTACAAACACATTTGAATCGAATTTAAGATTTTACAGACAACTTAATCAAGAGAATTTCTATGAGCACGTAGTTCACGTTATTATAATTCTTAACCAATTTTATTTTTAGCTTATTTTCCTCGTTTTTTCTCTTCACCTTTTGTAATGATTTTTCACGCCCAAAAATTAAAACATTCAATCCAACGGATAAAATTAGTTTTGATGATCCAACGGTCACTAAAGCAGATCAAGATCGCATTTCTCCATATCCAGCTTTTAAGTCTGCGTTTTGCCATAACTGGACCAAGGAAATTGGGCCAACATTTGTGGACTTGGGCTGGGACTCCTTTTGGGCTTCTGATAAAGGCTTTCATCATCATGGGTCACCAAAATTTGAGGACTTTGAAGTAATAATATTGATCTTAAAACGTTCAATTAAGAAGAGAGGCGCACTGATCGATATTGTATTTATTCAAAAAACAATATCATAAGTTGAAACATTATCACAATAAAATAATATCAAAGATAAAAACATAAATAAAACAGTAACATAGAAAAAAGTATCATTATAAAACAGTATCATACAAAATAATAACATACTAAAACAGTATCACAATAAAACGGTATCACTAAATAAGCATTTTTTATTTTTTTTGCAATTGTAGGGATATATTGGTCTTTTAGCTAAAATGTAACTTTAAGGGTAATTATATTTACACAACACTTTTTATTTTTTACACCACATTTTAATTACATTTAACATCCTTAATCTTTTAACATTATAGCACTCATGTCCCAAACTTTTTTTTATCACATTTTAATCTTCAACTTTTCATTAATTAGCACATCTTGTGTTTGATAACGGTTTCCATAAAAAAAATTGTTTAGAATTTGTAAAAAGACTTATTTGTCTGTCATATTTTAAAAAAAATAATAGAAACAAAAGTACGATAAAAAAAAAAATTTCATTTCAAAGCATAAGCATGTAAATAAAATAACCATCATCAACGATGAAATGTGCTAATTAATAAAAGTTAAAGATAAGAATTCGATGACAAAAAGTTAAGAACATAATTGCAATAATGAACAAAAGTTGAAGATCTTAAGACAATTAAAATGTACAAGACTTATAACAAATCAGTAGTGTGAATATAACCACCCTAACTTTAATTGAATTAAGTTTTAATTATACGACTTTAAAGTTCTATAAGACAACAACAAATGATGGCGTTGAATTTACTCATATTTTTTTTATCTTTTTAATATCTACAAATATCCCCTTAAGATTCATCAATTTCTAACAAAATAAATAGATAAATCTTGAATTTAATTTCAAATTTTAATTTAGAATTTGATATAAACTTAAGCACTCTTCAGTAGATTTATACTAAGTGCGTTGTCATGAATTAAACTTGAGATAGACTTGTTATCCTTGAAATTTGGAAACAAGATGAACTTATACGAAATTGAGCAAATTGATCCTATCACAATTCAACCAACTCATTTATAAAATTGCCTGAACCGTGTGTATGGAAAAATGGTTTGAACTTACATGATCTTTGAATTTAAAACATATTCAAAATGTGCAATCCCACATGCTTTGATGCTGTGAAACAGAACCATTCAATTCTAGCATTTGACCAAAAAACAAAATTATTCACACCACTGGCACTAAAAGACGTCCGTTCGGCAGTAGTACTAAAAGACTTTCTTCTTCCAAAAAAGAATAAAGTGATAGTTGAGATTTTTACCCACGTTCAACTCTTGCAGGTATTTTTTTCAGACAGTTTTTTTTTTTTTTTTTTTTTCCCCGTCCAAATAGACTCATTTGAATGTTTTCCTTGACGATTTATTTGTTTTTTTGGTTGTCCAGTAGTGAGAATTTTTTTTTTTTCAAGTTTAGAGAAGAGGAAGAAAAAATGGCTTCTTTTCCAGTATAAACTAGTGTAGCCCCAACTGGTGGAACAATCAACATGAGGTTTGCTTCAAAGTGGCGGGTGGGAGTTCGAATTTGTGGGAACTCGCTATTTGGATTTTATTTGGTATGGAGCAATCACTTTGGAGGCGGCTCATTGTGCACAAAAGTGTACGATCAAATGAAGAGAATCTGGGAGCCGGTTGAGGCATAACTCGCGATTTACCTCCTCCAAGGTTCTAGGGGCAAAGGTCTTGGAGGTCCAGGATATAATCTGATGAGCTAAGATGCCTGGGTATCGTATTTGGGTTTACGTGTGTGATTATTGTGTGTGTTAGGTGGATGTATTTAATGTGTATATGCATATAGAAGCATAAACTTTCAGAAACAGAATAAATTTTTTATTTATTTATGAAAATTCACCTTTTTATTGTTTGATTAACAGGACATTTGAAGCAGATTAGAAAATTTGAGGTTAAACTTAGTTATTAATAAGATGATCTAAAACTTTAAGGCTAAATCAAGATCTGGAACTTTAAAAATCCAAAGCATTTGATGTTGGGGACCAAAGTTCGAAACTTTCAAAAGTTAAAAATATTTTTTGTTCAAGGGCCAAGAACCGAGACTTTCATAATCCAAGAAATTTTAGCTTGGGGACCAAGTACCAAAACTTTTATTAATCCAAAGTATTTTATGTTGATATATTTCAATAAATATTTTTAATATATAAAATATATATATATATATATATTTTTTATATATATATATATATATATATATATATATATATATACTAATTTTTGTTACGTGCGTTGCATGCCCGTGAAAAAATGTAATGATAAATTTTATGTTGAATATCAAATTCAAATGATAAATTTGTGGTATTTGTGGTTTTCATGCACAAAGTTATCCACCCATTTGATAGAAAATCATCGGGGAGAGAAGATAAAGAAATAGGTTGATATTATTTTTGTTGTTTTAATGAAGATTTGAGGGTGATTAGCATAAAAAATCCATCTCTCTTCCAAAATGTAGCGCGTGCAGTCCAATTTTGACTTTTAACGGAGAAAACTGACGGAAAGTGTGAGGAGAGACGTACGATACTTATTTCTTCATACGTTGGGGGATGTATGGTGCTATTTTTCTAGATTATAGGTATATTTTCAACGATTTTAAAACGATAGAGACCTTTAATGTAATTATTCTAAAATAAAATAAAAAATAAAAATGGGTCAATGCCATGTGTAAAAAAAAAAAATTCCAAATCCACAATGTTGTCAAGTTACTCGACATATTGTTAAAAATAAAAATAAAAATTCAAATCCATAATGTTGTTGAGTTACTCGACAACATTAAAAAAAAAAAAAAATCAAATCCAATGTTGTCGAGTTACCCGACAATATTTTAAAAAAAAAATTCAAATGCAATGTTGTCAAGTTACCCAACAACATTTAAAAAAAAATTCAATTTTGTCGAGTTGCTCGACAACATTACAAAAACAACAATTGAACAGTAACTCGACAATGAACAATAACTCGTTGTCGAGTAACTGTTCACTCGAAGAGATTTTTTTTTTTTTTTTTTTTGTATGTGGGCTTTTAGCCCATTTCCTTTGCTAACACACTTGAATTGGTGTATGATATTTTGAGCCTCACTTTCTTCATTTGTTCTGAATTTTGGTGCCACCATAGAAATGCTTCTGGTACATGACGAACAATTTATTTCTAGATAAATGAGTTTTTATTTTGAAGAACTAAAATCATTTACTTCTTGATGGATTTAGTTGTTCCTTATTATTGTAATGATTCATAGTGTTATTAGTGAAATATTTTCGAATATCTAAACTTGGAAGAAGTGTTCATATAGGATGAACACAATTGCTATTAGTTAACCATTCAATGATTTCAATCGAAACAATTTAGAGGTGGGTGTTCGGATATGTATGATCATTGTAATACATATGCTGGAGAAACTGAAAAGGGGATGGACATTGGTTGTCGAGTTACTCGACATCCAGGTTGTCGAGTTAACTCGACAACCAATGCTCGGCAACCATCCAGGTTGTCGAGTTACACATGTAATCTTCCATTACTGATTTTAATTAAATTTCAATTACTCAGGTGATTGATTGTCCTCAAACATTGCTCAAGAAATTTAAGGTTTAGACAAATAACAACTTACACAACTCGATAACCAACATGGTTGTCGAGTCAGCGCGATGTGATCCTCCATTACTAAAAAATCATTATACCATTGATGCTAATTAAATTTCAATTTGTCAGAATGTCAGGTGATTGACCTCAAACATTGTTGAAGAAATTTATGCTTCAGATAAATAAGAACTTACACATAAATATGTAAAATATTCTAAAACATATGTAAAAATTAACATATTTGATAAGTTCTAGACATAAGAACTTAGACTTCTAAAAATAGAAATTTACAAATAAAATAATCTACAAATAATCTATAACGAGTTCTATAAAAAAAATTTACAATGATTGTCACTGTACAATAATATACAAATAATCTATACACTTACAGATAACTTGTTTTATGAGTTCGAGCCCTCCATCTAAATTGTGAACTCCAATCTAAGAACTATGGAAGATATTGAATAATTTGAGAGAAATTTGACTGTCAGAACTTGCTTGACGAGAACAGTCTGAATTCTAAGCTCCAATAGAACAAGTATGGAAAGATGACGAGTTCGAACAATGTGGTGGCTAAATTCTAAGCTCTAATGGAACAACTATGGAAACAAATATGGAGAATGAAGATAAATTTGGTTGTGGAAAAAGTAGAAAGTAAATAGGTAGAAAGTAGGTGAGTGAAGTAGGTAATAAAATTAAATGATAATTGTAAAACGACGGCATATTGGACGAAAATTGGACAGTGACAAATTTAAGACTCTTATATTATTGTAAGGATATTATTGTTTGAAAGACCTATAAATCGAGGTATGAAATGTATCTTTTTAGATATTCTTCAGAAACTCACCATTTCCAAAATTGAGGCTAAGAAAACCTAGAAATAGAGGTCTGGAATGTACGTTTTTAGATATTCCTTGGAACACTTACCCTTCTAGGACAGAGGTAGAAGACTTGGAAATCGAGGTTCAGAACGTATCTTTTTAGATATTCTTCAGAGCATTCACATTCTAGGATGAATGCTTAGAAGACTTGAAAATCGAAGTCCGAACGTATCTTTTTAGATATTCTCCAAAACACTCACCCTTCCAAGATGGAGGTTTAGAAGACTTGAAAATCAAAGTCTGAAATGTATCTTTTAGATATTCTTGGAACACTCACCCTTCCAAGATAGAGACTAAGAAGACATAGAAATAGAGGTATGGAATGTATCTTTTTATATATTCTCTCGAACACTCACCCTTCCAGGATGGAGACTTAAAAAATGAAAATCGAGTCTGGAACGTATATTTTTAAATATTCATCGAAACACTCATACTTCCAAGATAGAAACTTAGAATACATGAAAATCGAAGTCAAGAAGATTCATGTTCCAAATAGAAGATCCAAAACTTTTAAAGTTCGGGATGTTTGTGAACTTGGAGACATATGGTTCTAGAGAGAGGGTTTAAAGAAATCCAAATTTTTTTAAAAAAAAAGTCGGGAATATTATATTCCTAGAAGACTTTAGTTACATAAATGAGATTTAAGAAGACTATAAAATTTTGAAGTGCATAAAATTTATGTTCCATACAAGTGATTTAAAGTGTCTAGAATATAGAGTAACCGAACCCCCCCTCCCCAATCATTTCTTGGTGGAGGCCTGACAACCACACTGGGGATGTGATGGTGTGTTGAATAAAAAAAAAAAGTGTCAAGAAGATATGGAGTCTAGGAAAAATTTCAGATTTTTTTTTTAACTTTTTGTTTTTAATTGACCTTATCTTGGTTCTTGGTTTTTTTTTTTTTTAAAATATGATTTGCAAGAATGACTTAATCTTTAATATCACAATCAAATGATAATGGTAATTCGGACTTACCTGGAATTACTAAATCTAACAATTCATATTGGAGAGGCAAACATCTTTATTTTTCGGATGTTGGCTTGGAATTATTGAATTTTTCGATCCGGCTCCCAAAAGCAAATTTCTTCCTTCCCAAAGACTTCATTTTCTTTTGGTTCCAGAACATTTAACCAAAGGTAGATGTCGGAGAATAGTGAATATCAACTTCAGAAGAATTTTGATGCTTTAAACTATCCATCTGAGCCATCATTCATCTTCACTTCATTCATTATCTAGTAGATTTGATATCTTTGATTCCTCACAGCATATTTGTCCACGTTCTTCATGTTTCCACCTCACCATTTCGGACATGTGATTTAGTGCAAGTACCACAATTATTGGAATATATGATTACTTGTGCTTTCAACGCGACTCCTTTTGTGAATCAAGTAAAGATTTTTCTTGAAGGAGACAATGTTCATCCATCTGGCAGACATATTTAATATCTTCATTTTGTTGAGAAGAAGTTTTCATTGAATCTAATATGAGTCAATTGACATCCAAACTTGATTTTGTTTGCGATGAACTTCAAGAATCTACAAAATATTTGAATAAGAACTATTCAACAATGATTTGACTTGAAAGAGATTGCTACACTTGAAGTTTCATTTACCAAAAACTGTATGAACTTTCATCATCTTTCTATCGTATCAAGTGTATGCAATTTTTCTTGCATAAAACTTGAAAGAGAAATAAAATTATTTTATTGATTTTGACTGAACTTAGATTTTTTTTCTTATCTAGGCATACGTACCCAAAAGAGATCAAGTCGAACATAGTTCATTACAAGATTTTTTTTAGTTTGTAGGGTCATTTACAGTTTATCCTCTTGCAGACCAGGAGTAGGTAAAAATAAAAAACAAACGTTAAGCGTAAAAACACTTTAGAAATTTTCCATTAATTGGGTCTAATTCGTAGTCCATCTTTGTCCATGATCTTGTATGCTCAATTGGTGAACACGTAAGTAACAACAAACAAACCATCCCATTTAGGCTAGAACTTGCCCCCTGCCTTTTCTGTAATTATAATAGGCCTGCGAGCTGAAAGTACTAAATCTTCAACTTAAAACAACCTCGGCCGTACCTTTTTATTGAAAGACTTTGTAATCCGGGCTTGATAACATTTTAGATGCATTTGAGCATCTAATCTCTTTGCATCCAAACTTTTCAACTCCTCAAGTTGAAGACGAGCATTTTCCTCCGTCGTTAAACCTTCGTAGGATTGCAATTCGTAATGATGGAATCTGACACTCTAAAGTACTGCTTCCACACCATATACGAGGGCACATAGAGTGGCTTGTGTTGGAATTATGTAAGTAGTGTGATAAGCCCACAAAGATTTTCCGATTATTTCATGCCAATCCCTTTTGGATCTATATACAACCTTCATTCAACAAATTGTACAATGTCTTATTGAATGCATCTGCATATCCATTAGCTGCTGCATTATACATGGACATTGTAGAAGAATTTTCCATTATCAGTGATGATGTATCGACGAACTCCATACCGATAAATTATTTAAAGTCAAGACAGATTTAGATATGTCTCTTTCAATATTCATGCCAAGAATTTTCTTTGCACATCCCAGATTTTTCATTTTAAATAATGAATGTAAAGCACTTTTAATGTTTCTTATTTTTTCAACACATGAGCTAATAGGACTTTTTAATTTTTTCTAATATTGTAATAGCAATGGAGATGTAGCATTGCCAAAGATGTTAGTTTAGTCAATTATGGACCATAAAGTAAATTTAGAAGGTAGAAACATATTGTGTCAGCAATTTCTAATAAGTTAAGTTATGGGAATCTAATAACGTATGGTAATCTAGAAAAAATATTATGTAACATTTATGAAGTCTATTCGAAAAAGACCTAGTAGGAACGTTAGAAAATCCCATGTACCAATCTCTTATTTGTCATCAAATGAGAATTATGATTTTTAGAGTTTCCTTAGTTCAGTAAGGAAAACTCAACAAGCTAGTTCTTCTTCTTCACTTTCATGTGCTACGAATGAAGAAAGAAGTAGTAGAGACGTACATTTAGAGTTAAATAGATATTTTGTTCACAACATATTTAGTATGTTAGATGAAGAAGAGAGAAATAATTTTGATATACTTAGACGGTGGAGACAAAACGAGTGTCAATATCCAATTGTTTCAATTATAGCACGCGATCTACTAACACCTCTAGTATCAACTATATTGTCGGAATCTACTTTTAGTATATGTGGTAGGGTTCTGAATGATTTGAGGTCAATACTTAAATTAGATATATTAGAGAGCTTAATGTGTCTAAAGGATTGAGATAATGCAGAACTTCAGATCCAAGATAAAGTAGACATCATATTAGCTGAAGTTAAATAAATATTTTGTTCACGACATGTTTAGTATGTTAGATGAAGAAGAGATAAATAATTTTGATATACTTAGATGGTAGAGACAAAACGAGTTTCCATACCCAATTGTATTTATTATAGCACACGATCTACTAACACCTCTAGTATCAACTGTGTTGTCGGAGTCTACTTTTAGTACATGTAGCAAGGTTCCGAATGATTTGAGGTCAAGACTTAAATCAGACATATTAGATAGTTTAATGTATCTAAAGGATTGAGATGATACAGAACTTCGGATTCAAGATAAAGTAGACATCATATTAACCGAAGAACTTCAAAAGTTGACTATATAATTAGTAAGAATTGTTTGTGTAACTTTATTTATTTTTTCTTACTTTTAAGTTTATTTTAAGAATTACCAAAAATTGTACACGTAATTTTTTCATGTACAATTTTAACTCTACCTATGCTAAAAGTAGCCGGTCTCAAGTTCAGAAAAAAGAGGAGGATTTTATATGTCAAATTTATCACACTTTATTTCATTTTGATTTTTTAAAGTCCCAAAAAAATATTGCATTAAAAAACAAAATTATACAAGCCAAGCTCGTGGGCCGGCTCGACTCGGCCCATTAGGCCCACATGCCATTGCCATCCCTAGAAATGACTATTTTGTCTTTGTTAAATTTGTAAACTTTAGGTCATGAGTTTGACTTTTTGTTAACCGATGAACCTTTGGACGAAATCCATCCAGACTTCATACTCTAGACGTCTTTTTAGCGCACATATACTAAGAGACGTAGGTGCTAGATTAGAAAGTTTGAGATTTGATGACACATTTTTTACTATTTTAAGTGATAATCTGTAAATACATAAATAAATAAATAAATAAATAAAAGGGTTAGGATTTTTTTTCACTTTTGAAAAAGTTAGGGACCCCAATTGTAATTTTTTATTATGTTTTTTTTTTCTGTTTTAATTTATTTAAGTTGTGGGCAACATCATCAAAAGGGACCATCGTTGCAAATTAATGAAAGGATGAGGATGATATGTACAAATAAAATTGAATGTAGATGAAATTGTTACAAATCTAAAAGGATGGAGACTGTGAGTGTAATTTACCATATAATTAATTTTTAGTTATTAACAAATATAAACTACTATTATATTAATATAGAGGTATATTAGAAAAAACATAACTAAAATTTATTCTTCCAAGTATAATAATTAAATATTTTCTTAATGTGTTTGAAAATAGAAGTAAGCTTACCTTCATGGGACAAATAAAATATTTATTTTTGTCTAGAGGTGGGAATTATTATCTCCGTTATAGTTAAATTGTGTCTTTGATATAACCGAGATTACTTTTTTTCTTCTCAATAATCAACACGGATTAGTTAATTTGTCGTATTGGGTGTTACAATTTTCAAAATAACTCTCTTTTAAAGGTGAAGTTAAAAAGGGAAGACCATTTCATTTTTCATTTCCAAATGACCCAAATATTTAATTTAAATTTATACAATTTTCAAAATAACTCTCTTTTAAAGGTGAAGTTAAAAAGGGAAGACCATTTCATTTTTCATTTCCAAATGACCCAAATATTTAATTTAAATTTATTAAAAATATTATTTATTTGATTCTAATATTCTTCAATAGAAGTGCCTCTTATACAGTCATCTTGTTGAGGTGGTGGAGTTGTTCTTTACCCAATAAGTAAGTCAATTGAATTTTTATGAGAAACAATGATGGGTGCTATGTACTAATTTGGGACAATGGCTCTCTTCGTCTTCACATTTACTTGATTGAGCTTCAACTCTTGTCAAAATTTTATTTAACCATTTCTTTGACCCGATAATGACTTGGTTTGTCGCGTCGATTTTGTATCTTCGCTATCTTGCCATGTTTGATTGGGTTTGACACACCAATGTTATTAATTTTAGATCCAATTATGTATATTATTTGACAAATTTACTCTCAATTTTGAATTGCTTGGAAGAACATGTAAATCACAAATTTAAAGCTAGAAAGTTATATTTAAATCTCAAAACCCATTTACATGGTTGTAAATATCATGGCAATCGCTTAATAATCATGATAATATACTATTGTCATTATAATTACTTGATAACTATAGAATAACACATCCACTTGATTTTTCATACTAATTTCCTCCCTACAAGGTCTAACGGGATCTTTATCTCCTCGAGCTCGACCTTCTTACGCCCATAATATGCATTAGAAAAGGTTTGCTTAAGAGTTGTAATTCATGAACCATTCATAGGAATTCATTCCTCATAGGAATTTCAACTCTCTTGTGCCATACAAGATCAACACTCTTCTTTGCTAGATTTGTTCTCACTATAAATTGCATATTGTTGTAAAATAATATATAATTATTGATGACTGATAAGTTTTATTGGGATATCTAGAAAATAGTCTTACTTACTTTAGAAGTTTGTATATTGATCAATTATAACTCTCATTAGAACCTTCTATACATGAGTCCATTATTATACCGAAATACACAATTCACATTTGATTCTCTCATATTACTTTTTACTGAATATATGTTGTTGATGTTCATGTGTAAAATGGTTTAGTAGAATTAGTTATTAAATGCATCCAATGTAAGTACTATACAACTTCTCATTAGAACAAAAATTGTATTTTTATTCAATGTCATATTATTTATAAGAATCAGTACTTCCATGCATTAAGTAAACATTTTATTATTTTTAAGAATGTTGGAAATATGTGTAGCATCTTTAATGCTTTCTATATAAAATATCTTGAACCTCAGGCGGGTAATTACAACATTGCTTGTCAACTATCATTTTTTGTTAAACAGTTATCCTAGCATTAGGGGAAAAATTAAATAGTTGAAAAAGAAATTACATAAAATGCGTAATAGTTATTCTCGCATAAAGTAATGTGAACTAGAAGTTCGAAAATGATAACAAATCAATTGTTAGATGCATTACTAATAAAATTATATATACCAGTTATAAATGCTCCAATTTGGATTGATGTCCTACAATGTAATTGAAGCTAGTGAATATAAGTCGCACATGAATCACGATAGATAAATTGATTCCAAAAGTGTAAAAAGCTTCGAGGATTCAAGGCGTGAAGCATAAGTGACACTTGGTGGGAGACAATACCAAACCCAAAGAAAATTGAACTCTAAAGGCATGGCATTTGCACTCCAAATTGAGTCAATTGGTCAACTTACATCCATGTGGAAAACAGACGTTAAACGATATCTAGACATGCATAGATTTACAAAGATGTTGTTTGTAGCCATTGAAGGCTTCTAAAAAAGGTCGATCGATCTTTTAAAGGTGATCTCAGTCAATCAACCTAACTATTAAGGTATTTTGTCGAGCGACCATTGTTCTTCCCATGTGACTTTGTTCTATTGAGCTCTTCACATAGTTATTGTAAGGTGGTTATAACCACAAGATATTTATGCCCTAGATCCACCGTGTCTTTCTAGTTTACAAGGATGAGTACCACGTGAACATGTGAAAATGCTTATAAATAGAGAGGCCCTTAATAACATGTCTCTTTTCACATTTTCTACACACAACATATTACATACAGTCATTTAAATACATATATTCTCTCTTCTTTGTTCACTTATTCTTATGCTGGAGTGTACCCAATTTTAGGTTGTCTACACCAACATCAACAAAGGAAGAAGAAATACACAAGTATCAACAAAGATTCAACATTTTAGCTTATCCAAAATTCTTAAACTCTTACTTTTTATTTGAATATTACTTAAAGTTTACATACTTTTGTCTACACCTATGTAATTGATGTTATTTCCACGCCTCTCTAGATTGTTGGCTCTGGTACCAATCACATCAGTTCTAGTCTCTTCGACCTCTCTCTTTCCCCAAGATATGAAAGACTTGATGACATCATTTTGGGTAAAGTTTCACGTTTATCAATCTCTCATATAGGCTTTGTTATTTTTTCTCCTGATTTTTTATTATCCAATATACTTTGTGTTCCATCTATGCATAAAAAATAATTTATGTTTCTCAAGTATGCACAAATAATAAAGCTTCAATTGAATAATTTCCAACTTTCTTTATTGTCAAGGTTTTACACACGGCCCAGTACACTAAATTTGGTGCTTCCTCTCCAAGTACCTCCAATGTTCCTTCTATCTCTAACTCCACGTAACGTGCTCTAATTCCTCAAGCTATTAACACACATCCTATGGTAACTAGGTTAAAAGATCATATCTTCAATCCAAAACAGCTTCATCCTATACAATGACTAATCATCATTTACCTGAGTCTCATAAACCTTCATGTATATCTCAAGCCTATTAAAATTCCTCATTCACGTCACGTCATGTCTGATTAGCTTAATGCTCTTCTATTAAATAGAACTTGGGACTTAGTTTCGACTGACTCTACTAAAAATGTATTGGGTTGCAAATGGGTCTCTTCCATGTCAAAAGGAATCCCAATAGAACAATTTCGCGTCACAAAGTGCACCTTGTTGCAAAAGGATTTCATCAACGCCCTGGTGTAGCTTTCCATGATACTTTTAGCCATGTTGAGTCTACCACCACTTGAATCATGCTTACTCTTGCAACTCATCATGCCTGCCCAATTAAACAACTCGATGTTAATAATGTGTTCTTTCACAAAACTCTAACCGAAGACGTGTACATGACTTAACCTCCGAGTTTGTAGATGCCCAAAATCTTACTCACATTTGCTACCTCAATAAAGCTCTTTATGTTCTAAAAAAGGCTCCTCGTACATGGGACATCGAGCTTAAACATTTTTTTCTTACCTATGGTTTTACCAACTCCAACAGTGATTCCATACTATTTATGTACTTCACTTTGAACATCACAATCCACTTTCTAGTTTATGTGTGATGATCTTGTGGTAACTAGCAACAACTCTAATTCTATCGCCACATTTATTCAAGCATTGTCTAACCGATTCTCTATTAAAGATTTCTGTTCTCTATAATATTTCCTTGGTGTAGAAGCCACTTCATCTTCGTCCAGTTTGCTTCTTACTTAACTACAAATACATACACGACCTTCTTCAACCATAAAAACATGATTGGTGCTAAGTTTGTACCACCCAAATGTCTAGTACTCAATCTTTTTTTCTTCATGACTGCTCGCCTCATTACTGATGCCACCATTTACCATCAAGTTGTTGGTGCTATGTCCAAAAAAAAAAAATTATTTTTGTAATATAGCTAGATAACTTGCTATCTTATGATGATTTTTGTTTGGTCAAAGGTTAATTGTTAAAAAATAATTAAGTAATATGCCTAGTTTTGCTAAACTCTTCATTCGTGTAAGACTTAAGACTACTTTGAGCACATATCTATTATGGTTGTTGCTTAAGTTTTGAGACGAGTTATGTAATGAGAATGGAGTATAAATGACTTTACGTAGTATTTTTGAATTTCAAGTACCCAATGATAAAAGACACTTAACCAATGTTTGAGAATCAGTTTGGGGAGCTGGAATTGGTAACCGTGATAGTTTAGAGAAGTGATAATTCAAGATTTTATTGAAATTTTTTATAAGTAGTTCTATTTGATACGAGTTGAAGTTAGGCATTGTCTGTTCAATAAAATTATAATCCCAACTATCATTTCCAATGAAAAACATTGTACTAGTCAATGCACAACTAGTAAGAAAAAGTTGCCTATACTGATGTGTGAAAGTTAACATTGAGTAATTTGATCGTATGTATCACCAATATGCAGGACATGATCTATCGGGGAAGAAAACTACCTCAGTAATAAAGAGAAACTACATACAATGATGAAGATAAAAAAAAAAAAGTATAAAAGAAAAGTAGTAGTAAAAAATAGAATAAAATTACTACAATTGCCTAGCTAAGTTTTGGACATAAAATCGGGGATCTAGATGCCTAATTAGTTTGGCTTGCTTGGTGAAGACCTAGAAACTAGAATATTTGACATTGTGGGGTGGGGTGGGGTGGGGTGGGGTGGGGTGGGGTCGGATCATTAATCTAAACGATTGCCTCAATTGGTTAAACCATTTCAACTTGAGAGTGATAGTAGAGATGAACAAATAAGCCTTAAACCTTAGTTGAAAACGTTCGAAGAAAAGTGAAGATGATTGAGTACGGTATAAAATTCACGAGAGGGGAAAATAAAATTTACCATTGAGGGCCTAAATTAAAAAGACTTAAGAATTCATTTGTTTGCATGATTTTATCTAGGTTAAATAGATGATTGAAATTAGCTATTCACACACACATGAGTCAAACATTAAATAAGTGTTAAGATCTTTGATGCATCAATATTTGGACATTTTTTTGAATTAAATGCTTAGATCTAAACCTGAGGTAAATATGATAAGAAGTCTAACGGTGTGCACATTCTTTTCTTCGTGTGTGTTTTGAGTTTTTGTTTTGTCTTGTTTTGCTTGGGACTAGTAAAAGTTCCAGTTTTGAAGGTATTTGATAAGTGTAATTTATACACTCATCTTAACTCATTATCAAAGAATTATTGTATAGTTCTAAGTGATTTAGAGTCGGTAGTTATTGAGTTTTTGTTTATTTTTGTGAGTGTAGGACGAAATCTCTAAACTCGAATAACATTGGTGAAATCTACAAGTGAACGAGAAGATATTGAGCTTTTGAAGTGAAGATCAAGAGTCGAACATTAGAAGATGAGAAAGATAGCAAAAAAAAAAAAAAAAGAGTTGAAGTGTTCTAAAGTGATATTGAAGAGTTGAAGTGAATAAACAAAAACTCGAAAGTCGAAGAAGTAAAATGAGCAACCTACGGAGGAGTATGGGGAGGAAATTAGAGCACAAAATTTGGTACAAAAATCTCCAAAAGAAAAATGATATACCATCGAAAAGATAACTGAATCATAAATCCAACGTTTTTTACGGATCACAATTTGAAATTTTTTACGAGAAGTTATGGTCGATTAAACAAGATAGAGTCTTTCTCCACTCGAGCAAAAATTAGACTTCTATGTCGGCTTGAACAAAAGAGAAACCCACTCGAGCGGACGACACATATGGGAAAAGTGTACTATTTAAGGACTCTTTTTGAGACATTTTGGAGATCTTTGTACACGTTTTTCAACTCTAAATAGATTTTTATAGTATGAAAACTCTTAGACTTCAAATAGGTTTGGAAATTTGAGAAAAAAAAAGAGTCAGAGACACGGGATTTTTGCAAAAGATGCTTCAGTTGTCCCAAGCTTTGATGATTTTCAAACAAGATAGTGTAGAAATTGATGGACACTCCATTGAAGGCATTCAAGGGGAATGAAATTAATTTTCAAGTTTCTTCTTGTAATTAAAAATTTTGAGTGATGAATTCTCATTATAATCTTTGTTTTTTGTAATTTTAACTTGATATTCTAAAACTCTGTATCCTAAGGATGATGATGTAAATTGTATATTGAAGTTTTAATTCAAAAGTTTCCTTTTTAAATCTTAAATTAAGTCTAATTGATTGGCGTCAACTTTTTAAATCTGTTTGAATTAATGATCCATTTTTAAACGTATTTGTGACCTATTTTACTTCCGGTGGTTCAATTCGAGTGTTAGCTCGTTATTAGCAACCAACACAAAGTCTTATAAAGATTAAACATATTTTCCTATGCTTTATGTAATTGAAATGACACAATCTTGTTAAGAAATGCATTCTTATATATTCGAATTCTCAATAAGAATATTTTGTGTCATATATAAAAATAAGTTTAATTTACTCGGAAGAGATTGTTAGATAATTATGATTGTTGATTGTCAATCTAAACATAAATTGGATTAAAAGTAAAAATTTGAAAATTATAATAGATATTAACTGTGGAATTGGAATCCTAACATAATCTTTCACGTGAATTTTCTCTAAAATCATAGGTGCAATTTGTTTAAATCATTGTTATAGTATAGATATAACCATCATCACTTGATTCAATCTTTTATTGTGTATATTCGATTTGAGCTTGAATTGATCGAAATTAAGTTAAAATCTAAATCATCGTGGTACGATATCTATTTACTCATATTTAATATTATTTATCAATGAACTCGAATAGGTACAGGATCTCATCAAACATATTCAATATGAGAATTGGAATTAGAATATCCACCAAATATCTCAAAAAATTATATTTTGTTAGAATTATTTTCTTTTTCATCTAATTTTAGTAACCGACTGAATTTTATTTGAGATGATGTCCATGTATAAATTGGAAAAAAGTTGCTATAATTGGTTAATGATTTTTTTTTTTAATTCGTAGAAGAAATGTCAACAATTCATTAATCTTTTAATAGTAAATCATCCAAAATATTAACTCTTCCAATAAAATTTTGACTTGTTTCAAATTAGGTCAAAACTTTTTTTAGATTTAAACAAATCTAAATATTATGAGAGTCCACAAACCTCCTCCACCTCCTCACAAAAATAAACCGCCTCCACCTCCGGCGACCTCCCCGACCACCGCTTCCACCTTTATTTAGGCATCTCATGTTGCAATTTTTTGGTGAAGATTTTGTTAGTGTGAAACTAAAAAATCTATTCGTATGCTTTTTATTTCTTATCTTACGTGGTTTTTTCTTAATGTCTTCATTAGCATTGATTAAGATGACCAATATGATTAACACCGGGTTGAGTATAGGTTGAGTATTTTAGCATTTATGTAAACAATGAGCATTTTCGATTATATAAACAATGAGGATCATCTAATGTTTAGTCATGGTATTTTATTTGATACTATATTATACAAAACGATTATCACGTAAACGATATCACAATATAAATGGACATAGAATTGTTGTAAATAGGAGCTTGAATGTTCCATCATCTAATATTTGAATGTCTTAGTTTTAATCCATGATACTATTTTAATGCCTTAGTTTTAATCTATGATCTTTGTTTAATTATGGCAAGATTTAATAGATTGAAACTTTGTCATAATATTTCACTATCATTTGAAACATGTTTTAATCCATGATCTTGTTTTAATTTACGTGATCTTGTTTGAATATATATATACATATGTGTGATCTTTGATCTTTGTTTAATTATGGCAATGTTTGAACACGTGATATTGTTTGAATGTCTTAGTTTTAATCTATGAATCTTGTTTTAATCCATGATCTTGTTTTGTTTGGTAATTAGTATATTTTGATATCGTTTTAATCCATGATAGTGTTTTAATCTGACCAATCTTGTTTGAATCAAACAAAACATATGACTAATTAAACGATAAAGATAAAAGCATGAAATCGTGTTACAAATTTTCATCCAATTCACATTCGATTCTTTAATTTTTTTTTTTCAAAGCGATTATCACAAATTCTTTAAAGCGATTATCACGGATAAATGTACATCCTTTTTTTTGTAAATTAAAGCTCTTCAAGGTATCTGAGTCCTTTAAAAGCAAACACATACTTGAGCAATGCTAAAATGAAGAAAGAAGAAGCATCAATCATTCTCAAGTTAAAGGGAAGTCATCTAAAACTATGTAGGCATATGTATTAATCCTGTAATCTTGTTTGAATGTCTTAGTTTTAATCTGTAATCTTTATTTTATTTAGGTAATGTGCATTAGTATATTTTGATACTATTTTAATCCATGATCTTTGTTTTATTCTATGTGGAATGAGTTTTATTTATGATCTGCAGTACTTTTTATTCTTTGATCTTGTCTAATTATGTCGAGGTTTGAACACGCAATCTTGTTTGAATGTCTTAGTTTTGTCTATGATACTATTTTAATCTATGATCTTGTTTTTGTTTAGGTAATGTGCATTAGTAATTTTTATCTTTGTTTTAATCCATGTTCTAATCCATTATATTATTTTGCATAATCTGATATCAAAGATAAAAGCATGGTATCATAGTCATGTGTGTTGTTGATCTTGTATTGCAAAACAAGATCACAAAAATAGTATCTCAATAGAAATGAACATAGAATTTGCCACATGCGTTTCGAAATTTTATTATAATATGTTTTTTCGGAATGGTCTCGACGAGACGGTCAAGACCGATAGCTTTGCCATTGCCTATGATGGTTTAACCCGTTTGAAATTATCTCTTTAGCTTAAAATGACAATCTTTAATTTTTTTTCAAAAGCGATCACAAATCCTCTAAAAGCATTATTACGGATAAATATATCTTTATTGAAGCCACCATTCATCTTTCTCTTATTGAACATCCTTTGAACTTGATCCTTTTTCATTAACACTCCCGGTTCTTGATTGATCGGATCCTAGTTCTTCATTATCACTACAAGAATCATAAGGTTCACTACAAGAATCATAGGTTTAACAATCTTTAATTTTTTTTTTTCAAAAGCGATTATCACAAATCCTCTCTAAAGCGATATCACGGATTAATGTACATCCTTTTCTTTGCAAATTAAAGCTCTTCTAAGATATCTCGAGTCCCTTAAAAGCAAGCAAACACATACTTGAGCAATGCCAAGATGAAAAAGTGACTCTTCCAATAAAATCAATGTTTATTGCCAACTTAACAATTAAATTTATTTTCATTGGAGAATTACATGTTCAAATGTATTTTTAGTAGAACCTTTGAACTTGGGGAGATAAATTATTACTTCGTGACAAATTTAGTGCGTTAAATTGGACCGAACTCTATTGAATATTTGACAAATTATTACATGTCTCTCTTACTTAATTTTACTTTGAACTTAAAAAAAAATGTTATTTTTGTGGTCAAGTTACAAATTGTTGAACTAGTACTTATGATCTACTCATCTACATCCTACATAGGCACATACATACGGCATTTTCTGTACAAATGGGCCATGGACAAATGTGTTCAATTTTCCTGAGCGCCAAAATGCCCAAAATAAGTAAAAATCTTGAAAATAAAACAAAAATTAATCAAAAGAAAATCAGAGAAAAGGTGGCTGAAAAGGACAGGCGTGAAACTGTGAAAGTTTTCTCAGATAAAAGGGACAATTTCAACACTAGTCCCTGATCTATTGTACTAGTAGCAAATTAACCTTCAATCTTTTAAAATATTACAAGTTAAATCTCAATTCATTTATTATAGTTACACTGATGATCTCTATACCTCTTTTAAATCACCACACCAATGTTACACTATTAATTATTGTTATATTTACTTTATGTTTTATATATTCTTGGCTTAGTCTAAATTGTTTTAAGAAATTGTATTTTGTTATTAGTGGAGAATAGGGAGTGAATTAGTGCTCCTTAATATTAGGAAACGTGATAGAATGTAAAATATCTTGTATTTATCAAGTAACAAATGAATTATTTCTACAATTTATAGTTTGTTTGTTTGAGTTAATTGGTTTTTGAAATATCATGAGAGATTTAGATTTCTTCAAATACATCTACTATTTTCTTTTCTCATTTTTGTTTTTCAATACGATTGTTTTCGTATCACAATATTTATATGTCTAAGAGTTTATTTTTAAAAGAGCATATTCTACACAATAGAAATTATATTTAAATTTAAAGAGTGAAATTTTGACGTATTACAACAAACTTTTTACTTTAAGTTTTAACTCTTTATTTTACTTTTTCTAATAATCATTCATTGTTTTTCTTCATTTTTTAATTAATATTTTAGATGTCAATTTTTAATTTGAATAATTTAAGAAGTGCAACATTGAAATTTACAATTTATTAAATACAATCATTATAAACTATAAATAGTGAGTGGTTTGACTCTCTAAATGCATAGATAAACAAGAACATATTCTATTTTAAAATGTTAAATTAAAGAGTATATTGAAGTATAATTTCAAGAATTTGACACTTTAAAATACATAGTATTTTATATTTAAAAAGTCTTTAGGAGATATCTAAGTTTATGAAATTAAGTTTGACATTGCTTAAATTATAAATTTAAAATAAAACATACTTTCGTGACGATCACCTAAGAATTTAATGAATATTTGGACAGTTGCCATTAGTTAATGTGGACTGATTACATGCAACAACGAAATTTTGAGGAGCAACTTGCTCCTTTTTAATGATTGAAGACTAAAGGACCAATCTTTTGCTTACTTCTTCCGTTAACCCCCACCCCAAAACCCACCTGCGTTGCTCCCACTTTTCAGTTCCACAGAGAGAGGGGGGAAAAAAGAGGAAGAAAAAAAAAAGAACAAAGAAAAAATAAGCATCAGCAGATATGATACTGAGCCCAAGATTCTTTTGAATTCTTCTCTTTTAGATAATGAGCAAAGGGCTCTGTGTCTTCTTCTTAGGAGAAGAACATGGTTTCTCTTTCCCAAGAACAAGATTCACTTCTCCAATGTCCGATTTTTGATGCCCTTTATTGTGCAGAAGAGCGTTTTGAGGAAGATTTGAATGTTGGGTTTTGCTTCCAAGAACAAAATACCGAGGATTTCCATGAGATATGTAAAAAGCCCTTGGCTTTCTTCTTTGAACATGACCTTTTCTGGGAAGATGATGAACTTGTGAACCTTTTGTTTAAGGAAAAACAGACCCGATTGATTTATGAGGAAATAAATTCAGATGGGTCTTTAGTAGTTGTCAGAAAAGAGGCTATTGAGTGGATTTTAAAGGTTAATGGGCACTACGGATTTACTGCTTTGACTGCTGTTTTAGCTGTTAATTATTATGATAGATTTGTTACGAGCTTTTGCTTTCAGAAAGATAAGCCATGGATGAGTCAATTAGCTGCTGTGGCTTGTCTTTCTATAGCTGCCAAGGTGGAGGAAACTCAAGTGCCTCTTCTATTAGATCTTCAAGTAAGTTTCTTTATCTATTTATTTCTGTATGGTGCAATTTAAGTGTTGTGTAAAGGCCATAGTGAAATTATATGGCAGATTTTTAAGCAGTTCTGTTTGTTTCTTGATTGGGTTTGGTTGGGGGTATTTTAGGTGGAAGAATCAAAGTATGTGTTTGAGGCCAGGACAATTCAGAGAATGGAACTTTTGGTGCTATCTACTCTTCAGTGGAAGATGAATCCTGTGACCCCAATCTCATTCTTTGACCACATTGTGAGGAGATTTGGATTCATGAATAACCGGCATTCACAGTTTTTGAGTAGGTGTGAGAGTCTGCTTCTCTCTATTATCATTGGTATGGAGATCGTTAGTATTGATAGCAACATTGTTTTATGCAAGTAATTTTTCTTTCATTTGTAGTGCACCGGTTCATAATCTTGTTGATTTTGTACACTCAATGCAGATTATAGGCTTTTGGATTACCTTCCATCTGTTGTTGCTGCTGCAACGATGATATATGTCATTAGAGATATTGAGCCTTGTGATGCGAAGGAATTTCAAAATCAGCTTATGAGTGTGCTCAGAATCAGCAAGGTCTGCCTTTCCGGTTGTTTAATCCTTCATGATAGCATATCTTAGGTTATATATTGAATTTAAACATTTACTATATGCCAACTTAGAGTTTCACTTTTGATTATAAATCACAACAGGAAAGGATTGATGATTGCCATGAACTTATCCTAGACCTAATGGATGATCATGGCCAAAAGCGATGCCATAAGCGCAAACACAAGTCTATTCCAGGCAGTCCAAATGGTGTGATCGATGCACACTTTAGTTGCGATAGCTCCAATGATTCATGGCCAGTCACACCATCTGTTCCATCATCGCCCGTACCTCTGTTTAAGAGAAGCAAAGCTCGGGAGCAACCTATGGGATTGGCTCCAATAAGCAATGTGTCTGTTGGTGCAGGCAGTAGCCCTCATTGAACTCTCATTCCCTAGTTTACCTAATATTGGCAATGGTACTTCGTAATCCCTCTTTGGCTATGTGCTATTGTTACAACTCTGTGAAATTATTTAATATTCCATTCTGTCTCTCTGTATTTTTGGCGAAACTCGTGTTGGATCAGACAAATGTTGAACAATTAGCTCTGCTATCTCTTTGATTTGGGATGGAGAGTGAGATTGGAAAGAGAGATTATTGGACTTTTTCCGTTGAGTTGCATCCATATGACCATGATTATCTATGAATTGCTTTCATTACATCCTATTTTTATCAGTACATATGATATCTCTTTGCATGTCATACATAAATAATACCTATAACTAGGTTTGATGAAAAATCATAGACAAGGATGGGTGTCCTAAGTCTTTGGTTCTTTTCTCAAAGGAGGAATTGATGAATTTAAGAAAGTTCTTCAATTTACGACAGGTTAGCAATGCACATGTTCTTGTTAACTGGTTCATTAAATTCAAATTTAGTTTGCTAACTTTTCTTGCTTGATTTGACCTTGTTAAAAAACAGACTCCCTTAATCAAATAATCTATAATTCTTAATCTCCACATTTCCTGTAACTTAAAAAATTTCACTGCATTTGGAACATAGGAAAGCTAACAAGATTCTAATATAATTATCTGTACATGTTAACTTTGTGTTTAACGAAGTTGCTATAGGCCAAAGACTTGGCTTGTGAATATGTAATTGGGATACACGCAAACTAACTTTGAGTTCATGTTTAATTCAACTTTGGTCATTACCAGAGAAAATGCTATGTTTATTATGAAAATAATTAATACCACAAATGGTTGGTTGGGATTTTGATGGTTTTCTTGGTGCACGCTTACCGTTTGACACGCCGACCTGAAATTTCTTAGGAACAAAGCTTAGTTTGTTGTGGACGTGCTAACATTATTGTTTCTGTGAATTACCAAAGGTGCTTATTGAGAAAGCTATAATGTATAATGTACTCCGTTGAGGCCAGTATATGTTGTCTGAAATATGGATGTTTTACTAAATGTTGACATGAACAGTGTTTGAAATTGATTGTCTGAATAAATTATGGAATTGCTTTTTCTATATCAAGATGAGAGAATGTATGATAAATAATTTCATTGAGGGGCAGACGCATTTTTGGTGAAGTTAATCTTGAAATGTGAAGTAATTATTGGGTGTAGATTTTGAAAGATTGAAGGACATTTACGGGCATTTTTGGTATCCTAGTGTGGACAAGACTCAACACAATAAAGGAAGAGAGGAATTTGACAGAATGAGATGAGAGGATCTTGATTAGATCTAATATGATTTCATTAGAATTAGACAGCAATGTTTTTGAACCCCAGTGGAGCATTGAATTGAAAAGGGCAAAGGATCCAGGGTCAAAAATAAATGTACATATATTCTATGATATAGAGGATATTCATAACAATATTGAATGATATATGTCGAGGTCGATTAACTCTTGAACAAAATACAATGGCCTGTCACGACTGTTCCAAGCGGCTTGGCATGTAAAGAATTGCAAACCATGCTGAAATTCTAAAACGTTCAACTACTTTTACACCTTTAATTAAATGAATAAAGTCTTTCTTCTTCTTTATTCCTAGCATGGAACATGAGAGGTCATGTCAAGATGTACTTTGGCCCGACCTTATTGAGTTTTTGTTTGGTTTTGCTTAAAAAATTAAACTGTAATTTTTATTTGTTGAATTACATTTTAATTAACTCAAGGTTTTCAATATTTGTTCATTGTAGCACTTGTGTCTCTTACTTTTTTTCTCGTCCAATTCATATTTTCAACTTTTATTAATTAGCACACTTCATCCTTAATCATGATTTATGTTAAAATATTCTATTTGCATGCTTTGAAATGAAGAAAAAAAATATTTTGTTGTACTTTTGTATTTATTTATTTGTTTTTAAATAGGATGAAAAAATAAGTAGTTTTACACTTTCTCAATAGACTTTTTGGATTGATATTGTTATCAAAGACAATGCGTGCTAATTAATGAAAAGTTAAGGATAAGAATGTAAAAAAAAAAAAGTTGGAGACATGCGTGTTACAATGAGCAAAGATTGACGATCTTAAGTGTAATGAAAATATAGTACAACAAATAAAAAATATAGTGTGAATATAATTATTCATAATTATAACTTTGTATAAAATTGAAAAGATGAAATTTATCCTAACTAAACAAACAATTAAAGTTCGAAAAATAAAAAGAAAACAAAGCCATTAGAATAATGAAAGAGTGTCTGTCTTGTGATCCTTCCATGGCATCATTCTTTTTGAGTTAGAGGAGATTCTTTAATCAAATGCATCGCTAAGCACAATAATTCGTTCGCATTATTCTGTTGCATCAACTTTTGTTGTACTTGTTCATTTTAAAATCTAAGATCAATGTTTTAAAAATATTAAGTGTGGTTAACTGTGAAGATCGAATTTCAAGCTTTTCGAATCTAGAGACAAGAATGGAGCGTGATACATGGCCTCCAGTACAGTACCTAAGAGTAAATATATCAGCAGTCGGCCCCAGTAACGCACCCACCCTGGATGTAATATGTCCCCAAGAGTGAATCGAACACATTAGTTATCTGATCAGAATGCACCCACCCTAGATGTATTGTCATATGGCCCAACTCAACCAAACACATTAGTTAAATTGTCAAAAATTACTCACCCTCCATGTGATATGCCCCAGGTGAACCAATTCAATTGGTTATCTCAACAACGTTGTTAAGCCACCTTGGAAGAAGGTTGAAGATTTTTGGTCTATGACTTTCTCGTCCTTTTATCGAACACTTTACTTAATGTTTGTTGTTATAGTTGAGCATCAATCTCCGTGCATAAGTGATACATAGTTTGAGAAATGATAAATTTATTTACTTACAGATTTTAGATCCTTGGTTCAACATGATATCACAAATTGTAGAAGTTTACATTCCAATCTTACCAAAAACTTCATCAAAAAAAAAAAAAAAAAAAAAAGAGTTGCTTGTCGTACATTTATTAACTAGAGAGGAACTTTTGAAACATGATGTCCAAATTACAGGTACAAGTAGTTGAGAAATTTAAGTTGACAATTTGTCATATTTTCAGTAAATGAATTGACAGAATATCTAAGGAACTTAAATTTTTCATCAATAATAGGTATATGTAAGTTGTCACATTTATTCATCACTTACATCTGTGCCAAAAGATGCACATAAAAGCCACTATTCCAACAATTAATGTGTCTTTGACTGATGGCATATGTTGACATTAGAGAGATTTTGGTGGGGTGGGGGTGGGGTGGGGTGGGTGGTGGGGGCACATTGTGGTGGTATTTTAACATATATCTGATTAACATATGCAAACATAAATGATGTCATTATCAGTGTAAATTCAAAATATATATGTTCAAATTATCCTTCTAAATTCAGTTCAAATGTAAAGCTGGTCAAATATTATCTGACGCACCATAGTTTATTTATGTCGACACTTCTTTATATATTCAATACATTATTTCGTTGATTGATTATATACAAAATTTTAAATTCTTTTCTTCTTCAACAATACCTAATATGTGTGCCTATGCACTTAACTAAACAAGCCATATATCTACAAGTGATTCATTTAGAGAACATGTTTCACACTCATTTTTACTTCGGGAGAGTGATGAAAATAACTTCTAATTTGTGAACTTCTAATATTACCACCGCTTTTGGAGTCTAAAGCACATCATTTAAAAAGTTAAGTAATTAACGAGGAAACAAATTTATATATATATTGTTGGGAAAAGCGTGTGTGCGCAACCAGAATTGTTAATCTTCAGTTTATGAAAACACGCCTTTCTTAGTAGAAACTTTTCTCCAGATGATTACACGTGGAGTCATGACAACCCTGGAATGGAACCTTGGCTTCTGATATATGCCAATTAACCTTCTGGATTCTTCACTTTTCACGGTTAGGCAGACAGGTTTTTGTGTGAAACTCTTCTCTTCATCTTCTCTTCTACGGAACTCTGAAATCTTCATCTCCTTTTTCTTTTGTTAATATCATCAGTTGATGATTCTTGGTAATAGATAAAGACCACTTGGTTCTTTATTCTTAGTTGCCGAATCAAACACTGGAAAGTTGTGATGTTCTTGCGTGAAAAGTAACTGAGGGTTGATTTCTGTGATTTCTTGAGAGTTAAACTTTGGTGGTTTGAGGGAAGTCTGTAATATTGAACAACTATGTACTTTGGTTGCCGATTGGTTGTTATATTGATGCTTAGAGCATATTCTATATTGTGGATGCTCAACAGAGGATATAGGTGTTAGATTTGGTCACCGAACCTCTGGGGCTTAGGCCGAAAAATCTTGTGTGTTCTTTACAGTTTATTTTTCGTTTATGGTACTTAGTTATGTTGAATGTTTATCTTTTTGAAAGAATCTGATCGTTCTTGGCCTTTCAGTGGTATCAGAGACATGGATTTTACTTTCATGTAAGAGGATCTCTGGAAAACTTCAACGTTCTGTACAGATTTAGATATCCTATGGTGAGATCTAACCTTCTCTTTTAACTATTCTTGTTAAATAGTTAGGTTCTTTCGTTTTGTTTCCCTAAAAACTACTCCGTTCACTAATAAACCCCCTGGAGACTATTCTTTGTCCAAAGGCTCCATAAGAGGCCTTGGGAATCTGAGATAAATCCAGTACGGGTAGTGATCCAGGAGTTATTTTCTGCTGGAGACAAAAGTTGTGTGATGTGTATAGAATAGCTTTTTCATATTGTGTATATGATATACTGCATTTTATTATAGTCTGGAAATTTTTGTGATTATATTCTTTTATAGTTTACTAAGTAATTCTTACTGTAAAGTTTGTTTTTTCAAAGTCTTGCAAAATGACTTCAACAAGATTTGAACTGAATATCTTTGATGGGAAGGGGGATATTAATATGTGGGGTCAGAAATTAAAAGCTATTTTGATGTAACAAAAATGTGCAAAAGCTCTTAATGACTCTTGGCCTGATGATATACCTGAAATAAAGAAGTTTGAAATGGAAGAAATTGCGTGGAGTACAATCTTTTTACACTTATCTGACAATGTGATAAGAACCATAGGAGAAACAAGTACTGCTGCTGAACTATGGACCAAATTACACACACATTATGTGTCAAAAACTATTCCAAACAAATGTTATCTTTCGAAACAGTTCTTTTCTTTTAAAATGGACTCTTCCCTTGACTTGGATGAAAATTTAAACAGATTTACAAAATTGTCCCAAGACCTTGCCAATTGTGATGAAAAACTTTCACAAGATCAATTGGTTGTGGTTCTATTAAACTCCATAAGTGATAAGCACAAATATTTGAAAAATGCTCTAGAATATGGAAGGGATACCCTAACCACAGATATTATAATTAGTGCCCTTAAAAATAAAGATCTAGAGTTAAAATCTGAAAATAGAGAAAACCTGAGAGGTGAGACCTTAGTAGTTAAAGGAAAAAATTCAGGTAAATCTAATTTTCACTTTAAGAAGGATCAGGCTGAGGGAAAAAGGAAAAGTCAGGGTAAAGAAAAGAATAAAAGTAATGCCAAAGGTAAGAAATGTTATTTCTGTGGAAAAACTGGGCATTTTATTAAAGATTGTTTCAAAAGGAAGAATGAACTAAAGGAAAAAGATACAAAGGAAGGAACTGCAGTCTTAACTTATAACAATGAAGAATCAGAAAATGGTGTAGTTCTTGTCAATACTGAAAGAAACCTAAACCAGGAATGGATTCTTGATTCAGGTTGTACTTTTCATATGTGCCCTAATAGAAACCTGGTTCACCAATTTTCAGAATTCTGATGCAGGTCATGTTGTTATGGGAAATAACATGACCTGTGATATAAAAGGAATAGGCACAGTCAGTATAGTTTTAGAAAATAGAACCAATCTTATTCTCCATAAAACTAGGCTTGTTCCTGACCTTGAGAGAAACCTTATATCATTAGGTGTCCTTGATGATATGGAGTTTGACATTAGGATTGGAAAGGGACAAATCAATATCTTCAAAGATGGTGATTTAATCATCAATTCTGAGAAGAAACGTGGTTTATATTTTCTAAAAACTAAGTCAATCCACAGTTTAACAGTAGCTACTTCAGATAAAAATTTGGTTCTCTCAAAACTATAACATGAAAGACTTGGTCATATAGGCAATAAAGGGCTTAAATTTCTACAAAAACAAGGTGTTTTTGAAAAGTTGAATCTGTGTGATATAACTTCCTGTGAAACATGTATATTAGGAAAACAGTAAAACTTCCCTTTACAAAGGAACTCACAAATCTGAAAAAATACTTGATTATTTACATGATGATTTGTGGGGACCTGCTACTATGTGTACTCAATCTGGATTCAGATATTATCTGTTAATCATTGATGATTTCTCTAGAAAATCTTGGGTTTTCTTACTAAAAACTAAAGATGAAACCTTCTCTGTGTTTAAAACTTGGAAAACCCAAATTGAAAATCAAGTTGATCTTAAGATTAAAACCTTAAGAACAGATAATGGTCTTGAATTCTGCAATTATGAGTTTAATGAATTCTGTAATATACATGGTATAATCAGACATAGAACTGTTACTTACACTCATCAGCAAAATGGTGTTGCTGAAAGAATGAATAGAACACTTCTAAATAAGGTAAGATGCATGCTTTTAAATTCTGGTTTGCCTAAACTGTTCTGGGGTGAAACTGTTATAACTGCTGCCTATTTGTGTGATAGAAGTCCTTCCAGTGCCTTAAACTTTAAAGTCCTAGAATCAGTTTGGTCCAAAAGATCTGTTGACTACTCTCATTTTAAAATCTTTGGTTGTGCTGCCTATGCTCACCAAAATTTAGGCAAGCTTGAGCCTAGGTTTTAAAGTGTGTTTTGCTGGGATATGGAGAAAACACAAAAGGGTATAGACTTTGGGTAAAAGAAGAAAGAGGGTTTAAGGTAATAATTAGAAGAGATGTTGTCTTTAATGAGTCCTTAATGCCATGTTTAAAGGACACCACTTCTAATATGAAAGATAGAGATGTCATGATTGAGGTGGAGTCTTCGGTTTAGAGAAATGTGAAGATATGGGAAAAGAGAAAATCTAAATCATCAAGAAATAACTTTACAAAATGATGAAGAATCTACAGATGACAATGTTGATTACGCAACTCGCGCTATTGATGAGTATCAACTTACAAGAGATAGATGAGAAGGCGGATCGAGACCACCGCTAGATTCAATGATGATAATTTTGTCTCTTTTCTCACATATCGTGAAGTGGTTGAGAATGAGCCTCTCTCTTATGATGAGGCAATGAAAAGTAAAGATTCTTTAAACCGAAAGATGCAATGGAGGAAGAAATGTCTTCCTTAATGCAAAATAATACCGGATTTTGGTTGAAAACCTAAAAATCAAAAGGTAGTTGATTGTAAATGGATTTACAAGATAAAAGAAAGTGATAGTAGTATTAATAAAGTCGGGGTTTAAAGCCGGACTTGTTGCTATGGGTTTTACTCAAAGAGAGGGTGTTGATTATTTAGAAATCTTCTCACTTGTAGTAAAACATACTACTATTAGAATTATCTTGTCTTTGGTAACTCAGTTTGGGTGGGAATTGGATCAATTAGATGTAAAAATTGCATTTCTCTATGATGAGTTAGATGAAACCATTTATATGAATCAACCTTTAGGTTTTAAGAAAAGAGGTAAGTCCGACTTGGTCATCCTTTTAAAGAAATCTTTGTATGGTCTTAAGCAGTCCCTAGACAAGTGGTACATAACATTTGATACTTTTGTTCAAAATCACGGGATTCCAGGAGGAGCAAATTTGATTCTTGTCTTTCTTGTAAAGGTTCCGGAGGGCAAATTCACTTTATCTCTTGTTTGTATGTTGATGATATGTTACTTGCCGTACCATGGTAAAGATTAAATTAAAAGAATAAAGGACAAACTAAATTTCGAGTTCGATATGAAAGACTTAGGAGCTACCAAGAGAATTTTAGGTATGCAAATTAGAAGGGATAAGAAAAATGACATGCTTATTACGAATCAACAATCTTATGTGATAAAATTACTTGAGAAATTTGCTATGTCTAATTCAAAGCCTCTGTTAATTTACATCTTGCAAATCATTTTAAATTGTCTTCTCGATTCATTGTCCAAATACTAAAAAAAAGAATATGAAAGAATGGAAAATGTTCCTTATGCTAATGTGATTGGATCTGTCATGTATATGATGATTTGTTCAAGACCTGATCTTGCTTATAGTATTAGTGTTCTGAGTAGATTTATGTCTAATCCTGGTGAATGCCATTGGGAAGCACTTAAGTGGCTTCTCAAATACTTAAAAGGCACTTCAAATATGGGTCTAATCTTCAGAAAATGCAAAGAAGGTATAACCCTTAAAGGTTATACAGACTCTGACTTTGCAGGTGACAAAGATAATAGGAGATCCACATCTGCTTATTTCTTTACATTATGTGGTACTGTAATCAGTTGGAAATCTCAACTTCAAAAGGTAGTTGCTCTATCTTCTACTGAAGCTGAATATATTGCTGCTGCTAATGCAGTAAAGGAAGGTATCTGGCTTGGAGGTTTGTTAAAGGAATTTGGTTTTGTAGATGAAAATGCTATTGTGTTCTCTGATAATCAAAGTGTTATACACTTGAGTAAAAATCCCATGTTTCATGATAGATCAAAACATATAGATGTTAAATATCATTTTATAAGAGATATTATTTCAAAAGGTGTTTTGAAACTTGAGAAGATTGCTACTCAATACAATACTTCTGATATGGGAACAAAAGTAATTCCTTTAAATAAGTTTAAGAATTGTTTGAAGATTCTTTCAATTGATCATATTGAATCTGATTAGTTTGTTTGCCCTCCTTTTAAATTTTTTAATTTTCTTATAGGTACTGAGCAATGAAACATTGGACCATGTTCTAAGTGTCAATGAAGATGACCAATTCCTGGTAGCAAGGTTGAGCTGTTGGGAAAAGCGTGTGTGTGCAACCAGAATTGTTAATCTTCAGTTTATAAAAACACGCCTTTCTTAGTGGAAACTTTTCTCCAGATGATTACACATCGAGTCATGACAACCCTAGGATGGAACCTTGGCTTTTGATATACGCCCAATTGACCTTCTGGATTCTTTACTTTTCACGGTTAGACAGATTAGGGTTTTTCGTCGCAATAGAAACTCTCTCTTCGTTTTCATCTCTTTAACTCTCAAATCTTCATCTCTTTTTTCTTTTGTTATTATCATCAGTTGATGATTCTTGGTAATAGATAAAGACCACTTGGTTCTTTATTCTTAGTTGTCGAATCAAACTTTGGAAAGTTGTGATGTTCTTGCGTAACGAGAATCGAGGGTTGATTTCGTGATTTCTTGAGAGTTAAACCTGGTGGTTTGAGGGAAGTCTGTAATATTGAACAACTCTGTACTTTGGTTGCCGATTGATTGTTATATTGATGCTTAGAGCATATTCCACATTGTGGATGCTCAACAGAGGATGTAGGTGTTAGATTTGGTCACCGAACCTCCAGGGCTTAGGCCGAAAAATTCTTGTGTGTTCTTTACAGTTTATTTTTCGTTTATGGTACTTAGTTATGTTGAATGTTTATCTTCTTGAAAGAATCGATCGTTTTGGCCTTTCATATATGTGTGTGTGTGTGTGTGTGTGTGTGTGTGTGTGTTTTCTCAAACGTATTATGCATAAATAAATATATATATATATATATATATATATATATATATGACTACTATTAACACTTCAACACCACGCATTTATCCTGTTTTGATATTATATTACACTACATCATCTAAAAAGATTAATGCATCGCCTCACGTGATTGTGACATGTACCACAATAGAAATCGGGGCGGTGGGATGGGAGTGAGAATTAGAAGAGAGATATTATCGTTATTGACCGAACCAAAATAACATTATATAATCTTTGTCAGATTATCATTAGCAACAACAACAAAAAAGAATAAACTAAAACCTTTATCAATACCTATTACTAGTGGCAATGAGCTCAAGTCGCCGCCATGAGCTCATCGATCCGCAGTGTGTTTCTTTGGGATATGGAGAAAACACAAAAAGGGTATAGACTTTGGGTAAAAGAAGAAAGAGGGTTTAAGGTAATAATTAGAAGAGATGTTGTCTTTAATGAGTCCTTAATGCCATGTTTAAAGGACACCACTTCTAATATGAAAGATAGAGATGTCATGATTGAGGTGGAGTCTTCCGGTTTAGAGAAACGGTGAAGATATGGGAAAAGAGAAAATCTAAATCATCAAGAAATAACTTTACAAAATGATGAAGAATCTCTGAGATGACAATGTTGATTACGCAACTCGCCTATTGATGAGTATCAACTTACAAGAGATGAGCAGAGAAGGCGATCGGACCACCGCTAGATTCAATGATGATAATTTTGTCTCTTTTCTCACATATCAGGAAGTGGTTGAGAATGAGCCTCTCTCTTATGATGAGGCAATGAAAAGTAAAGATTCTTTAAACTGGAAAGATGCAATGGAGGAAGAAATGTCTTCCTTAATGCAAAATAATACCTGGATTTTGGTTGAAAAACCTAAAAATCAAAAGGTAGTTGATTGTAAATGGATTTACAAGATAAAAGAAAGTGATAGTAGTATTAATAAAGTCAGGTTTAAAGCCAGACTTGTTGCTATGGGTTTTACTCAAAGAGAGGGTGTTGATTATTTAGAAATCTTCTCACTTGTAGTAAAACATACTACTATTAGAATTATCTTGTCTTTGGTAACTCAGTTTGGGTGGGAATTGGATCAGTTAGATGTAAAAATTGCATTTCTCTATGATGAGTTAGATGAAACCATTTATATGAATCAACCTTTAGGTTTTAAGAAAAGAGGTAAGTCTGACTTGGTCTGTCTTTTAAAGAAATCTTTGTATGGTCTTAAGCAGGTCCCTAGACAGTGGTACATAACATTTGATACTTTTGTTCAAAATCTGGGATTCCAGAGGAGCAAATTTGATTCTTGTCTTTACTGTAAAGGTTCTGGAGGGGCAAATTCACTTTATCTCTTGCTGTATGTTGATGATATGTTACTTGCCAGCCATGGTAAAGATTAAATTAAAAGAATAAAGGACAAACTAAATTCTGAGTTCGATATGAAAGACTTAGGAGCTACCAAGAGAATTTTAGGTATGCAAATTAGAAGGGATAAGAAAAATGACATGCTTATTCTGAATCAACAATCTTATGTGATAAAATTACTTGAGAAATTTGCTATGTCTAATTCAAAGCCTGTTAATTTACATCTTGCAAATCATTTTAAATTGTCTTCTGATTACTGTCCAAATACTAAAAAAGAATATGAAAGAATGGAAAATGTTCCTTATGCTAATGTGATTGGATCATCGCATGTATATGATGATTTGTTCAAGACCGATCTTGCTTATAGTATTAGTGTTACGAGTAGATTTATGTCTAATCACGGTGAATGCCATTGGGAAGCACTTAAGTGGCTTCTCAAATACTTAAAAGGCACTTCAAATATGGGTCTAATCTTGTGAAATGCAAAGAAGGTATAACCCTTAAAGGTTATCTGAGACTACGACTTTGCGGTGACAAAGATAATAGGAGATCCACATCCGCTTATTTCTTTACATTATGTGGTCTTGTAATCGATTGGAAATCTCAACTTCAAAAGGTAGTTGCTCTATCTTCTCGTTGAATGAATATATTCGCCGCTAATGCAAAGAAGGAAGGTATCTGGCTTGGAGGTTTGTTAAAGGAATTTGGTTTTGTAGATGAAAATGCTATTGTGTTCTCACGATAATCAAAGTGTTATACACTTGAGTAAAATCCCATGTTTCATGATAGATCAAAACATATAGATGTTAAATATCATTTTATAAGAGATATTATTTCAAAAGGTGTTTTGAAACTTGAGAAGATTGCTACTCAATACAATACTTCTGATATGGGAACAAAAGTAATTCCTTTAAATAAGTTTAAGAATTGTTTGAAGATTCTTTCAATTGATCATATTGAATCTGATTAGTTTGTTTGCCCTCCTTTTAAATTTTTAATTTTCTTATAGTATCGAGCAATGAAACATTGGACCATGTTCTAAGTGTCAATGAAGATGACCAATTCACAGTAGCAAGGTTGAAATTTGTTGGGGAAAAGCGTGTGTGCAACCGTAATTGTTAATCTTCGTTTATAAAACACGCTTCTTAAACGTATTGAGGGAATGTAATATTGAACAATACTTTGGTTGCCGATTGATTGTTATATTGATGCTTAGAGCAAATGGATATATATCATGACTACTATTAACACTGGTCATGTTTATCTTCTTGAAACCACGCATGTGTGTGTGTGTGTGTGTGTGTGTGTGTGTTTTTCTGCGTATTTTGATAAATAAATATATATATATATATATATATATATAAAAGATTAATCAACACCACGATTTATCTGCTTTTGATATTATATTACACTACATCATCTAAAAAAGATTAACGTGATTGTGAAAGAAATCGGGGTGGTGGGATGGGAGTGAGAATTAGAAGAGAGATATTATCGTTATTGACCGAACCAAAATAACATTATACAATCTTTGTCAGATTATCATTAGCAGCGGCAACAACAACAACAAAAAAGAAGAATAAACTAAAACCTTTATCAATACCTATTACTGGTGGCAATGAGCTCAAGTCGCTTCATGAGCTCATCGATCTGGCTTAGGCTCGACCCGAGCTCATGAGTATTGAGCATGTAAATAAAGTGTCAATGATCATTTATAATAATATAAGTTGGGTGTTTGCATTGAGAAGTATAGTATGACACAACTTATATTTTGATCATCAATAAAATTGTTCACAACTAATGTATAAGGGTTGGCGCCTTGTAACGAAAGGTTATAGTGTTGAATATTTAATTATTCGGGTTTGTGATTTGTCCTTATCGTAAAAATCGATTAATGGTGACACTAGTACACTCGGAGTATATTGAACGGACCACATGTAGAATTTAATTATATAGCATAACCGTGCGAATAATTAAATTCCACTTGATGACCAAGTATTTCATCTAAATCACTTGACGGATTGTATATATCTTTTCATTAGTTTGATGGTTCTTTGATTCACCAATGAGTGAGATAATTTAGTTGATCAAATATCTCGGTGAGTTGGAAGCTTGAGAATGAGCAAAGTAGAGAAAACTCAAATTCGTGTCGAGAATGTCGCCCTGAAAAATAAGTCGAGTGACAATTTAAGTATTTTTTGTTGAACAATTATAAATCTGAGCTCAATGTTTAGCGACGCCTAAACTTCGATATCTGTGAATTAGTTCACAGGACTGTTGAAAAAAATATAACTTAAAATTAGTGAGAAAAAATTAGAAGGGTAAAACGGGCATTTATACTTATACCTAATTATCGAATCTCAAACAGTGATGAATTATCTATATGGTAGGTCAGAGGAAAGTATTACAACTTTTGTAATCTTATATATTCCGAAAGTGCAGTCTCTTACCTTTATTGAAAAAAGCAAAAGATTAATAATTAGATTGAGTGGTCTAGGGTCAACTAGACATAATCTAATTATTGGAGCTTGAAAAATATATATCCGGACAAGATCTGTGGTAGCTCTATAAAATTTTGGGCTTAATCACAATTAAATGAAAGTTTTGGACTTGATTGTAATTATGATATAAGTTCAAGGACTACATGTGTAATTAAATTAATCATAAGTTAATTGGACTTGGATGGAATCGGGACTCTTTTCATTGTTTGCAATTAGTACTCTTGTCATTGTTTGCAATCAAAATGCTTGTCGTATTTATATCACATTGCATGTGACGTAAATTCATTTCAACGATTAAGAAAAGAGAAAGAGAGAAAAAATTCTTAAGTCTTGTTTGACTTGAATTTTATCTTCTTAGTTTTCTAAATCAGATCAATCTAGAAATTAGTTTTTAATTCAATTAAAAATGTTCACATGCCGGTGTAATCTATATTATGAGAATTTCATAAAAGACTTGAACGTTGGAAACACCAAATTCGTAAATCAAAAGCAGCAAGTTCGTGAATCAGATCAAAATCTAATATCGTATATCGATTCAAGTATAATACTAATATATTAATATTTAATTATAATAAACACGTGAACACTTAGCAAATATCCTAGTTTATTGAATCAAAAAATTTTTTATTTTCTAGCTAATTCTCGTGTTAGTTTCCAACAATGAGCACATGAGCCATGAACACAGTCGAGCTCGAAATTTGTCGAGCGAGCTGAGCCCACCCGACTTGTGAATTTTAGGAATTATTACACCAACTACTTACTAATTTTAAAATAATTCTAAATCTAACAACTTAACAAATTTATTTTAAAAATACTACATTCCTAAAATTATATTAATTAATAAAATAATAAATTAAAATCAAATATATACAAACATGTGAATTTTAAAGAACTTTACCTATTGAGTCCTTGATTATTTGCACGATAAGTCTTTATTTTTATAATATCTCCACTTTAGTCCGTCCTCTTTTATTTGCAACACAAGTTCTTCAACTTTTAGATTTTTGTAAGTTGATTTCTATATTTATACTTTTATATTAATTTAGTCTTTTATAGTATCACTATTTAATACAGATGTTACAAACGATATTGTGTATCACTGAATATGTTACTGAATATGTTACAAATTATATTATGTTATTTTATACAGCACATGTTACATGAATTGATATTTTTTTATCATTGATGTTTTACATCTCAATTTTGTAACATAAATTGTTACAAAATATCATTTGTAATATTTGTATCAAACATTGATACACAATATTATTTGTAACTTATGTATCAAATAGTGATTATATAAAGAACTAAATTGACATAAAAATATAAATATGAGGATCAACTTGCAAAAATTCAAAAGTTGAAGGACTTAAATTGCAAATAAAAAAAGACAAAATTGAAATAAAAGATCAAGTATAGGGACTAAAGTAGAGATATTATAAAGATGCAGGACTTATTGTACAAATAATCAAGAACTCAAATAATAAATTTACTTATTCACTTACTATGTATTATTTAATATAATAAATTAAAATAATAGTTTTTAAAAAACATATTTTTAAAATAAATAAAACAAAAATGGTTTTTTGAAATTATTTTAGAAAAGGAGCTTATATATGTAAAAACCCCTCAATTTTGCGAGCCAAACCATGGTGCGCACAAGCCAGCTTGTGGGCTGACTCGCAGAAGGGGCAAATTTGTGCCTGCTCGCAAAAGGCCGCTGATATCACATGTTGCATTTTCCTGCCTGTTTATAATTTTGTTTTCAAGGAATGTAAAATGCACTTTTTTTTAAATTATTAAATTTCTGGAATTTTTGTTTAGAAAAAAAATAAAAGCTTGTGGGTGGCCCGAGTCTGGCTTGGTTCAACTCGGGCCATTCCGCCCACGAGCCCAATGGGCGGGCTGAGCCCATTTTTTTGGCCTACCCGAGCCCATGGTGAATAGGACCGACCCCACTACTACCCCTAATGCCTATCCAATGAATTAATATTTCCAAAATACTAGATTTCAAAGTAGTCGTCCAAAGTCATAACTTGCTACTTAACTTCCTCATTGTCTCATCAACGAAATCTGTCATCGGCTAATAACATGTGCCAAGTAACCTCATCTTGGACATGTCTTGGAAACAAAACGAGGCAAAAATATTATCAATGAATTGCATATCTTTAGTTAACTAAATACATTTCTATATTAGTTAATACAAAAGTTACATCTCGTATTCTGAAATCTTCAAAGAAGTCTGTAGTAACAGACAAGATAACATTTGATTATCATTCTTTCTTCTCCCAAGAAGTGGATGAGAAATGCTATAACAATGGTGCATTCAATTTGGTGACAACTAACAATTTGCCTCCACTTTCACCATGGTCAGTTAATTCCAATAAAGGGAGAACAATATCTCAAAATACAGTATGTTCGTGAGAAATAGAGTGGTAAATTTATGAAACCTGAAGAATATATAACATATCAGCTGCCTGCGTGAAACATTTTCTATTGTTCACAACGGAGCATGAAAAGAGGAAAGTAGATTTACCATAGAGCAAGGAATCTAATTGACCAATTCAAAAACAAAATACAATTAACCTAAAAAATCTAGCCATTTGGACTGACCTTTCCAAAATCAGACCTTAGCTCCCACAGGCTTGAAACAGTCAATATGGCAGAAAACAGCTGATCTCATCATATCTCTAAAGCTGCCACCATCCGATTCCAACAGTCAAGAAAAGTGTTTTTGCATTTGTACAAAAGACACATATGAGCAGAACAGAGTAAAGAGAAAATGAAAAGCATTTAATTGAGAGAAAAAAAAAAAATCTCTAAGCCATGTAAGTTGAATCCAACCGATCTATGCTGTCCCTTCTTGCTCTATTTGGCTGTTCTGCATAGTTATTTGCTCTTTTTAGGCCTGATCTACACTCTTTCGTGGTTTTTCTCTCTTGTCAGTGCTGGTTCTAGATTTCTCTCTACAGTCTGTGCTTGCTCTAGGCTCATCTCTTTGGCCAGTACTTGATCTAGACTTTTCCCTCTGATCTGTGCTTTCTTTAGACAGGCAATCCACGCTTTTTTGAGGATTGTCCATATGATCCATGCATGGGGCGCTCAAATGGACTGATTTCTCAACAGCTAATATGAACTTCGTCAAATGCTTAATATATTCCGGATAAAGTTCCAGGTCACAATGATTGCCACCTTTAACCCATAATGGCTCATACCTGTCTTTACACAGCTCCCAAAGTTGCTTACCATGGGAGCAATCCACAACATCATCGGCAGTACCCTGCAAATGTCAACAGGGAAAATAATCCATAAGCAGGAACAATTACCTCCCACAAGTCCGACAAGCAAAGTAGATATTCAGTCTATAAACACTAGTACTAAGATTCTTATGACACAGCAACAGTGACTCCAACAACAGTGACATAAAATACTCCGGAAGCGAGTAGCAGTCGAGAAAATAATCCATAAGCAGGGAACAAGTACTTCCCGCAAGTCCGACCTGCAAAGCAGGCATTCAGTCTATAAACATTAATACCAAGATTCTTGTTACACAGCAACAATGAGTCCAACAACAGTGACATAAAATACTCCAGTAGTGAGTCGCAGTCCAGTTGCACATGAGTTTGGTGCTCCCCATTAACCACTCAAATCTCAACGTCTTTTTAGTTCATTATTCCCTAGTTCTGATGAGATTGGTAAAGCAAGAACAGAAGGGTTCTTTAAGGTGGTCAAATCTTAGGCAGCAACAATATTTTCTTTGGCTAGGAATAACCACTGCGTCATCTGCTCTAAGTGTGGACCGTGCAGCGCTTCTACTGTTATATAGCACACACCATGTGTAAACTTCAACCAGGTTCAAAAGATAATTCTCTATTCTTATTCGTGCCAATTTTAAAAAATTAGGTGGAATTCTCTATTCCAATTTTAAATTGGGTGGAACCACAATCTTCTTCTTGGTACTTTCACTACCCATCCACCAATTGTCTTCCAAAATTATACATCGGCCCATTTCTTCTCTTCACTTCTTTCCACTCTGTCCTTTTTCCTACTTTTTTTCCAAAAATATATACTGGCCCGTTAATCACTGAGATACATTTGAAGGCACACAGGATAAATATAAATGATATTTTCTAAAACTTATTAAAAAGACGTATAGGTGTTAAAATATAAATGGTAATAATTTTTTCGTTCTAGTCCACAGCTTAAATAACTGAAATTTATTGAAATGGTTAGCCATTGCTGATATAAGCTATAATTGACCATAATCATTAATATACCTAGAATAGCACATGGATGGAATGCAGCGAAAGCATCCCAACATAATAACAATTGTGCGAGCTATAAAACTTTCCAGCAAAATATGTACAAGGTGATATTGAGCATTGGTTCTATTAGTTTTATATTTTACATATTTTCCCTCTTCATGAATTGATTGATTATTGGTACATATAAAATATAATGAAGTGATCGTCAGTCAAGACATCATCACACCTAATATTTTATATTTGTTACTACCTAAATGAAACTAGCAAATGTGAATCGTAGGGTCAAGAGGTGTGATACTTTCAACCCCACCCTGAGAACAAAAGCATCAAAGTCCCTTTGTAGGAATTCCTATGAGCCACTCAAAGCATACCAAGGTAACTTTACAATACAAGAACAAAAATAGGCGATTTGAAAAGATTGATGAGTGTGCATACCAAAGCACAAGACTTTCTAAATGACAAGCTTTCTTTAAACTGACTATTCATGGTGGCTATGACAGCATTATGGTAAAAGATAAATGAAGCCATTTGAAAACTTATGAACCAGGGCAACGGGGGTGAACAACTCTTGTATGGTACTATAGTTTAGGTTTACATTCTACAAGAATAACCTATAGCTTATTTCAGCTACATTCTCTCTTCCCGGGCTAGAACCAAGTGGCGACACTCCTTGCTGGGCAAACACTTTGTAGTTCCAACGGACCAACGAAGCCTCAAATTTTTGTTGGAACAATGCTTGGTAAGTGAGGAACATCAAAGATGTCTTACAAAACTCTTGGGCTACGACTTTGAAGTACAATATCGTCCCGGGCTTCAAAATGAGGCAGCCGACGGGCTTTCTTGATTGGGACCAGCCCCATCACTATTGGCTCTTACCATTCCCAAGTCATTACAACTCAAGGAGACCGGATTATAGTTGGTGGCAGATGAGAATCTAGGAAAAATAAAGGAAGATTTGCCAATCGGGTCAAGCAACTAAGGTTGTGTACACTGTCTGTTGGTTTTTTGAGGTATAAGGGGAGACTCATCTTGCCAAAAGGGTCTCCGTTTGTTGCTGTGATGCTATGGGAATCCATAACAGTAAGGTTGGGGGTCAGTCAGGGTTCCTCAAGACATACAAAAGGCTGGTTGCTAGCGTTTATTGGGAGGGCATGAAGTGGGATGTGCAGGATTATGTGGCTAGTTGTACGGTATGCCAGCATAATAAGTATATGGCTCTTTCTCCCGGAGGTTTATACAGCCCTTGTTGGTACCCGACAAGGTTTGGGATGATATTACAATGGTTTTTATTGAAGGGCTACCAAAATGGAGGGCTTTGATACTATCCTCGTCGTGGTGGACCAACTAAGTAAATGCGGACACTTCATCAGCCTCAAACACCCTTTCACAGCCCCGACTGCGGCAGCCACCTTTGTGAAAGAAGTTGTCTTTCTACAAGGTATACCCCAGTCCTTATTTCTTATCGCAATATAGTGTTTATGAGTACATCTTGGGCTGCATTTTTCTGCGCCCAAGGCACTTTCCTCAAGCATAACACTGCCTATTACCTGCAAACTGACGGTCAAACCACAGTGGTGAAAAGAACTATTGAGACAGACCTCCGCTGCTTTGCATCGAACCGGCCGAGGACTTGGGGATAGTGGTTATCATGGGTTGAATACTGGTATAATACTCTTTTAATTCCTCTTCCAAATTCAATTCATTTTGTATTGTGTATGGGTGTGATTCTCCACCCGTGTTATGTTTTGATAAGGGGAGACTGCCGTCTCTAGCGTGGAGAAACTTTTTGTTGAAAGGGACGCGGTTTGGAGGGGGCCAATAATGTAACTGCACTGTTCCCACAAAGGATGAAAAATGAGGCAGACGGGCATCAACGAGAGTTAGTATTCGCAGTAGGTGATTTGGCGTTTCTTAAAATGAGGCCTTATCGCCAGAAATTCTTGGCCCTGCATCCCAATGATCTTTGAGGTAACAGCTTGCATTGGCAAGTTTGCTTACAAAACTACCAGATGGCGTGACAGTACATCCTGTTTTCCATGTCTCTCAGCTCCGTAAAGCCATTGGGACAAATCAATCCGTATCCGAGCTACCTCCTTATCTTACTGAGGACTTGGAATTGATGGTCGAACCTGCGGCCGTCTTGGGAGTGCGACCCAATGCACCAGGTCTTCATTTGGACCAGGAGTCAGTGGAAAGGCCTACCTTCCTTTGAGGCGACATGGGAGCCCTTTGAGATGTTGCAGCAGCAATTCCCGACTTTCCACCTCAAGGACAAGGTGGATTTTGGGGGCAGGGTAGTGATGGACCACCAGTTTGCTTCAAGTATGCGAGGAGGAGAAATAAAGCTGGAGCTCCAACCAGTGCCAAGGCAGACACAGGAGAGTAAATGAGATGCAAGGGATTCACTTCTTTTACTAGTTTGTAATTATTTTTTTCTTTTTTCTTTTTTGGTGTGGGGAGGGGGGATTGTGTTAGTTCATGTATGTTTGGAATTGATTGTGAGTGAAGTGAGGAGAGCACAGGCCTCTCAAAAGCCTGCTTTTCTATATTACAAACTCCAATATTTTCATACGTTATAGCCATTATGTTCCAATTCATTAAATACAAAAAGGGATACAAACAGTAGCTCACAATTTCATTACAATTCACCAGAAAACACAGAACAAATTCATTACAATTCTTTGGGATCCTATCAGTTTGATTATGAATGATCCATTGTTTTAATTTAACTAATGGGGCCAAACACATCTTGCAATCACTTTAAAACTTTCCTTTCAGTTCTAGTTGCATTTTCCACTAATACTACTGATGTTGTTTATTGAAAAAACATATTGATCACCTTCACAACGTCTTAGTATCTTATCTCCTAAGAGTACTTCCATATCAGTGTTCTGAAAGGCTAAATCGGGTATCAAGGTGTTTGTATTTGTGAGTTGAGATATAAGCCTAAAACCACAAAAGTAATTCAAACAAATCATAAAACCAAAAACACATATACATCATAAACTATAAATCATCTAAAAATCTCAGCAATAAAATATATCAATAAAGCTGAAAATATAATTAGAACAAGAAATATAAAATGGATCAACAAAATAGAAAATATAAACTAACAAAGTTGTAATCACACAACAAGACTACCAATCCACAAGTAGAGTTAGAAGTCGTAAAAAATAAACAGTTTACCAGTTATTTATTATTTTTGCTTCTTTTGAGTCGAAAAGAAAAGAAAACAAAAACACATAGACGGGACCAAAAAAATTTAAAAGGAAGAAAAAAATGTGTAATCAGTTTCTTTCCCAAAATTGCAACTTCACTAGGGAAGGGGGGATACCGTTTACCTAGAGGAGTAGACGGCTCGGGCAGGCACACACTTTTTCACTTGTTCGTTGATTCATTCTGAAATTGCCAATTCATTTCTTTATAGTTTTGAAGTCTAGGTTGCGTTTACAGCCCAAAAAATTCTTAAATCATTCTAGACTATTAAAAATCAGCCCAAACAGTTGAGACTCGTATAAAGCAAGAATATGGAGCGCATACCAAAGCTGCTGGATAATTCCCTTGTGCCTCAGTAAGTCAAGGCAAAGGGCACTCAGAGCATAAGCTTTGAGGCTTCTAATGAAGCCTCACACCGTGTGTCATGGTGTAAGCTATATGTGGAATGTTGTTCCAGATTTCTCAAATGAACACAGAAATCGTAATTCCTAAAAAATCCTCTGCCAACAATGAGCATGTGTTGCCACTGAAAAGTCTTTTATGAAAGCCTATTCAGAGTCTGTAAAGAAAAGGGCTTTCAGAATTTTAGAGGACCATTAAATTGTAATAGAATGTTAAGTATAGACACATTTTTCAGTCTTACTGCAACATAATAATATTGAGTGTGATAATGCACTTTATTCTCTGTTGCACTTAACAAATGATAATCTAAACTTGTACATGCAAACAAAAGTAGAATGATAGTAAAATTTCCATGTCCACATTAATATCATAGGGGGTTTTCCATAAGTGATATCGATTATTGTCCATAGAAATGTTAATTTGGGACATGACTGGACTTGGTTCCAAAACTTCTATTAATAATTTCAGATAATTATCACCTGTATTATTAATGTATTGAATATAAATAGTAGAGTGGGGACTGTAGTTACCAATCACTTATCACTGTGATTAAATAATGTTAGCTAGTTTGATTGTACTACTTTACAGGGGAAGGCATGGTCATTGTGATTTGAACTTTATGGTCCAATTGAGCTGCATGTTACTATACTAACACAGAATGGTGCATAAATCATCCATGCTAGTGCAAACAATCTCAAATGAACATGCAATAGCTGTTAAATCACTACACACAACAAGCGTGCAACCAAGCATCATTCATTGAACACAAGTACATGACTGGCTTCAGGGGAAAAAGTCATAAAATGTTGTAGTAAACATATGTAAAATGAAGTTTAATATTTTTAGTCCAATTCTCAAAAGTCATTTAATTAATGTGCCAATAAATTATGTTCTGCCAGTGTACCATTTGTAATCAAGCAAAAACCTCCAAAGCTGAAATTTATTTTAAAACCCAGAAGATGAGATAAAAACTTACATGAATGACCAAGACAGGACATTGGACAAACGGGATTTTGTCAACATTCTGCAACAAGAAAAAGCGGTCAGTCAGTAAATGGAAGATTGGTCCAGATGATATCAATGAAATCAAGATGGCTCCGGGTAATAGTCACATGAAAAATGAATTTTACCTTATAAATATCAAACCAGTATGTCTGCTTAACTGGATACATCACTCGAAGTCCAGACAGAATTGGGCTATGAAGAACCACAGCCCTTAATCTAGACAAACGGGAAGCCAAATCCAAAGTCGGTCCACTCCCAACAGACTGCCCATATAATATAATATCTTCTTCTTTCAGTCCATAAGTGTCTTGAAGGCATCTATATGCAGCTTCTATATCAGCATAAGTGTTCTCTTCAGTTGGCTGTTAGAAGAACATCAAATGCACATTAGCAATTTTCGTCTTAAAATTCCTACATGACTGGTAAATCTGTCTCTCGTACCTTTCCAGTGGATTGTCCATACCCAGAATAGTCATACCTGCAAAAAGGAATTTGAAATTAAGAAAATATGACCAAATCCAAACACTGTCCTGCCTATATTTACCCATGCTGTGATTGTTAAGTGTCAAAACAAAAAGTAGAAACCGTTCTTAGAGTTGGATAGATAAAAAAAAAAGTGAACCCTAAATGTGCACGGGATGGTTAAAAACACTGTTCATTACCCAACTATAGCATAGTTTCATTTTGTTCACCCATCTTTTTCTGTTCCAACTTAGTTACTAATCTTCGGTTCTTGTTCCATTTAAATCATCCCACCCAATGCGACCTCAGCCATTGTCAGGAAATCCAACATGCCTAACGGCAAGGTTGACAACAAGGTTGTTGTTGCATGTTAATTCCGTTAGTGCATGGTTTTCCTGTCCATCTCAGCTCAGACAATATTAAAAACCCACCAAAAGAGGAGGAAAAAATCGCATCTTGCAAGTTGCATCTTCCAACATTTCGAAAGGATATTAATTGTTCACAACCCAATTATCCATAAGAATTGCACAATGATGGCACAGTTTATCACAATTTAACCATAAAAACTCCCTAAGGTGCAAAACAAATGCTTATCTTTCAATCACCGCCTCTATCTACAAAATGTTCTTCAAATTAAAAACTGAAACATCTAGAAAACCTTTAAAATGGTCCATCAAATCTATTCAAACTCTAAAATTCTATATACCAGCATTTCTCTCTTTACACCCACGAGTCAAGAAACATATATATTCCATCATGTACAACAATTCCTTCAATAAAAGTTGCATTCTTATCCATTCTAACAATGTAGTAAACCAATTTTACAGATGAATAAACATATAAGTTTAAAACAATCTCGAGAAAATAAGTAGAATTGATTGAGTTACCCCAACAAATTGACTCGAAGACGGAGGCTGAGCTCACTGAAGAGATCGTACATCTGGCCAATATCCGCCGCGTTGCCGTGGGAGTACAACAGCGTCAGCTTTGTCTCCGGGTTCTTAACGTACACCGCCACGATCTCCGTCCCCCTATTCGTTTTCAGTCTCAATACATCAACGTTCTCCTTCTCCACCACCGTCATCCGCAATCTCCCCGTCCCCTCCTCCTCCGCCATCCCGTACGATGGCGGGTCCGGCGGAAAAAACGCCAACTTCGCTGCCATCGACGAGCTAACCGCCCCCATCTATATAAATAACTAAAAAATCAAATAAATTTAAAATTCTCTCTCTATATATTCAGATACACTATTGTACATGTAAACACATACAAATTGATAAAGAAAATTATAAATTCGGTTAAGAAATGAGGGATTTGTACGGCTGAAAAGGGTTCAATTTTGCTTGTGCTGTTGATTTTCAATACATGGGGGATTGAATTTTAATTATTTGTGCCTGAATTTATTGAGATAGTATATAGATACATTAGAGTGTATGTATTTGTGTGAGTTTTTTTGAAAAGGACAAGGGAGGAGGGATTTCCGGCGGTAAGACGGAAAGGGACACGTGTTGTAATTTAAGGTACTCAAACTGTCAGTAGTTCGACAATTTCGAGCACCCTTGTTCATAAACTAAAATCGCATTGTATAAATAAAAGTGAAATTGGCAAAAAAAGTCCCTGGATCCAATGGACCAAATCATCCTTACTTTTTAAATTTTGACAATTACATCTCTTTCCTATCCATATAGTGCCCAAATTATCATTTTGAACGAAATCCATCCAATATTCCATTAAACCTTTGAAATTTTGGCACAAATGATCCCTAACTTTTGTCCTTATAGTAGAATTGGTCCCTAACGTTTATGTTTTTTGACAGTCAAAATTTTGTGTTTGGTGAAAAATTAGTCCTTATAAAATCAAAAAGACAAATATACCCTTAGTTTAATTAGAAGAAATTGTATGTAGATTCCTAATCATTACAAAATGTGCAAATAAGTCCAATATTTTTATTTTTTATAAAAAAATTTAAAAAAAAAACTAATGAGTATTTTTTTTGAATTAACACTTTAGTAATAAACATGTCAAATAAATTTATTTTTTATTATTAAGTAATAAAGAGAAATCATTGTGAGAAATCATTTTCTCCCTCTTTACTTATAAATTTTTTCTCCTCTTTACTTTAAAAATTAAGTTAAATAAATAACAAAATAGCGTATATAATTTTATGATATTGAACTAATCTTATTATATTTTTATTTAACATAAAAATACTAATAAAAATTAATTTACATTATATGTTTTATTTTTGAATGAAAATAAAGCGATAAATTAAAATATAAAGAATATAGTTGGATTTCTAATATTTGTAGTTAATAAACATATAACTCAATTAAATAAAAGTATTTGAACTTCAAGTTTGTGACAAAGTTTTTTTTTATATAACAATAAAATAAATGTTTTAATTTTAAATAATATATTTATTACTTCATAATAAAAATAATAATTTTATTTGACATTTTATTACTAAAGTGTTAATTTAAAAAAAATCATTAGTTTTCTTTAATTTTTTATAAAAATAAAAGTATTGGACTTATTTGCACATTTTGTAATGATTAGGAATCCACATACAATTTCTTTTAATTAAAACTAAGTATATATTTGTCTTTTTCATCACATAAGGACCAATTTCGCACTAAAACACATAGGTTAGAGACTTGTTTGCCAAAATATAAACGTTAGGAACCAATTCCACACTAAGAACAAAGGTTAGGGACCATTTACGCTAAAATCCCAAAGGTTTATAAGAATATTGGATGGATTCTATTCAAATGGATGATTTGAGCACTACATAGATAGGTAAATGATGTAATTACCAAAATTTGAAATGATGATTTGCGCACTGGATCTATACATTATGGACGTTTTTAACCAATTTTTCTAAATAAAATGTAAATTAATCTCATTGTTAACATTTGTTCTAATTGTGCAAAGAGTGTTTATTTTTTGAATTTTGATATCTAAACTTTTAGATAAATATTTATTTGTAAAAAAAGTCTTTATTGTCTATATCCATTAACATTTGCCGTTATAATTATTAAAATAATTAACACAAATAAATAAAGATAATCTACGCAAAAAATAGTAAGCGATATTGACGTTTTGCACACACAAACGTTTAAAGTCAGAATTTGGGTCTTCTTCTTCCAACAACTATAAAATTCCACACAAACAAGTAAAATCACATATATTGTAATATTACACTTAAACATCGTTGAAGAAAACTCATACACAATAAGAACAAGACACATCTAAACAAATGTATACCAATAAATACATTCTAAACATTTTAATAAACCACATTACAACCCACATACAAAAATTAAACACTGCGTTCTAAAATTGAACAACTTCTTCTCTTTCTGCAAATTAAATAACTATTCTCCATACGTATTCTTGGATCAAAGGTATTCTATGAGTTTGTAATATTTTAAACTACATATTAGAGATGACAATTGGTCGGATCGGATTGGATAGGGTTGGGTTGGGTTGGGTTGGGTTGGATCGGGTCGGACTGGGCCTTGCCAAGACGGGCTCGACTTGGCCCTTGAAGAGACGGACCGAACCGTCAAAGAAATTGTGGCCCGGACGGACCTGTGGTCCGTAGGCCACACTAGCCGGTCCGCGAACCTACATGAACTTCTATTTTTTTTAATTAAAAAGAACTTTTGTTTTTTTTTTTAGAAATGTAGAATGTAGATAACTAAAAATGTAAAAATGTAGAATATTATAAATGTGAAAATTCAACAATAAATTGTACAATAAAGGAGTTTATATTGACAATATAATTTTTTTAGATTCTTGTAGGAATGTAGGTTGAGAGAATTGAGATTTTTTTTAAGAATATGAAAAATTTATGGTGTATTTAGAGGAAAAAAAATGTTGGAGGACCAACTTCACGAACCAGTCCACGGCTCGACCCATGTTCATTTTTTCGGCTCGGCCCGGCCCTAGTTCGAGCCCGTCTTTGGACGAGCCCAGGCCATTCACGGGCCGGACTTTTAAGGGCGAGGACCACGGGTGGCCCAACCTTTTTGTCATGTCTACTACATATGAAGAAACACTACCCAACTGCCAAATGTAAACAAAATCAACATGAATGACAGGGTCCAACAGTTTCATAGTGTTCACTTCATAATTTTGACCATTTCATAATGTCTTAACATACTACGAAATATGGACGATAAACTATCCTAGGGAACAAAGACATGCAATTAAATATATCTTTCGATCCCACCACCATTTTCGTTAGCAACTATGACATTGTTTAGATGGTCGTACTTTATTCCGGTGCAATGGAGGATCTCGTGCAATTTTTGGTAATCTTTGCGCATATGGAACCAATGATTCTTAAATTGACAGTGATTACAGTCCTTGTCGGCTTTGGTGTTGAACATAGCAATAAGCTAATGCCATCCGGTCTTGGTGAAACTTGTCCTCATCGACAACCTTAGGCAATCTAATACTTCACAAAGAGAAAAATAAAACCGATGAGCGAAGATCGTTTGTGTGTCGTCGTCCCATCTTGCACTTCTACATTGGTGCTTAGCAAATTGGGTAGAATTGGAAGTTGAAAAAGCGGCGAAAAGAAAGACAAATTAAAAGAAAAGGAAGAAACCATGTAGTTTAGGTTTTCGATTAGGGACGCACTGCATATGTCTTGCTTTATATCGACTATATTTCATTAGTCACCTATGAGATTACTGACCACGCATAAAAAAAACATTTTCTATTACATAGTTGAAGTAATTATCATATCTAACATAATACGTCGATATGAACATGATCATCGCACACTATATAATTCCCTTTCGTAGATTCAAATGGGATACTTGTTTTTATTTTTAAAGATCCCACACTAATACTTTTTCATCATCTTCGAGATTTCGAAACCAATTCTTACAATCCTACCAGCGTTTAATTTTTTATGATAAAATTTTTTCTCCTCTTCCAATCGCGGTGATGACAGTGGTGGAGACCTGCAAAAAGTTGTGAGCTGTTATCTCCTCGTGCCCACTCCGATGTGATAATCAGTAGATATTGAAGTTAACTATGCAGAATAGCTATGTAAAATATGAGAGTTCTTTATCTTACATGGGAGATTAACCTCTATTTATATGGTTTATCACGAGAAACAGGTGTCACTGTCTTTAATGACGGGTGCCATTTTACCTCCCTTATTAATCAGAGTTAATAATTAATGTTACAACTTCTCAATTGTCAATAGTAACTGTCATTTAGTGGATGACGGGTTTGAACAAGTCAACAACGGTTGGATCATTGCAATCCAGATCTAAGAAGCTAGTTATGAGACCATCGGAGCAGGGTGAACCGACGAGGCGGACGTGCCAGGACGCGCCACCATTGGTAGATAAAATATAGCAATTGTCATCATTTTTATCATCATAAACCCCTCTACTTGTCATAGACTACCGTGAATAGGAAGTAGAAATAATCTTCCGCACCTGCTCTTCTCTAACTTTTCAGTTTTCTAGTGAGATGAATAATTGTTTTTATGTTGTGTGCTATAAGTGCGTATAGCCCCAATCTAATATTGTGATGGTGAAGTAGTTCATAAAAATAAGTACGGGTATGGCAGATGAGAGATGAGGTGGGTGTGCACCCGCCCTCGCATGGGGGCCCTGCGTGCCCCTCTGCGTGGGTCTCCCATTTCATTTTGTGTTGTCGTCCCATTGAAATTTTATTTATTTTGACTAAGGTTCATCATCTTGTTTTTAAACTAAAGCTCGCCACCTTGTTTTTAACTTAAGGCTCGTTGCCTTTTCTTTTTTTCTTTTTAAACCAAGGCTTGTCGCCTTGTTTTAAATTAAAGCTCGTTGCCTTGTTTAATTATTGTAGTAGTTGAGAATGTTTGTGTCATTTGGCTTATCCTTAATGAAGATTGTAGTGAAAATAAAAGTTGTGGCGCGGTCAGGTCCAGTGGGTGCATTAGGACTTCTCAGCTAGGTTGATCATTCTTTAACACCCCAATCATCTATCCGCCTTAGATGGTTCATTTTCTGCTCGCCTTTGTCATCTCGGGACTCTGGCTCGTCTCAAGTCTTCATTTTGTTAGACTCATGTTCATTTCGATTCTTTATGCATTTGGTAATGACATGTGCTTTCTCAGTATCCACACACTTATCTATTCTGCATAGTAACTCATGCATCTTATCTGACGGGTTTTTGGAGAGTGTCATATTGAAAGGTGAGTTTTACTCATCATGGCAGTGACTGATAGCCCAAGAATAACTAACCAAGAGGGGGGTGAATTGGTTTTCTCAAACTTTTTCGAAAAATATTCTTAAAAATGATAAAAATAGATTCACAAGAATATAAGCACAATATAAGTAAATAAAAGAGGAGAAAGAGTGCAAACGATTTTTTATGGAGGTTCGATCCAACCAATGATTTCGTCCCCGCTACCAAGCTCTCCAACACGAGCACGGCCTTTCCACTATTTTGATTGACTTATGGTGCAATCCAAACCCTTACAATGTATCCGGTGACTTACAAGCAAGGAGCACCGATCCTTATACAATATTGAGCTTTTCAAGGGACCTCAATATGACCCAAATAAATAAAGAGATTAATTTGAGTATTTCTCTCTAGATGAATAATAGATACAAGTTTAGTTCTAAGAGAGACTAACACTTTAATGAATAGCAATGAATGAGGAAAGCTCAAGTGTTAGAAGAAAACTTTGTTGAGAAAGATGAATCAAAGGTTTGATTTAATCAAACAAAGTTTTTCAAAGAGAGATATTGAAGATATGAATGCAATGAAGCTTTGAATGATGTTTTTCAATATGATTCTCTCTATATATGCTCTTGTAAGTGTTGTTAAATGATAATAAATGAAGTGGTATTTATAGAGATGAATTTTCGTTACTTTCATTGAAACGGATGACCAAGCGGTCGACCGGTCGATTAGTCGAACTAGCCGTTGAAGCGCAAAAAGTCGAGCGGACATTTTTGAACAGATACGCTCGGGGACGGTCGACCGGTGAAAAGTAAGCGGTCGACCGGTTAATCCGTTTTCCAAAGCGGATGATCCGTTTCCATAGTTTTGAAAATTTGATTTTTGGCTTTGATAAAACTAATTTTTATGCAAGTGATAAAAATTATATTTGAGCTTCGTTCATTTAATTGCTAAGGATTAAAGAGTTAATACTTTTACAATTTTATCTAAAAATCTATTCTTCAATCTTGATATTCGAATCTTGAAATTGGCGGATCTTGAGATGCTTGAACTCTTGTATTGATTTTGACTTTGAACTTGACATTGCATGAGAGTTCGATTTGTAGTGCTTTGAATTTTGCTAGAAAATAAAATGTTAGAAAACATAACCAATTTGTTTGTAATAATCAAAACATTAAGGTTTAAAGTTAACCATAGGTCAACAATTTCCCCCTTTTTGATTATGACAAACAATGTGAGAATATAAAATAATGAGATACAATAAAGCATATATATTCCCCCTATCTTTTTCAAGTAAACATGATTTGATGAATTTGTATCACATTTTCATTTGATTTGCCAATTTTATCTCATTACATGATATCGATTCCATTTGATCACATTACATATTTCATGCCAAATTCATCATTCATCACATCACATATTTCATATATTTCATCACATATTTATTTTCCCCTTTTGGCATAAACAAAAGGCAAAAGATAAAACATTAAGGTTTAAAATATATTCCCCTAAATGAAACAATATAAGCCATTCATTGATAAACTTAAAATTTAAAACAAGCATAGTTTTATAAATGAAAGCTAGGACATAGACTTTGTTTCCAAAACATAGCTCTGAGAAAACAAGAGAAATAAATGGACTAAGGCTCCGGGCGGGTGAGGAGGAAGCACGGCATCGAGGCGGGAGTGAAGATCTCATAGCGGTCTTGGCCATGTCGGCAACCGAGTCTTGGAGAGTCCCCATGGTATGGTACAGCCCTCAACCCGAAGAAGTAAGTGAGTCGATCCGGCCATGCAAAAGTGAATTGATCCTCGTTATGGCGGAAGTGGAGGACGACGGCCTTTGTGATCTTTTCTTCGCGGAGGGGACGGAGGAGCATCCTCGTCAATATCTTCCCCTCGAAAGGTAGAGTGGAGGGCCCGACTCTTCATCAAATCCTTCGACTTTGCCACCCATTGACCGTTCTTCTTTACAATTTTCATTCTTTTTAGTGTAAGAATATTGATGGTGTCGGTGGCTTTCGGAAGGAGGGTCACCGTATCACGGAAGGAGATATCGAAATGTTGAAAGATTTTGGTAAGAATCATGCCATAGGAAAGTGCCTTAGAACTCTTGCCGCTAAGGACGTAGTGCATGTGTTGGATCATGATATAGGAGAAATCGAGCTTACGCCCTCGGAGGATAGAGTCGAGCACAAAAGCATCGAAATGATTAACCTCATCCAAATGACCCTTTCGAGGGACAATTATGTGGGCAATGATGTTATGGAGGACACGACAAGGAAGGGTAAGTTGATTTGAGCTAAGACGAACGGCAGCCTCAAAATGCTTGCCGGTGACATTACAATATGCTTCGACGGGATTATACTCGTCGGTGTGAGGAATTGTCTTGGTGGTATAGAGACACATACCACCATTTTCAAGATGGAGAATGGTACGAATAAGATCTTGAGTGATCTTAATTTATTTGTCCCGAACGAAAGATGAAATACCCGACCCAGGAAAAAACCATGTTTTGTAAAATTCTTTGATAATGGGGAGGGAGGGGGAGGGGGGTAAGCAGTTTCATTGAGAGTGAGAAGAGGAACCCACCCCATACCCATGAAAAGATTTTCAATGTTAAAAGATGGTGCTTCGGTGTGAAAGAGGCAAGATCGACGTTCTTACCAATGAGCGGGACTTCGTTCGATGCGCTTGGATTGAGGATCTTCTTGAGGAGGAGGAGGAGGATGGAGATGGTTGCCTTTCTCTCCTAGGTCGTTTGGCTGCCATTTTCATTCGAGGCATGGTTGTGGAACCGATTTGGAGCCTAGGGTTGGAGATCGACCGTTTGAGGGGTTTATCGCGATTTGGTGGACAAAAATTGGGGATTTTGAAGATTTAGGCGTGAAATGATATGGGTTTTGAGATTTTGAATGTAAATTGGAAAGATTTTGGGAAGATTGGAAGATTTGAGGAAGATTTGGAGAGAAAACCGTGGTTCATGGGAAGTTGGAATGAAGAAATTTGAAAATTTCTAACTTAAAAACCCCGATTTCGCTTATACGGACGACCGAAACCTAATACGATCGACCGGTTGGATCTGAAAATTTGAAGTTTAAACTTTTCATTCAAAGCGGATGAGTAGGTGGATGATGTACGGTCGTCCGGTTAAAAAATCATCTGGACGTCCGTTTGATAGAGGCGGTCAACCGGTTAAACTTTTAATTTTGGCAAAAGTCTACGCTCATACGGATTGAGCGAGGATCATCCGTTTAATATGAAACGGTCGTCCGGTTTATGAAACGGTCGACCGATTTAAAAAGATTCACCAAAATTAATGAATTTGTCTTCGACAGATAATTTTAGAACATGTTTGTCACATATAAAGCAATTAATCATAGGAAACATAAAGATTTAGCCACATATTTCACATTCATCAATTATACCTAAATTTTCGTCGAATGTATGAAAATTGTTCAAGAGCTAATGGTTTTGTGAGAATATCGGCCAATTGTTTTCGGTGTTTACAAACTCAAAGTTATATCTCCCTTTTGTGCATGGTCTCGTAAAAGTGATGTCTAATTTTAATGTGTTTGATACGAGAATGCAAGGCAGGATTTTTAGATAAATTGATGGCACTAGTATTATCACACATAATAGGAACTTTGTCAAATGAAATGTGATAATCATTTAGAGTTTGCTTCATCCATAGGATTTGAGCACAACAACTTGCGGCGGAGATATACTCGGATTCGGCGGTTGACAAAGCAACGGAATTTTGTTTCTTACTAAACCATGAAACTAAAGCAAAGCCTAGAAAATGACACGTTCCACTAGTACTTTTACGATCAATTGTGCAACCGGCCCAATCGGCATCCGAATAGCTAAGTAAATCAAAATGAGTTTCTTTGGGATACCAAAGATCTAAAGATCTAGTTCCACTAAGATAACGAAAAATGCGTTTTACGGCACTAAGATGGGAATTCTTAGGATTAGATTGATATCTAGCACATAAGCATACACTAAACATAATATCGGGTCTACTAGCGGTTAAATAAAGAAGGGATCCGATCATACCTCGATATTTTGTTACATCAACGGTAGTACCTTGCTCGTCTTTATCTAGTTTGATTGATGAGCTCATTGAGTATTCATTGGCTTCAAGTCTTCCATTTCAAACTTTTGAGCATATCCAAGATATACTTAGTTTGACTAATGAATATTCCATCATTGGTTTGTTTGATTTGGAGACCAAGAAAGAACTTGAGTTCACCCATCATGCTCATCTCAAATTCCCTACTCATGCACTTAGAAAATTCTTCACATAGGGAATGTTAGTAGCACCAAAAATGATATCGTCAACATAAATTTGAACAACTATCATATCATTCTTTTTAGTTTTATAAATAATGTAGTATCTCGCTTTACCCATTAAAAATCATTTGATAAGAGAAATTTACTTAATCTCTCATACCATGCTCTAGGAGCTTGTTTTAAACCGTAAAGAGGTTTTCTAAGTTTGAAAACTTTATCCGGATACTTATGATTTTTAAAACCGGGTGGTTGCTCAACAAAAACTTCTTCTTGAATGACTCCATTCAAGAATGCACTTTGACATCTATTTGAAATAAAGTAAAATTCTTATGACAAGCAAAAGCAAGAAGCATGCGAATTGATTCTAATTTAGCAACCGGGGCAAAAGTTTCTTCGAAATCAATGCCTTCTTCTTGATTGTAACCTTGAGCCACTAATCTAGCTTTGTTACGCACAATTATACCATTTTCATCTCGTTTATTTGAAAAACCCATTTTGTGCCAATTACGGTTTGTGAATTTGGTCTAGCAACTAAATCCCAAACATGATTTCTTTCAAATTGATTTAGTTCATCTTGCATAGCTAGGATCCAAAATTCATCAAACTCGGCTTCTTTAAAGTTCTTTGGCTCAATTTGAGAAAGAAATGCACAATTGTTATGAAAATTTCTAGAAGAATTTCTTGTGCTTACCCCTTTTGATGGATCACCAATGATGAGATCTTTTGGGTGAGATGGGACAAACTTCCATTCTTTTGGTAATGATGAAGTGTTGGGATCTTCATGAGGTTCTTCATCATTTTGTTGCATACTTGTTTCCTCCTCATGTTGACTTTCAATGTTATTTGGATTCCTTTGTCTTGATTTTGAACACTTAGTTGTTCAAATGGGATTTCCAAATCTTCATCATCAATAACTTTTTCTTGTGTAGAGGAGTTAGTTTCATCAAAAACAACATGCATGGATTCTTCAACTACTAAAGTTCTTTTGTTGAAAACTCTAAAAGCTTTACTAGTAGATGAATATCCAAGAAAAATTCAATATCGGATTTTGGATCAAATTTTTCCAAATTTTCTTTTGTGTTTAAAATAAAGCACTTGCAACCAAAAACTTTAAAATATCCGATATTGGGAATTCTATTTTTCCAAAGCTCATATGGAGTTTTGGTTTTCTTTCGACTTACCAAAACTCTATTTAAGATATAACATGAAGTGTTTACGGCTTCGGCCCAAAAGTATTTTGGTAAATTGTTTTCATTCAACATGGTTCGAGCCATTTCTTGCAATGTTCGATTCTTCCTTTCTACTACACCATTTTGTTGAGGAGTTCTAGGAGCCGAAAAATTATGTTCATATCCATTGGATTTGCAAAACTCATCAAAGGCTATATTTTCAAATTCTCCACCATGATCACTCCTAATTGTGGTAATGGTGTATCCTTTTTCATTTTGGACTCTTTTGCAAAAATGTTTAAATGCATTTAAGGCTTCATCTTTTAAATTCAAGAAAATGACTCAAGTAAATCTTGAAAAATCATCAACAATAACAAATGCATAATGTTTTCCACTTAAACTAGCGGTTCTAGATGGTCCAAATAAGTCCATGTGGAGAAGTTGCAAAGGTCTTGAAGTAGAAAAGTGTTGTTTAAGTTTGAAAGAACTCTTTACTTGTTTTCCAAATTGACAAGCATCACAAATTTTATCTTTTTCAAACTTTATACTTGGCAACCCTTTCACAAAGTTATTTTTGGAGATTTTTGAAAGTAAGTCCTAACATGACCTAATCTCCTATGCCATAGCCAAGAATCATCCTTTATACTTGAAAAACATTTTATTTTCTTTTCAAGTTCAAATTCAATAGATATGATGTAAACATCTTTGCTTCGGCTCCCCATGAACAATACATCTTTAGATATAGCATCCTCAATGAGGCAATTAGAAGAATCAAATTTAATGAGATAACATTTATCACACAATTGACTTATACTAAGTAGGTTATGTTTGAGGTTATCAACTAATAAAACATTTTCAATAGAGGGAGATGAATGATTACCAATATTTCCAATGCCTATGATTTTCCTTTGGCATTGTCTCCAAAAGTCACATGACCTCCATCTTTTCTTTTGAAATTTGATAGTAATGATCGATCTCCCGTCATATGTTTTGAACAACCACTATCCAAGAACCAATTGCTCTTGACCTTTTGTAGTACCTACAAAAATAATTTTAATTTTGATTTTGGTACCCACATAAGTTTGGGTCCTTGATAGTTAGTGCTTGTGGATTCTTTTATCCACTTGTGTTTCTTTTCAAAGTATAGTTTCTTTTTAGTCAAACAATTGTAAGCAACATGACCATCTTTCTTGCAAAAACTACATGTGATGTTTTGTTGAAAAAATTTGGATGATTTTACAAAAATGGTTTCAAGGGATTTTTGTTTTAAGAGAGGTTTATATCCAATTCCTCCTTTGTTAAACACACATTTTTGCTCACCAAGCATTAATTCAAAGTTTTTCTTTCCTTGGGTGAAATTGTGAATAATGCTTGTTAAATCAACCACTTTTTCTTTCAATAAAACATTTTCTTTAATCAAGGACTTATGATCATCCTTTTCTTTTCAAAGTCCTTTTGCAATAAAAGCTTCTTGACTACCTTTTTCAACAAAGAGTGTTTATTGTTAAGAATGGAGTATTTTGACATAAGTTTCTCAAATTCTTCAAGAATTTCATCATAAGAGGTAGATAAGTCAATGTAAGAGTCATTGTTGTTTGTACTTACCTCATCCTCCATAGCCATGAAGCACATATTAGCAATTTCTTCTTGAATTTCATCATCTTCTTGATCATCTTCATCACTATCATCCCATGTAGCTTGAAGTGCCTTCTTTTTGTTGAACTTCTTCTTGTTTGGGCATTCGGTCCTCTTGTGACCGGGTTTGTCTAATCATAGCATATGATCTTTTTGTTCTTTTCTTCACTTTTGTCTTCTTTCTTTTGAAATCGCCTATTGTTTGAAATCCTCTCCATTTCATGACAAGAAGAACTAAGTCATCAAGTTCTTCATCACTCAAGTTTGTGTTGGATGATCCTTCATCATTTGTTGATTTCAAAGCAATTTGCTTCTTTGGAAGCTCCTTCATCTCTTCTTTGCTTCTCCTTGTTTTCTCCTTTGTTTCGGCATTGTTGAGCTCATATGTCATCAATGTTCCATATAGCTCCTCCAATGGATAAGTGTTGATATCTTTTGTATTCTCTATCAACATCCTCAAGGAGTTCCAATCTTCCGATAAAGACCTAAGCATTTTGCTCTCAAGTTCACCGTTAGTAAATTTTCGATCAAAGCCCTTAAGGCCATTAATAATATCGGTGAAACGAGTAATCATATCAACAATAGGTTCATCTTGTTTCATAAAGAAATTTTCGAAATCTTTTGTCAAAAGATTTATTTTGGTTTCTTTAACCTTGTTGGTACCTAAATGAGTTATCTCTAATGCATGCCAAATATCATATGCGGAATCACATGTGCTAATACGATTAAACTCATTTTTGTCTAAAGCACAATAAAGTAAATTTTTGGCTCTAGCATTCAAAGACAATTTTCTTTTGTCCTCTTCATCATATTCTTCTCTAGGCTTAGAAATAGTTTGGTCGGTTTATCATCAACTTTGACAATTTTGTAGGCACATATGGACCAAACTCGATGACTTCCCAAATGTTATAATCAATTGATTGAATATAAATCATCATTCAGTTTTCCAATAATTGTAGTGGGAGCCATTAAAGAAGGGAGGACGATTTGTGGAGTGACCTTCAAGGTTTTGAAAATTTTGGTTAGCCATTACTCAAGATTGTGTAATAAAAAAAAATGAGCACCTTGCTTTGATACCAATTGATAGCCCAAGAATAACTAACCAAGAGGGGGGTGAATTGGTTTTCTCAAACTTTTTCGAAAAATATTCTTAAAATTGTTAAAAATAGATTCACAAGAATATAAGCACAATATAAGTAAATAAAAGAGGAGAAAGAGTGCAAACGATTTTTTATGGAGGTTCGATCCAACCAATGATCTACATCCCCCATTACCAAGCTCTCCAACACGAGCACGGCCTTTCCACTATTTTGATTGACTTATGGTGCAATCCAAACCCTTACAATGTATCCGGTGACTTACAAGCAAGGAGCACCGATCCTTATACAATATTGAACTTTTCAAGGGACCTCAATATGACCCAAATAAATAAAGAGATTGATTTGAGTATTTCTCTCTAGATGAATAATAGATACAAGTTTAGTTCTAAGAGAGACTAACACTTTAATGAATAGCAATGAATGAGGAAAGCTCAAGTGTTAGAAGAAAACTTTGTTGAGAAAGATGAATTAAAGGTTTGATTTAATCAAACAAAGTTTTTCAAAGAGAGATATTGAAGATATGAATGCAATGAAGCTTTGAATGATGTTTTTCAATATGATTCTCTCTATATATGCTCTTGTAAGTGTTGTTAAATGATAATAAATGAAGTGGTATTTATAGAGATGAATTTTCGTCACTTTCCTGTTGAAACGGATGACCAAACGGATGACCAAACGGTCGACCGGTCGATTGGTCAAGAACTAGCCGTTGAATGGTAAAAAGTCGAACGGACACTTTTTGAACAGATACGCTCAGACGGTCAACCGGTGAAAAGTAAACGGTCGACCGGTTAATCCGGTTTTCCAAACGGATGATCCGTTTCCATAGTTTTGAAAATCTGATTTTTGGCTTTGATAAAACTAATTTTTATGCAAGTGATAAAAATTATATTTGAGCTTTCGTTCATTTAATTTCTAAGGATTAAAGAGTTAATACCTTTACAATTTTATCTAAAAATCTATTCTTCAATCTTGATCTTCGAATCTTGAAATTCGGCGGATCTTGAGATGCTTGAACTCTTGTATTGATTTTGACTTTGAACTTGACATTGCATGAGAGTTCGATTTGTAGTGCTTTGAATTTTGCTTGAAAATAAAATGTTAGAAAACATAACCAATTTGTTTGTAATAATCAAAACATTAAGGTTTAAAGTTAACCATAGGTCAACAGTGACTACAACAGACATTTGTAGATCATTGATCCTCAAAGTGGCTATATTAAACCGAGCAATGAAATCTTTCAACAGCTCGTCTTTGTCCTGGGTAAATTGCATCAATCTGATAGATGTCTTCTTAGTCTGCTTGCTATTGGTAAAGTATGCAGCAAACTACTTAAAAAAGTCATCAAACATGCAGATGGATTTTGGGGGAAGGGTTGCCACCTAATCCCTTGACTCCTACCTAAATGTTGGTAGGAAGGCCTTGTACATAATAGCATCTAGGGTGGCACGTAACCTCATTAAATCAACAAAGGTCCTGAGGTGATCAACATGGTCAGATTACCCGTCAGACTTCTCCATCTTTGGCTGTTCGAAGTCTCGTGGCAATAGAACAACCATCACTTATGGGACAAAAAGATCTTCTTCCAATACCAAAGATTGTTGCCTACCACTTTTCTTAGACATAACCTCTGCTATTTTACGACCCATCATGTCTTATAACCCGTTGCTCGAGGCTTAACACTAGTGTCTCACCTAGCGTAGGCGGAGCCATCCATGACGGTTGCCCCATAGTGAATTTGGGCCAGACATCAATAAATGAATGTAGGGTGCAAATGATGGAGCCAAAGAACATAGGCCAGCGACGAAGCCACTGTTGGCGGTGTTTCCATTACTGGAATGTTAGGAGCTTGGGATGGGGTAACCAATGGTGATGGTACCGATGGAAGACTACGAGCCTGGGGTAGAGCACCTGGTGGTGATGGTCCCACCGGTGGAAGACTAGAAGCACAGGGATCACAGAGTTGAGCAGCCAGAGCTGTCACCTAAGCTTGCAGTGCCGCAAGTTGAGCGGTAGGGCAAACTCTTATTGCGAGTGGTTAGTTGCGGCGATTGACTTAGTGTCAACATCTCCGATAGGGCCTGGGGTGGTTACATCTTCGCTCTTCTAGTTCGATCCATGACTTTTTGTGCAGATTTTCCAAAGATGGCGCCAATTGATGATAAAAGTTTTTCTTCTCATCCAATCGCGGTAGTGACAGTGGTAGAGACCTGCAAACAATGACAGGACTTTTATCCTCCGTGCCCACTCCAGTGTGATAATCAGTAGGTAGGTGATGAAATTAATTATGCAGAATAGCTATGTAAAATATGGAAGTTCTCTGTCTTACATGTGATGTGAACCCATGAAGAAATTAAATCCCGGACCCACAAATGTTTGATCCGAACCCCAAGAAAGCTAAAATCTAGCCGCAAGAACTTGACCCAATGAATTCTTGAAACAACGAACCGAGTTATGAGCATACACAAAGAGATGCGAATTCTTTGATAAGTTTAGGTTAGTTTGATTAAGAACTAAGAAGAAAGTGAATCCTTACTTTAATTAATCTCAAAAGCGTAATTGTCTTATGTTTACAATGAAAGATGTTTAAATAGTAAACATATGAAAGAAACCTACTCTAATTCAGAATTAATTTAAAACTAATTAAAATAAGAGTTCTAAACCAAAAGGAAACTAAAACTTGTTAAAATTCGGATTTTCTCCAGAAAATAAGCTTTTGCGATCGCATAGGCATTATCCATGCGATCGCATGGTTTCGCTCCAACACATTACGCTCCAAAATTGACATCCTTGCGATCGCAGCTATATATAACCATGCGATCGCATGGTTATTTCCCTTGAACCTCTGCGCGGATTTCTGCCCTATCTGTATTTTGGTCCTCCAACTTTGTCTCACGCTCCTTTTGGTCCCCCGATCTGCCATTCGACTCTGATATACTTCCAATATAATCCTTAGCTTGAATTAAGTGTACCAAAGTTGGCATCTTTTGATATCGGTTTCAGCCCACGTAGCTTGAACGAGACCTTGCATGTCCTCATTGATCTTCTTAGCTCGTGACCTCGTTAATGTACCTATCGGACTATGTGTTGAGTCACGGCTAGTCGATCCGTGGTCCGCCGGTCCCCGGCTCGCATCTTTGTGGGATTAACTTCTATTTATAGGAGTTATCATGAGGGACACATGTCACTATCTAGAAGTTGTAGTGTGAAGGTCGTGTGAGAATGAGGTTTCGCGACAAGAGTACAACTTCTATCCTGCTTCCCGGCTGGCCTATCTTTTCTTTCTTTTTGCCATGTTCAATTGGAGCACACCTTTCGCTAAGAAGGGATCAATTACAAGTATGAAATGCTTTGCTAGTGACATAAGTAAAGACACCAGGGGATGATCTCCTCCCCATAGTGCAGATGAGTTATAACTTCCATTGGATACGTGTCCAGTTGGGGGGGGCGGGGTTGGACAAAGAAAAGTATTTGACACTTTTGTTAAACACTTATCCAACCCCACTGGACACGTGTCCAGTGAGGGGTTATAACTCCTACCCACTATGAGGAGGATATCATCCCCCCAAGACACCAGCTTCAAAGCCCCTAGATAGTAATACGTAAGAGGAAGGTGACCTACGATTGAAAATTCGTTGATAGTACATTTTCCCATATATCCTCTACTACATAGGACATGTGAAAGCAAACAAATACACACATCACATGGTCCTGTCTTACATTTTATTCGATAGAGAACTTAGCCAACTTTTAGATTGAATAAAGTTACTAAGCTAGTCACCTCACATCTCTTTAATGACGGGTGTCTTTTTACTTTCCTCATTAATCAGAGTTATTGAAGGACTACAACTTCAATCGTCAGTGGTAACTGTTATTTAGTGGATGGTGGATTTGAGTGAGTCAACAACGATTGGATCACCGTTATCTAGATTTAAGAGACGAGTTATGAGATCATCGAAACGAGCCGATGAAACGGACATGCCAAAACACACCACCATTAATAGACAAAATATAGCAACTTTCATTGTTTCTACCATCAATTTTGGTTTGCTCTCTCCATATTTTCTACTTTACTTGTGGGCAGTTTGAAGGTAAAAAATGGGTGGGTAGAGAGAGAGGAAGACTAATTATTTAGTCAATCCCATACTTTTGATTTGACAAATACGACCTAGTCAAGCTGTCTTAATTTTGTTGACTTGGTCTCAAATCCCAACTACCCAAACCTGGAAATGATTAATGGTTTAAATTTCAATTTTTGTTAAAAAGATCTTCGTTACAGATAAATAAAATAATATAATTTTTCAAATTTGATTTTTTTTTTTTTACAATTAAAAAAGTGCTTGTACTCGTCTATAACGATTAGACCAAAATCTAAAAATTTTCGTAAATCGTTAAAACGATTGAACCCTAAATTGTTCTTTCTTTTTCTTTTTGTTTTTGTTTTTTGTGTCAATAAATTCTATCACCAAGTAGGCAAAATATGAAATTCTTAGTTTTCGTCAACTTATACCCGTCGAAAAGTTGCATTTATTAATAAGTCGTAATAGTTGGAATTTTGTTACAATAAGAGAATTAGATCTATGTAAACTTTGTTAGTTTGTTCTGATGATTATACAAAAACGTGATCTAATAATTATTTGAAGCTCATCGTGTGCTAATATTAATAATTAAACTATTATAAAAATAAGCTTATTTGAACTCTAAATTTAAATATAATATATCCCACTTAATCAGGATATGGTTAGAAAAAAATAAGATTATAACTCCTAAATTAGTATAAAAGAATATGATATTTTTATCATGTGTATTTTGATCCATAACTTAATGATAATGTATTTTGTTTATTTAATTAATTCATAACTTAAAAGGTGATGAATTTATATAATTCTATATGTAAATTGGCTAGGTTATTTTAATTTTACATGTATTCATGAATGATGTTCTAAGTATCGGTGCTTAACTTTAGGGACGGAACTAGGATATTTTAAACCGGAGCTGTTATTGAAAAAAAAAATTTCACTCCAAGACCGGATTATTACTAAACTTTTTTTTTTTACACTATAAAAAATAATTTTTTCAGTCCGGTCCACCCCCCCTAAATCCAGCCATGCTTAACTTGTCATGTCAATTTTTGTTCTTACTTGTGATTGATGGTATAAAAATAAAATACAATAATTATTACCATTTTTGAGGTTTGGTTTATTGTTTTGATAGAGATACTTGAAATTTTATATTAAAATTAATTAATATTTTAATTAATTATATCAAGTGAACAGTTTAAGAACATTAACTCATACTTTATTACATCTTAATTGATAATGGAAAATTTTATTACTTTTAATCTATTGAATGAATTTGTTGACACTCAATATATTTGCAATTAAATAAATTAAATTCAACCAATCACCTTCTACAAGAAAAAATCGCAAAGATAAACTTATGCAATATTTGATAGTATATTTTTTTATTTATAATTTGTGGCGAGTTGAGATTTAAGACTTCGAACTTGCTCTCCTTATTATGGATTTGAGCTCTCGTAATATGCCCATTATATGTAGGTCATATTCATTTTTTATTATATGCAATGCTGATACGGAACTCGTTGTAAAAAGTGACTAAAATTATAAGGTTATTAAAAATCTTACAAGAATTATTAGAAGGGGAAAATTATTTATTTATATTCATTTATACATTTAGAGCCCGTTGACAGAGATTATAAACTAGCTTATAAACTAATATTGATTTATTTGAGACGAAATTGTTGAATTTTCAAACAATTTTAATGTCAAATGACAAAATTGTCTTTTTTATTTTGAAACGATATTTTGTTGATTAAAGATAATGTTGTCATTTCATGTTAAAAGTAATTTGAAATGTCAAAAAATTCGACTGAAATAAACTAATTTTAGTTTACAATCTCTAAAATTGAAATTATTTTAAAGACTATGATAATTTTCTTTTTGGATTGGTTGACCTTGGTGTTGTTGATGTTTTCTTCTACATATTAAAAATATTATTTCGATATTTTCATCAATAAGGGACCTTTGTGGCAAGAAAAAAAGAGAAAAATATTAAATAAATTTTAAAAATAAGGAAAAACATAGAAAAAAACATAGAAAATGGCAAAGTATTATTTAAAATTTTAAACCCAACAACACGGCCATTTGGATTTTGATATGAGAACTACTACATTTCAACAAACATGCTTATTCTTTACAGTTTGGCTGAAAAATCTTTGTACCAAAACTTCCTTTTTCAATTATTTTTTTTACCATTTCAACAAAAAGCATCCCATTCCCACTTGACAAACAACTGTTATTATCATATTGCTGCCTTTGTCAACTGATTAATGGGTCTTTGCTTTTTATGGGTAATTAATCGTTTTTGTTTAGTCCGTAGAATTTCTTGATTTCTTGTTCAGATATCGGCTAAATTGCTTGATACTAGTGAAAGATACCGTAAAATTCTTGTTTCTATGCATATTTTTTTGTGGGTTATCTGCCTTTTTAATCTTGATGAGGTTTCCAACAGACCCTTCCGATCGCTGTATGGATGTGTGTTCATAATGTAAATTTTACTGATTTATGATGTAAGCTTGTTAGTTTTGAACCCCCACTCCTCTTTGTGTTTTGGGTTTTAATTTGGGTGATGTTTTGAACCCCGCCCCCTTTGTGTTTTGGGTGATGTTTTTTGAACTTTTTTTATGCGCCATTTACTTCTTTTCATGCTATGTTAGATCACAATAATTTTGTTGATTAACAATACTGCAAAATGGACTACATGTAACTACCGAAATTCCTAGTTCTAATTTATTACTAACTTTCAGTATTTGATTTGATATAACGAAGTCATGATGGTTTTTTGGAAAGAGGAAATAAAAACTTGTTAAATGAAGGAAAAAAGAAGAAGTCTGGAAGCACATCTGATAAATGGAGTGGAGTGAAAGACTCACATTGAGTTAAATGCTTATGCAGTTTGCATTTGCATGGCTATGAATTATTTGGATATTCTTTCGTAGACACTCATGAACTGTTGCAGATGAATTGAAATGGGCTACCAAAATTTTGTTTCCGTTTCTATTCAGATGGAGCGTTCATTTAACTTCATTGTTATGATTGGCTTAAAAATTTGTGCACGTTTCGTTTGTTATGGTTTTGCAGACAAAAAAACTATTTGCAAAAAACAAGAGTTTTTTCTCATTTCATCATTGATAAAATCAGGACAAGTTGCTCTCAAAAGTTCTGCATGCACCATGAAGTTTTTTTGATGTGTTGATGTTTCCTTTCAGTTTAGATTTTGTGACTTAGTATTCGAACTTCCAAGCAAGAGTAGTTTACCGAGTGTTGATAATTGACGTAAACCATAAGATGTGTTCTGAAAATTGAAAGATGAATTGGGTTCCTGCTGAAATGATTATAAATAAACACATTATCCCTCACCATATCCGTGTTTATGTTTAGAAACCTGCAATAGTAAAATTACAAGTTGGCCTGTCATTAGATTATTCTGTCATATGTGTGCTAACAACTTGAATTTATTGTAGGAAATAAATGCTATCTGAGTTCAGAAATTAGACTTCAAGCTACTGTAGTTACAATGGGGGTTGAAAAACACAATCTAGATTTATCTCTATGTATTCTTTGCCAGTTTATTCTTTGTTGTAGATACGTATTTGGAAGCAATATAGAAATTTTTTTACTTTTGTCCATGTTGAAGACTTGAAGCCTTAGCTCTCAAGAAAACCAAGGGGAAAACGGACTGTATAAGCAAATAGCCAAATACTAAGGTTTCTGGATGGAGCTCAAAAGCCAAAGGCAGTCTCTAATTGCAAATTTGATTTTTATCTCTCTCAAGCTTCTATCCTAGTGAAATTAAAATTCTAAAAGCCTACTGAAAAGAGCAAATAAAATTAGTTAGCAATTCCTAGAACAACTAGTAAAACAATTTAGAAACAATTCGTAACTAGGAAACCAGACCTAAAATAATAAAGTTACATAGCATGAATGGTAACACGTCTTCTCTAACCACGTTGTTTTCTATTCTGATTTTTCTTATGTTGTCTTCAGTAATGTTGTTTTCTATTCTGATTTTTCCTTTGTTGTCTTCAGTAACATTTCATAAATATCTTTGGTATCATCCACTTGATTTGTATCATTTACTTGAGTTATTTTTGCATCATTAATAGGTTTCATTATTACCGATTTGCATGTGTTATAATGAAACTGTCTGTTCAATAGCTGAGAATTGTCATTGTTTTCTGCTGCCATGTATTGGTCGGTATATGTAATCCTGCTTCTGAAGTAGATACTGACAAATCTCATGGATGTGAGAGGAATTTTATATTGATAATGTAAGACTTTCTTGTGCAATTACAGTGACAAACCCTGCCTGCAAGATGTTTCCTTCGTCTGGTTCTGAAAAACAACCAAAGTATGGTTCGTAAAACCGATTTGGTTATTATTGGTATCTCTGTTGGCGTGGCTGCTTGCGTTCTTATAGCATCACTCATACTTTTTGGCATTTGCTGGTACAAGAAACGTCCTCATCTTCCCCGCAGTGCCAATGAGCGTTCTCTTGCAACACTTCCTATACGCATAAATGGTTTGGGTACAAGCATTGAGCCAAGTGCATCTCTCTCGAATTCTGTAATCATCAATGGATCAGATCATCTTACCAAAAAACCTCAAAACCCTCGGTGGAGTAATCACAGTAAAGATCGATTTGCTTCCGCTTCTGGACTACCAAGATACTCTTACAAGTATGTAAGACCCAATTTTATATTAGTGTTTGTTCTCTTTAACTCGTCATGCCTCTAGTTGTACACTTTTCAAAGCTGATTCTTCATTTTCCTTTTTTTTCTTTCCTTTGATGAAGTGTCTCTGCAAATCTTGACACTTAGGAGTTTGTACATTTTGCTTGATTAATTATTTCCTTGCACATGCTAGAGAAAAGTAAAACAAAATTGTTTGAAGTTACTTCTTATCGTGTGGTTGGGGGTGGGGGAGGGGTTTGATTTGATTGTTATCTTTTCATTCGTCATCTTCCGCACACTCATCTTTTAGAATGCATCAGAAAGTGGGTGTTTTCGGTCAATGAGTACAAAAGTTTCTATGCACCCTCTTACATGGGTAGATACGAAAATGGAGACCAAGAATTGCCTAGTTTTACTATTACTATCTGCTTGCTAGTTCAATTTCATTGTATTGCAAGTAGTTCTTGGATGAAAGAGAGAGATACTTTGTAAGCCAATCACTGAAACCCGGGGATTGCAAGAGTGTTTGGAGAGAGGAAGAGAGCACTCCCATTGGGGGGTGGCTAAATAAATTTGGGTTATCCAAGATGCAAGCATTGCACTGACCGGGGGTTTGTAGTGACTGAGCTGGTTGAAGACCAAGAAGTGAATTATTTATATCAATTATTCTTCTTACGGCTAGATCTAATCTCCTGATCCTTGCAGAAAGAAAAAAAAAATTCATGCTCTTCTTTTCGGGAAGAGAGGATTAGGAAAATCCTATTCATTGCAACTTTCTCCAGAATTTCGGCAAAAGCATGAAAAAAAACGGCTCGAATAGTACGATCCCTCTGTTACCCCCATAATGAAAGGGGTGATCTCGCAGCTTTTGGTATGTGAAGATACGTTGTTAGGTGTTCCATTTTCTTTTTTCATTGAGGCCGAACTTAAACATGTGCTCAAAAGATAGCTGTTCATACACTGATAAGAAATGTATGGATTTTTCGAAAATAAAGAAGCCGTGGTGGTTCCCCAGACCGCTTGGATCCTAAAAGTGAATCAAAAGTTAGATCTACATTGGGTTTCACCCGAATCGCCCTATCTATCCTTCTGATGAGAAATTTGGTTTCAAACTCTAGTTCAAACAGGAGGAGTTGCCATACTAATATATCTTGGATTATCTGCATCTTAAGGTCATGCGCCGATGAGCACGTTGAACTATCTATGTATCTGAGATCAGGCACAACGACGCAATTATCAGGGCCGCACTTTACCACTGAGTTAATAGCTCGTCGTGCGAGCCTCCCACTTAAGGCCTGCTATGCCAAAAACGAGAGAAACCCCATATTTCTCTTTTCTTTTTTCGTCCACATGTCGCTACACGGTGGGGACATGGGGACGTGAAGAAAGGGATTCATGAGCTTGGTCTTACTTCAACATCGAGAAACGAAAAAAGACTTCCATCCCAAGTTTAATTCAGACATAACTTTTTTCTTTTTGTTTTGGGTTTGAAGCAGTGTCAAACTAAAATACCCAACAAATGCTCTCCTTGAAAAGGAGGAGATCTAGCTGCACCTTCGAGCATGGCTCTCTTGTCACGACTCCACTCCAATCACTAGCCCTGCCTTTAGCATCCCCCTTCTTATGGTTAAGGTAACGACTTTGAGCATGGCCAGCTCCCATAGTGTGACAGGAGGTGTGTACAAGGCCTGTGAACAAATTCACCGTTGTATGGATGACCAGCTATTACTAGCGATTTCAGCTATATACAGGTGAGTTGCAGCCTGCAATCCAAACTGAAGACATGTTTTTGGGGTTAGTTTACCTTTACGGGATAGCAACCCTTTGTTCCGACCATTATAGTATGTGTGTCGTTTAAGGATATAAGGGGCATGATAACTTGACGTCATCCTCACCTTCTTTCGATTTATTACCGATAGTATGTTTAGAGTTCTAAACTCAACGATGGCAACAAAACACGAGGGTTGCATTCGTTGCGGGACTTAAACCAACACTTTACAAGTACGAGTTGACGATAGCCATGTACCACTTATGTCCGCGTCCCTGAAGACACCCATCTCTCTTAAGAGGATTTGCGGCATATCAAGCCCTGGTAAGGTTCTCTGCTTTGCATTGAATTAAACCACATGCTCCACCGCTTGTGCGGTCCATGTTAATTCCTTTGAGTTTCATTCTTGCGAACGTATTCCTAGGCGAGATACTTAACGCGTTAGCTACAGCACTGCACGGGTCGATACGCATAGCGTCTAGTATACATCGTTTACGACTAGGACTAATGGGGTATTTAATCCCATCCACTTTTCTAGCTTTCGTCTCCCAATGTCGGTCCAAAGACAGATGCTTTCACTGTTGGTGTTTTTTCTATTCTCTACGCATTTCACCGCTCCATCGAAAATTCCTCTGGCCCTATCGTACTTCAACTTGGTAGTTTCTACCACCTGTCCAGAGTTGAGTCCTGGGATTTAATAGAGGACTTAAAAAGCCACTTACGGACGCTTTACGCCCAATCATTTCACATAACGCTTGCATCCTCTGTCTTATCGTAGCTATTGGCACAGAATTAGCCGATACTTATTCCCAGATACTGTCATTACTTTTTCTTCGAGAAAAAAAGTTCACGACCCGTGGGCCTTCTATCTCCACGTGGCATTGCTCCGTTAGGCTTTCGTCCATTGTTGAAAATTTTCCACTACTGCCTCTCGTAGGAGTTTGGGCCGTCCTCAATCCCAGTGTGACTGGTCATCCTCTCAAAACAACTATTGTTTATTGCTTTGGTAAGCTATTGTCTCATCAACTAGATAATCAGATGCGTGCCCCTCCTCGGGCGGATTCCTCTTTTTGCTCCCAAGCCTACATGGTATTAGCAGCTGTTTTCAGTTGTTGTTCCCCTCCCAAGAGCAAGTTTTACGCGTAACTCACCCGTTCGTCATTGGAAACACCACTTTCCATTCGACTTACATATGTTAGGTGGGCCGCCCGCGTTCAGCTTGAGCGAGGATCGAACTCTCCATGAGATTCATAGTTGCATCACGTATAGCTTCTTTGTTCGTTGACAAAGCAGATTCGAAATTTTCTTTCATTTCAAGGCATAACTTGTATCCATGTGCTTCATATTTGCCCGGAATTCGCTCCTAGAAATGTAGCCATCCTTGCCCCTTCACGTTAATCCCAAGAGCGTCTTATCCATTCTCATTAAATTACGGCAGGGAGCAAATCTAAATAGAAAAATTCACATTGGGTTTTGGAATAATCGGGCTCGAACTGACGACTTCTACCACGTCGAGGTGACACTCTACCGCTAAGGAGGACTTCTCAATTCTTGCGATTCCCAACCCTTTTATTATATTAAAAAGACTGTTATATCCTTTCTCTATCCCTATCGAGAAATAGAACTGACTACTGAGTCAAAGGGTCGAAAAACTTAACGCTACTATTCTTGAACAACTTGGAGTCGAGCCTTCTTTTCGTACTATTATGGATATGAAAATAATGGTCAAAATCGAATTCAATTGTCAACTGCCTCTATCGAAAATAGGATTGACTAGCGATTCTGAAGAAACTGGAGTTATATCTCTTTTCCTTTTCCATTCAAGAGTTCTTATGTGTTTCTACGGTCTTTGAGACCCCAAAAAATAGACAAATTCCTCTTCTTAAGAATACATACAAAATTTGTCACTACAAGAAGGATAATGGTAACCCCACCATTAACTACTTAATTTATAAATTTTATAGTAATAGAAATACATGTCCTATCGAGACAGAATTTGTTACTACATTGCATTGCCAGACTCTATGTTGTAAATTTGAAAGAGGTTGACCTCTTTGCTTCTCTCATGTACACGCCGTGCCTCTTTTCTCCTCGGTCCACATAAACAAAGTCAATAGTTCATCACGGAAGAAAAAACATTAAGTCGGGATCATTAACTAATACTAATATAATAAAATAGAAAATACTAATATAATAGAAAATAATTGTTATGTATACTTTTCCCGGTTTCATTGCTATCGCAGGCTTTACGCAATCGATCGGATTAGATAGATATCCTTTTAACACAACATAGGTCATCGAAAGGATCTCAAAGAGACACCAAAGAAAGAAAGCTAGGATCTTTAGAAAACGGATTCTTATTCGAAGAGTGCATAACTGCATGGATAAGCTCACACTAACTTGTCAATTTGGGATCCAATTTGATATTTTTCTTGGGAGGTATTGAGAAGGAATTGGATTGGAATGGAATAACTTCGATTTATGTAGAATAAAAGGTTCTGTATTGATTCAAACACTGAACCTAAGGGATAGGGATAGAGGAAAAGAAAAAAATTGAAGATTTCACATAGTACTTTTGATCGAAAAATCAATCTGATTGATTTCATACCCTTCGTTCATTGAGAAAATGGGTCAAATTCTATGGGACTTAAGGAATGATATTAATAAAAAAGAGGAAAAAATATTAATATTAAATAAAAATGAAGTAGAAGAACCTAGATTCCAAATGAACAAATTCAAATTTGAAAATGATCTTTTTGATTCTCAAAGAATGAGAGGCGAAGGATTGATCGAGAAAGATTTCTTGTTCTTATTATAGGATCGTGATTGGATCCGCATATGTTTGATAAAGAGAATAATCTTCTCTTTTGAAAATAATCAAAAATGGAAAGTGTTCAATTGGAACATGAAAACGTAATTAAATGGTCCTAGTTATTCTTCTGGACAGAGTGGAAGAAGGTAGGGGGTTCTCGAACGTGGAAAAGGATCCATCCCCAAAAAAACCAAATTTTACCTTACGTATAATAGATTAACCTCTGGATTCTACTTGATTTTTATTTAATATTAATATTTTTCCTCTCTTTTTTTTTTTTTTTATATATCATTCCTTAAGTCCCATAGGTTTGATCATGTAGAATTTTGAAATCACTGGTATTATACCTGGTATTGGCCATAATTCACAAGAACATTCTTCAGTCTTAGTAAGAGGGGGAAGAGGGGGAAGGGTTAAGAATTTACCCGGTGTAAGATATCACATTGTTCGAGGAACACTAGATATTATCGGAGTAAAGGATTGTCAACAAGGGCATTCTAGTACGTTGTAGATTCTTATCCAAGACTTGGTATAATTTGATGATACCATGTGAATAGCTACAAACATGTGAATGTGAAGTGTATGGCTAATCTTAATGAAAGTTTTGTAAGGGACTCGAGCAGGCTACCATGAGACAAAAGATCTTCTTTCTAAAGAGATTCGATAAATAGACACATCCCATTTCTAAATAAATTTGGGTGTCTTTTTTTTTTTCCCAAAAATTGTTTTGCTCTATTTTTGAAGCATTGCATGAAATGCTTCATTTATTTCCTTGAGGATTTTCAGAGACATTCAGAAGGCGACACAGAATTTCACAACTATTCTAGGACAAGGCTCTTTTGGTCCCGTGTATAAAGCTGTAATGCCTACTGGTGAACTGGTTGCTGTAAAAGTTCTTGCTTCCAATTCTAAACAAGGGGAAAAAGAGTTTCACACAGAGGTAATAGCTAAGTTGATTATTATTCACTTAAAGAACAATCTTGATGCTAAAATACATATACCCCCCTATTACTCATGATGTAATTAATTCCAATCTGTTGATTAGCCATCAGAAGCAAATAAGAATACCATTTGAAAGTCAGATAGGTTTCTTTCTTTCCTGACTAACAGGAAAGAGAGAGATGAAGAAATTATCAGTGCTGTGTAAAAAATGGAAATGTTGCCTGAGAATTCCTCCAAGTTTCTGAAAAGAGAATATTAAAGTGCCATGCAGAATTCTATGTGGAACCTGCTCTTATATTTATTTCAGGTGTAAAGATCAGATGGTCTGAAATCACCAATGTTACTTGTTATGTTTGTTCCCTGAAAGAAAGCACAGTTTCTTACCAATCCTATATTTTGCCTTGAATGTTTGCAGGTTTCTCTGCTTGCTAGGCTGCATCATCGAAATTTGGTGAATTTAATTGGATATTGTGTCGATAAAGGAGAGCGAATGTTAGTTTACGAGTTCATGAGCAATGGAAGCTTAGAGAACCTTCTATATAGTAAGTTCATTGTTTTAAACTTGATAATACTGACTTTTCTATTGGCGTGAATAACGAGTTTACAATATCCATGCCTTTTGTTTTTCTATGACGACTCTTGCATTGACATTGAAATAAGCATGAACTTAAGAGGTTTATCGATGAGCTATGCCATATTCCTTGGACTAATAAATTATAAGGTAAATATGTATTTGCTAATCTGTGCAATTTTCTTTCTCCCTTTGTGAAAAAGAAGGAACTAAAGGGAGGAAAAGATGACGTTGAATGAATCTTAAAAAAATCTGTTTCCTACTTTCGTTAAATGTGTCCGCACTTAAATTACTAAGCCTTCCTATTTCAGTACCTTTTAGAAGGTCAGTGCCTAATTCCAAGTTATAAAGCTATTTAGAGGATATAGAAACAGTTGCCTGAAATAAATTTAACCAGCACATATGATGAAATTTTTTGTTTTATAGATTTTTTGTTGTATAATGGTATCTTAACAAGTATATTGAAAATATATATATGGTCGTGAGTTTGTATAGCTTTTCTTTTGAAAAAAAATGATCTAAAATATCTCCCGAGATTTGGTTCATTGGAACTTTTTGTGGATTATTTTTATTGAAATTTAATCAAGGACTATATGATTATGCTCGAGTACCCAGTTTAAGATATCTAAGGATCCATTATGCACTTGCATCTAGTTGTTTCTTTCAGTTGGTGACTCACTTAAGATAGCCTCCAAAAAGAAGAAAAAGAAAAAAACTTAATTCAGAATAAACTTGCAAACACCTAAAGCGCTCATAGCTACTAAAAATAGCATAGCTTATATGGGTAAGGTGTACAAGATGAGCCGCAAGTATTGCCGCCGAAACAATTGTATATACGCAAGAAAGACTTTTGCTTGTAGCATTTTGTATCAATAGCTTGGAACAATTTACTCCCTCATAATCCTACAACCCCTGCGCCATTAAAGAAAGAAAAGAAAGATATTAAATTTTTCGTTTTCGTTTTCGTTATTGTAAGGGGTGGGGAAGGAGAGGGTCTTAGGGAGTGAAGAAACAAGTTTGGTATTTCTAGTTTCTCCTTTATGCAAGAAGATGGCCTTATAGCCAGTTGACCATTGCCCGAGTGCTTAACTCGCCAATTTTTACTAGGTTCTTATCGGTAATCCTTACAATTTTCTGTATTGGATATCTCGGAGCAATGGTTATTATTAGTTTGTTAATCATGTTTTCGATCAATGTTGGTTTCAACACGGGTATTACAAATTATTAACTGGTATATTGTTCATTGTCAAACTCCATGAATCTACTGTGAGACTTTTATATCTATTCAACTGCTATTTCCACACGTTTCCTTCTGTATTTCTAGTACTTAACTTATTCTTTCACCACACATTCAGATGAAGAGGAAGAAGTGTTGAGTTGGGAAGATCGATTACAAATAGCACTAGACATTTCACATGGGATTGAATATCTTCATGATGGGGTAGGCTAGATAATATAATAACTAATACTAACTTCTTTTTTCTGACAAGTCTTTATCATTTTGACTTGCCTATTTCATTGGAACAGGCAGTACCACCTGTGATACATCGAGATTTGAAGTCTTCTAACATATTGCTGGATCGTTCTATGAGAGCTAAGGTAATTAATATAAGCCTATATTGACATGCGGTGAATGTTGCAAGTTGATGTTTAAAGCATGTTGGGCTAAGCTTAAAAGTTATTATTAAATTTACTTATAAGTAGCTACTTTTTTTTTTTTTTACAAATAATTTTTATTATTGATCAAAGGTGGAAATATGTTAGTTATTTTCACAGTAGGGTAGGATTTATTTTCAGAAAAGTATTATTTTTTACTTCAAAGTAAGAAAAGATTAAGCTATCCAAACATGTTGGGAGCCAGAAAGTTACTTTTCCTTTTGATAAGCTTAGCCAAACATGTTAGTATTTCAATTTGAAGTTGGCTTGAAAAACGTGTGATTTTTTTTTTTTTTTTTAACTAGTTGATTAATTTATTCATTGTTCCTTCGCTAGGCCAACAATTTATGGTATCTGTTTCCTTATATATGCTTGGTCTCTGACTAGGTTGCTGATTTTGGGCTGTCGAAGGAAGAGGTTTTTGACGGCCATAATTCAGGCCTTAAGGGTACATATGGGTATATTGATCCCGTGTACATATCCACAAACCAGTTTACGACAAAAAGTGATGTCTATAGCTTTGGTGTTATCCTCTTTGAACTCATCACTGCCATTCACCCACACCAAAACTTGATGGAATATGTTAATCTCGTAAGGCTTGTTGATAAGAACTTCAAAAGTTATCCTTCCCTAATTTTCTCAGGGGATCTTTTTCCTTTATTCTTATGAGAAAATTGCAGAGTTTTTCCACTACCAACTAATTGCCCGAGTTACAAGTTGGTCCCCGTTCTTTAAAAAGGAGCAAATTCGTACTCAACCTTTACTGTTGTTGCACAAGTAGTCACAATGGACAGTTTCCGTCCAGAAATTCGTTAAAAAGTCAATTTTTTACTTAAAAGCACAGTTTACAAGAGTTAAAGGTTGAGGACAAACTTAATCCTTTCTTAAGGTTAGGATCAACTTGTTACTTGAGTAATAGGTTGCGGATCAATGATGCAATGTTCCCTATTCTTATAAGAGTGAGCTTTCTTTGTTCTCATCTGTTCATTTAACCTCCTCTCAGGCCGGTATGAGTTCAGATGGTGTGGACGAAATACTTGACACGCGTATTGTTGGCACATGCAACCCCGTAGAAGTGAGGAGTCTGGCCAAAATCGCTCACAAATGCTTACAGAAGACACCCAGAAAGCGCCCTTCAATAGGAGAGGTTTCACAGGCTATTCTAAAGATAAAGCAGAGACGCCACGTCAGAGAAGATACTTTGTCTCTCGTTGGAGAAGATTTTTCTAGAGCAATGAGTCGGATAGAAACTCAGCAACTGGAATTGAAGAATATGGCTAGCATCGATGAAAGGCTAAATCAGTAACCCTTTTTTCTCGGTACTTTCCATGCATTTTTCATTTTGTTTTCCATGGCTTCTGCAAATATATGGTCACCAATACCCGCTGCAATGGCTGAATTATGATTTAAAAAAAAAAAGTTTGTGAATATGTATAACGGCTCTATTTTTGAATCTTCAATGCAGATGGAAAAATAGGAATTTGATTTCCCTATTCTTGCTCTGATAAAAATTTCACAACCACAGTGATTAATTATGCTGAAAACTTGGAAAGAAAAATTGATTTAGGGGGGGCATAAGATTACCATCTAGATTATGAATTAGAAAACAAAACCTAAAGCAAAGTTCTTACGTCTCTTGAACTTAAAAGATCAGGATGACAACTAAATTTGAAACCAAAGGATGAATAAGAAATTAGTTCATATTGGCATAAAGAAAAAAGGGAGAATCCATGGGCTACAAATAAAGCAAAAAATATTGTTGGCTACTCATTTTGCTCATTGATTTTGCTCGATGTTTAATATTGAAACTAAGCTCTCTTTGTAAATTTCATTTCACAATTTGGTTGTCAGTGTAAATCTCATTCTTCTTAATGTCTTGGGCAAAGTTTTATTTTTTTTATAGATTATAAGTAGTGGGTTTCTTACAAAATGTGTAGATAGAAATGATATTTGATTATAAGCACTTTGAAACGTGCACTAATTGGCTATTTCCGCTTTTTCAAGAAGGTGAAGATGATTCTTCCAAGATGATAATACACATACGACCAAAAGATGTCCCACTATGAATTGTTTGGTCGAAGACTCCTTGACACCATATTCCTTCATCATCTAAATGAAGGTCAACAAGTTTTGGCTCGACCATCCACTCTTGATAACAAACCATGCTAAGTAGGGGTGGGCATGGGTTGGGTTGGGTCGGTTTTTGGCCCAACCCGAACCCAACCCAAACAAATCGGTTTGATGAAAATTCAACCCAATCCAAACCGCCCACGGTTTTAAACCCGACCCAAACCGACCCGATCAAGCTTCGGGCGGGTTGGGTCGGTTTGCGGTTCCCATTTTGATTTTTTTTTTCTTTCTTGTTTTTTTTTTTTGGGAAACTAGCAATTTTCAGCTTAAAGAGAATGGAGTTCACAGTGGCCATGTTCAGACTAGAATTCGAATTCGGATTGAAAATTTGAAGAAAGAAATAAAAACTCTATCTCACATCAAATGTAAAAAAGGGAAAAATAAAACAGGAAATATTGAAAAATTTACCTTAATGAGAGAAATAAAACTCTATCTCACGGTGGCCATGGGTATTTTGACCCGGCGGTGGAGAGGCGGCGGTGGACGTGGACCGGAGAGAGATTGGACTTTTGTTCTGCTGCGTGCGTGAATGGGATGGGTCTGCGAGCGAGCGTGACTCCATGAGTAGAAGAAGGGGCTGCTATGGTGTCTTCGCCGGCGGTAGAAATGGCATTTTCCGGCATTTGTGTGTGTATGTGTGCATGAGTGAGAATTTTCTGGCATGTGTGTGTGTGTGCGCGCGTGACTGAGAAGTGAGAAGAGTGAGAAGAGGCGTGGGTTAGGTTTTTTTGTGTGTGTGTGATTTCAGACTTTCAGTTGTTATATGGGCCCCCCTCCCTTTTTTTTTTTTTTTTTTTTAATAGTAAGCGGTTTGGGTCGGGTCGGGTCGGGTTCCACGACCCAACCCGAAACCCGACCCAACCCGATTAAACTATGAAAATACCAACCCGCACCCAACCTAAACAATCTAAAAACCGACCCAAACCGGTCTGGGTCGGTTCGGTTTGGTCGGTCCGACCGGTTTGGGTCGGGTTTTGCCCACCCTAATGCTAAGAGATTCATTTAGGGCAACTTTTTGGATAGTCTATAATTATAAAAACTCCGCTTATTTTGACAAAAAGAATACAATGTTCAAGATTTTTTTTCAACTTGCGAGAGCACGTTATAAACTCTATCGAAGAGAATAGTTCAAAACAAGGTAACTGCCCAACGAATGATGCAACATCAATTTCTATCCACAAATTTGTACTTAGATTATTGTATATCTCAACATCGAGATAATAGTTGCCACTATACTTGCCATCAACCAAATACACCATTCGAACTACATTGTAATCTTTAGTGCATTGATCAAAGCCAAAACAATAATTTGATAAATCTATAATGCAAATCAAACCATTGTAGCGACCCAAATGTTGGAAAAAATTGCTAATTAATATATGGAGTTGTCTAATTTGATGATGTCTGATTGAGAGAATCCTCATTGCGTAAGCTAAGATATTTTCTCATATGTTACATATTTAATGATGAGAAAAATTTATTTTTGGCACGATTGAGAAGCACATAGATGAATTTACTATTTTTTATCGAAACCCGCCATGTTTTAGTAATACACATGAATCCTATCACAGATCTCACTAGTAATTTGATGAAATTTCGATAAGCAATTCTTCTCGATATTTTTTTCAATATGCCATTCTTTTCCCTCCACGCACAATTGTATTGCTTTTATCTTTTTCATGACTGAACTTTTGTTTCTTTTCCTTGCATTGATAGACTATTTCGCACCCTGTCACATAATCAGAGTCGGGTCATCCTCTAGACAAGTCTAAATGTCCAAATTTTGGGAAATTTCATTCCAACTAGTTTTACCGACGGAATCTCCATACTAGAGTTTTCCATCGGTTATAATTAAAAAAAAAAAAAAAAAAAAAAACTTATTTTGATAAGTTTAATTTACCAATTTTTTTTTTTTTTTACCCCAATAAGGAATAAAAATAAAATAAAATTGATACTATCGATGAAAAGGCTCGTACATTAAAAGTAGTAATTTAACATTTACAATAGAGCTATTTGTCATTGATAAATTTTTTTAAAAATGAAAATTATCTGAATAAATTTAGTTTGTGGATTTAATTTTCTTCTTTAAATTAAATATTACATTTAGAAAATTATGTCTGCAGTTAAATAACAATTTTAAAAAATGTAAAAATTTTAACAAATCTAATTTACCAACAAGAATTTGTCAATTAATAAATTAATTAAAATATAAACTTAAATATTAATGAAGAAACATTTTGTTCGAAATAAAATAAGATTGAAATATCATAAATAAAAAATAAAAATTGAAAAAAAATATTAAATTACCGACCAATATTACAAAATAAAAAAAAAAAGTGTTAGAAAAACTAAATTATTCTTCCTCGGCGATCATCAACAGAAACACTAGTAATGATTGTCGAAGCATAGTCGTTGGTAATCGCTGACTAATGTGCGTAAGTGATTATTGACGGTATAGTTGTCGATAATTTATTCTAATTCATTTTCATCGGGTACTCTTTGTCAGTGATCAATTTTTCTATTTAGTTTTTTTTTATGATTATTTTTAAAAGATCCCTTTACATTTTTTTAAGCTCCCTTTAACACCACTATGAAGGATTACATTTAAGCTAATTATATTCACAATACAATTTTTATTATCTACACTATATTTTAATTGCAATGAAGGTCCCCTAGTCCTTGACATTTTAGCATTTATGTCATAAACTTTTTTTTGTCGCATTTTTATCATTAACTTTCAATTAATTTTCACATCTTGTATGTGGTGCCGATTTTTGTTCAAATATTCTTCTAATGTCCATTGAAATGATATGTAAATATTTTGTCAAACTTTTGTATTTGTTATTTATTTTGCGTATTTAAAAATTTGAGAGTCAAAATACCTTTTACGTCATCCTAATTAACTTTTTGGATAGAGCCATCATCAAAGACAAATACAAGATATGTAAATTAATAGATTGATGATAAGAATGTGATAAAAAATAGTTGAGGACATAAATACAAAAAAAAAAAAAAAAAGAGAGAAATAGAGAGGAAAGTTTTCATTATAATTAAAATGTGGTGTGATTAACAAAAAATGTAGTGTAAATATAATTACCCTTACCTTTAATGCAATTTTAGAAATATGGATTTTGTACATAAGCACGCTCTGGGACTAGGGCACATGTAATATGTGCTGGTACACTTTGAAAGCAGTTGCTAAACTGAAGTAATTATGCACATGTTAATTTGGTAGTGTTGAAATTATTTTTTAAGTGTTTATAATTATAAGTTGGTGGTAAATGTGTGGATAAAAAGTAGATTGTAAATTGTGAGTCATATGAAATGTATGAATAAAAATTATATTTGACCAATTGAAATTATAATTTTAACATATCCAAACATATGCTATATTTGCGTGCATGGGAGGATGAGCCACCATGTGGATTAGTGATCTCCAATTACTATTTTGTAAACATGGTATTCTTCTTCTTAGATATTGTTGGCTAGTAAAGAGTTATTGTCAATACACACACATAAAAGATACAATTATTCATAGACATCGATGACAATGTTGTCGCTATCTACCCTTATTATTATTATTATTATTTTAATTAGCATATTTGTTTTTCGTTTTATTATGTGTGTGTGTGTGTTTTTTTTTTTTTTTTAATTTTGTGCAAGAACTATGAAAGATATGAGGATTATTAGTGTGAATATGATATGCTTTAATCCGGTTTTTGAAGGATCAAGACTCAAATACACACCAAATAACATAACTTGAAATGGATTTACAATTAGAAAGGAAAAAAAAAACATTTATTTAAATATGGGTGCTTTCATTTTTCAATTAAATAGAGGTGTGCAAAATTATAAATTTCATGATTTGATTTATTACTGTTATGCAGTTTTGTATTGTAATGTTGCAAACATAGACTGTATCAAAATTTTGTCTATTATAGTACTGTTCGTCTCAAACTAACGACCATCATATGGAAGAACATGAACTCCTATACTCTCTCCTAGGATATAGGACATGTCCCTTCCGTACATAACATAATTATAGAGACACGGTATAATCTAAACATGGGAGTTTTGTCCATGCTTGCATTGTATTTTGGTTTTGTCCACATACATGACTTTGTTTGTTTGATGTCTGTTGAAGTTGTAAATTGTATTGCTGAATTTATATTTTAGTCATTCACATTTTCATTTCCATTTGTAATTTTTGACACTGTTGATGACAATGAATGGTGGATCTTAATGAATATAGATTTAACTCTGGTTTTATCAGCTTTGGCAGAGGGTGTATTTTCATGCAAGTTTTGAATTTGATTTTTATTTTGGTATATTAATTTTCAATTTTGTGATCAACTTGTTGGATCATTAAAATTGATTGTAAATTTGACATGGGAAGAAAAGAGAATGGTTGTAAATTTGTAATACGTCAATAATTGGGGTTTAGTGAGTTTGGGATAGTTTTTTCCTTCAAAAGTCTATCACGTGGAACTCGCGTGTTCATTTAACGTCGAATTTGACGTTTTTCGTTCAAAAAAGACCTCTGGTGCTTACGTTTGAAATGTTAGAAATTTTGAGTACTAAAAATCAAAAGTTCGAGATTCCAGTGCTATTTACCCGAGTTTATAGGACCAAGGCGAAAATCTAAATTTATATACAAGTAGACGTGATGCATGGAGGGGCATTATTGGTAATTGCTTATTGTACGTCGTGACATGTCATTTGAATAGACATTTGTTAACTAGTTAAATCTTCTATAAAGCAATTTAGAGCATCTCCAATGCATTTCGTCTATTACAGTATATGTGGCAAGTAAAATAGACGGACTTCTAGTCTATGTGGCACTATGTCTATAGAATAGACGGTCAAATTAAAATTCATCTCCAATGAGTTCCGTCTAAAACTAATACTACCGCTTATGTGACATTATTTTTTTATAAAATAATAATAAAAAAACCCACATAATAGTGGGGATTTAAATTTGCTGACTCACTTCGTCTAAAAGTCCGTCTAAATTTAAACGAAGTCTATTTTTTGGTGTGCCACATCAGTTAGACGAAATCCTCATCAACATGCATTGGAGAGGGTTTTTTATAACTCCGTCTATATATGCTTATGTGGCACGTCTAAAAAATTATAGACGGAGTACATTGGAGATGCTCTTAGAAGTATCCACCATTTAATGTATACATTTCCTATTTAGTTTCAATATCCTTAAAATGTGTAATAAAAAAAATTACCATACTATGAACATTTTTACCCTAGGTTCATAATCATAACGATGCATTTAACTTAAAACGCCGTATCAAATTAGAATTTGTAATTCTCGAAACATGCTTTGAGTTTACATTCATATACGATAGCAATTCCTTGTAAATTATAAACTTGAGGCAGCTCTCTCAATTTCGACTACTATTTGACCTCGTTTGAAATTAATTTTAGAGTTCAACTTCTAATTTTCAAACAATGTACAACTATTTTACGTATGTAGTAAACTTAAAAAAAACTTATTTACAGAAGATTGTGAGAAGTAGCAAAAATGTAACTCCTCAAAGTTTTCTTTTGACTTTTTCAACCTTTAATTCATGTCCTATTTTAAGTTTGTAGAAATTTTACAACAATAATTTTTCATACACTATTCATGTAAATATATTTTTCTATTTTATTTTATTTTTACCATTAACGTATCATATAGTTATCAATTTTTATTTTATTTTAAAATTATTATAGTGAATTTATTGTCTTAAATAGATATTTAATAACATTACATATTGTTATAAAGTTTACAATGGCACAACAATAAATCACTTTTTTAACCAAATGCTCACATTCTAATTTTGACACTTGCAACAATTTTGAAACAAAAATTTATCAAACACTTGTCATTCTTCACAGTTGATAATTCTTTCATCACAGCTAAAATCGATTCTCTTAAAATTTATAACAATACCAACTCGATGAGTCTTTTATAAATACTTCTAAACTTATCAAATATTATTGTTATTTACACTCTTATCTTTTATCTATTTTTATTTATATGTTCCGTAAAACTTGCAACTTATAATAACATACAATATGAAAGTTTTCACTCCTACTCACACAAAATGAACATACATCTGTCTTCATCAAATGTTAACAATCCTCACAAATCTCTTCTCTTCAACTTTGTCTTCTCTTCTCTTTTACAAAATCTTAATATTTATAAAAGAAGGATAGTCATCAGTAAAAGTCAATACATTTTCCCCCAAAAACGACTCCCATATATTACAGAATAATAATATATAAAAATAAATAATTAATAGTTAATTGCCCAATTTCAGGTAATTAATAATTAGAATTAATGTGCAGCCCGGATGAGATTCCAAATTATTCATTTGTTAAGTAATTATCCAACTTCAGTTAATTAATTATTAGTATTCCAATACAGTGTAAATAGTACCACCGATTCAACTTCCTAATGTTTTGAATTTTCTATGATACTCGGTAAAAATGAATAAAATTATGAATTGACATTTTCAATTAAAAAAGACACATCTTCCAGAACAATATAAATTCACTTCAAACCCATCTCATCCAACTGGTATAAATGAAGACGTTGGAACACATAACCTTAATTGTTCTATGTTTTTTCTTGCACTAACAAAAAAATACACTCCACAAGCTTTTTGCAAATCAATTATTTACACGAATATGGCCGAACAGTGTAACTTCATCTGTGAAATAGACTATACGAAGACTCAATTGAGGTTAAAGGTTTGGGTTGTAAGTGTTTGGGAGGTTCCTTGCTTTGACAATAAGGCAGAAACGAGCAGGCTAGAGATGGTCTTTGCAGATGCACATGTTTTTCACCTGCTTATTCTCGTGACTTGGATGCAAAGAAACAAATATATAATTCCAGTAAACAATAGATTTTCAAGTGTCAGTTCAATAATTTTTACCTTAAAAATGACAGGGTGGTAGAATTCAAGGAACGGTCAAACATTCTTTGATACCGATGTTCAAAACATTGATATGTGAGGGTAAGCTGTACGTTGTGTGCAAATTTGTTGTCGGATACAACAAAATGAATATCAGGACTACAAGACACAAGTAACAAGTACAAATTGAATTTTATGCCAAAGACGACTGTTATGGACTTTACTGACGAAATTTTTCCTTCAAGCAATGACGTGTTCAAGCCATTTGGTAAAATTTTGGGTGCAGCACAAGTTAATGAAAACAAATTATTTGGTATGGATAATTGATTTAATACTCTGATTTTTTTAATTTAATCATAATTAACATTTTCCCCAATTTAATGCAGACATTATTGGGGGAGATTGTCGGCAAAGATAACGCTAAGGTTCAAGAATCATGCAAAAGAACAAATAAACTAATTGACGTTGTTAATGAGGATCTTGAGTACGTATACACCATTAAATTTCACTATTAGATAACAAATATGATTAATTTTATCTAAATAAGCTTACGTATATAATTGGTTATCCATTTTTAGAAAAAATAAACTTTCATGCACTATATGGGAGAGATTATGTTGATAAGGTTAATAGCTTTCTAGAAAGTGAAAAATCAGAACCAGTCATAGTCATACTTCAAATGTGTCGGGCCAAACGATACCGAGATTATATTAATATTATTATTCTTCAAATTTATAATTAGTTTTTGGAATCTTTATTTTATAATAGTATTTAATCTGTACATTTGTGATAATTGATTGCATGGGAGATTAGAATTTGCAACACCTATTACATTACCAAGCTCCTGGTGAATACTCCTATCGATGAAATCAATGATTTTCGTAATAGGTATGAGTGAATTTTTTGGATTTTAATTTATTGTAGAGATTAGTTTATTAACTGGCTACTTTTGTAAGTTTAGTATGATTACTAATAATAATAATATTCATGTAAAATGTTGTTGAATGGTGGGGATTGTCGCTCCCAAAGAATAAGTCAAATATTATCTTCTTCAATTTACTCCATAGCTGACGATTTGGCAAGTGGAAGAACTGATGTGAGAACAATCAAAAAATTGGTAGAATCTTCAGAGATAAATTAGTTAATAAATTAGAGAATATTTACAATTTTTTTTTTTATTGTAATCCATGTGAATTGTGGCAACTACTTTACTATTTTTGTTCGCTTCGAATTAGTATAATTTCATTTGTTTTATTAACTATTAGATTTTATCCCAGGTTGGTAGTTGTTGGGTTGTTGATACTACAATCGCTATAGAAAATGATCGAGATTGGTAGTATTTATCATGTAAACTTTGTTTAAAGAAGGTATTTCAGTTGGCAAACTATTTTATTGTGAAAAATATGATAAGTTTGATTTCAATGGAACTCGTAGGTAAAATATTCATACATTTTCGGTTGGCATGATTTTAATGATCATATGTATCACTAATTAGGTTCAAGCTTCGTGTGAGGGTTCTCGATGGGACTGGAAGTGCTTCCTTCTTATTATGGGATCGTAAGCGCTTGCAATTGCTCGGTAAGGCTGCTAGCGAGTTGAGGGATGATCTTGATAAGGCAAGCATTTTACCTCTAATCAAATGTGAATTAATTACAATGAAATCTTGATCCTAACTAATAAAATTTATCAAAATTGTGATGTTGGATGCTACCCAACTGAAATAGAAACTTTGGTTGAAAGAAATATACTATTCAAAGCTCAGATTAAAGTTCAAAACATTAATGAACATAATGATGTGTATACGGTGAAGACATTGACTGACAAAAATGATCTGATATCAAAATATGGGTCAAGATGTAGTAATAAAAATCAGGTTAGTATTAGTTACACTATTTAAAATTTTATATGAATAATTATGTTCAACTACACAGTACACTTGATATTAAATTTTTTTTTCCAGGAATTTGATGTGTAGTCGAGGGGTTGATGTATATATATATTTATTTAATATAATTAACTGGATATATATTTATTTTTTTGTCTAAGACAACTATTTTTATGTTGTGTTGTAGGATTCTGTGTTCTGATGGTGAAGTTAGTACCCCAAACAAGACACCTACGAAAAGATCATATGTATACAAGGGAGAAGTTTGTGAATCCAAGAATGAAACACTAGATGGGGATCCAACTACACAGATGTCAAGCAACAAGATCAGAAAAATTGTGAAACAATATAAGGAATAATTTCTAGTCTTAGAAGATTATTATGTTTCTTGAACATTAATTTGTGGATTGATTAGATGATATGATTGTAGTAGTTTAAAAAGTATATTGATTTGTTTTGATTAGCTTATTAATTAAGGTCAAATTTTTGGATTAATGAGAATTTTTTTATTTTTGGCTTTTCGTCCACCATATATAAACATGAAACAAACAAGTTATTAATTAGTAATAATACAATTAACTAATGTAAGCAACAAAACAAAAAAAAAACTTATTTAAATATTTGTAGACAATTATTAGTAATAACCAGTGTTCTAAAAAGCGCGCCTAGGCGCGAAGCGTGACCTCCACGCCTCGCCTAGGCCCTAGGCGCGCGCTTTTTTGGTCAACTATTTTTTTAACTAAAAAGCTTGCGCCTAGGCTCGCATATGCACGCCTAGACGCGCCAGTCGCCCAGCGCGCCTAGTCTCACTTAGGTCTTGGCGCTTTTAGTTAAAAATTTATTTTTATCTTTTTTAAAAAAATATTTAAAATGATATTAAAAATAAGAAAACGCTTTTTCACGCTTCGCTCTCGCCTCATCCTCGCCTAAGCCTCGCTTAGACCCAAAAAGCTTGAAGCTTGGCCTCTACGCCTAGTCACGCTTTACGTTTTTTAGAACCTTGGTAATAACAAACTTGAATACTACATTAATTAATCTCTATAAGATTTAGAGTATGTAAATATTACTAATTGTCTACGAATAGAAAAATAATAAATTTGCAGAATATCATTAACACAATCTGCATCTTTACAATTTAGAAAATCAAATTTCAAATTTTAATATAAAAATTAGGGGTTATTTAATGAGCCGCGCCAAAAATTAAGCTAGAAGCAATTCTTAAAAATTAGAAAATGATAATCAAGCATTTTCTTAAATTCTGTTTTTTTTTTTTCACATTAACTAAGACACAATTAAAATTAGTTACAATTTACAAAATATATATAAATACACAATCTAACTGTTAAATACAGATAGGAAAACACATTCATTTAATTTAAACAAATAATAAGATTTAAATTGTTATTATAATTGAAAAATCAATCAATATAATAATATTGGTGTCGATTATTAAAAAAAATTATCAATGCATACCCAAAAATTATTTTTCAAATTATAATAGAAAATTGCTCAATAAGTTTTAATATTATATATTTATATTATATATGAAATAATATTAAAGTATTTATATTATATTTTATAATAATATTATTATTATTTATATTTATATTAATTTACATAGAGTCAGCAAAAAATATAATTAAATCAAATGACAAAATTTTAATATTTTATAATATTAAATTTTAGTTAATTTAATTAATTAATTTTCCAACTTCAGATAATTAATAATCAGTATTCCAATATAAATAATCAGTATTCCAATAGAATTTAATCATGATGAGCTTTCCAATGTTTCAATTTTCTATGATACTTAGTTAAAATGAATAATATTAAGAATTAACATTTAAAAAAAATGCACATCTTCGAGAACAAGATAAATTCACTTCAAAGCACAAAACATATGAGGTTATGTGTTTCAAGGTCTTAATTTATAACGGTTGAGGAATTTAAATAAGTTATGTTTTCAAAAATATGAAATATCAATGCACGAGAACTATTGACAATAATGCAATAGTTTTCCAAAAATAAACTTATTTTCCCCACAAATTTTTTATGCTCTCCATAGTAGTTTAAATAGGTTTCAATTATATATATATATATATATATATATATATATATATATATATATATATATATATATATATATATATATATATATACACATACACACATATATACATACTAGTTTTAAAGTCCGTGCGTTGCACACGTGTAACAATTATAACATTGTAGAATTTAGGACAAATAAATGAATATTGTAGAATTTAGGACAAAATCCCACAAAAAAAGAAAAAAATAGTCAAATTAAGCTTTCAACAAAATTTAAATGTTGGGGATGGTCAATGGTAAAAAAATAAAAATTGTAGGTGAATTAGTTACAAATTTAAAAGTTGGGACTAAAAGTGCAAATTAAAAAAAAGAGTAAAATTGTCAAATTCAAATTTACTCGACAAAGCCCAAAAAGGAGAAAAAAAAACTGAAAAAACTCGACAAAAATGAAAAAAATGCGGTTAAAATGATTAATCTAATTTAAAAAAACAGCGATTGTCAAAAATTGATGTCGAGTAACTCGACCAAATTATTTTTAATAAATTATTGTTGAATAACTTGACAAACCAAAGACATTAATTTTATTATAAAAAAAAAAAAATATTTGTCGAGTAACTTGATAAAAATCAAAAAATGTTCAAATTGGACTTTCAACAAAATTTAAATATTGGGGATGGCCAATGACATAAAAATAAAAATTATGGGTAAATTAGTTAAAATTTAAAAAGTTGGGACCAAAAGAACAATTTTAAAAAAAAAAAAAATTTTAAACTTTTGTCGAGTTCTTGGACAAAGTTCTTGATTTTTCCCCACTTTGTCGAGTTACTCGACAAAGTGTTCAAATTTTTTTTTTTTTTTTTTTTTTTTTTGCAAATTGTTTGAAATTATTATTATTTTTCCTCGACAAAGTGGTAAATGGTGAAATTTTTTTATTATTATTTTTTTGGCCACTTTGTCGAGTTCCTCGACAAAGTGGTAAAGTTGGAATTTTTTTTTTATTATTATTTTTTGGCCACTTTGTCGAGTTCTCGACAAAGTGGTAAAGTTGAATTTTTTTTTTTGGCTTACTCGACAAAGTGGGAAAGAGTTTCAAATATTTTTTTTTTTTGACTTCCTCACAAAGTCTTTGAAATAATTTTTTTTTTTTTTTTAATTTTGTGTGGGCTTTTAGCTCAATTTTTTTGTGATAAAAATTATTTGACGTAAAACGATCACCAAACAATACGAAATTTTCGGGGGACATATAATACTCGGTAGCTACCACATATTAAAAATTGGTAGTCCGACGACATGTTTAGGCATACTAAAATACTCACCGAAACCTCCTAGGCAGTTTTTTGAATTCATACCGTCAACAGTTTACAAAATTGTCCATAAATTGAGTTATATAACATGAAATTATGTAAAACCAAAGCCAATAGTTAGACAACCCATAGGGCTATCGTCTCCAACTGGAATTATGTAAACTTAATATATAAGGTTTGAAGAAATTTTGAGTTGGACAACGAAACTGCATCTTAGAAAAACATGAAGTTTAGCAAAACATTTCAAGTTCACATCATTAACGTGTAACCAAAACATGGGAATCCACTAAAACTACCACAAAACCAAGGTCCACAAAAGTTTAATAAGATATTTACACTACTTAAAGTTTTTGATTGGTTTATAATAGCGATTCAAACGCGCCGACGGCATAAATTCGAAAAAACGACCTAGGAGGTTTCGCGGTGAGTATTTTAGTATGCCTAAACATGCCGTCGGACTACCAATTTTTGATATGTGGTAGCTACCTGAGTATTCCATGCCGTCAAAGAATTTTTTGCTACTCCATAACCCGGTGAATAAAATTTTCAAAATAAATGCAGTGTTACTAAAATTTCTTCATCCGGTCATGGAGTAACAAAAATTTGTTTGACATAGAAAACGATAACCGAAAAATATGAAATTTTCAAAGAACATAGAATACTCATTTAGCTACCACATATCAAAATTTGATACTCCAAATGCATGTTTCGACACTAAAATGCTCACCGAAACACCCTAGGCAGTTTCTCAGATTCATGCGGTCGTAATTTACAAAATTGTCCATAACTTGAGTTATATACCATAAAATTATGTGAAACCAAAGCCAATGGTTAGGTAACCCATAGAGCTATCGTCTCCAACTGGAATTATGTAAAAATACTTAATATATAAGGTGCAGCATATTTTTGAGTTGGTCAACAGAAAGTGCAGTTTGGAGAAACAATTCACCAAGTCATGGAGCAAAACAAATTTATTTGACATAGAAAACGATCACCGAACAATATGAAATTTTCACGGAACGTAGAATACCCATGTAGCTACCACATATAAAAATTTGATAATCCGAAGGCATGTTTTGACACACTAAAATGCTCACGAAACATCCAATGCAGTTTCTCAGATTCATGCTGTCTTAATTTACAAAATTGTCCATAACTTGAGTTATATAACATGAAATTATGTGAAACCAAAGCCAATGGTTAGGTAACTCATAGGGATATCGTCTCCAACTGGAATTATGTAAAAATACTTAATGTATAAGTTGCAGCAAATATTTAAGTTGGACAACAAAAACTATAGTTTAGAAAATGAAATTTACCAAAACCTTTAGGAATCGATTGTATTTTAGTCCTTTGTTCCCCTTAGCAACGGGGATAAAAAGCACCAAATTTGATGACTTATTAAGGGAAAAATGAATATATATTTACTATAATATATAAGATGTCAATAATTGCAGCTAAAAGATACTAATATATGTATATTAAAATAAATAAAAGAAAAGAAAAGATGAAGAAGTCAAAAATTGAGGCGAAAGATATTAATTTAATATAAAAAAGTGTCAAAGATTAGGACAAAATGGTGAGATTTGGACGAAATTAGGAATACTAAATCAATAAAAGCGACGTCGGCGTTGGTTGAAGGGTGAATAGTAAGCGGTGATAGACACTTATATTATAGTAAAGATATATATATACACACACACACACGAAAAATATATAATTGTATTATATTATCAAACGATCTCGATTTATTGATTAAAAATAATAAGTCGATTAAACTAATAAACTAGATATGATAATTTCAAAATTAAATTCATACGATTTAAAGTCCGTCTCAGATTATAGCTCCTCAAAAGGGTTCTAGATAAAGAATAGGCTGAAAATGTTAAATAATCAACGTTAACTATAAGTAATATTGAAAATGGTCGGTCCGCCTTAAGAACATTAGAGAAATAATTATCAACAATATTAATTAAAGAAACAAAATTGGATTCGAGAAAAATCACTGATAATTAATATTATTAAATTCAACAGTAAGAATAGTGCTCTATGAGTTGTCAAATTTTTTCAATAACCAATGTCAGCCATATTCAAGATAACAATTTTCAAAACTAGGCATGTTTACACACACTTTTCTGTTGTATAAATTTGTTACTTGGAGTTCTTGTTCATTTTACATTATTTTCGATGTGAAATTTTATCTACCAAGATAGTAGAGTGTCGAAGTGTGAGCAAACAGACCAAAAAAAAAAAAAAAAATTTTATAGATACCACACCCGACATAAATAGAGTAAGAAGGAGTACTGCATCGACCACATCAGAAAAGCGTTCGAGATCATCGAGTCAAGCATTAAATAAGATTTCTTTCTAACATTATAATATTATTTTTTATTGCATTTATTTATTGTATTATTTATGGTAGTATTGTATGCTAAAATGTGTGTGTGTTTTCATGTTTACAATATATGCATTACGAAGGGTAAATCGAACACATGAAGTTGAGCTAGATGGTAAGAAACTTACAGAATTTCTTCATTTTTTGTTGATATTACATTTCCTTAGCATAGTCATGATGTTGATTGAGTCACTAAGTTGTATAAGATGCAAGTCATATATTTTCCTTAATTGTTTCTTTTTAGGATTAAGCTCAAGCAAAAGCTAAAAAATAAAATGTCAAACAATTATTTTTTCATACAATACACAATATATATAATGAGTTAATTCGATTGACCGCAGCTCGGATGAACTCTCAAACAAAGATTTCAGAATCTACTTTAACTAACCCAAATATTCGCTAGTGTGTTATTAATAGTTCATAATCTTGCTCAAGAATACCTTTAGGTGATATCACAAATGGTAAGATTATTTTTTTATTATCATGTGCAGTGGCAATTTATAAGTCTTTATGTATTCGTAAATAATTTTTTGATAGATGCTAATATTACTTATAAATTTTTGACAGTTTCGCAAAAGATTGGAACAAGTTTTTCAACAATCATTAATTCAGATATTCCTTACAATATACATACTCAAGGTTTGGGCATTAAACCATATAAAGCATTGAATGTTCTGGGTTCTGATTAGCATATATTGGATAATGGATTCATAACAAGTTGTTCCAATTTAACTTCCAACATTGTCTTTGATGACCGTTCATCAAGAGATTTGAAGGAACAAAACAACACCTTGAACACTAAGTATTTGATATCACAATTAAGATCGGGTTTATATTTTTTTTCTAAGACGTGCCCATTTTTTATTTGTCGAATATATGATCGAATGAAGTTATTTCATTTCTTTGTAAGGTTGTGATTATTCTAAAGAATCTCTGATGTTATAAGAGATGATGCAACTGAAAATGAAGGTAAATTTTAAATTATTGTATATTGCAAATTGTGATTAACACAGATTGATTTTATAGAATAAAGTTGTTCAACTGTTTTGTTTTATTTTTTTTTTCAGGGGAAGAAGTAGAATGTTGTGATTTTTCAACAAGAGGTATGTTTTCTTTCTTTTTTTAAAAAAATTATTTACGAATTTGTTTCATCATATATGCATTAATATTTTTTTCTACGTATTTTTCTAGTCCTTCATTAAAAAAAATTAGATAACTTAGATTTACCTCACGGTATAAATTTTTTAGAGTATTCAGAAGGTTTTCAGGGAAAACAACTTTAAAAAATAAATTTATCATGCACATAATGTTTTTTTATTCGAATATAATCTTAAGATTAAATATACTACATAAATGTAAACGAAATAACAAAATAAAAAAAATCAGATAACTTAGGTTTAGTCCACGGTATAATCTACGTTCACACAACATCACATCAAAATCCATAAGAAAACATTGAAATAAAGACTCAAAAGTAGACAACTCATCTTATCGGAGTACGGTTTCATCTGTTTTTTCACAGATCCAATGACTCTGAAAAATTTTTAAAAGGAAAAACTTATATTATAACACAATACAGATGTAAATTTTTAAAAAACATATAAATCAAATATAGAACTTAAAAAAATTCAAATATGTATTATCTATATTACAAACGCATATTAGGGAAGGAAAAATATAAAAATCAAACATATAATTTAAAGAGAGATTAAAATAAAAATACCCAAGTTATTTCTGCATTTTCCGCCAGATTTGAGCGCATACCCAACAGATCTGGTGAAACCATCGGGCATTTTTGGATTTCCTTTAAATCCAAATATATTTTGTGTTCATTAACTGTGTTTCCATCATATTTGGAAAACAGTTATGCATAAACTCCAAAAAAATCTTATGTTTTTTCCTTCTTTACAATTTTTTTACAAAATTTTGCATCCAAAATTTAAAAAAAAAAATGTATCGGCCATTACCATTAATTTTAGATTGAAAACTTCTTTTAAGGTATTGTGTTATAATATTTTTAATTTTATAGGTTTTTGTGCCCTACAAATTTTTTGGAATTTTTAAAATTTTGAAGATATTTCAAATCTATATATATACTCATATAATAATTTTTTTATTCAAATTTTGTAAGACCTTTTACATTTTTAACTAAATTTTTTTGTTTGATAGCGTGTTACACAAAAAATTTTGTGCCGTAAATTATAATAAATATTTTTTTACAATATTGGGCTATACAAATGTTGTGTAAAATTTTTTATAATATGTTTAAGCTATTTTTCCAATAATTTAATGGAAATCACTTTTTTGACGTTTACAATTTTTTTATAATATATGTTATACTCTATATAATATGAAATATTTTTTATTCAAGTTATTGTGTTATGGAAACGTTGGAAGATAATAATAAGAATGTTTTGTAATATTTTTAGAATTATGTGCCCTCTAGATAATTTATAGTTTGTTATATTGAAAATGTGAAAATGTAGATATATATACACGAATAATAAAATATATTTTTTAATGGTTGTAAGGCTATTTGCATTCTTATTATTTGTAATAATTTCATGTAGATTATTGGGACAGAGTAATGCCACTTGTACATCCCTACTTACATCCACACTTACTCTTGCTTATGTGGCAGAATAAAATAATGAAAAGAAAATTTAAAATAATGTTTCACTCCTAAATCCTATTTCCATATAAGCAAGTGTAAGTGTGGGTGTAAGTGGAAATGTACAAGTAGCATTACTCATTGGGACATTGGAGATCCTACGTGTAAATGTGAATTTTGCGGTGCTTTTTTTTTTTTTTTTATATGACGAGAGGGCTGGAAATCATTATAATTCATCAAGCTCAAAGTACTCTTTGTGTTGTATTCAAGGAAATGTGGAGCTTCCAATGATGCAAAATCCTCCTCAGATTCTTAATGATATCCTTTATGGTGCAACCGACAAGAGCAAGCATTTTCTTGAAAATATCCGATCATACAACATGATGTTTTCATTTACATCTATGGGGAAAAGGTTGACTCGAGTGTTAATCAAATGAAATGAGCTCATGTGTTTAGATTATATGGTCAAAATTATCACATGATTGGAAATTTATTGTCACCCGAAGGTTCTCAACCAAAATTCGCTCAATAGTATATTTATGACACTGATAATGAAGTGTCAAATAGAATTCAAGCTATTAGGTAAAAAAATTCTTAGTTGATTTTCCAAATTTGCATGTTAATATTTTTTACTGTCTAATTTGATAACAATATGTGTTATTTTATGTATAATAGTCAACGTTCTGACGTCAACAAGCTACATGCTGAGATTGTGGCTGATTTGAAGACAATGCTTGATGAACACAATGTTTTAGTAAAGTCATTTAGAATGGTATGAGATACAATTTGCGAACAAATGTCTTCAAATTTAAAGCTCCGACTCATTGAAATAAGATAAAAAGATGGAAGGAAGTACAACCTACCAAGTGTATCTGAAGTTGCAGCATTAATTGTCAAAGATTTTAAGACATCTCCAGCTGATAGAGACATCATGGTTGAAACTCAAACATGACAAGTGAAGTGAATTAACGAATTAAATGCTTCATATCTTGGATTACAATACCCTTTACTCTTTCCATATAATCAAGATGGATATCGAGAGGATGTCCCACTAAAAGAGTCAACTATAAATTCTTCAGCTGGAAGGAAGAAGATAAGCATGAGAGAATTTTTTGCATATAGATTGCAAGAAAGGGAACGCGAGTCTCCTAATGTTTTGTTCTCAATAAGGTTGTTTCAACAATTTTTAGTTGAAGCTTATAATATGGTCAAATCTTCGCGTCTATTGTATATACGTACTCATTAGAAGGATTTGAGGTCAGAAATGTACAGGGACTTGACAGAAGCAATACTAAGAAGAGAGACAAATCCTTCTTCACAGAGAATGCGGGTGATTTTGCCTTCTTCATTCACGAGTGGAGCTCGATACATGATCCAAAACTATCAAGATGCAATGACGATATGTAAGTGGACCGGATATCCTAATCTTTTCATTACATTTACATGTAATCCGAAATGTCCAAAGGTTGTGCTTTATGTTGAGAAAAGAAGTTTAAAACCCGAAGATCGACCCGACATCCTTTGGAGGATATTCAAGATCAAGCTAAATCATTTGATAAAAGATTTTAGACAAAACAAGATATTTGGCAGAGTTAAAGCAAGTAACATTTTCATATATTATACATTTTTTTAAAGTGTCTTGATATTTTTAAAACTTATGTATAATAGCTTATAATTTTAATCCTAATGTATATTGTTGCAGTTGTGTATACTATTGAGTTTCAAAAATGTGGATTGCCACATGCACACATATTTTGTTTTTTTTACATCCAAAGTATAAGCATTCCATGGGTGAAGATATTGACAAAATAATTTCAGCTAAAATTGTTGATGAAGCGAATGATCCAAATTATTATATTGCTATCAAAAATTTGATGATGCATGGCCCATGTGGCAGTATAAGAAAAAATTCTCCATGCATGATGGATGGAAGATGTACAAAATATTTTTCCAAAAAGTACACATATTGCACTACAATCGATAAAGATGGTTATCCAATTTATAGAATGAGGGATAATGGAAGAACAATTAAAAAGAATGGGATTGAGTTGGATAATAGATATGTAGTGCCACACAACTGTTACTTGCTTTTGAAGTGTAGTGCTCATATCAACTTTGAATGATGTAACCAATCTAGGTCAATTAAGTATCTTTTCAAATATATCAATAAGGGCCACGATTGTGTCATCGCGACCTTTTACCGAAATACTAAGCTTGATGATTCTTAGAGCCACATGGATGAAATAAATATGTACTACGATTGTAGATATATTTTACCATGTGAGGTGGCTTGGAGGATATTTGAGTTTGATATTTATTATAGAGACCCTCATGTTGAGCGATTGAATTTTCATCTATTCGGTGAGAAAAATATCACATTTTCAGATGTTGATTCAATTGACGTTGTCATGAGTCGACCTTCCGTGAACCAGTTAATGTTTTAAGCATGGATGGAAGCTAATCAGAAACATCCCAAAGCAAGAGATCTAACTTATGCAGAGTTTCCTACAAGATTTGTTTGGAAGCAATCAACAAGACAATGGTAGCCAAAAAACGTGGGTTTTCAATTGGACAAATGTTTTTCGTCCCTCCATGATGTAGAGAAAAATATTATTTGAAAATACTTCTTAAGATAGTCCGAGGGCCAGGAAACTATGAAGAAATAAGGACTATAAATGACGTTCAATATAATTCATTTAGGGATGCTTGCTATGCACTTGGTTTGTTGGATGAGGATAAAGAATATGTCGATGGGATAATTGAAGAAGCAAGTCACTGGGATCTGCCAGTTGTTTGAGAAATCTATTTGCAACATTGTTATTGTCAGACTTTCCGTCGAGACTTGAATTTGTTTGGGAACAATGTTGGTCAAAACTTTGTTGTAAAAATATTGTGATTGCAAATGTACAATATCTCAAACAAGTAATAAAGTGGATCTATTGAGTCCGGATTATGGTTCTCACGAAGACTATCTTATTTAGATATTAGTTAAATTAATTGTAATGCCAATCTATTGAAAACAATTGAAACTGATTTGATTTGAAAGGTTTAAACTAGAACTATGAATTTAGGAAATAATATAATAACTTATTTAAAAGCAAATAACAAGAATTTAGAAAAGAATGATGGTTAAAGCATTTTGACAAACGAATTCACCATAGTTGTCATCTCTAATTTCTCCTCTCAAGATTTGTTCCTAAAGTTGTATTCGGTCGAATTCACAAATTTAACCTAATTTACCTCTCTCGAGTTCAAATTAGTCCTATCTAATTAAATCAATTTAGACAGTCAGAATGATCCTTAATTAGATGCATTACTTTTCCTAAGAATTCAATTAAGACCGCATTAATAATAAAAGTGTATCTCTACCTTTTATCCAATTGCCGAATTTTACTACGTGGTCTAGATTAATAATTTGCTTATCAGTTCATTACAATCCACAAGATCAATGAAATAATGGCCAGTTGTTCCAAGTATTAAGAGAATAAGTAAAATCAAATACTTAAACAATTTATAAGTTAAAACTTAAGATTCGAAATTAAAGAATTAAAACTAGGTTACATCGTTCATCCAAACTATGAATTTAGCTACTCATGATTCGGGAAGAATAAAACATTAGAAGATTTGAATACATAACCGGTTTTGAAGAAAAGATGAAAAGATGTTGATTATCTTACACCAAGATATCTTGATCTTCACGTTTCAATCTTCTTGATCTTAGTCGTTCTTCGTTTTCTTCGCCGTTCTTTTCTCCGTCTTCTCTTGTGTTCTCCCTAGAATTAACCTCCATTCTTTTGACCTAGGTTATATTTTTATATAGTGTTTTATTAAAATTGAAACTCATGTACGTGAACAGACAAAAAAGACCCTGACTAGAGTTGGAAATAAGCAAAAACAGTCCAGACAAATAAATCGGCAGCGTTGTCATGATCAAGCTATGGTTTGCAATCCGCGGTTTGACTGCGGCAAACAGTGATAATTGTTGCCAAATTCTGGTTCCAATCATAAATTGCAGACTTAGTCCTCCAAGCTTTGATATATATTTTATTTGATCCTTGGTCATAATTTTGTCATTTTTCCTCTTTTAGTTATCTTATTTGCGTCTAGGTCCTTCAACTTTGGATTTTGTCCTCTTTAGTCCTCTAATTTTTTATTTCAATTTAGTCCTCTTTTATTTGCAATCCAAGTCCTTCAATTTTTAGATGTTTGTAAGTTGATCTCCATATCCAAGTTTTCGTACGCTTTCGGTCCCTTTTCGCCTATTTTGCTTTGTTTTTCTCCAATTCCATCCGATCTCGAGATTTTGACTTAAAACAATTAAATAGACACATAATTAAATAGAAAATCACTTAAGAGTACTTACAATTGTCCACTTTTGATGGTCCAGACAATTGTAAAACAACACTTATCAATGGTGTCTATCAGATGACATACTTTATAGACAATGCAACATGTTGTGTCATGGAGGTATTATATTTTATTCAATATTTTATTACATAATAATAATTATATTGATTTGTCTTTTAAATTAATTATAGTTGTCTGTTTGCTTCAATTTACAGATTTAGAATTGAGTGATGAAGAAATAAAAAATTATACACTTGCAGAGATTGAAATATTGCGGAGTAGTGGAAAGAGTCATTGAGAGTTTCAAACAATGCATTTTCTTGAGACCGTAGATGTTTCAATTTGCAGTAATAGACTTATACATGATAAATTGTGTTATGATAGAAACGCTTTGGTTGAAGATTACAAAAAAATTGTTTCTAATCTCACAACTTAGCAAAAGAATGCTTTATGAAACAATAATGCATGCAGTTTAAGGTGATCAATGTGGGGTATTTTTTCTTAATGGTTATGGAGGTACGAGGAAGACTTTTGTGTGAAAAACTTTGTCAGCAGCTTTGAGATCAAAGGGCAAAATTGTTTTGACTGCAGCGTCAAGTGGTGTAATATCTCTACTTCTTCCAGGAGGTAAAACAACTCATTCTAGATTTGCCATCCCTATTACCCCAAATAAAGATTCTACCTGTAATATTAAACAAGGGAGTCCACTTGCTAAGTTAATTGTGAAAACTAAGCTTATTATCTGGGATGAGGCATCTATGATGAACATATATTGCTTTGAAGCTTTGTACAATACTATGAGAGATATTATGAGGTTCATCAATCCATTGAGTTTGGAACAACCTTTTGGCGATAAAACAGTTGTTTTTGAATGAGATTTTAGACAAATTTTGCCTGTCATTTCGAAAGGAAGTAGGTAAGATATTGTGCTTGCAACAATCCACTCCTCATTTTTGTGGAGACACTGTAAAGTTTTGCAATTGACAAAAATTATGAGGCTTTAGGTCTTGGATCAGACATTCATTCCACTGAATTAAAGGCCTTTTGAGATTGGATATCTAGCATTGGAAACGGAACAATTGGTAGTCCAAATGATGGTTATGCAACCATTGAAATACCTAATGATCTTTTGGAAAATGAGTCTGGAGATTCAGTTGCGACAATCGTAAATAGCACATATCCTTCTTTTTCAGATAATGTGAATGACCCATTATATCTACAAGGAATTGCCATTCTTGCTCCAACTCTTGATGTTGTTGAATGAGTCAATGAATACATAATCTCTTTTAATCAAACTAAGGGAAATATGTACTAAAGTTCTGATGCAACTTGCAGATTAGATTCCAACATTGATTTATTATCAGATATTCATACTCCAAATTTTTGAATGGTATTAGACGTTATGGGGTGCCTAATCACGAGCTGAAGTTGAAGGTTGGTATTCCTGTTATGTTATTAAGAAATATCGATCATTCTGCTCGGTTGTGTAATGGGACTAGATTCATCATTACAAGTTTGGAAATCATGTTTTGGAGGCAAAAGTTATCTCAGGTCACAATGAGGGAAACAAAGTTTTTATTACAAGAATGACTTTAACTCCGTCGGATCCAAGATAATCTCCGATCACAATGTGGGAAACAAAGTTTTTATTACAAGAATGACTTTAACTCCGTCGGATCCAAGATTGTCTTTTAAGTTCCAATGAATACAATATCCGTTAGTTGTCTCATACGCAATCTCTCCCCACATGGGATTATATGTGAAAAAACCAGTTTTTAATCATAGACAACTTTATGTTATATTATCTAGAGTTACAAATCGTACGAGATTGAAGATATTAATTTGTGATATGGATGTATATTACCAACCAATTCAACCACAAACGTGATTTTGAAGTGTTTCAAATCTGGATTAGCTATTTTTTTTTTTTTAAATATCAATGAGCAATCAAATGTTATTTATATGATATTTTTTTATTTAAATATAATAAATAAATAAATAATATATTCTTAAAATATTTTAAAATCAGATCATAAATTTGAATAGTAGCTATGCCTATATATATATATATATATATATATATATATATATATATATATATAAAGCTTAAACGCACCCGTCCGATCCGGCGGGACTTTCCTCATTTTGAACTCTCGTCTCTTCAAGTACTTTTCTTCCTCCACTCGTCGGTGCCTATACTCTGGAACTTTTATAATACGCTGTACGTATACACGCATACATACATATACATATACATATATATGAACTCTCATTGCATTCAGTGTAGGGACACATTTTTCAACGAATTTGAACTTTAATTATTCCCTTAGCCGGCAAGCGCACACAATATTTACAGATCCATTAATATTTCGCTTCGCAATTGCCATTATTTACTACTGTAATAATTTGAGTTTACTTATATTTAGGAATTAGGATTTCAAAGTCAAGACCGATGAGTATTCAGGCGTTCATCACTACTGTATAAGCCCTAGGATCTTTTTTTCTTTTTCTTTTTTGCTTTCGAGGTGTTTTACAATGCAGAGCTCAGCGGGTTCGACGGCCCAACCGGAGAAAATCCTGGAATGGCTTCAAAAAGAAATGGGATATCGGCCTTTAGGTCCATATGCTTCTTCAACGAAGGCCTCAATGCCGACTGTGGATTCCCTTCGGAAGATATGCCGTGGGAACATGATCCCCGTCTGGAATTTTCTATTGAAGCGCGTAAAGTCCGAGAAAACAGTGGAGAACATTAGTAGGAATATTCTTGTTCATGGCGCGGATGATAATGGTGCTGATGTGCAAAGGAACAGAGGGAAGAAGAAAGAGAAATTGGGTGTGGGGAAGGAGGGCTTGGGGGAAAGTAGCAGTAGGGAGATGGCATTGCAGGAGAGGGAGTTGGCGGAGAAGGAAGTCGAGAGATTAAGGCAGGTTGTGAGGCGGCAGCGCAAGGAGTTGAAGGTCAGGATGCTGGATGTCTCGCGGGAGGAGGCTGAACGAAAACGCATGCTTGACGAGCGCTCTAATTACAGGTTACTATTATTTTCTGAATATCAGGATTCTTTAATATTATACTTTTTCTGGATATTATTACTATCACTATTTCATAATTTTGTTTGTTATTGGAGTATTTGTTGCAGTAACTAGTGTCATTTTTGCTCATCTGGATTTTTAACAGGGGAAGTTGGACATTTGATGTTTAAGAAACCAGCTATTAATTTAAGAGTGAGGTCTAATAGTGTTTGAATTTGGAGCTTGAGTTGGGTATACATGCATAGATATTTGGTGCTTTGACCTAATTATTAGATTGTTCACTTGTCAATGGTTAAAGAATTTGTCTTTCGAGTAGATTGTTTGAAAAGCAAACTGGCTAACAAGGTAGAAGCGACAATGGGGTTGTAAGGCTATTGTAATCCTCGTGGAGTGAATTAAATTAATATTTTGATTCTCAAATGCAGGCATAAGCAGGTAATGTTGGAGGCATATGATCAACAGCGCGATGAAGCGGTAAAAATATTTACCGAGTACCATAAACGTCTTCGAGTCTATGTTAACCAAGCTAGAAATGCTCAGAGATCGAGTGCCGACTCCTCTGTTGAAATGGTGACCAGCTTCCATGTAAATCATGAGAAAGAAGCTGTTTATTCAAAAGGTGCCAAATCTTCAGATGTCATTCTTATTGAGACAGCAAGGGAAAGAAATATCCGGAAGGTGTGTGAGTCTCTGGCGATGCTGATGGCTGAAAGAATTCATAACTCTTTTCCAGCTTATGAAGGGAGTGGCATCCATATGAATCCTCAGTTGGAAGCTGCCAAATTGGGCATTGATCTTGATGGTGATTTACCCGTTGAGATAAAAAATGTGATAGTGGATTGCCTAAAAAGTCCTCTTCACTTACTTCAGGCAATTACTTCATACACGGAAAGGCTGAAAACTGCGATTACTAAAGAAATAGAGAAAATTGATATTAGAGCTGATGCTGAAGCATTAAGGTACTTAAGTTATCACTTCTTTTGTTGTGCTCTTAGTATTGATTATTTACAATGGTAATTATTTTAATAAGAATAGAATTATGATAAGGATTCTTAACTGTGCCTTCTAAAAACCATTTGGGCTGCTATTGACACTGGATTCTCTGTTCACATACTATTGATTGCTTCTTCACATTGCTTGCGTAAAGCATTGTTGCCTCTTGGTTGGGTAGTCTGCTGCTTCAGCTATTTCCCCTTTGGTCAATAGAAGACTGACTTAATAAATTACTATCAAGTTGAGGCAATGTACTTGTAAAGTCTGATTCTCGTACTGCCAAGTTGATGTTTTTTTTTGGATCAATATCTTACTGTGTTCCATTTTCAATGGAGTAGCTTTCTTTCTGTCACACTTTTTGAGCCCATTTTTTGAACTATAGATAAGGCCGTTCACATAAAAATCACATTTAAATTTTCTTGGAAATTTAGATACTATTACTTCTTGTACCTCACCCACATTATATGCCACATGGTATTCACTGTCGCACTCACACTGCTGTTGTCCAACTCCTGGTACTGGATATTGGTTCATTGGTTGCTCGCTTGCTTTCTTGCTGATAAGTAGTAATATGTACCAGCAATGTTCTTAGGTTTCTTGTCATGCTTTGCTGCATACTTTTGATAAGATAAGCATTTGTCTAAAAGTCAATATGAATAAAGTAGCATGAGCTCTTGTTGTTGATATGCTCTAGAGATTTGAGATTATCTATTTCAAGCATTTGGCTTTTGTTATTACCCATCTACCTGTTATGAAACTTGCACACTTAACACTGTTAGCTTGCAAAGACAACCATCCAAAGGGTGATCCAACAACCGTTTGCACTTGGATGGTCAAGTTAGTTGTTGGAAATAAGAACAAGTATGCAAGAGAAATAAAATGGATAGAGATTTGGCTAAGGATTTGATTTTCATATATATTTTTTTCATAATGCATGGAGTATTTATAGGAAAACTAAGGTGAATGGTATTTCGGACCTTTTAAATCTTTTTGACACATGTCATTTGACCATTGGTGAGGTTGTCGTCAGCAACTGATTCTTGCCTGATTTTGTTTCACCTTTTTAACGGCGGCAATGGATGCCCTCGCCACGTGGCATTAAGAATATTCTCCTATTCCCTTCTCAAGACTGGGAATGTGGGGTTGCGTGGTTTATGTTTCGTCAGCCTTCTCCTAGGCTTGTATGGGAGTTAGAAGATTTTCTCAAGGCCAACAGATTCGCCATAGGTATTACCTTGAAGGGTAGCGAGGTTAAGATTCACCTTCCTATGCAAGCGGTGAACCCTTCCTCGATGACGATGAGTCGTTTAGCTTCGGACTCCCCGAAGCGATATTGGTGAGGTATACTAGAGGCTTGCTAGGTATCTAGACTGTCATGATGACGTGGCTTGTATGTAAAACATGGCTTTTTAATCTTACGTGACTTGCACGTGGAGTCCATGTGGAATGAGGTAGTAACATTCTTAGTAATTGTTTTATTAGTCAATGTTACATATAGGGGCGGAGTCAAGATTTTTGAGGTGTGGGGGAAAATGAAGTGCATGTTTGGGTGTGTTTATACTAGCTTATAAGCACTTGGGCCCACTACTTTTTGTGGCTCAAAATAAACAAATTGTGGATTCACGCAAGTCTTTGTGACTCCTATTTTATCTACTTCTTGAAAAAAAAAAAAGAAAAAAGAAGCTATTAAGCATGACCAATCAAGCACTTCATGAAATGGAAATTACAATTTAAAGTTATAAATAAATCGAGAACTATCACGCTTATTTAAGAAGCATTATGAAATAACAGTAATATATATTTGAAACAACATTTAGCTAATATATCATCATATCAACCAAAATGAATATGTTTTAGGAGCAAAAAAGATGAGAATTGAACAATAAGTTCCATTTCTAATAATGGATAGTTTTACAACGGAGCAAATATTTGGACCGAGGGTAGTTTAAAAACTCAGCAAATATTCGGGCCAAATATGAAAATACGTCATACAAAAGCATATAATTGAATTAAAAAAAATAAATCAAACCGCAGATTTTGATTAAACAAATGGACATTAAAAACTAATCTATTAGATAAACACATAACTAATAGATGATTGTCATTCTTCTATGATTTGTAAATTCTTGTTGCTTCTATTCTATTAGTAATTTCATTACTTGACATAAGTGTGTAAGATCATAGAAAAATTGACCTGTCTTTAGAAAAAAAAAAAAATCTCCAAGTACACTTTAAAATTATATCTTTACAAGAGGTTAATCTTAAATTAAGTTCAACAAATAGTTAAATTGGTTACCAAATATAAAAGTTAGCAAATAGATTATAGAATTGAATGAAAGACCAATCTTTTGAAAGAAGTAGGCTTAAGTGCTCAACATTCAGTAAATCTGCATTTAAGCAAGTACGAAAATCTCAGTGAAACCTGGCCTCAAAACTCAAAAAAAAAAAGGTCTTACCTAAAAGAATAACTCTTTAATTTAACCAAAAAAAAAGAAAAAGAAAAGGAAAACTTACAAGAGAATAGGTGGCCAGTTGTTTCTGCAACTGTGGATAGGTGAGAGAGTGGGGCAAAATTGATCTAAAGTTTATCAAGTAAAATTACTATATTAGCCTTAGGTTCTAGCATTTTTAAGAACAAGAAAATTAGTTTGGGGACAAAATCGTAAAATAAATTTTTTTCACATTAATGTAACAAAATTTTAAAATGAACACAGGGGCAATTACCCCATGCTAAATCCGCCAGTGTCACATATCCCTCTTGGTTCTTGGGCTAGTAACTAGTTTACATGTTTTCTGGACCTACTTTCCGAGTTTTGCATGTTTATTAGCTTGTATGTAGCTTCTATATTTTGTAAAGCTAAAAGTTATTTTGTCTGCGTGCAACTTTCTTTTGTTGGTGTCTTTCATTGTGAATAACGAAATATAAATAGTTGTTTTCCCAAATAGGTACAAGTATGAGAATGACACAATAATGGAGGCTTCTTCTGCTGATGTAAGCTCACTGTTACAATATCATCTTTATGGTAATGGGAAGATTGAAGGTGATGCTCCGTCCAGAGGGACTGAAAATCAACTTCTGGAAAGACAGGTCCTCCTATCTCTATTGAGCAGCATTTGTATATAATGTTTTTCACTGGTCATCCTTGCATGACTCCTTTAGTTATTTGCCATTTACTTCTCTTCTGGGCTTAAGTTGTCATGTAGGGAGCTTCCCCAGAGTTGGAGAGGTCAATGATATTGATGGATTCTATTTCTCAACAGATTTAATGCTTTACGCTAAATACCACGTCTTTCTCATTGTAATGCAACTATTATGGCCAGGTCACTTTCTTTGCTTTTGTTCTTCTTTATTTATTATATTTTCTTTCCTACAGAAAGCACATGTTCAGCAATTTTTGGCCACCGAAGATGCACACAACAAAGCTGCAGAAGCTAGAAACATGAGTCAGCTGCTTTTGAATCGTCTCCAGGGAACTGGTGATGCAGTTTCGTCACACTCACTTGTCGTTGCTGGAACATCACAAACTATGAGCAGCCTCAGGCAGCTTGAGGTAACATTCATTATGTGCAACTAATTGAGGAACATAGAGGTGGTATGTTATCTTAGTTACCTCTATGTCATCGTAACTAACATACAATCGTAGTTACCACTCATTAAGGCCTGGAGCAAAGTTGATATTTGGCAAAGAATTTGAAATGTAAATATCCTGAGGTGCCAACCTGTGTTAGTATGACACAATTAATTTGAACTTATTGACTCATGTAATATGTTATGAGTTATATTACTTTTGCATAAGAAAAGAAGGTTAGTGAGATTTCTGTTTACCATTGGGCTGCAGCTTAAGTTTCAATCTTGGAATCAGCTTCCGCTTTGCAATTGGGCGGTTTGACTCCAAAAAATGGCTCATTACAAAATTGGGTTTGGGCCGTGTGCCCTGAACTGTCACAGTTGTGTAGAAAGAGGAGAGAAGAATTGGAGAAACATCACTTTTTACAAGGATGGTGATTACGGGGAGCTTGGTTGTATCTGCCTCAACATAGATCAGGAGGCAATCAATACCAATTGAGGTTGAGGGGATGTGGGGTGAAAGAAAAACAATGTTTGGTGTGAAGGACCTCGCAGAAGGCTCGACCATCTTTATTGAGCTTTCAACAAGCTGTATTCGTGTTCCTTTGGGATCTAAGCAGCTTTTAATGGGTAAAATACCTTTGTTCACTTATGATTGTCGTGTGTGCGTGTTGGGGAGGGTGGGTGGAGCGATAAGATGATGGATATATCTAAGCTGGCACAGCTCTCCAGTTATTGTAAATTGTTACCTAATAAGGAGAAAAAGTGTCTGCTTTCCATTATTTGCTAACAAATTTTCATCTAGTCTTTTTATTGTGAGTTTCTTTTTAATCTATCAATTTTCAAGTTATCTGATTACTAACTTGAATCTTTGTAAGTTCAAACTGACAATTTTCTCCTTTTAGATGTCAAGTGTCCTTCTTAGCAGTCCTCTTCTCTTTCTTTTGTAGTTAGAGGTTTGGGCCAAGGAAAGAGAAGCTGCGGGTTTAAGGGCTAGCTTGAATACATTGATGTCTGAAATACACCGTTTAGATAAATTATGTGCCGAGAGAAAGGAAGCTGAAAATTCTTTGAGAAAGAAGTGGAAGAAGATTGAAGAGTTTGATGCCCGCAGATCCGAACTGGAATCTGTTTACAATGCATTACTCAGGGAAAACGTGGTAAGGTCTCTCTCTCTCTGACACATCATATGCCTGCACCCACTCACCCACTCATTTTCACTCTCTCTGTTTCTATCCATGTCTGGGATAAAATTATTGCTTTGATATCTTTCCTGAAGTGATCAGCGATAGGTTTGCAGCTATAAATTTGCTCCAATCAAATTAAAGGGCGATAACATGTGTATTTGTCCCTTTTTCAAAAAAACAAGAACTTCAAAAGTACCAAAAACAGATTAGATATTATTTTTTCAGTCAAGAGTAACTAAACTATTACTGAAAAAGGTTTTCCAAAATGAGGCAACTAAAGTGTTTTTGTTTTTGCCGACTACGGGCCTAGATGGCATAAAACATTTTTAGAAACTTCTTGAAATCAAGTTATGTTCTAATTTCCGTGAACTCCAAAACGGGACCTTAAAATTTTAGTCAGTTCTAGTTTGTGACCGAGGCGATGAAGATATTAGTGCATCAGGGCGTGAGTAGTTCACATATAGAATTTGACTGTACGGCATTTTCTAGCATGTATAATATGACTGAAAAAATACAGCAATTTTGCATGTAGATACATGACAACATTTTCTTGAATAGCTAAGATGTTAGACCCAAAGTTATGGAAATAGGGAAACACATTTTTGCCAAATTGAAGCACTCTAACAATATCAAATACTAATGTAGATTAACACAGATGACTAAGAGTTTATGGTTGGCGGTTAGTTTTGTGGAAATCTTGAACGCTCATTCACCATTACATTATCTGGCGTTGACCGGCGGATCTAGGGTTGAAGTTCAGTTAGGGCGGACGTTGACTGGTCAACGGTCAAAACGGCCGATGTTTGTGAAAAAATAATGTGAAAATATTTTTAATAAATACGTAACTTACCAAGCAACAAAAAAAATCATATAATAGTGAAATATAATTCGATATAAGGTCGTAATAATGCTAAAAAATATTTAGTACAATCCTAACTTACTTGACATGGCATTCATTGACCCTACTTGATCAACAAACATCATCATTATTTTGACTTTTTCTTATACCCCAACTCTTGACTTGCGGAATATAGCTCTCTCTCTCTCCTTCTATCTATATATTTCCTCTCTCTCTCTCTATATATATATATATATATATATATATATATAGATAGAGGGAAGAGAGAGAGAATACATTATTATATATATATATATATAGAGAGAGAGAGAGGAGAGAGAGAATACATTATTATATATAGATAGAGGAGGAGAGAGAGAATACATTATATTATTCTAAAAGTTGTCTCTTCAAGAAAGAGCCACGCGTATATATACACATATACTTACACGCAGAGAATCCAATCTCCATTTTTCTTTTATTGCTCAAAACTCAGTGACCATTTTTTTGCAAAATTCTAGCACGGGCGGACGCGGGGTCTCGCCATGTTGTAAATCCGCCCCTGACATTGACCCTGCTGAGTAAAATACGGGGTGCAAAAAGTAAATATTTTTTAAATATACATGTATAACAGGGTTATATCTTAAAATGTATGCTGAATTACTCAACAAAAATTTGAGAACAATTATCATTTAGTTTTTTCCAAAGCAACAGTTAACTATGATCAGAATATGCATATTAAATTAGGATGTGATCACCGATAATTTCATGAATGGTCAAGGTAAGTTTGATTATTTCAGTCTTCAGTCATTTCAGCAAAGGACACCTTACATTTTTGGTTGATAGGTTTCTAAATTTTATGCAACAAGGTAATATTTGTCGACAATGTATTTTATATTTACTATATTAAAACTTTACAAGTTTTGTTTCATTGAGTTAATATAGTGCATGCAAAATAGGATTCTGTGGATTATTCTAATTCATGTATATTACGTGTATAATATCGGTTAAACATGCCATTAACTATTGTAATTAATTTATCATTTGTTCATGGGACTTTTGCAAACATTTTTTGACTGCATTCTAGGATAGTGCTTGACCGTTCTAAGAGCTTTGAGGCTGCTTCAGTAAGAGAACTAAGGAATCTGGCAATGGGTGCTGGTTTGACTTTGATTGCTCATACCAGCTTTCAATGAGCCAACAACTGTATTAGCATTGTTGGATTATATATATGACTAAATAAAGATTAGTTTACATCTTACTCATGGCCATGCTAGTCATGCTCACGGATCTAATGTTTGATTAAGCTTAGCCCAACATGCTATATTCTTAATTCTTATCTATTGACTAGATCAATTAATGACCTGTTGGGGTACTCTTTGCCCTAATGATTGAGGATATGCACTATTGCCAACAAAGAAGGAAAGCAAAGGGGAACAAGAAGTAAAAACCCGAACAAGTACATCTTGAATGATGTCCTCTATACAGTTTATCACGTTACAATGCATATTTTTTCATAGGTCAGATGTATATATCTATAGCCCTTTTCTTCCTACCCCTTTTCTTCACATGACTTGGAAAAAAAGGCTTTTATAGTCGGTAACTCATGTAAAGGTGTCTGCTTGTGACTTGTGAGATCCTAAAATCAAATTTTCTAATTAGTTTGCACATATAGTTTGGAAAAAAAAAAGTAAAATCTTTCTGTATGATTCCGTCTTAATTTAACTACATTTCTGTTTTATCAATATTGTAGGATGCTGCTGCATTCTGGAGTCAGCAGCCTTTAGCTGCCAGGGAGAATGCATCGAGCACCATAATTCCAGCTTGCAATGTTGTTCTGGACTTATCGAACAATACAAAAGATCTCATTGACAATGAAGTTTCTGCTTTCTATCAAACTCCTGATAATAGCATAAACATGCTTCCATCAACCCCTCAGGTTTGTGAGTTAATAGAGTATATCATGTACAAGAGAACCATAATTTCGCTGTGCTGCGGTCAATATTTGGCACAACAAAATCTTGTTATTAGATTATAATTAATCAGAATAATGAATTGATTACACCTACACGTGACATTTTACCATTGAATTATGACCACCCTGGAACAGTACTTGACTAAACAATGAAGTTTGCGCGCTATCGAAGAATGTTTTCCACTACTTTGTCCATAGATTGAGGCTTCTTCTGATTAGTGTGAAGGATTATGTCAATATCATATTAGTTATAGGCATTTCTTGTACATTTCACTTGAACCCTGTCCTTCTCTTGCTATTTCTCTTCCTACAAGGTTGGCTCTTACAAGTAAGTTGACTATTTCGAAGTTATTTTGTTTGATTAGATTAAAACTGAACTTTAATCCAAGTTTCACCATTTTGGATTATAGACCAATGGCTATTTGTTACCATCCAGTTTCCTTATGTGCCCTTCTATTTCTGATTCAGGCACTCTTTGAGTCAATGGTTGCTAATGGATCTACAGGACCTGAAGCAGTTGCTACTGCTGAAAGGAGTGCTACAGCGCTGACAGCCAGAGCCGGTGCTAGAGATCCATCTGCAGTTCCATCTATATGCCGCATTTCTGCTGCTCTTCAATATCCTGCTGGTAAGCCTTTTCCATACCTACACGGTTGTCCATATTTCCTCGAAGAGTATATTGGTAGCAGCTCACCTCCCAGCAGTGCTCTGTGTCAAATCTGTAAAATTTAATTCTAGGTCATCTTCTTAATGAGGTGGAACCCCTTTTGATGAACTTTGCGATCAGACTTTTCCCAGAACTTTAGAGCAGGAGAAAATTACATTACTTAGTTCCCATCTCCGCGCATGGTGGATTGTAGCGGACACATATATGGCATGATAACATTGAAACATTAATTGCTCTTACGTCCTCATTATAAAAGCACACTACCGCAGCTCAAACTGATCATCAGATTGAATAGATCATTAGAGAAACTCCAATTCAACAATTTGGATTGTTATACATGTGGCAACTAAAATAGAGATGGAGAGAAAAACATCTCCAATGAGGTTGTGAATTGGAAATATTATGGTCCAATTATAGAAGAGAGAGAATGTAGATAAATTATAAAAAATAAAATAAAAGATGAGACATATATTTTGATGGAGATAAATTATAAAAAAATTATACAAAATAGGTTTAACACATATTTCGATAAATATTTATTGTAAAAAAATAAATAGAGGATGTTTAGCACACCGTCCAAATGTAGACGGTGTGCTAGACATCCTCCACATATTTTTTTTGCTATGTAAACAATTTAGGGTGATGTGACACACTTTTTAGCAATCTCACGGTTGCATTGGAGATGCTCTTATAGAATCATTGTTGAATATCATACAATGGTTCAAAGATTATGATTCGAGAAGGAGAAGATTATTTGTCCAATACAAGAAATGTCCCTTAAGCAAAAGATTGAAGCTTATAAAGTTCTTTGTTTTTTAGGAGTTGCATTTCTGCGTGCAAATATGAAGGCTAAAGTTCAAAGGATTCCAACAATTAGATTTCCACAAAATAATGGGAGTTTTCTCTTGGAATCGTGAAAGCTTAAATATTTTCTTCATGCTTTATTACTTACTACTACTATAGTATCTGATCAGGCCCGGTTTTGGGCCGAGGCAAGTGAGGCGACCGCCTCGGACCCAAAACCAAAGGGGGCCTATTTGAAAAAAAAAAAAATTTAACACTGCGCGCGGTTTGGCAGTCAAAGGCCCAATCTAAAGTTAAAAAAATAAAAAAAAACAAACCAAGCCCAATCAAAATCCAATTAATTCAATCCATTAACCCATCAAAATCAAATGAACAAAACGATCCATACCCATTTACAATAAAAAATCAGATTTCAAAGGGAAGGAAAAAAAAAACCTAGAAGAAATACGACCGCAGGAAGCCGGGAATAGAAAAATTTGCAATTGCTATTTGCCAAATCCAAGAACTAAAGAAGAGGGTAGGCGCTGAAGTTGAAAGATCAAGAACCTCAGTCGACAGTTCGCTCCGAGGCGAGGAGGAAACGGTGAGCGGTGGTTCGATATTTCGGGAGCTGAGGTAAGTTCGAGAAATTAGGCCCCTAACCTCCCCCTCAAATTGTAGTACGCATTTAACATCCAGCTCTACTTTAACTAATTGTAAACTTAAAACTCGAAAAAAAAATTTGACATACAAAATATATTATAAAAATATATATATTATAATATATTGTTAACAATGCCGAAATTATTATAAACTATCACTTAAATACAAACTAAATCAGCGGGTTTAGAAGTAAAAATATTAATCAAATTTGAGTAATCTAATTGTTTGACAATTTCTTTCTCAATTGATATCATAGTCGATCCATTCGATCTTTCTTTGTGACATAGTTGATCGGAGATAAGTGCTTGATCGACTTCAACTTGGAAAAACTTCTTTCTGCAGATGCAAGCATGTAATCGGTATGGTTAGCAAAATTTTATAAGCAATATAGGCATTTGAAAACAATCATCCGATGTCTTGAAAAATATAGCAGCATTAATTGCTTTTTTTGTTTCACTTGGTAAATAGCACTTCAAGGCATCGGGTTTGAACATAAATCATCTCCATTAATGTCAGAGCGTCCATTATGTTTCAAATATCTTTTCGAGATTTTTACAAAACTTCAACAAAAGCGACATGAGATGTGCGATATAACTTCTCGAACTAAACAAAATCAAATATCTCTTCAAGTTGTTTAAATTGTTGAAATCGTGTTTGAAGTGAAGATCGAGCTTAGTCGGCGAAAAAGGAAGTAATCAACTCTAAAAGATTCTTCTGGCGATTGATTTACCTCATCACTGCCACTTTCATCAAGCTGCTTCTTTCTTGAATGACGCATTTTTTCTCAATCTGACTTGATTTCCATTTCACTTGCTTTTGTTTCGCTTCATCCATGGCGATAGCAAATCCATTTTCTCTAAAATCGTCGAAAGCGTAACAAGTCCTTGTAAGAGGTTGATAGCACCATCCGCATCCATGTTTTCGGCTTGAAGATATTTACTCGCGTATTAATTGCATACAACAACATGTACCAAATTACCATGCCAAGTAAGAACTCGATTTTCAAGTTCATATGTCGCTAAAGACTCGGTTTCACTCTTTATTTTACCATCTTCACTAATATCGCCAAGTCGAGTAAAGCGTCTCTTATTTGTGCGGTTTGTTCTTTTATATATTTGACACTTTCAACACGACTTTTCCAACGTGTTTGTGACAATGGCTTCACTATCAAACCTTCTACATTATCTTGAAAATTTTCCATCGCTTAAGAAGAAGCGAACAATGTATAGATCCATTGTATCACTCGAAGAAGGAAAGTTTTAGGACAACAATTCACCATATCACATAATCTTTAGATTAAGACTATAGTGACCACATGAAGTATAAAAAGCTTTGTGATTAATTTCAAGTAATCTTTTTTGTATACGCTGTGCCTCACGCTCATGTTAGCTCAGTTCTCATATCCTTGCCCTCGAATATCATCAATATCAAGCTCGAGATTGGTTAAAACATTTTGAAGCTCGAGAGAAAGTCCGATCGACGTATCGTCTACCTTAAAAACTCGAGCCGATATTCTTTTACTATCGGTGATTTTGTCGAATGATCCGCGCATCGTATGACTAACGACATTTGCTCCTCGTGACTCGCATCGGAGTACAATCAAGTATAATTGAGAAATATTTTGCATGTCTAACTTTCTTGAGAATTGCACTCGTAACCTTTCCTGCTAATATCTGTCATGTCAATTCGTTTTGAATTGATTTGCGAGATATGTATAATGAATCTCGCGTACTTTAGCACGTCGAGATATTGCTCTTGCATTCTTGGATCAAACTCTAACAACCATTTCTACCATTTGCAAAAGAGGCCATTGTTCTCGAAGATAAAGTTGTTCATCGTCTCTTGAAATGCAAGTCGTTCTTGGCGAGTCTTTTTAACAATATGATTATCTTCGTTAACACTTTTCTCAATGTTTTCTTTTCATCAATCACCAATTGCATGCTTCTATCAATTGTATTTTTTGTTTGAAGTTTATTTTCGAATGAATCTAACTAGACATCAACGTATATGCTCTTCATTTCCTTCACGTGACTTTTAATAGACGGCTGGCGATTAATCATTTAACTTTCGATTTAATTAATCATTTAACCTAATTTAATTAACCATTTAAAATAACTAATCATAATTTAATTAACCAATTAAATATTAATATAAAAGTATCTAATTACCAACGAAAAGGACCAAAGGTCCAATTTTCAAAATAGCATTCAACAAGGTCGTAAATAGATATTAGGCAATATTGATATTTGATTAATGATGGAGGCGGCTGCATACAGTTCGAGAAAGGAAAAACCAAAAGCGAAAAGTGAGAAAATATGAAAAAATAAAAACCTTTTATGGGGAAAGTGAAAACCTCACTTTAACCCAGTGGTTCAATTTATTCAACCTACCTTTCTACGAGCTAACTCTCGACCGAGGTTCTTGATCCTTCGACTTCAACGCCTACCCTCTTCCTCGGTTCTTGGATTTGTGAATGGCAATTGCAAATTTTTACATTCCGGCTTCTATGGTCGTATTTCTTCTAGGTTTTTTCCTTCCCTTTGAAATCTGATTTTTATTGTAAATGGGTATGGATCGTTTTGTTCATTTGATTTTGATGGGTTAATGGATTGAATTAATTGGATTTTGATTGGACTTGGTTTGTTTTTTTTTTAAACTTTAGATTGGGCCTTTGGACGGACGGGACTCTTGTGTGTTTAAATTTTTTTTTTTTTTTTCAAATGGGCCCCCTTTGGTTTTGGGGCAGTGGCGCGGCCTCACTCACTTTCGACCTAAAGCGCGGGCTGGTTGACTCTTTGGTGAAGTGAGATTATCACTTTTACGTATAAAGATTTTTATTTTTCATCTTTTCTCTTCTCGACTTTTGGTTTTCCTTTTTGAAGCGTAATGTATTGCCGCCTCCATTCATTAATCAAATATTGAATATTGCCTAATGCCTATTTGCACGACCTTGTTGAATCTTTGTTTTGGAAATTGGACTTTTGGTCCTTTTGGTTGGTAATTAGATACTTTTATATTAATATTTAATTGGTTAATTAAATTATGATTAGTTATTTTAAATGGTTAATTAAATTGGGTTAAATGATTAATTAAATTGGGTTAAATGATTAATCGACATCGATTACATTAAAAGTCATAAAGGAAATGAAGAAGCATATCGTTGCATGTCTAGTTGGATTGATTTGAAAAATAGACTTCAAAACAAAAATACAATTGATAGAAGTGTGCAATTGGTGATTGATGAAGAAAAAAAACATTGTAGAGAAGTTGTTAACGAGGATAATTGCTATTGTTAAAAGTTTTGCAAGAAACGACTTGACATTTCGAGGAGATGATGAACAACTTTATCTTGAGAACAATGGTCTTTTTTGCAAATGGTAGAAATTGTTGTTGAGTTTGATCGATAATCTGCAAAGCATTCGATGTGCTAAAGCGCGTGAGATTCATTATACATATTTGGTAATCGATTCAAAATGAATTGATACTGGATATTAGCGAGGAGAGGTTAGAAGTGCAATTCTCAAAAAGTTAGACATGCAAAATATTTCTCGATTATACTTGATTGTACTAGGATGCGGTCGCGAGGAGCAAATGTCATTAGTCGTATGATGTGTGGATGATTTGGCGAAAAAACCCTCCCCTCCAAATTGTAGTACGCATTTAACATCCACAAGTGCTACGGAACTAATTGTAAACTTAAACTCGAAAAAAAATTTGACATACAAAATATATTATAAAAAATATATATATTATAATATATTGTTAACAATGCCGAAATTATTATAAACTATCACTTAAATACAACTCGTCTAGCAGTTTTAGAAGTAAAAATATTAATCAAATTTAAGTAATCTAATTGTTTGACAATTTCTTTCTCAATTGATATCATAGTCAATCCATTCAATCTTTCTTGTGACATAGTTGATCGGAGATAAGTCTTGATCAGCTTCAACTTGGAAAAACTTCTTTCTGCAGATGCAACTGTAACCGGTATGGTTAGCAAAATTTTATAAGCAATATAGGCATTTGAAAAACAATCATCCAATGTCTTCAAAAAATATAGCACATTAATTGCTTTTTTTGTTTCACTTGGTAAATAGACTTCAAGTTGTCGATTTTGAACATAAATCATCTCCATTAATGTCCGAGCGTCCATTATGTTTCAAATCTCGCTCAAGATTTTTACAAAACTTCAACAAGCGACACATGAGATGTGCGATATAACTTCTCCAAACTAAACAAAAATCCAAATATCTCTTCAAGTTGTTTAAATTGTTGAAATCGTGTTTGAAGTGAAGATCGAGCTTGGTCAACGATAAAAGGAAGTAATCAACTCTAAAAGATTCTTCTGGCGATTGATTTACCTTATCGCGCCACTTTCATCAAATTGCTTCTTTCTTGAATGACGCATTTTTCTTGAAATCTGACTTCAATTTCCATTTCACTTGCTTTTGTTTTCGCTTCATCCATGACAATAGCAAATCTATTTTCTCTAAAATCGTCAAGAAACGTAACAAGTCCTTGTAAGAGGTTGATAGCACCATCCACATCCATGTTTTCAGCTTGAAGATATTTACTCACGTATTAATTGCATACAACAACTTGTACCAAATTACCATATCAAGCAAGAACTCAAAATTTTCAAGTTCATATATCGCTAAAAACTCAGCTTCACTCTTTATTTTACCATCTTCACTAATGTCTGCCAAGTCAAGTAAAGCGTCTCTTATTTGTGCAGTTTGCTCCTTTATATATTTGACACTTTCAACACGACTTTTCCAACGTATTTGTGACAATGGCTTCACTATCAAACCTTCTACATTATCCTTGAAAATATTCCATCGCTTAGGAGAAGAAGCGAACAATGTATAGATCCGTTGTATCACTCCAAAGAAGGAAAGTTTTAGGACAACAATTCACCATATCACATAATGCTAGATTAAGACTATGGCAACCACATGAAGTATAAAAAGCTTTGTGATTAATTTCAAGTAATCTTTTTGTATACCTTTGTGCCTCCCCGCTCATGTTAGCTCGGTTCTCATATCCTCGCCTCGAATATCATCAATATCAAGCTCGAGATTGGTTAAAACATTTTGAAGCTCGAGAGAAAGTCCAATCACGACGTATCATCTACCTTAAAAACTCGAGCCGATATTCTTTTACTATCGGTGATTTTGTCGAATGATCCACACATCGTATGACTAACGACATTTGCTCCGTGACTCGCATCCGGAGTACAATCAAGTATAATTGAGAAATATTTTGCATGTCTAACTTTCTTGAGAATTGCACTCGTAACCTCTCTCGCTAACATCCGTATCAATTCATTTTGAATTGATTTACCGAGATATGTATAATGAATCTCACGCGCTTTAGCACGTCGAATGCTCTTGCATTACTGGATCAAACTCAGCAACCATTTCTACCATTTGCAAAAAGAGGCCATTGTTCTCAAGATAAAGTTGTTCATCATCTCTTCGAAATGCCAAGCTGTTCTTGGCGTGTCTTTTAACAATAGCAATTATCTTCGTTAACACTTTTCTCCAATGTTTTCTTTTTCATCAATCACCAATTGCATGCTTCTATCAATTGTATTTTTTGTTTGAAGTTTATTTTCCAAATGAATCTAACTAGACATGCAACGTATATGCTCTTCATTTCCTTCGTGACTTTTAATAGACCGCTGCTGATTAATCATTTAACTCAATTTAATTAATCATTTAACCTAATTTAATTAACCATTTTAAAATAACTAATCATAATTTAATTAACCAATTAAATATTAATATAAAAGTATCTAATTACCAACCAAAAGGACCAAAGGTCCAATTTTCAAAATAGCATTCAACAAGGTCAGGTAAATAGATATTAGGCAATATTCAATATTTGATTAATGAATGGAGGCGGCAGCGCACACAGTTTCAGAAAGGAAAAACCAAAAGCCGAAAAGTGAGAAAATATGAAAAAATAAAAAAACCTTTATGCAGGAAAGTGAAAACCTCACTTTAGCTTCAGCGGTTCAGCGGTTCAACTTCTGCTCTGGAGCTAACTACTGACTGAGGTTCTTGATCCTTCAGCTTCAACGCCTACCCTCTTCCTCAGTTCTTGGATTTGGCAAATGGCAATTGCAAATTTTTCTGTTCCCGGCTTCCTGCGGTCGTATTTCTTCTAGGTTTTTTTTCCTTCCTTTTGAAATCTGATTTTTTATTGTAAATGGGTATGGATCGTTTTGTTCATTTGATTTTGATGGGTTAATGGATTGAATTAATTGAATTTTGATTGGACTTGGTTTGTTTTTTTTTTTTAAACTTTAGATTGGGCCTTTGGACGGCCAGACTACTGTGTGTTTAAATTTTTTTTTTTTTTCAAATGGGCCCCTTCGCTTTGGGGCTTGGGAGGCGGTCGCCTCATTCGCCTCGCCTAAAAGCTGGCCTGGTTGAATCTTTGAAGCCGTCAAGTGAGATTATCACTTTTTTCAGTATAAAGATTTTTTATTTTTCATCTTTTCTCACTTCTCGACTTTTGGTTTTTCCTTTGAAGCGTATGTGTATTGCCGCCTCCATTCATTAATCAAATATTGAATATTGCACTAACGCCTATTTGCTCGACCTTGTTGAATCTTTGTTTTGGAAATTGGACTTTTGGTCCTTTTGGTTGGTAATTAGATACTTTTATATTAATATTTAATTGGTTAATTAAATTATGATTAGTTATTTTAAATGGTTAATTAAATTGGGTTAAATGATTAATTAAATTGGGTTAAATGATTAATCATCATCGGTCTATTAAAAGTCATAAAGGAAATGAAGAACATATCGTTGCGTATGTCTAGTTGGATTGATTTGAAAATAGATTTCAAACAAAAAAATATAATTGATAAGTGGTAATTGGTGATTGATGAAAAAAAAAACATTGGAGAGAAGTGTTAACGAGGATAATTGTTATTGTTAAAAGATTCGCCAACAACAGCTTGACATTTCGAGGAGATGATGAACAACTTTATCTTGAGAACAATGGTCTTTTTTTGCAAATGATAGAAATGGTTGCTGAGTTTGATCCGGTAATGCAAGAGCACATTCGACGTGCTAAAGCACGTGAGATTCATTATACATATTTCGGTAAATCAATTCAAAATGAATTGATACTGAGATATCAGCGAGGAGAGGTTAGAAGTGCAATTCTCAAAAAAGTTAGACATACAAAATATTTCTCAATTATACTTGATTGTACTCTGAGATGCGAGTCACGAGGAGCAAATGTCGTTAATATATGATGTGTGGATGATTTGGCAAAATCACCGACAAGAGAAGAATATTGACTTGAGTTTTGAAGGTAGATGATACGTCGGGACTTGGACTTTCTCTCGAGCTTCAAAATATTTTAACCAATCTTGAGCTTGATATTGATGATATTTGAGGCGGGGATATGACAACGGAGCTAACATGGTAGCGCACACAAGGTGTACAAAAAGATTACTTGAAATAAATTCGAGCTTTTATACTCCGTGTGGTTGCCATAGTTTTAATCTAAAGATTATGTGATATGGTAAATTGTTGTCCTAAAGCTCTTTCCTTCTTTGGAGTGATACAACGGATCTATACATTGTTCGCTTTTTCTCCCAAGCGATGGAAAATTTTCAAAGATAATGTAGAAGGTTTGATAGTGAAGCCATTGTCACAAACATGTTAAGAAAGTCATGTTGAAAGTGTCAAACCAATAAAGGAGCAAACTGTACAAATAAGAGACACTTTACTTGACTTGGCAGACATTAGTGAAGATGGTAAAATAAAGAGTGAAGCGAGTCTTTAGCGACATGAACTTGAAAATTTTGAGTTTTGCTTGGCGTGGTAATTTAGTGCGGGTTGTTGTATGCAATTAATAGTGTCGGTGAGTAAATATCTTTAAGTTGAAAACATGGATGTGGATGGTGCTATCAACCTCTTACAAGGACTTGTTACGCTTTTGGACGATTTTAGAGAAAATAGTTTGCTATTGCAATGGATGAGCGAAAACAAAAGCAAGTGAAATGAGAATTTAAAGTCGTATTTCGAGAAAACACGTCATTCGAAGAAAGAATTTGATGAAAGTGGTAGTGATGAGGTAAATCAATCAGCAGGAAGAATTTTTAGAGTTGATTACTTCACCAAGCTCGATCTTCACTTGAATACGATTTAAACAACTTAAAGAGACATTTGGATTTTGTTTAGTTTGGAGAAGTTATATCATACATCTTGTGTCGGTTTTTTGAAGTTTTGTAAAAATCTTGAGCGAGATTTGAAACATAATGGACGTTCGGACATTAATGAAGATGATTTATGTTCGTAATCGTGAATATGAAGTGTTATTTACCAAGTGAAACAAAAAAGCAATTGATGTGCTATATTTTTGAAGACGTTGGATGGTTGTTTTCAAATGCCTATATTGCTTACAAAATTTTTCTAACCATATCGATTACTGATTGCATCTATAGAAAGAAGTTTTTCAAGTTGAAGGCGATCAAGACTTATCTCCCGATCAACTATGTCACAAGAAAGATTGAATGGATTGGTTATGATATCAATTGAGAAAGAAATTGTCGAACAATTAGATTACTCAAATTTGATTAATATTTTTGCTTCTAAAAAAGCTGTTAGACGAGTTGTATTTAAGTGATAGTTTATAATATTTTCGGTATTGTTAACAATATATTATAATATATATATTTTTATAATATATTTTGTTTGTCAATTTTTTTTTTTCGAGTTTATTAGTTAAAGTAGTCTTGTGGATGTTAAATACATACTACAATTTTGGAGGGGCCTAATTTACGAACTTCGCCTCGAGCCGGGAAATGTCGAGAACCGCCCTCAGATTTGATATATATGCATACACCAAGATGTATTTCAGTTTCACTTAATTTTCAATGTATTGCTAGGTTTGGATGGTTTTGATGCCGGTTTGGCATCAGTCCTAGAGTCCCTTGAATTTTGTCTAAAGTTGCGCGGTTCTGAGGCTTGTGTATTGGAGGACTTAGCAAAGGCAATTAATTTGGTCCATGTGCGGCGGGATCTTGTCGACAGTGGTCATGCATTGTTGAATCATGCTCATCGCGCACAACAAGAATATGAAAGGTACAACTTACTTTATCTCTTCCTTTATGTGGGATGGGAACCTTATATCTTTGAGATTTGCCGTTCAACGTTCTCTTGTTGTCAATTGATGCTATGTTAAGGTTTATTCAAATTTTAAGCCACAACTGGACCCAAGCAAATTCAAGTCTTACAGTTTGGGGTCAATTTCTGACATCATGTTATCTTATAGCGAGAGGAAACATAGGAATTAAAACCAATTCATTTGGTTAATTACCTTACATTATGTTATCTTTTTCAGAGAAAGCGGGAATGGAAACCAATTCATTTGGGCCTTGCTTTTTTCATAGAAAGCGGGCATGGAATGGTCAATGGGAAAGAGTTGATAAATACAACTACTAACAGAACGCTACTTTCTTTATGATCATGGGAGGTAAACTCCCCCTCTAATGTAGGAAGTAATGGGCAGGAAATGCTCCCCATTTTTTGAGACGAAAGTACCCCACATCTGGTGACCTTCTGGTCAATTTCCTTTTTTTATTTTTGATATACAAGTTTGTTAAATTTGTTTGTGTAAACAGGTCAAGTGAAATATTTGAATTTTAATTTCTTTTGATGCATTTGTTTCTGGTAAACTTACACAACAAATGATGATGTACTATGAGCATGCAATTCAAACACATGCATGGGAAGTTTGTATAACTCGAAACTTCTAGTTGCAAAAGAAACATAAACAAACATTTCCCTGGCAATTATTTCTCGGAAGTGACTTCTAGGATAATTTAAATTCCTATTTAAAAATTTTCCCTTATCCAAATGAGAACTTGTTCTTTTTTGTTGGGACAAATACAACTTTATTGGTTTTGTTGACTACTTGACTCTATCTTGCAGGACAACAAATTACTGTCTGAATTTGGCCGCTGAACATGACAAAATTGTTACAGAGAAGTGGTTACCTGAAATGAAAAATGCAGTTCTAAATGCTCAAAAATGCCTTGAAGACTGTAAATATGTCAGGGGCTTGGTAAGATCCTACACTACAAAATATTTGACTTTCTTCTCAAAAAATATTTGTAATACTTTCGGGTTTTGTCTTAGACTTTTGACTTGGTTAATTGTGTCATTCCACCATTTGAAGCTTCTGGACTTGATGTCCGAATGCTATTGCTGAGAAACATGGTGTTTATATCTTTATAATCTTTGCCTTTTCTTTTTCTTATGTCTTTAGTTGTAAATATTATGTTAAAATGAATTACTTATAGCATACTCTGACCTCGGCTACCTTGTGACCAATTCAGATCATCAATCTGTGTGTGCTACTGCTTCTACCTAGACTGGGAGCATAATTATGATAACAGTTTCACAAAGTGGCTGTCCTTAGATGTCACAACCTTTCGGTTTTGAACCTATGCAATTTAAGAGCACTCCTTGGGGAAAATCTACGCTTCCCTTGTTTAATTCTCAATTTGTAGGAAATCACTCTGTTCTTAGTTATGGACACCATCAAATTCATTTCTTCAGTTATTGCTTTCATGCGTACAATTATTGCCAGGCACAAACTTATATTATTGAAATCTTGTTAAATTCCGTACACATGGAGAAAAGGTGCTGACTCATAAGAGGTACATTAGCAAGTATGGATGTCCAAATATTTGTATATGAATTGTTGCATGTCACATACTTGTACCTCGACTTGAGTACGGAGCAGCTATCAATATTTTAATTTTTTTGTGAAAAGGTACCAAAGAAATGGTGGTGCCAATTTGGGATTGTAAAACATTGAGAGATTGCATGATAACTCTTGACGGAATTTCTCCTGTCATATCTCCCTACAGTTTCAAACTTTAATATTTTTTCAGGATAATAATTTCCTTGCTCTTTGTTCATTTTTTTCTTTCTAATTACTGTGGTGAAACTGCTGTTCTGTGGATTTTCTGTAGCTTGATGAATGGTGGGAACAGCCAGCATCAACCGTGGTTGATTGGGTTTCTGTTGATGGAGAAAATGTTGCTGCATGGCAAAATCACGTGAAGCAGCTTCTTGCATTATGACCAGTGACACGTCTCAGCGAAAAATTAAGTGTTTTTTTGGGTGAACTCTTGTTGCCTCATAATTTACTTACATTGCCAATATTTGGACACCTTCAAATTGGAATATGGTTGCCAAATCTGCTGGCAGTCCAGTCGAGGTAGACTTGCAAATGCTGTTTGTAATATTAACTGATTTATATGGAAGACGACGAGGGGGGAAAGAAGCACAGTTGATTCCTCTATATGTACAGGGCGGTGTTGTAACTGTTCTGCTACTTGTATAGATGGTTCTTTGTTTTCGAAATGATATTTTTCAGTTTTGATAGTGTGAAATTGCTATACATTTTTTGTATATTGTCTATCACAAGTAGAAGGCAGTATGTTGTTACTGTAAGGAATTGTATTTTGTGGGGCTCTTCAATCTGTAAGATTGTGTGCTAATTGTTATTAATTTAGTTCTGTCTACTATGTACATTAAACTGTATTGGGGCAAATGATGATAATAAATTTATTTAGTTCCTACTCGTTACTATTTGTAATTGAATTTAAATGTGAATTATTCCTTAAATGCTGACAATATTTCTTTAAATCAAGATTTTTGATATACAAAATTAGGACATGATTGAGATTGATTTTGAAACTCAATTATGATTTTTTATTTTAGGTGTTTGGTAAATTTAAAAAAAGTGATTATAAAAGAATTTGTACTATTTTGTAGGAGATTTTGAGAAGCAACGGAAGAATAACTTCTCATCTCTGTTTTTAGTTTTTTTACTTATCTATTATTAAAATGTCAATTTTACCCTAATTAATTAATGTAATTCTTTTATGAGAAATTGAATTGATGCAAGTTTGATGCATAAAAAATAATTTAAATTTAATTAATTATTGTACTACATGAGTGTTTTTATTTTATAATATTTATAAATTTTGAGATTTAATAGATGTTTATTATTTTTATTTAAAATAATTATGATGAACGTATTGTATTGTCTTGAAAAAATATTGTTATAAAAATAAAAATGAATTTTGTAATACTATTCATGATAATAATAATACAAACGAATATTATTATAATTAATATTTATTTTAGTAATTTTATACAGTCAAAGCAATAAATCATTTTTATTTACCAAATATTAAAATGTTGATTTTCAAACATACATCAATTTTGAAACAATAATTTATCAAATATTTATTTGATTTTTTTCACAATTGATTCTTTCCAGAAGACAAAGAAAAATTGATATCTTAAAACACAACAATACCAATCATCGCTTTAAGATTTTGTTTGGTTTTGCTTTAAAAGTTAATAAAAATTTGAGTTAAAGTCAATATTTAATTTTAACTACACATTTTATGGGACTCACAACTTCAATCAAATTTTCAACCACATATTTCATCAACTTTTTATCAAAATTTGATACAAATTTGATTTTTAGCAAATGGTGGTTATATTTACACCACAATTTTTATTTGTTGTACCACATTTTAATTGCACTTAAGGTTCTTAACTTTTGTTATCACTTATGTCCTTAACTTATTTTCTCGTAAAATTCTTATTTTCAACTTTCATTAATTAGCACATATTATCCTTAATGATAGTTTCATCAAATTATTACATTAGTGTGTTTTGAAATGAGAAAAAAATATTTTGTTGTACTTTTATATTTATTATTATTTTTAAATATGATTGGAAAATAATTCATTTTATACCTTCTTGATAGACTTTTTGGACGAAAATTGTTATTAGGGATAAGGGAAAGTCGAGGATAAGAATATGACAAAAAAAAGTTGGTGACGTGAGTGCTACAATTAGGCATGGCAATGGGCCGAGTCGAGTCGACTTGGCCCATAAAATCGAGCTCGGCTCGTCTCCAAAATACGTGATCGGTTCGGCCCACGAGCTCGTGGGTCGGCCGGTCGAGCCGAGCCGCCCACCTGAGCTCGGCTCAAATCCTCAAATTTTTATTTTAAAATTTGAAAATGAGAAAGAAATACAATATCGAGTATCTTTTATGTTGAAAATTAAATATTGAAAACCCTCATCCTTAGAATAAGAGTATTAATAGAAAAATAATGAAATAAAAAAAAAAAAAAAAATATGGTGTGGACCGTTGGATGATCATCCAACGGTCATATCGAGCCGGCTGGCTCGAGCTTTGGGCTCTTGGACTCGTGTCCACGAGCCCAAACGAGCGAGCTAGTGGGCGACCTCTTTTTTTTTTTTTTTTTTGGCCGAGACTCGAGCCGAGCTAGTTGGCCCTCTTTTTTTTGAGCAAGTCTTAGTTCGTGCTAGTGGGCTCGACAATTACGAGTCGAGTCGAGCAGGAGAGCCTCTGAGCCGACAAGCTTTTTTTGCCACCTCTAGTTACAATGAACAAAAATTAAGAATTTTAAGTATAATTAAAATATAGTGCAACAAATAAAAAATATAGTGTAAATAAAATTATTGTTAACAAAACCAAATAGGCATTAAATATTAGTCTTGATTAGTCAAGTCCCATTTGATCGGGACCAAATATTCTATTTTCTATAAAAATAACACACCTTATCATTTTAGTGTTTGTTTGTCTATGCTCAAATTATAATAATTTAAGTTAATTAAATTGATCAAACATAATTTTTATCTATATATTTTGTAAGATCTATAATTTATTATACATTTATCATCTACACATTTTATATAAATGACAACTTATAAGTACTTCAAAAATAATTATAACCCCACCAAACATGCGCTTAGATGTACATAATTTCTCAAGTTTTGCAACTCACTTTTCTTCTTTATACACTATTTATCATTAGGGGAAATGTTTTCCTTCACATGGTGGAAAATATTTATTTATCTTCACAATATCTACATAACATGTTTCTATTGGTTAATTTATTGTACTAACATTAAATGAATTTCATTTGGTTAATAGAAACATGCCAATGAAAAGATCAACATTTCGCTTTTATTTAGATTTTCAAAAGTTGAATCTTTTTTTTTTTTTTTATTGTTTAAAAAACTCTACCATCAATTATTATTAGAAAATTACAATTTAGCACTCAGATTTTTTTAATAGCAATGTGAATTCGGTAGAAGAACATTAATCATCATACAATTATTAATTAAATTGCCAAAGTTGACTACACTTGTAACCATTTAAGTGCACTTATACCAAATGTGCTCATATGGAATAACTTTTTTTCACTCGCACTTATTCCAAATGGGACACAAAATAAGTCGCAACCACTAAGATGTTGCATTTAAATCCTTTTCATTTACCTACCCCATTCTCATTTTCAGGTTTGTTCGATTCTCATTCTTTTTTAAAAAAAATTTATTTTTTGTCTACTTTTTTTGACTTTTTAAACTTTTACACAATAAAAAATTTGAAAAAAAAAAAAGTGGACAAAAAAATCCATTTTTTGAAAAAAAAAAAAAAAAAAAATCTACACCGAACTAAGAATTTTCCATAAATATTTATTGTCAAATTTATTATTTTCTCTCAAATCCCATTGACATACAAAACTGATATGACTTGTCCCATATAACTCAAGAAGACACGAGACGTAAAATATGTCAATAATGAATATCAACTAGGTGTCAAACCCACCATCAAGATTAACTACTACCTCCCAACCCCCAAGGACCTCATCTCTATCACAACTCCTACAATTGCAAGTAATTGTGGGAAAATATGTACTTGAAAGAATAGAGAATTAAGTTGTCTTGGCATTCTATGTGAAAATGCGTACGATATGGTAAATAGAGGTAATTGCAACAATGAAAGATGGCTTTGGAAACATTCTAAGCATAGCCTATGTATAGATCAATACATACATATATTAACATGGGGTTGAAAATCCTAGTCTTGTGGGTCGACTTGTTGATACAGTCTAGTCCAATAATGTCACTTTGAATTAGACTTGTACACATCTTTATATTTTATTAAACATGTATCATAGTCATTGGTTTCATGCATTTAATTCATTCGTAATAAAGTAGACTGAATAGTATTGAATAATTTTTTTTAAAAATTCAATTCAATCCTATTAAAGTCAACTGTCTATATTACAAATATTTATCAAAAATAGAAATATATAATCTAAGAATTTCATGTTACGATGCACCAAAATGCAAGGATGATAAATTTTGATGCCAATAGCAAATGGGATCTGTCCATGGTATTCTATTTAAATAAAAATAATTTAAAATTCAGTCAAATAAAAGGATAATTAAAATCCATTAGTTGTTAAAATTATTTAATTTTATGAAATTTACTAATTATCGACCCAACTAGCTAGACAACATTAACCTTTTCTAGGTTGGCCTTGCACATTTTTTTTTTTTTTTTTTAATTTTAATGATAATTTTATTTACTTCTTAATTTTAGTGGACTATAAAGTAATGTTTTTAAATTTATTTTTATGAGACTTGTATTATTTCATTCTTATAATTAAATTATAAATTAATGACTATTAGTTTATTTTATCACTGATATTTTTAGTATTGTTGTATAAAAATATGATCATTGAATTAGCATCGTATTATGCTTTTATGGTGCATTTGATAAGAATGTCACAATGTAAAGGACATTATTATAGAGGAAAAAATTTTAAAATCACGTTTATTACATCGTTCTATCTAATTTATAGTACTGCACATTAAATATACATTTAATGATTATTTTAATTATAAAAAATATTAAATATTTTTGAAAGAGAAATAGGATGAAAAGGAATTATTTGATCCAACAACTACTATATAGTACATATCACATGCATATTTTGCCTTTATTATTTTTTTGACAGCTGCAGTTGGCACATTGTAAGTACCCCTATTTACACACACGCACACTGTGTGTAGGGAAAATAATAGCAATTTTAAAATTTAAATCAAGTTAATGTTATTTTGAGAAAATATTCTAAAAATCGTAACGTGTAGTAAGATAAGGAGATCGAATTTCAAACTTTTCGAGTCTAAGCTTAGATAAGAGCAAGATGAGGGCTGAAACGTGAGGCGTGGCTTAAACGTGAGAGGCAAAGGCTTAACGTCTAAGTGGAACTTAGATGAATTTTTAGAACAATAGATTTTGGTGATTGGTGCTTGGATATAACTTTGAGTCTTTGTGAAGAGATGAAGGGCATGATAACAACATTTTCAATGCAAATGTGGGTTGCACTAAAAGATATATCATATCAATTTAAATTATTTATAGGATAAAAAAAAGTAGAGGATATCTAAAGACAATCGTATACATTTGGATAGCGTGTGAATGATGGTGTGTTAGACATAATCTATTTATTTTTTTATAATTATTCATCAAAATATGTGCTAAGTCTATTTATTTAATTTTATTTTTTATAACTTGTCTATATCAGAATATGTGTTAATGATCATTTATTTAATTTTTTATAATTTATCTACTACTACATTTTTTACATGTGGATCACAATTTTTTCAATTCACAAACTCATTGGAGATGCTCTTATCTTCGTCTCCATTTTATTTGTCACATGTATCGCGATTCACATTGTTGCATTGTAGGTGTTCCAAGAAAGAACATTATAAGCTATTTTTAAGTTAAATATCTCAATTGTCATTGAACTTTCTCAAATGCCTTTTCAATTATCATTGAACTTTAAAATATTTATGAGTTGTCACTAAATTTACCATAATGTTATCACATCCGTCATCCCGTCACTTGTTTGAAAAATTAACGGACTTGATGACGAGGCATGTTTTCACCATATGTTATGCCATGTCACTAAAGTCACGAGTGACATGACGTGTTTAAATATTCCAATTACAACTGAAGTTTTTTAAATGTTTCTTAATTGTCGTCGACTCTAAAAAAATTTAGTTGTCATTGAATTTATTAAAATGTTATCACATTCGTAACTCGTCATTATATCATTAATATCAACTATTTTACGAGTGATGAATATGATAACAGTTCTATTTTTGGATGGTTAATGTCAATTATGGTTGTATAAATTATTTTTGGACCATGCGGTGTTCATTTCTCTCTTTTAAGCTACGTTCTGGAAAATAAATATTCAGACTCATTGAATTGATGTTCAAACATGGAACTAATTGAAGTTTAAAGGCAATTGAAAAACTTTTTGGAAAGCTCAGTGACATTTGGAAAACATTTGAAAAAAAATTAGTGGCAATTGAGAAATATTTAAGAAAGCTCGACAGCAATTGGGATATTTGGCATAACTGACGGTGAAATCACGCCACTTGTAAAATTTTGTCTGTCATGTCATCAAGTCTGCTTATTTTTCAAACGTGCGTGACCGAGTGACGAAAGCGTTAACATTTTAATAAATTTACAAAAATATTTTAAAATTTAATAAGAATTGAAAAATATTTGAAAAATTTCAATAACAATTGAGATATTTAATACTTATTTTTCAATATCTAAGTAGTAAAATCTTAGTGTAAATAAATTTCAATACATTTTTATGTCATAGAAAAGATGCTCCCAGAAAATAATGAAATTAATTATTAAACACATTTTTATTTCCTAATTACCCTCAAACTTGACAAGTATAAATAGATTTTAACATTCAAGTTATGGTTTTCAAATAATTAAACATTTAGTTTTTCAAGTAGAAATCAAATTAAACCCCCCCCCCCCCCCTTTTCAATCTGGAAGAAAATCATATTCTCTTGATATAAAGAAATTTGCACTCGTGGTGTCGATGTTTGGAGTTATTGACAATTGTGCTCGAATTTTTCACATCTCACATTTTTGAAGTTATAAAGAGTATAAAAAACGAAAAGAAAAAAAACGTAAATGTAACTATGTACATCACACGAGGAAAAATGTTGTTTTTTTTTTCTTCTAAATTTAATACTCGTGTTTGATAGAAACTATTAAAAAATATCATGTTAACTACAAACTCGAGGTTGGAAACCAAAATGTAAAAAAAAAATTAGTAAAAGTAATTTCTTACATTTTTAATCCTAGAAAATAATATCATAGAACATCTTGATATTTTGTAATAAACATCTAATTAAGTCCTTTTCAAATCAATAGAAGAGAACACAACTCTTTTTAGGAACAAAGAACCCATTTTTCAATTTGAAAACTTTTCATATAGACTCAAATATATATATATATATATATACATAGTGAGTTAGAAGTTTTAGTTATCCACTTTTGTGTACTTGAACCTCCATAGTTAAAAGTCAAAACTTAAAACTAAACATGCAAGTGTCTGTTTGGTGTAGATAAAAATTAAAATTTTAAGAGATTTTGATAAAAATTGATAAAATATGTGATTGAAAAGTCGTGGATCCTACAGAATGTGTAATTGAAAATGAATTTTAAAAAGTTGAGGTTAAATTCTTAAATCTCCAAGCTAAGTGGAGTTGATGGGAACAACACACTAACAATTCTATCAAACCTAATTCATGACCAAAATTATTACCAAATAGTGGTTTAGAAACCTTTAACTATATCATTAATTATTGCCTACATGTATTGCATAACCACTAGGTTGGAATTTAAATATATAACTGCAATATAGTCCTTAAGTGAAGTTGATAGCAAAATATATCTAATATGCTGAAATTATACATAATTAAGCAAAAGAGATGTAACTAAATTTGTCCTTTGTATTGTCCCCCCCTTTTTTTTCGCTTCATTTTTGCTATTAATAACTTTAGGGTGATTATATTAATATTAATATTTTCTTTTAGTGGATTAATTTTTTAATATTCTTCAATTTTTGCTTATTATCGCACTTACGTCTTTAACTTTTTTCGGTTACATTTTTATCTGCAGTCTTTCATTAATTTGCATATCTTCTCCCTGATTAGGGTTTCTGTCCAAAAAGTATGTCAGGTGGGCGTAAAAAACTTGTTTTGTCTCACATATTTTTAAATAAGCAAAAAATAAAAAGTAGATACAAAAGTGTGAGAAAATATTGTCCATTCATTTCAAAACACGCTAACAGAATATTTGAGCAAAAATATTCAAGATGAACTAGTTAATAAAAATGTGACGAATTTTTAAAAAAAATATATAAGCGCGACAATAAATAAAAATTAAAAATTAAAGAAGATGCAATCCAATATAAATGATTACATGACCTTATCTTGAGGTAAATAAATTATTTAACTTTGAACAATTATACATAATAATAAATTATTGCTTGACAACAACTAATACACATATACAATAAACAATTAATATACATTACTTAATTGTAAACTCACTTTGTGTGTATAATAAAAATAGATACAAACTAATCTATCATCACGAACTAAAAGTACCTAGTAAAAGCTCTTGTGACTTCCCATTTTCTTATTGATTCTTTATCTTAAATTTGGAGACATCCAGTTTCCCACAAAATAATTCTTGATATTGAGCCGTTTTTTCTTAATCTGATCTTCAAAGAAAAGTCTTCAACTGAACCAAATCATAAACGAAAACAAAATCCCTGATAGTACGGTTTATCATTCTCATCTTCTGTAATTAAATTGAGAGAAAACATAATAACTTTCAGTTTTCATTTTAAATACACTCTACTCTCCCCTCCCTCTCTGTCTGCTTGCAACCACCTTTTATTTTTACTGGGTTTCCGGCGAAAATTCGGCGGAATCTCTCCGGAAATCTGACCGAACTTCAAAATCTTGAGAAGGGTCTTAGCAATTTTTTACATTTGATCTTTCATTGATTTGCTTCATTTCAATCCAAGATTTGGCTGCTTTGCATATATATTATATATACACACAACATCTATATGTGATTACATAAAGAAATTTCACATTGTGCGTGGATGTTAATAAGACGAGAGTTTAAGCGCTGACATGTTTATGATAATTAAGTTAGCGTCATAATTAACATTGCTACTACTTTTTGTTTTCTGGGTTTTTCGAGGCGATGCATTAATGATAGTTAACTCTAAGATTCGCCTTGTTTTGCGTAAAGATAGCATTTTTTGAAAAAAAGTCTCAAGAATTTTTTTCAACTATAAATTACTCTTAAAATCATTAATTAACAATCTTGTTACATTATAACTTGTTTCCCGTGTATATCTCTGTTTCGGTATACTTCATTGACATCAGGACATCATTTCATTGAAGAGGCTTGAAAATTGATCAGTCGGAATCAGAGTTTTTATGGTATTACGATGTGTGAACTGGAGGATACTAATGAGAAGGGAAAACAGTATGAGGAGAATTGGGATGTGGGTGTGAAGTTTTCGGGTGAAGAGGAAGTGGCGAAAATGGAGTGTTTTAGGGTGTCTCGTGCTAGAATGAAGATGTGGATTTTAAGGGCAATCACTACATTGTTGCTGTGGACTTGTATTATTCAATTGGTGGCAATCGGGGAAGTTTGGGGGCCAACATTGTTGAAGAGTTGGCCTTCTTGCTCTAGTCCTCCAAATATACATACAGAGGCTAATATGTCTTTTCTTCGACGTAAAGTTCTTCCTCCAAAGAGTGAGTAATTGGCCTTTGAGTTTTCGTGTTCTTGTTCTTGTTCAAATTTGAGTACAAATGCTAATTTTGAGTTTCTGTTTTTAGTTCTTATTGGAGTAGGAAATGCTAATTCTGATTCCTATGTTTTGGCTTGCAGTTTATGACATTTGGAATTTGATTTTTATCTTATTGTTAGATTTCAATAATCCACGTACTTATACATGGACAGCTTTGTGTGCTTCCCCTTCCCGTGATTACACATGGCGAATTTTATCATTATTTAGCCTTACTTGTGTATTACCATTGAGATATTCCGATAATCAAGTTATTCTTGTCTTGTATTTGTGATGAATTACAGTGCTCGTAAGAATTTACTGTATGTTGTTTGGATTGTTGATTACTTGACTACAGATCAATGCTTTGCACAGTAATACAGTATGACTAGGTTTATCCTTCAATCGTCTGGGGTTACATTTATCAAGGTCTTGATTTGTAGTCGTTCTTGAATTTGGTTTTCATTTCTTGCAGGGATCTATAAGAACAATGGTTATCTCGTTGTTTCTTGCAATGGAGGCCTAAACCAAATGCGAGCAGCAGTGAGCTTCTTTCCTATGCTTATTACTTCTAATATTGTTCTGAATATGGAGTATTTTTCAATGTTCCACGACTTGTATTGATGTGTCGGTTTTCTGATTCACCCGTCCCTTTACTGTGCAGATATGTGACATGGTTGCTATTGCCAGATTTCTTAACATTACTCTTATTGTCCCAGAATTGGACAAAACTTCATTTTGGGCAGATCCGAGGTAGATTATGTTACAATTCATGCAATTGTTCTGAATTCCATCACTATTCCTCTGTTGGTTGATGGTTTTTTCTTTCTGGCAGCGAATTTGAAGACATTTTTGACGTTAATCATTTCATTACATCTTTGAGGGACGAGGTCCGAATATTGAAAGAGCTCCCACCAAGGTTTAAACGGAGGGTTGAACAAGGAATGTTCTATGAGTTGCCGCCTATCAGTTGGTCAAATATTTCATACTACCATCGACAGGTTTTTTCATTTTGTCATTTTGTTTTTTCAGGTGGGGTGGGCGGGCGGAGGGAATACATTCTTACTGAATAATGGCACTATTGTCATTTCACGTTCATTTGGCAGATTCTTCCTCTTCTTAAAAAGCATAAAGTTGTACATCTGAATAGGACTGATGCTCGGCTTGCTAATAATGGGTTGCCATTGGAGATTCAGACGCTACGGTGTAAAGTAAATTTTAGTTCCCTGAGATTCACTGCTAGGATTGAGGAATTGGGTCGAAAAGTTGCAAGGATCCTGAGGCAAAATGGTCCTTTCCTAGTCCTCCATCTCAGATATGAAATGGATATGCTGTCCTTTTCTGGCTGTAGTCGAGGCTGCAATGATAAGGAGGTGAATGAATTGACGAGAATGAGGTATCATCAGTTCTTTTAATGAAAAACTAGTGATATCTTTTCTACGCCCCCCTAGAAGAGAAAAAACTCATTTATTAACTGGCAAAACAAATGACAACTAGATATGCTAATCCTTGGTGGAAAGAGAAAGTCATTGATCCCGAACTTAAAAGGAAAGAAGGTTTGTGCCCTTTGACGCCTGAAGAAACCGCTCTAGTCCTAGCTGCACTGGGCATTGATCGTAGGATTCAAATATATATAGCTGCCGGAGAAATATATGGTGGAGAAAGGAGACTCAGAAGTTTGGCTGCGGCATTTCCAAATCTGGTCAGTAGCTCAAAAATGCTTGGCTTCCCAAATTTGAAATATTTAAATATCGTTTGATGTATTATGTTATGAAGTAAACACTAATCCCCGTTTTCGAGAGCAATAATTAGTAAAACCATTTAGAAAAAGAGCAAAGATAACGATTCACGTTCATTGTGATAAAACTCCTTGCTGCTGCAGGTTTGCACTATATTGGGGACGAATAATACAAGTTTTTCCTCGCACCTCTTTTTCACAAAAAAACCGCCCCTAATAAAAATCCTGCATATAGTAGCAATATTATGGTGATTTGATACATGTATGAATACCCAATATACCCTTATAATAAAAAAAATTCACCTATGGGGCTCCTGCTCCCGAACCCCCTGTACAATACGGGCCTACCATCCCCCGTTGACCTTTCCGAAAAGTTGGATCCTGCAGTCTAGGGGATCAATATACAATATGATTACGTTCCACCTGGTCCCACACATTCACGTTGTATCTTCTCTAACCGCTGCTTGAATTTTTGGAATAGGTAAGAAAAGAGACGTTGCTGGAACCATCAGTCTTGGGGTTTTTCCGGAACCATTCATCTCAAATGGCTGCTCTGGATTATCTTGTCTCCCTGGAGAGTGATGTATTTGTCCCAACATATGATGGAAATATGGCTAAAGTTGTTGAAGGACATCGCAGGTACTTATAATGGTATTATTTAACTTAATTCATGTTGTTATCTAAGATTCATTTGTGTTGTAATCTTGGATTCATTGCTTGATCACCATACATCTCAAAAGTCTTGATCAATAGAAGAACAATATCACCCTTTTTTGTTCAAAACAATTCTGAAGTTGATATATAGATCGTGGAAGACCTAATAGCACTGGACATTATTCTCTTTACCAAACATATGCCGATCCAATTACCTTTCTATAATTAGAACACGACATATTTCTCAATCAATACCTTTGCCCTCATTCTTAAGATCCTTCTCAAGTTTTGTCCCACTTATGGGGTCTAATCAATATGTTTGAAGAATAAATATTTGAATATCAACGTCACTCATCTCATCCAAAACCCGTATTGTAATTTGCTTGTATTTTGTAAATCCTCGTTTCCCTTTAAATATTATTCATCTGTGTCAAGTGTTATTAATTTTGTGTACTTTAAATTCTTTCAGATATCTAAATTTCAAGAAGACTATTCTACCAGACCGAAAAGTTTTGGTTGGATTGATAGATCAATACAATAATGGTTCGTTAACCTGGCATGAATTCTCATCTACTGTCAAAGAAACACACTCAAACCGAACAGGTAGCCCAAAGAAACGAGCCGTGATTTCAGACAAACCGAAAGAAGAAGATTACTTTTATGCAAATCCACAGGAATGCTTTGCAGCAAATTGATGAAGTATCAAGCAGTTCATGATTCTTTATTCGTGCTTGCAGAAGGTCCTGATGATCGTACATAACTTGTGTGCGTAAAATTTGAAGGTTATTAGTCTCGATGCAGTTTTGGAAGACCAAGTTGGGTGCCCGGCCATGAAGTTGAGGATTGAAGAACACCAGCATTCCAGAATAGGTTGGTAGAAATTTTAGGCTTTAGGCTTGGTTCTATAATATTCTTACATGATTCATTCAACTGTTCTGGTTTATTAGGCTGGTGGCCTGGTGTATAGATTGAACCTTAACTGTCAGGGCTCAGGGCCACAGAAAATTTTGTTACACAAATGGATTGATTCTCTGCATGATCTCCCGGCTTCCCATGGTAACAAATAGTTCACTCTGTGTTTGGTACACGTTACTGCGTAAGTTAAAACTATGATTAATGAAAACTAGTTATTTTTTTCTCTTATGTTATTTATTCAGTTGTCTACTACTGCATTCCAAACATGCCATTAAAGAATTTTTGCCATGTAACACATGCTGCTCCGAGGAGCATGTTTTGATACACCAAAATTTCTGTAATATGCTAAACTATTTAACCCATTAACTTCCCCAATTCGACCTAAATTACTTGAGCATTTCATCTAGCATGTTGACTACCATTTGTCTCACATCAGTTGCAAGACCTCTTACCCACACCGGCGTGCTACCTTTCATCTCACATCAGGTTGCGAGGCCTCTTATCCATGCTCGAATTGAGAATGATAGCAATTGAGCTAGACAAGGGCAAGGATGGGACTTGGGAACCTGATATTCCTGCTGTAACTAGATAACATGTAAAAGATAACTCCAACCTACACAATCCGACTGAACCAAAGGAAAATAAGACAAATTTGTAACAAGGATCATGCAAAAACAGTCTTAAAACTATTTACCTCCAAGAGTGGATTTCTTCTCCTCATAAAAACATTATTTTAATTACTTTATACCCTTTGTCCCTGAATTTATCGACAATTAAGTACAAAAGACAGCAATAGTTGACATTCACAAAATAAACCTCGAAATTCTTGAAAGGAAACAATGAATGGATGTTTTGCTCGACTTGACGATTATACCTTACGCCACTCTCATCAATTTTTCCAGCTTTTGGAAGGAAATTGGCTCGGGGAAGTGCCCCAAAATGTCAACCAACCCTCCCTCCCTTCTTATGAAAAACTGGGACGGAAAACTGTTATTAATGAATATGGAAGAAATCACAATGACAAACACAAAAATGCTTGCATCAATTCATCTAAAAAATGCAACAACAACAACACAGGGACAATTTAACTTCCATACTGAAAACTTCATCAAATGCAGCTTCTCATAATCAAATGGAAGCCTTTATCCAGCAAGTACAGAAGAAAACGTATGTAAGCTGATTCTAGAAAAATTCTGGCACCTCAACTGATCAAAAAGGCAACGCATGTACACTTAGTCCAGAGAGCTGTTTGTGAACTGTCTGATGTAAAAACATCTCCTCTTACTCCATCCCCAACCCCAAAGAACAAAGAACAAAGAACGAAGGAAATATGGAACAAATGAGAACAAAACCATCAAATAGAAATGTCATATTAGCTCCTGTCAACCCTTGGCCTTTTATGAGGATGGACATAATTCTCACCAATATCCCCGAAGTCTGCAGAATTAACACCAGACGGGTTCTCGTGATCCTGAATGATCAGTAAAGTAGAAAACTATAAGCAACTAGTCCTTTTTTAATTTTATTTTTTTCCTTTTTCAAAACAAACTACAATATGAGATTATGAATACATTGCATACAAAGTCCTCAAATGCATCTAACAGATAGTTCAAAGGTAACAGGATAAAACCATAAATACGAACAAATATTGTATATAGCTTCACCAGACAAAGGAACAGAACATGCTCCTAAAAGATCAGAGGCAAGAACTGAAAGGAATTCTAAGGAAAAGAAATGAGATCCAGAAGAAAGTCTTTTATCTTTGCATGATTACGGAAAAGAAAAGAAAAAAAGGAAATGATGTACTAAATGGGAGCTTAAGAGTATGTTTGTTTGTGCTTTAAAGTACTTATAAGTTGGTCAAACATCATTTTATTACATTTCGTAGGACCCACAATTTTTATCCACTTTTTATTCACACATTCCGTAGGACCCACTGCTTATAATCTACAAAAATCTTTACCAAACATACATTGGCTATCCAATATTTTTGGTACAACAATAATTATCATAAAAATTTGGGCATATATTGGTCTTCCAAAGTTACATAAGCAGCAAAGGAAAACAAGGGGAAGCTATTTTGCTCTCTCATTTTATTTCTTCTTGTCTCCTCACAAAATCCACAAACCAAATACAGCTGAATAAGACAAACTAAACGAACCTTCGCACTGAACACTGTGGCAGTACTACCACTATTTGCACGTTTGCATATATCAAGTTGCACAGATATACTAGCTTGGGACAAATCTACACCAGATGATTGCAGCGCATTGGTAAGGGTATTCAACAACCTGTTCAACCACCAAAACCCACTGTATTACTACAAAATAACTATAAAAGAAATATGAAAAAGTTGTCCAGTGATTCATGAGCGCAAAGAACTTCAGAGCGGGCACCAACAGAAGTTGACTGATCACTTGACAATGCACTTCCATAACTTAAATAAAGAGGACCTAGTAACCCCAAATAGATTACACTTCAAGTCTGCAATGACTTAAATTAGGAGGACCCGTTAACCCCGCATCTGCAATTTGAATCGAAGCAAACATATATGCTACCATATGGAAGGAAAGTCAACCTTCAAACCACTTGACCAGGTGAAACTGCCCTCTAAATAGGTATAAATGTCAGGAAATTATATATTTGAAGATAAATCCCCTACATTCCAAAAAATTAACCGCCTAAGCCATCACCATCATAAATGATGTTCCCCTTGCAAGTTTCAACCATTTGACGTAATTGCCAAGGAAAAAGAAAAAAAAGTAATTTGGTTTGATCATACCAATCGAATCACAAGGTCATCAAACATGAACAAGGTTGCAAATGCTATCTATGGAGATCTAAGAAAACTTGCTTTATATTAGTAAAGCAAAGTTAATGGGTTTTTCTGCAGTCATGAGAGATGTAATATGTTGCATTTCTCTACTGTTTCCAAGCAATTCAAATCTCATGCACATAGTAACTACGAGTACAAAATGAAGCTCACAGCCGATTTACTAGTCAGCTTCAGCAAGAGAACAAACATAAATCTGATCAAACAAAATTAAACAGCACTAGAATGCAAATGTGGTACAAAATAATCACATTTTTTCCCCATTGCTTACCCTTGAGAATAGGTTCTTGAGATGCTAGCTTCCCCACTTTCACTCTTCAGCTCTTCCTCCTCATTTGGAATGTAGATAGGAACAGATGACTCATTTGCACATGATTTTCCCACCCAAAATTGGGATTGTGACTGAGGTGTCAATTGCTCGGCATCTAAAAAAGATCCCTGAGAAGGTTGGCAGGATACACCCTCAAACAAATTTGATTGCAGGGGAAAGTTAATAGGAATTGCGTCGTTTGTTGCCACGTGTGGATTGTCTGTTGGTTTACATAAGATGTCCCCGCTCAAGTCAGATTCTAATGAGTTTTGTGCATGACTAAGCAAAGTTGGATTGACAATATAATTATCTTCATGTTCAGTTCCATTCCTTGCAAGGTGAGATTGGTCAATAAAGCTTTCGACTGGCACAGAATTGCTTCTCTGGTAGCAAAAGGATGAGAGGTCAATGTTGCATTTCTTTGGCGTCAAAATAAAATAGACACCTCCAATCCTAAAATGAGAGGCTCACTTTTTTTTAGTTCATCATGAAATTACTACATTACAAAGTGTGTTTATTTTCCCTTAATACAAAGAATTCCAAACATGGTTGATTAATGAGTTCTCCACATGACTTCAAGAGTGAATTTCACATCATAAACCTAACTAACTTCGACATGAGATGCACATTTGCATATTAGTACTTGCTTCAACTTTAAGCTTACTCAAACATGAAACTAAGTTACGGCAAAAGTATTATATAATACACTCTCTTCGACAATTCCATGATGAGAAAACACCTATCAAACATACAAGAAAGAGAATCAATGCAGTCTTAATCACTTCCCCTCTTGCAATAGTATCAATATTGATATTAGAGAGAGAGGGAGGGTCACATTGAACATTAACCAAGAATAACATAAAGAACAAAGGATCACATAAATTTTACCCATGGCATCAACTTTGTGGGCTCTGGACTCCATCCTTGGTATGTTCCCTCATACATCTGTAACCTCTCCTGTAAAAACTGGATATAGTGTATAACCTGCAATAAGTATCATTGAGACCTTAAGAAACTTTGTACAACAGTAACATATTTTAGCAAATGGATTGTCAGATAACATAAAAGAATTGAAGGCACAAAAACGGAATAACAAACCTCCAACAAAAATGAAGCTTTATCTCTCTTCTGATCATTTTCTGGTATTAATTCTCTTAAAATTTGAAATCTGCAACAAATAAAATTTTATTCACTTATCGCCATCCTTAAATGATTTGAAATGAAACTCATTAGTCATTTTGAAGTATTTAAGCTGAAAGTAATGACTACATAGTGCTCACGCTCAGTCTAATTCACCAAAACTAATTTCCAATCTGCAAAGTAACACATTTCCATTTGCTGAAAAAAATGAAGAATGCTGCCCTTAAGGTGTGCTTAGGTGTTTTGGAGTGCTGGTTATGATGATTTTTTAAAGTACCGGTTTGGACGTTTATAAGTGGAGCTGCTTTGGGTGGTTTTTGGTAGCGGTTTTTGAAACAGTTCAACCCATGCTTGAGAGTTTATTATCTAGCGGTTCTAAATTTTTTTAAAAAAATCAAATTACATATATGTCCATATATAAAAAGAAAATTAAATTTTAAAATTTTTATATATCCACCTATTATTGAAAATATAAAATTAAATTTATATTCTTGCATATTTTTTATTTTATTTTTGTATATATTCTTTTATTTTTACAAATATTACGTTTAGGATAGTTTTGAAAGTAATTGTTTGAGAGTAGGTAAAATTGAACGAAATTTTGAAGAATGGCAAAAACCACCAATTTGGGAGATTGTGACTTTTTGGAGATACACTCAAAATTACACAACACCGGTTTTGGCAGGTGCTCCAAAAAACTATAAGAGCATCTCCAATGCAATAAATGGATTGGAAGAAAATGTGTGCCACATCACTAAATAGACCATGTCTATTAGAAATACTTCTTCAACGCACAATGTGGAATACTATGTGAAGTCGACGCCAAGACTATAAAAATAGAAGATGTGAAGACTCCTTCTATATCTAGATGCTATGTGAGAATGGTGAGTCAAGAATTGTTTAATTTTTACTTAATTTTTAAAATTGTGTTAAGTAGGTTAGTTTTATTATTTTTAATTTAAAAAATAAATGCCACATAATCAATAATATTAGATTGTAGAATGAACCCATGGAGAGAATTTTTGGACTTCACCGTCTATTCATTCCACATAATCTAGAAGTCCATCTATTTAATTTCCACGTCAACCACAATCCATTCACTGCATTGGAGATGCTCTAAAGCACCGATTTTTCCATCCTTTCATAACCGGTACCACCCAAAACTGGTCAAAACCGGTGAAAAAAAACTCCCAAGCTGGCAGTGACATGGAAGTCACCCTTTTGAAGCCACAATTCAGTTTAAATGAAAATAATTCCAATTCCAGCCTCTAAATACTATCGCAATATTTAATTTGACATAAATAAATAGTAACATAACACACATAAACTCCTCAATTAAACAACACCCAAAATATCCAAAAACACAGTAACTCAAACGGAAAAGAAAAAGAAGAAAAATTGCCTTTCATTAATCTTGCTTCTCCTACGCTGCTCCGTCTCTGAATGTTTCGACCTTAAAGTATTCACTTTCTGATCACCTCTTATCCTCTCCCCTTTTCCTGCCCAATTCAAAACTTCAAATTTTTTAATAACCACATATACATACAATTACACACACACAAACACACACGTACCTCCGGGGGAAGAGCTATCGGGAGTTCCTTCATCATCGTCCTGGTGGGCATTTATTCTAACCATTTGCAAAAGATCTCCACATCCAATTTCTCTACAAATATATGTACGTATAGTACCCTAAAACCTAAAATATTATTGGGAATTGGCCCTTCTAACCGGTTTGAATGAATGTTCCAGAAGTGAAGTGCAAAAACTGAACCTAATTTATCCAGAATCTGCTCCTCAATTTTATTATTTGAAGCCCTAGCTAAAACTAACCGGTTTAATTCCAGCGCAGTGAGACGAGTGCTAACTTGCGCGTGCCTGGTGATATTTGATAAACTGCACTCCTCTTTTATTGGCCTCTGTCTTTCGTTACCAAAATTTTGTTATCTTTTTTGAATTTCACCTGCCTTAGGTTCGAACTCTAGCCAATGATGCCTGGCTCTTATTATTTGAACTGGGTAAATTTCACTAATAGTTACTAAATTTTTTGTTAAATTTTAAATTGGTCATTAAAGTATTTTTTTTACTCTATTAGTCATTGAAGTTATTAATAATTTCACAAATAATCACCCATTAGTAAATTTAATGGAAAATTGTAGTTTTGGTCCCAACATGTACTCTCTTTTGTACTTTTGTCTTTACCCTTTATTTCTTGAAAATCTTATTTTCAACCTTTTATTTTTTGATACCCTCAACTCCTAATAATAGATTCTGGAGTGTGAATTTACCCATGAGTTTAAATAAAGTAAAAATATATATAAATAAAAAGGAAGAAAATTTAAAAATAAAAAATAAAAAATGTTAATTCTTTCTCATTCAACGAAACCCCATACTCACCCAAAAATAAATCACCACAGCTATCTTACTATAACAACCAAGTACCACCAAGCCCCATGCTAGCAACCACCTACCATCTCTGTGCATCACCATAACTTCTATACACTACAACAAACAACCACAATTGCTTTTATGTATGTAGCGACCACCAGTTTATATTAGCACCAAACTCTATTTAAGAATTAGTAGAGTAAAATATTAGACAAAATAAGAATTAGATACAAATTAAGTTTTAAGAAGAAACTGTGAATCTAATAAGTGGACGTATGAACAACATTAAGAACAAAACGTCTTAGCCTCTATTCCGACAACGACACCACTAGTTTATGGTAGGTTGCGAGTGTGGGTCCTGTTAGGGATTTATTTTGTTTATTCCGCAAATGTACATATCGCACAAGTAATATAATGAATTTTAAGTCAAAATATCATACCCACAAATATTTAAATATTTTAATTACAATTATAATTACCTTAACCGAATCAAATTACTTTTGAAATTTGGTGTTTTAAACTAACTAAAATATGAACTAAGAATTATTAAATAATTATAATTCAAATAATTAAAAGATTAAATTTATGAAGAATTACTATGATTTTGTGATAGAAAAGCGTACTAGGATCCCAAATCTATTTATATCAATCTACTTTAACTCGAACCGTTGAATTTAATAACACATATTAATTATGAAGATCAATATTCCTAATTATTTAACAATCTCTCTTGAGTAGAATTAAACACATTCCTATATGTGACTCAACTATATCTCCATGAAGGATGCGAACATACAAGAATGCATTAAAAATTGTGAATACTTAAAAATCATGTAAAATATAGCTGTATATCTCTATCCCTTATCGGACCTCGACGACAATTGATATTATGTTTAACCTATTTTCAATCTCTCGATGGTAAAATAAGCCACAAAACTCATACAACTATTGCATATATAGTTATAGAAAAGAAGAAAGCAATATCAATTATTCAAAATTAAAAACATGCTTGACTATAAAAAACTCAGTTCAAAAAATTAAAGGTTCGTGATACAAGTTTCATCATGATCATAGTACTAAAAGAATTTAGCCTAACATACTAAAAAGAAGAAAAATATATAAGACATCACTCGGATAAGAAGAAAACTCAAAAAATGAAACATTGATCTTGATCTTCGTTGAATGCTTCAAATGATAAATCTTGATATTCGTTTCTTGTTTCGTCTCTTGTTTTTTCTCCCAAAATTCGATTATTTAATTATGAGTTAATAACTCATATTTATAGTTCCATAATAGTGCCCAAAAGGATCCCAAAAATTATTAAAATCGCGTCCCAAAAGTTTCCTAATTGGAGTCGAACACAAAAAGGAAACAAAATCCGTCGGCCAAAATTTACACTGGGCGATCGCTCAGGTATATTGTTTTGCATTCTACATTCGAAAATAGGTGCCAAGCGGCGATCACCTAGTGCATTCCGAGCGATCACCCAGGTATACTGTTTTGCATTCTACTTTCGAAAATACGTGCTAGGCGATCGCCCTGCTTAAGCACTTCAAATATGTGCTTTTAGTCCTCTAATTTTAAATTTCGATCATTTAAGTCCTCAAACCTTTCAATAGCCTCCAAAATGGTCCTTCAAGTTCCAACTGAGTGAAATTGAGTTCCCATACTCTCTAAATATTCGTCAAATTGTTGCTCTTTTTGTCTATTTTTCTCTAATTTCTTATAGACACGTATCCAAAACTGAAATAGAAAGAATAATATACTAAATTAAGTAGAAAATCTACAAAATGAAGGGATAAAAGTTTAGTTTAAATGCTCGAATAAGTGCACAAAATGTACTTATCAAACACTTCAAACTAAATATTTGTTCGTCCTCGAACAAAAAACAAAACTAAAATACAATTTTAAACTAAGCTAAGAAAATCACGACAATGGAATCAATGTTAAATTTCTTACCAAATGCCTCAAGTTCGAATATAAAGCAACACTTTTAGAAAGATATTAAACAACACCATAAATAAATTTTTACTTATCCAATGCTTGATATTTAGTAAGTGTGCGATTAGCTAAAAATTGAACTCACACCTATATTAGACCACGATCAATATTGTGTTGTTGATATAATTATAATCCCGAACCCTTTGTAATCATTTATTCCTTACACTTCTCGTAAATTATCATACTTCTAATGCTTTTTCTCTCAAATTTCAAGATGTTCTAGCAATTTTGGTTCCTATTGATCAATACAATGTATTTTTCAATTAAAGTAGTAAAGATTAGAAGCTTGTACTCCTAAAACTAAGATGGTGTGCGATTTCTAAATTCTCATCTCTAGTCTCTAAAGTCCTAATCTAACAATCCTTACTGAGCACTTATAACTCTTTTTATTTATTTAACTAATGTACACATTCTTACATCTTATGTGCAATACTTCTCTTCCGTAAGCTTTTCATGTGACCCATGTAGCGAGTTTTGGGCCGATGACTCCTGAGTCAGATAACCATAGGACACCATATTTTAAAATACCCTAGCAGGCTTAATTGTTTAAGTCACATATGCTATAAGAAAAGTGAAGATGTAAATTTTCTCTCTTTTTTTTTTTTTTTTTTTTTTATCAGCAGCGAGTAGTGCCCGGTTTAGATTCCTTAGCTAGAACTTATTTAACTAGAGACGAGACCCAGAAAACCTAAACCATCTAAATTCTATGAACACACATACTAATTTTAACATTCTCAGATTGTTCTCAAACTATTTAGTTACTAGTTTAAGGATATGGGAATGAGATTTTTCACAACAATCCTAAGTCAACAATATCAACCCATACACTCAAGTCATGTTCCTATATAAGTGATAAGTCAATAGTGGCTACGTGCTCTATTTATCTAGTCTAACATGAATACGTATTCAGGTAAAAGCACAAGTTATAGTATTGTCCAATATTCTAACTAAAACGTACTCAACTTCAAACAAATATCATTATTGGCAGTAAGATGTTCAACAATAACTAGACAAATAATTTTTTTAAAACAAATATTTCAGTTATACAGACCCGAATGATAAACGAATTCAAAATTGAGCAATTAAGTATTCTGATACTTAACCCATTCTCAAACTAAAATATTATATTGTCTCCAATGTAATAGTTAAAATAAGAAAATAAAAGAGAAAAGAGATGAGGTACTTCCTAGAGGTAGATGTGGAGAAGATGATCTGGGTTGATCAGACGGACTAGTTGAAGTGGAGTAAAATGGATTCGGGTGTTTTTGTGGGACTCATGGTCGAAAGATGATGTCATAGATATCATCCATGTGCCTTGCAAAGTGGAGCATCTTGCGGTTGACATGGTGAGGCTTTACAAATTTATAAACAATATATGAAAAAAAAAACTAACGTATTAACCTAAATTAATTAATAAGGATATAAGAATGTGTTGCCTCCCATTAGTGCTTATTTATAGTCATTAGCTTGACTTATTATCTGGTTACTCAAGTAGAAGATGAAGGGATCTCGAGATTATCGAATGTGTCATTCTCTAATAATCTCTTGATTTTGTTTTCCATGTTTTGTGGCTTGTTCTTCATCTTCCATTTAACAGCTTCAACTCTGTGCCTCAAGGATGACTTCTTCAGCTTTAACCATATGTTCACCAATGTCAGCTTCTTGCATCTGAACAATTTGTTTACCTTTGTCTTTCACATTTACTGTTAACTTTGTCTCTCAAAACTTTTTAAAGAAGTTTTTCTTGAATTTTTTCAAGGTCTTAACCTCGATAGCCTGTCCAATAAGAAAGAGGTGGTAATGCATTATCTCTACCCAACATATAAAACACCTCCATTTCATGCTGAACTCTCAATGTCAATACACCTCGTAAATCATCAATGAAAGCACCCGAAGTAGCTAAGAAAGGGTCGGTACAAGATAATAGGGTTTCTGCATCCTCAGGCATATCAAGAACAACGAAGTCAATGGAAAATAATAACTTTCCCATTCTCATCACTATATTTTCCACCATCCCAAACAGCTTTTTAATAAATCAATCAGCCAATTGAAGATTAAATTTTGCATTTTAGCTTCACCAAGTCTTAATTGGCTAACAATAGAAAGACGCTTTAAATTGATACTTGCACAAAGATCACACAATGCTTTGTCAATCACGAGATTACCGATGGTAATTGGAATTGTGAAGCTGTCTGGATCATTTCTTTTGTCTAGTAGTTGCTTATCCATATAGCACTTGCTTCCCCTATAAGTTTTAATGTATCATCTTCTCCCAACTTTTTCTTATTTGAAAGTAGTTATCTTATATACTGGGCGTAGTTGGGCATTTGAGTTAGGGCCTCTACAAATGGTATGTTAATAAGTAGCTTCTTTAGATGATCTAGAAATTCTACACACTGCTAATCCTGTTTCTTGTTTCTTCTTCTGTGAATTTAACATATGTGGAAAAGGGATGAGAGGTTCATATATCAACATTTTTTGTGTTTCGAGATGTTACTATACATTCATGTGTGTTGTTTGATACGATATAATAGAAAGCATTATTATAATAAAATAGTATAGAAGAAAATAGTATCAAAAGCACATCTGTATCAATATCATAATAAAAATATCATAGATAACAGTATCGTATGGTTAAAGATATAAAATGTAACAGTATCATAAGCATATTATTATCAAGCACATGTTTAGGTGAGCACAAATGTTATGTTTTAACTGAAACATAGCACAATATCTAAATAAAGCAGTATAATAATAAAACAGTAGCATAGATAAATGTGTTTTAATACATCATTATCATCATACATGGAAATATTTTAATAAAATAGTATTACATACACAAACTCAATCCAATAAAAGAACAGTATCATAGATTGAAACAATATCAATCATTTTGAATGAAAACAATATCAATGATTTTGTACTACTAATGAAGTATTTTGAATAGTATCATTAGTTCAACCATAAAACATTTAATTTTGAATGTGTGTTTGTTTGGTGAAGTTTAAAAGTAGTTATTTAAAAGATTTTAAAAAAATTTGGTGAAATGTGTGATTGAAAAGTTGATAAAATTTGTGGATTACATGAAATATGTAGTTGAAAATAAGTTTGAGAAAAAAAGAGTTAATAAACCTAACCAAACATGCTATAATGTAATGAAAACTAGTGTCCAATACTAAAAGTAAAATAGTATCAATCATTTTTTCAAAAAACAATATCACAAGAAACAATATAATAATAAAACAATATGATACAAAACAGTATCATAATAAAATAGCAACATAGAAAATAATATCATAATAAAACAGTACCGTATTTGAATTATTGTTTTTTGCAATTGCAGAGGCATATTGTTCTTTTAATACTGAAATGTGATTTTAATTGAATTAAGTTTGGATCATATGACTTAAAAATCTATAAACGAACACTAACCGACCCTAAATTTACCCAATTTAATATTGTCTTTTCATAAAGCCCATTAATTGGATGTCTTTTATAAGCAAATAAACTAATTTCCTTATTGTTTTGGTACAAACAAACTAATTATTGTTTTACGAGTGAAACAATCTACAAAATAGATTAAGAATTTTGAATTTTCACGAGTTAATTCTATTGAAGATAGAGATTAAAAGAAAAGAGACAAATTGACTCGTAGAATTCTCAAGGATTCAATTTGATTAAAAGTCAAGTAGTCAAGTAATAATGTTGGGAAGAATCAACGTCAAGTCAAATAAATACACACTTTATAAATGATTATGTAAGAAAACTAAAACAAAAGATTATTTTTATCTTGACATTAAAAGGCCATTTCCAATATTTCCCAATATTTTATTCCTTGTTATTTCCCATGCCTTCGATTTTCTTGTAATATTCCTAATTTAGTGTGCTTTCTTTTTTGTGATAATCCAAATTTTGGCAATAACGTAATGCAAGAATTTCTGAAGCTAAACTAAATGAGTACAATGATTTGAATAATGAGTTTTTCCCTATAGATATTGCAATACATCGACCAAAATACCAAAATAATAATAATAATAATAATAATAATAATAATAATAATAATAATAATAATAATGTTGTGGATCTCAAAAATTGATAGTAGGATGATTTTATAAGTGCTTGATTGGTGGAGTTTAAAAGTTTTGATGAAAAAAAATGATGAAATGTATGTTTGAAAAGTTGATAAAAATTGTTGATCCCATTAAATATGTGGTTGAAAATGAGTTTGGAATTTTTTTTTTTTTTTTTAAACTCTACCAAACATGTTCTAAAACACTGAGTACATGTTCATCGAACAATACTGCTTATAATGTAACTAAAAACTTTTTTAAAAGTATCATATCAATCTTACAAAACTTGGTCTACACCACAACCTTTTCAATAACTACAAAAAATGCATGGGGCATTCGCATAAAAAGTTTGCAAGGTATAAAAGTGTAATATACGAGTATGATAAAAAAAAAAGATTATTATATGCAAAATATTGTTGGTCGCTAAATATCGGGCAAAATATTATGTTGGTCATCGAGCTTCATTTTATCTCAAATTGTTCCTTAAGTATTGCATTTTACTTTGTTTGACCACTCCATTCACCTTCGTCTAATCGACTAATGGGATATCTTAAGTGACCATAGAGATTGCACTGATATGTAGGCATCAAATCCAAAACCTACAACGAAAAAACTCTAATATTAGAACACAAGAATATTGAGAAAAAAGTGGAAAAATATTTTCCCTCTTTTCTCTAGCTGGATCGATCTACTGGACAGAGTGGAATATTTTCCAGTTCCAACCACTTAAGTCTATATATCCACCTAGGTCCATCTTTATCGAGTTCTAATGAAAATAAGGTTCTAGATAGTTTAGGATATTCAATTTAAAGTTCTAATTAACTTGAAACTCAATTTATGACTTGGTCAAAATAGCCTTGACCTGGTCATTGTTTTAACCTGGACAATTGTGCAACTTCGAAACTTCAATTACTTGCGCAATGAAGTCTCCACATGCTTTTGGAGCTATACCAAAGGGACCCAATCGTACCTATATAATTTGAGCTCCAATAATTATCCACCGTCAGACCGACCCTAGAACATCCAGTGTTATTATTAGTCTTTACTCACTCCACTAAAGATGTGAGATTGCACTCTCAAATTATATAAAACCATAAAAGTAATTTTATATTCTCCGTAATTATATCCTCTTGACTTACCACATTTATGTCTTACCCTCTCGAACATCTAATAATTAGAACGGGACTAAAATAACCATTTTGTCATTTTAACTATTTTCTCACTTAAGCTCGCCTTTCTCTAACAATTTCTTTGTGAATATATCATAGATGTAATTTAGCTCTTGCTAACTACTGAGCTGAAATTTAAACTATTCAATAGAAAATACTAAAGCAAACTTATTTACCCTGAGTAACAGTTTTCAAGCACGAATACATGTTCAATACTCCACTTACTCTAAGTTCCTAACGCATCAAGATATTGACCATATTAATTGATCTCACTCATTGGCACATCAAAAATCTTCGAGCTCATGAATACCAAACACTATTCCTTTACAGATTTAGGTAAGCCATAAGGTAATCACGTGGAGTTTTGCATGGTCATGCCATAGAATTAAACTTTAAATAGTAGTCATGTCCAATATACTTCCTAGTTTACTAGTGTTACTATTCCTAAGATCCACTCGCCACAATTAGATAGACCGTATACCCCAATTGGTAGAGTATTCGACTCTAAGACTTTATTAGAACAATGAGCCAACTTTGCTCACCGGTCTAGGATGAAATAATTCTCAATCAAAATACAAGACATGTATGTTTTTCTGCGCAAGCACCAGACTCATATTGTCATAAAATACCCTTCACCACATGTTCAATTAAAAAATATCATGCACTTTCAACATAATAAATTAATAACAAATGTAATATTTATTTGATAGATAATTAAATTGTTTAACTATTGCAGCAAAATTAGGGATTTTTTCATAAATAAGCTACTTTTTGAAAAGAATTAGAAAAACCCATTCTTGTTCTATATATTCTAAAAATACTATTTTTTAAAAACCATTATTTTAATTTATTATAATAAATATTAAATTTAGTAACCAAATCATTAAAAAATGGATTTGATGGAAATACTTATATTACATTACAGAATCTCTTATTGTTATATACGAATATAAATATCGTAATTGATTATATATATATATATATATATATATATATATAATTTGTAATAACTGTCAAATATATATAATTTGTATCAAAAATAGCTGTAACAACCATAAATACATCCCTTCAATATCAACATTTGTAACAATATGTGTTACAAATTGAGATGTAACATATAATACTAGCTTTTACACACAAAAAATCATTATATACTCAATTGTATCATCTGTATGAATCAGTGATACAAAATATCAATTGAAGATAACATAATCTGCATTAAGAATCAAAACATCATATTAAACATCACTGTTACAAACATCATATTAAACATCAATTAACCAATAATAAGTTATAACATCTTTAGCCGTCAGTGTTACATAATAACAAATTGTGTAATATAATTTACATTCACATGTAATAATTCAATCAAGAACATTTAAATATCAAAAATAGAGTGTTCAATCAAAACATCATATTAACCTAAGTGTTACAAAACATTGTATTAACAATACGTGTTACATGTAATTAACCAATAACAAGTTATAACATTTTTAACAGTCAGTGTTACAGAATAACAAATTGTAACAATTCAACCAAAAATATTTAAATATAAAAAATAGAGTGCTCAATCAAAATATCATATTAGCATCAGTGTTACAAAAAGTGTATCAACAATACGTGTTACATGCAATTAACCAATATTGTAACATCTTTAATAGTCAGTGTTACAGAATAACAAATTATGTAACATAAATAGTATTTCTGGGTGACAATTTAATCAAGAACATTTAAAGATAAAAAATAGAGAATTTTGGTGTGTTTGGAAATAACAAAATTTTGTCTGATTTAGGGATAGTTTTCCTTTTCTGTGCGAATTAAAAAGATAATATGTAATTAATGAATGATTAATAAAGAAAACTAATTGTAATTGACGAAGTGATGGAAATAATTACGTAAATAATCTTTTTTGGGCATTAATTACGCAGGACAATCGTGAAGGTTAACTATAATAAATAAAATATTAGAGAACGAAATTAGTGGGTTAATATGCTGAAGAGTCCAAAATGGAAGGTTAACCTTTTTATATTTTGTTTGATTTTAAACGATTATTTTATTTATTAATATAAAAATATAAAAATAGTACTTTTAAAATAAAAAAGCTAAGCTTGTTAAAAGTAGAAATATTATTATAATGGTAAGTAGTGGGTGTAATTTTCACGCAAAATTATTACTTTCAGTTACACAACCCAACATAAACAACTCCATTGTGGTACACACAATTTTTGAAAAGAATATTTATGTGTCTAAGATTGATCATGTCTACACTTTTCCAAACTTGTTTATTGCACGAGTAAAAAATATCATTATTAATCTCATATGTAGTGCAATGAAAAACAATTTCAAACTTCTCCTAGTCCAAGAAATTATTCGTAAGTGGGATTCGTGACAAATTTTGTATCGTTAGATTAAATAAAATTGAAGAAATTTCTTCGCAATTGCTTGAACTAAGATCTAGAGTCGGTTTTGTGCCAAGGTGAGTGAACCAACCGCCTCGGACCCAAAACCGAATAAGGTCCATTTTCATTAAAAAATTATTTGTGTTTAATGAAGTTTCCCAAAAAAAAAAAAATTGTACAAAAGTTTGAAGTTCGACAAAGTAAAGCAAGCTGCATTCCATGAGGATCATGACTATTCTTAAGTAGTGGCCCAAAATCGAAGGGGTCCATTTAATAAAAAATATTGAAACCCAACCCACTAAGAGCCATGCCCATAACTTATCAGACTTTGCCTTGGCGGCCTAATTTTTGGACTTCGTCCCATACCCCAAAAATGTCAGAACTGGCTTTGCCAAGATCCTTATCTAAACCATCCACAAATCCATAAACTTTATGGATTCGTACGACATGTTTTTGAACTATTTCTTGATTAAACAGTCTTCTCTTACCAGTTCTTTGGAAGATCTTTGCATACTGACAAGAACTTGTATAATTCTTTTAGACCAAACAGACACATAATAGATAGCATAATAAGCTAAACTAAACAGAAACATAATAGACAAAACATTATTATTCCTAATTCTACTTGTTATTCTGTTTGATACAGATTTTAATTATAAACTATCTCTTAATTAGGATTTATGTTTTGATGGTGCGTAGAAATAAGTTTTCCAATAGACTTCAAAAGTTCAGACATAGAAAGAAAGAAAGAAAAAATTATGTAGAATTTTGGAATCGTAAGACAAACAAAATACAACTTATATATTGTTCCCATTGTTGTGACGATTTTCTTGAGATTAAAGAACCTTTCAACCAAGATTAGAAACAAAAATATGAAAATGACAGAATATAAAGAAAATAACACAAGATATGATTGTCCCTTTTCAGGGACAGGCAGTTTGGCAAGTGCAATGCCTACTTCTGCCTTTGAGGCTCTACAAATGTAGATCTGGCTTTTAATACACTATTGAAAGCCATAACAAGTTCAGATCCAAGGTTACAAACAATGGCCCACTTAGAATCACACTAGTTTCTCTCATGTATGATGACTTCTAACAACAACAAGATAACTTCCTCTAACACAACAACTCTGAGGATAAATCACAGATTATAGTAATCAGGACTTGATTACTGTAGCATCACACTTCTTACATACCATAGGAGAGCCAAAAGTTTACCATGCCGCAAAGAAAAAGAAGAAGAAGAGTAGAAGAAGTCAGACAAAAAGAGAGTTTAGAAGAAGCTGCGCGCACACACAATACGCACTAACCCTATCAGAAGATAGGCATTTATATACAACAGATCAATGGCCATGATCAAGTGTAGAAATCCAACGGACAACATGAATCAGACAATTCAGCACACAAATGCACAATTCCAACAAAAGGCAAAATTGTGTTCTTCAGATATTTGGGTCAAACATGATAAATGGTACAGCAACTGGGCCAAGATTCATCATTGTGGGCTTTACAATTAGGGCTCATATTTTCAATAATCTTCACCTTGAACCAAATGTAAGTTTTCATAGTGTAAAAGAAGGCAAGATGTTTGATCATAGCCTCAAGTACTTGCACAAGAAATTTAAACAAGTCAATTTTTAAAAAAAAAAAAATTAGAGTAACTAATCACACACACACACACACACACACACACACACACACACATATATATATCAATAAATAAAATAGGTTAAGAGTATTAAGTTGTGAAATAAAAGTAAATCTAATATACATACATATATACATATACACACACACACACATATATATATATATATATATATATATATATATATATATATATATATATACAACAATACTCTTAACCTATTTTATTTGACAACTAAATACTCTTAACTTGTATCAATGTTAAGCAAGCTTAAACATAATTTGAACTTGTTTAATGACAGATGTTTAGTTCTCATATCAGAAGGGTTGGCCTGAGTAGGAATTTTTTCAAGATCAATCTGATTCTTGGACATAATGTCCATAATAAAATATAATCTAACATCTATATGCTTAGCTTCTGTCATGAAAAACAAGATTTTTGCATAGCTGTATTGCGGACTGACTATCAGAAAACACAACAACAGAATTATGAAGTGAGTTTAATTCAGATAGTAAACCTTTCAGCCATAAGACATCTTTCACAACTTCAGTAATAGCAACATATTCTGATTCAGTAGTAAACACGACCACTATACGTTGTAACTGAGATTTCCAACTAATGCAAGAATTACATAGAGTAAAAGCATATGAAGTTGTAGACTTCCTACTGTCTTTATCATTAGCATAATTTGCATCTACATAGCATTTTAATTTTATTCATTCACTACAATATTTAAAACCTAAACCTACATTTGCAGTACCTTTCAGTTATTGGTGCTTTCAATTATTTCAATAACCACTTTAAGTCTTCCCAATGTTGTTCTCCTAGATTTGACATATATCTACTCAAGACACTCCTAGATTTGACATATATCTACTCAAGACACTCACAGAATAAGCAATATCAGGTCTAGTACAAACCATAATATACATTACTGAACAAATCACATTTGAATAAGGCATTGTAGACATGTATTCTAACATCATCAGATTGGGGACTTTTATCTTTACTGAGCAAAAAATGGTTAGCTAAAGGAACATATACAACTTTAGTATCTTGTATTGAAAATTTCATTAGGATTTTCATGATATAGGACTGTTGTTTTAATATTAGAATAGAACTTGATATGTCTCTAATTATATCCATTCCTAAAATCTTCTTGACATTTCCAAGAGCTTTCATTTTAAATTCAGAACTTAAAGCAGATTTGATGTTATTAATTATATCTATACAAGAGCTAATTATTAACATATCATCTACATATAAGAGTAAAAATACAAGAGTATTACTTGGCAGTTCTGATTTAAAATAAAGAGAATGATTAAGCTCACTTATATTAAAACCTAAAGACAACATGAAATCATCAAACCTTTTATTCCATTGTCTGGAAGATTGTTTCAAACCATATAATGATTTTTTAAGCAAACATACATGATCAGACTTATGTTTATCAATAAAACCAATGAGTTGATTCATATATATCTTTTCTTCAAGTTTACCATGTAAGAAGGCAGTTTTAACATCAAGCTATTCCATTTCTAAATTGGAATGAGCAACTAAAGTAAACATAACTCTTAAAGTAGTATATTTAACCACTCGAGAAAAAATTTCATTATAATCAACAACATATTTTTTAGTAAAGCCTTTTACAATAAGTTTTGCTTTAAATTTAAGAGGATCAGAAATTTTATTACCTTCATTTACCTTATAAAGCTACTTGCAATCCACAATGGATTTCTGCTTTGGTTTGGGAACTAATTTCCAGGTATGGTTTTTATATAAGGAAGTCATTTCATCCTTCATTGTAGTCCACCACATATCAGATTCACTACTATTTATAGCATCATCAAAAATTTTAGGTTCATTACCACTCAATTCATCACAAGAATTAATAGCTAAAGTAGCAAGATCATAATCAGAAGGCACCTTTGTTGTTCTTCTATTTCTATCTCTATCTAAATGATAATTTTCTAAACCTAAGTTTTGAGTCTAATATTAACTTTCATTTCTAATCTGATTATGGTTTGAATCATCATCAAAATCTATAGGTTGAGGAATTTCTAGTTGATTTTGCTCTATATGAGTGATTACTACATTGTCAGGCTCCACCTCAATCTCTGTATTATTAGGATTGCTATTATTATCATTAATTTAAGTGTTTTGTTTTAAACAAGGGATTTTATTTTCTTTAAAAACAACATCTCTGCTGATAATAGTTTTAAATCCCCCTAAACTTCTAGCCCAAAGTCTATAGCCTTTTGTTCCATCAGGATATCCTTAAAAAACACACTTTTGAGATATGTGATCAAGTTTATCATCATTTTGATGTGAATAAGCAGTACAACAAAAATTCTAAAATTAGAGTAGTCAGTTGGCGTATACCATATTTCTTCAGAAGTTATTGCCATTTAAGGTAGCAGAAGGAGATTTATTAACAAGAAAACAAGCTCTAACAACAACTTTACCCCAAAAATGTTTAGATAGACCATAACTAGAAAGTATATACCTAAACTCTTTCAAGTAAGGTTCTATTCATCCTTTCATCAACACCATTTTGCTAAGGGTATAAAGGACAATTCTATGTCTCTTTATTCCAGATTGATTACAAAATCATCAAAAACTTTATTACAAAATTCAAAACCATTATCTGTCCTTAAACACTTTAGAGTTTTACCAGTTTGATTTTCAAGAAGAGTTTTCCAAGTTTTGATCTTATCAAAAGTTTCGGATTTGTTTTTCAATAGAAAAATCCATACTTTTCTTGAAAAATCATCAATAATAGACATAAAATACTTGTTTCCTCCATGTGTAGGGTGTGTTAGATGGACCCCACAGATCATAGTGCACATACTCAATAATGGAAGAAGATTTATGTAAGCCATCAGAGAATTGAACTCTATGTTGTTTTCCCATGACACAAGTTTCACCGAAAGGGAGATGAGTGATTTTATCTTTTCCAAAACACCCTTGGTTTTATAAGATACTAAGTCCTCTATTACATAAGTGAGCTAACCTTTTATACCAAAGATCCAGTACAATTATTATTAACATAATTTACCATTGCAGTATCTAAAGAAAATTTTTCCGTTTGAGTGAAATACAAGCCATTTCTCTTGTATCCTTTGATAGCAAGGAGTGCACATTTTGTAATTTTAAAACAACCATCACCAAATTTTTCATCAAAGTTAGAATCTTCAAGAAATCCAATGGTAGATTTTTAGATAAATCAAGTATATGTATAACATTTTCAAGAAGATAAACAAAACCAGTATCAAACTCAACCCTTATATTGCCTATCCCATGGATTTTACAGGCAACATTATTTTCCATAACAACCACACCAGAGTTCACTTTAGTATATGAGCAAAACAAGTTAAAATTAGAAGTCATATGAAAAGTGCACCCAGAATCATGTAACCATTCATCAGACTGACTGATGAATCCATAGAGTACACTAAGGTCTCAGGCTCTTCATTTTTAATGGCTACATACAACTCACCTAGAATTTCAGTATTGATGGTAGCAACATTAATTTGTTTAGGGGGTTTATTTTTCTAGGAATTGTTATTCAATTTATAACAATCTTTAATATAGTGCCCCAACTTACCACAATTATAAAACTTTCTTTCTTTTACTTTAGATTTTGACCCAGACTTACCTTACTTTTTGTGACTTTGACTATTAGAATTATTCCCACCCTGATTATTAAACTGTCTATATGTTGTGATCTATCTCTTACAAATAGACCTTTACCTTCACCATTACTTCTTGTTTCCTTTTTATTTTTAAGTTCATGATTCTTACTTCTCAAGGCATTTATTACCATATCTACAGTAAGATCATCTCTACCATATTTTATAGCACTTTTAATATCTTTATAGGCATTAGGAATTGAAGTTAACAAAATTATGACTTTATATTCATCAATACATTTATCACCCCAGTTTTTTATATCTTGAATTAACTTATTGATTATATCAAAACTTTCATCAAGATCATTTGAGGGATCAATTTTGAAACTAATTTTTTTATAATAAAAACAATATATTAGGAAGTGATTTTTTCAAGTAAGTTGATTCAAGAGTTTTCCATAAAGATTGAGCATCATTAAGAGTAGAAATTTTTCTAAGAACAGAATTAGAAAGATGAAGTATAATAGATGTATAGGCTAATTCATCAGCCTCTACCCTTTGATCATCAGACATAGTATTATGAAATGATTTATTTATGGCTTTAGACACCTTTTGTTGAACTAAAATACCTTTCATTTTTCTTGCCAAATAGCAAAGTCACATTTTCCATTAAATTGATCTAAATAAAAACTTGAAGTAGCCATTTATAACAATTTTAACACAGTTAACAGCTGAGACTGTATTAGAGAAGTATTTTATTCAAACATGGTACAAAAATCACCAATAATCAGATACATGCACATGCAAGATCTCACACAAGATTTTAGAAGAGACCTATAATCAAGAAAACCCTAAGATTCCATGAGAATCAGGTTCTCACGTCAATAGGTAATTTCAAGAAAGACTCAAGGGATGGGTATCACAGAGATAACATGTTTGATAACTAACAAAATATTCAGATATTCACAAAGAATAAGTGGTACAAACGTATTATAACAAAATATCAATTTCTTTTATACCTCTTTCTATTTTCAAGAAATGTTTCACAACAACTAATACTGTTGACAAATCATAAAGCATGTATATAAGTCAGGTTTTCTTGTATTTTATAAAACACAAAGTTTATTCACAAAAAAACTTAACATCTCAAACTTATATCACAAAAGTATGGAGTATCATACTTATAGCTCTGAGATTTGCCTTGGTCACAGAGGCGAAAGATAGTCAATCGTCAAGAAACATTTATTATAGCTCTAATACCACTTGTTACGACGATTTTCTTGAGATTAAAGAACATTTCAATCAAGATTAGAAATATAAATATGAAAAAGATAAAATATAAAGAAAATAACATAAGATCTGCTTGTCCCTTTTCAGGGACAGGTAGTTCGGTAAGTACAATGCATACTTCTGTCTTTGAAGCTCTACAAACATAGATCCGGCCTCTAATACACTATTGAAAACCATAACAAGTTCAGATCCAAGGTTACAAATAATGGCCCACTCAGAATCACACTAGTTTCTCTCATGTATGACGACTTCTAACAACAACAAGATAACTTCCTCTAACACAACAAATTTGAGGATAAATCACAGATTATAGTAATCAGGACTTGATTACTGCATCACACTTCTTACATACCATAGGAGAACCAAAAGTTCACCATACCACAAAGGAGAAAAAGAAGAAGTCAGACGAAAAGAGAGAGTTTAAAACAAGCCGCGGACACACAATACACACTAACCCTATCAGAAGAGGGGCTTTTATATACAACAGATCAATGGCCACGATCAATTGTAGCAATCCAACGAACAACATGAATCAGACCATTCAACACATAAATGCGCAATTCCAACAAAAAGCAAAAGCATGTTCTTCATATATTTAGGTCAGACATGATAAATGGTACAGTAGCTGGGCCAAGATTAATCATTGTGGGCTTTACAGTTTGGACTCATATTTCCAATACCCATTGATTCAAAATATGACATTACAAACCTCTATCATGTTAATTCTTTATTTGGAATCATAAGATAAACAAAAGGAAATTGTGACTAGTTCTAGTTTCAGAAATTATCGTCTATGATATTAGGTTTGCTCATAGATGAAAATAATTTATTGAAGATGAACTATGGTTTCACATTTTTTTTTGCACCAGGCCCACATGAACGAAAGGTACTGATAAAAGAATGAAATCAAACATAATCTCCGTATAAATATTGAAACCAACATTGTCTTTGCATCCATGCTTGCACAATTCTTCGCAATTATCTTCTATACAATTGTAGCGATAAACTTTATCTTTTGTTACAACTAGAAAAATGTTTCCATTCTGAATAGTAAAGCCAACAACATGTAGCTTATTAGTCAGTGTAAGTCCCATGGCTTTCGCGTGCATTTTGAATATTTGACTCCATGAACCTTTTTCAGAATCAATAAGCAACCACATAGTAAATACTGACTTATAATAACCAAAATAATGGATTTGAATAAGTTTGTCGAATTTCCATTCTTGAAAATTTTTAGTTTGCAATTTTGGTTATCTTGTTGTAAACCCTTCCTTGGAGTTATAGGTATTTTCAAGAATTTTGAAACACTCTTTATATATATATATATATATAGGCCACAATATAGGGCCAACATAATGTATGTCCCCACTCTGAAATCATGTAAACCACGTCATTCTGATAAATCGAATTTTGAAAAGAATTCTCCTTTCTCCAAGATTGATATTGTGTCCATCTTTCCAAATTTTCTCTTTAGGTGAATAAAAAATAGAATGGAAGTCTACGTTCATCTCAAAGTTATCTGTCAATGAAATTTTTAACAAAGTTTTGGTGGTGGGATTAAATAAAAATAAAGGGTTTCTTTTGTCTCCCATTTTTTTTTTTAGGCAAAACAGGTCGTTACTTGAAGCAGTAACCCTCCACCCCGTGCCATGCAAAAACTCTATGGATTTAGAAGGCACCAGGCATCCTTGTGTAGAATTGTTGGACGATGCATGAAATTCCACGCCATGAAGCCAATTTGAATAAGAAAACCCAACGTCGTCGATAAATTGCATGTTTCTAAACTGTTTGTTTATGAAGAATTCTTGCCTCAACAGTTCATTGCTTGATTTGCATATTGATGAATACTTACATATATCTTTTACTGAAATCCACGATAAGATTTGAAAAAGTCCCCCGTGGAACGACATGATTTGAAAAAGGTCGCCATCCGATGATCTCTTTAGAGTCTTCTCAACACTTGCCAAGTGTTGAACTTCTGCCCTTGCCCGTGAATGGCCTAAATACTGGCCGTTCTTCAATCTCCTTCTTTTGAACTTGTGCTGGTGCATTTTGTTCAACTTTTGCTGGGTTTTCAGGTTTTTTTATAATCCAAAGGAAGAGAAAAATTCGCCTCACAATCCGTCCCAATGAGACATATTGTAGGTCAGGTTTTGTTTCCAAAATATTAATAAAAAACTTTTCCTCATTATGATGGATCATTATGGTATGCCCAGTGCTTAAACAAGAAAAGTTTCTCAAATTTTTTTCCAAAACAGCTTTTGGATTCGAGAGTTGGATGAATCTTGTCTTATGAGGTTGTAGTTTCATGTATTTTCCGGCCGAAAGAAGGGTGTTTTCGACCATTACAAGCTCTCCTTGTTGCAAATTCAAGTTCTCCATCATCCAATCATGCACCACGATAGAGCCCTAATCTGTAGTGAATTCCATGACGCCTCAATGCGAAACTCGCCCAGGATTGTTATATTTTTTAATTTAAATAGCCATGGATATGGGGTTTCCCTGTTCATCAATTCATGCAGGGTGAAACGGGCATAAAAAATTTATCACCAAATTCAAGATCAGAGTTTTTGGATTTGGAGAAAGGAAGACAACGATATGCTTGCTTGAATCCGTCTTGATTGTCCTTGTTTATCAAAACCTTAAACCTGACAATTGATTAAAACACTAATATGAATTGATACTTCAAGTCTTGAATGTATGTATGTATATATAGGGTGTTCTTGCGTGCCAATCCGTGTCCTGTCGGGATTAGGAGTCCAATTTTTGGTGTATACAAATTGTACAATTCGCATTGTGTCGGGATTAGGAGTCCAATTTTTGTTGTGTACAAATTGTACAATTCTCATTCTAATGTAGAATAGAAAAAATAAATTTTATAGTTGCTAATTCAATTTACAATTAAAAAAAAAAATACACACTTGCCAATGTAATCTATAATAGGAAAATAATTATCCAATTGTTAATAAAACCTAGAATATGTTGTTAATTTAATATAAAATAGGAAAATCTATCCAATTATTAATCTAATCTTGATAGAAACTAAATTGTCAATCGTCAACTAATCAATTTATGTTCAATAGTTAATCTATCTAGAAAAGGAAACAAATCATAATTATGAAATACGAAATAAATTATATAAGCAGGGTCATCTCAATGCACATGTGTAAGCAGGCTCAGGCCCGGAAGAAGGGCTAGGGCTTTTCATGGAGGCAACACAATCCTATTGTCACTTCTACCAACGTTGCATTTTTTCCTATAAATTACTAAACTAAAACACATTAAGAAAAAATTGTCCAAAAACGTCTTTTTAAGAGATCGTCAAGATGAAAATTAATCGTATTAAATTTTATTTCAAACAGTCTCTTTTACTGTATAATTTCCGATATGCTTTTATTTTATATACTTTAACTTGTTGTTCTTCTCCATTGGCTTCCAAATTAGGGCTTCAATTGGAAAAAAAATTAAAGGGGGAAAGAGAAAGATGAAGAAAGAAAAAAATAAGATTGAAACCTTAATGAAATAAATCTTTATATATGCATATAAACACTAACACATTATATTAGGCAGTTTGAAATATTATCATTGAAATTCTAAAATTTCTTCTAATTGTAATGAGATCCCTTGTGATTGTACTAATTCTTGGCAATTTAGCAATAAATATTGAATAAAATTCAAAGAAATAAAACTATCAAAGCAATTCATATGAGACACCAAAATTCTAAAATTTCTTTCTAATTGTAATAAATTGTACTAATTCTTGGCAATTTAGCAATAAATATTGAATAAAATTCAAGGAAATAAAACTATCAAAGCAATTCATATGAGACACGAAGATGGAACAAAGGGGGGGGTTGAATTCTTCACAATTAAATTCTATGTAAATCAAGCCACAATCACACCTTAAAACCTAATTACAAAACTAGAAGTGTAAACCCATCTGAAGAGGACATGTAATCTAAACACAAGTATGTTAAAAAATATTCAATTTCCTAACACATGTTTCTTGCCCATGAAAGGTTGAAATTTTTGCACTTTTTTCTCTCTTCAAGGTCATCACCATCGGATTATCTCTTTGGAGTCTTGTCTCAACACCGTTAGAACCAAAAACAATTATTTCCCTTTTATTGCAGCTGCCAAGGGTGGTTGATCCTCCAGTGCAACCACCGGTGGTTCTAGTGGTGGTTGGTAAATTATCATCTTTAACCATCTCTACACGTTCCCGTCCAAGCGTCTACCCTTCCCCATGAATGGCCTAAACACTGACCGTTCTTAAATCTCCTTCTTTTGAACTTCTGCTGGTTCATTTTGTTCAACTTTTGCTCATGTTTCAGGTTCTTTATAATCCAAAGGAGAAGAAAAATCCGCTTCACAATCCGTGCCAATGAGACATTGTAGGGCCAGGTTTAGTTTCCAAAATATTAATAAAAACTTTTCGTCATTATGATTGATCATTATGGTATCCCCGGTGCTCAAACAAGAAAAGTTTCTCATATTTTTTCCAAAACAGCTTTTGGGTTCGAGAGTTGGATGAATCTTGTCAAATGAGGCTGCAGTTTCATGTATTTTCTGTTCAGAAGAAGGGTGCTTTCGACCATTACAAGCTCTCCTTGTTGCAAATTCTTGGAGGATATATAGGATACAACAAAGGATCCATAGAGACACGATTCTAGTCAAAATGATAATCAATGGTTACATGCTTCATGCACAAATGAAAAATGGGATTAACACTTAGATATGTAGCACCACTATTGTCACAAAAGATATCGAGGTGATGAGAGAGATTAATGTGTATCCAGCAAGAGATTACTTAATTGAAGAATGATTCTAATAAATTGAGGAGGCTAAATGTTATATTAAAAGAGAAGATTGATTCAATCAATTCAAAAGAGATGATTGATTCAATCAATTCAAGTCTTAATTTTCTTTTTTAAGATCTGTTTTAATCACCCCAATAGATCAAAATAAAATGTGTAGTAATGAAGCAAAATTACACAGGAATGCAAATGCAAATTAGAAATATTATTTTAGCCAGAAATGTAACTAGTTGACAATAAAATAAAAATATAAATCACGACTAGTAAAGTTGATACAATTAATCTACTCAATTCTATTTGTCTACAAAAGTACAAACTTTCATAAATTCAATGGGGTTGGCATCTCGAATCGACAATTAGGACAGTAATAGCTTGCTTTTAACCATTTTGAAATATAATCGTTGTGAAAAATATGAGAGCACGATAGTGTTGCAACCATCGACCCCTCTACTATCTCTTCCAAGCATATCATACAATTCTCAACTGTATTGTCATCGGTTTCGTACTCCATCCTCTTCCTTGACAGCAACATGATTTCCTCCATGCTTGCAGGTACCATGTGGGGCCCATTGTTGTGTATATCCAATGAGTCTACAAGGTAATCAAAAAATTGCTTCATAGCAACAACTAGTGAAAACTCTTTTCACTTGCTACGTATCATGTGTGCAAATTTATATAATGTATCAGCAATTTGTTTTTCACTTTCCTCACTTGATATGTGATAATTTTCTAATTTTGCCAATACTAATTGTTTTAACTCGATATAGGGCTTTGCAAAATCAAGACAAACAACGTTGAATATCTCTGGTTCATAAACTTCCATAAAATTCGAAATTTTCCGTCATCACCATAGTCGAGTCCTCGTTCGAAGTTCTGATAACGAAATTCCACAAGAACATTAAATTCTGACGAGGATTCATTACACATCACTAGTTCTTGATAATTTCTTACATCAATTCGACTATTTAAATACATAGTCAAGATTTAAGAGAAAAAGAATAAAGGGTTTATACTGGAATTATTATTAAGTAGCAAGAGAGATTATGAATTGCTTAACGAGATGATAATTCCTGTCATGAATGTAACTAAATATAGGGGTTATTATAGGGCGGCTTGCATGTTATAATTCTTATCCGTGGGGGCTTAGGAGTCTGAGTTTTGGTATAATATAAATTCCTTCTATATTTAGAATAAAGATTAATATATATTTTCAAATAGAATAGGACATCATCACATTTTTCGTTTCATTTTCTGGTATTGGAATTAAAATTTAGTTTGCAAATAAATATATTTAGTAAGTTTACTAACAGATTAATTAGTGAACTTATTTACTAAAATAACTAACACGATTAAAGTTGGCCACTTCAATTACAATATCGTTGTGAATTTCGTACTCTATATTAGGGGTTAGCGTGGGTTAAGTCGGGTCGAGTTAGTTTTCGTACCAACTCGAAACTGAACTTATCAATTCGGTTCGATGAATTATCAATCGAATTAATCCAAACCAAGCAATCTTCCATCGGGTTACTTATTCGCCTTGGCTAAGACTAGTGGAAATTACACCCACTACTTACTATTTTAAAAATATTTCTAATATTACAAACTTAACTTTTTTATTTTAAAAATACCACCTATATATTATTATGTTAATAAATAAAATCAAACAAAATATAACATTATACACAACCGTTTTTACAAACCGCCCTTGGAATTCACATGGAAAAGAAAAACTACCCCTAAATCAGACAAAAATTTGTTATTTCAAAACGCACTAAAATTCTCTATTTTTTTATATTTAAATATTCTTGATTGAATTGTTACCTGGAAATACAAATTATATTACACAATTTGTTATTGTGTAACACTAATTGCTAAAGATGTTATAACTTGTTATTGATTAATTGCAAGTAACACGTTTTGTTGATAACACTGATGTTAATATGATGTTTTGATTGCGCACTCTATTTTTTATATTTAAATGTTCTTGATTGAATTGTTGCATGGCAATACATATTATGTTACACAATTTGTTATTATGTAACATTGACTGTTAAAAATATTATAACTTGTTATTGGTTAATTGCTGTTTAATATGATGTTTGTAACATTAATGTTTAATATAATGTTTTGATTCTTAATGTAGATTATGTGTAGATTATGTCAACCCCAATTGGTATTCTATATATGATACAATTGAGTTTATCGTGAGTTTTTTGTGTGAAAACTGGTATTATATTACATCTCAATTTGTAACATAAATTGTTACAAATGTTTAAATTGAAAGGATCATGAGTTCTGTTTGTGGTTATTATAGCTATTTCTGATACAAATGATATATATTTGATAGTTATGTTACACTTTAATTATGATATGTAGTCGATGATGATTTTTTTTTTTTTTTGGGGCCAAGAATCATTTAGCTGCCATTGAATGTCAACTGATAACAATAAAAGATTCTGTATAATATATATTCCAATGAATTTTGATTTTTAAAGATTCGGTTACTATAACAATAAAAAATTCTGTAATATATGTATTATAATTAATTCCGATTTTTAAGGATTCAATTACTATATGTAATATATAGTATAATAAATTAAAATAATGATTTTTTAAAAACAGTATTTTTAGAATATATGTAACACGAATATTTTTAGTTAAAATAACATTGCAAGAACAAAAAATCTCAACAAGATCACATTTGTAACAGTTCGTGCTACATTTAGTAAAGCTCATGATAATAATATTTGCAGTACTTTATGATACATAACATTTGTCTCACTTCATCTTATATATCATTTTCATATATTGTTACAACGCAATCACTTAATATAACATGACAAAACCCAAAAATCTCAACAAGATCACATTTGTAACGGTTCATGTTACAAATAAAAAAGCTCATAATAATAACATATGTAACAAGTTATAATACATAATATTTGTGGCAAGATGTCAATATTCCTACACAATAAGTTGACATAATATAATCAGAAATCACACAAGATCATATTTGTTATAATTTGTGATACATATGGTACTATCAATTGAATCACATAAATCCACATATGTGACACATCATAATACATATAGTACTATCAATTGTAACACATAAATCTACAATTGTTTAATTTCTTTGTACTAGACCTTTGATTTTTTAGAATTCTTTTGAAGTTGAATATTTGATGCACGGACGGAGACGACAATAGAAGAAATTCTGAATATTTGTTTTTAGATTTCTGAGCTTCAACCTCATAATGAAGATGACAATGGAGAAAATTTTATTAAATTGAAGACACCTGCGATTTTGGGGTCTATATTTTAAAAAGGAAAATGGTTGTAATTTAGGGATTCATCTTGGATTTTGAGAGCTAGATTGTAAGAACGTTAGTAAAACTAATTTTTTATATTTATCAAACTACTTTAATTTAAATATATTATAAAATATAAAATAATATGCAGTATTTTAAGATTAAATGACAATGTTAAGAATATTATAATTATTTATAAAAAGTCAAGTATAGGGTATAATTTCCTCTATTTAAAAACTACCCAATTATCCCAATTAAAAACCACCCCAAAAATTCTAAATCCCGCCTTGAATGTTGAAGCAACAGCAATAAAATAATAAAATTTCAATGCCATTAAGCTATTGTACTTAGAGACTTCTACCCACGTAACACATCCAATTAAAATCCACCCCCTAAAACTCCAAACCTCATCTTTTTGAAGGTTGGATCAATAGTAATCTCGTAAAATTGATACAATAGAAAATTTCAAGGTTATTTCTAGTTTTTTGAAAATATTATTTTGGTTGGTTGGGTTGAAAGTTTTAGTGGACTACAAAATTGAAATAATTATAATTATTGTCATATACTATCGAAAACTTGGATTATTATTGACTTGGCTATTGTTGTTAATGTTAATTGTTGGATTATACTTGGATTATTATGGATTTAAGTTGAGTGTTGGTGTTGGATATAGATATAATTCGATTGTTGGTGACTTAGGTTGAAAATTTGAATTTTTAGATCATTGAATTATTTTTTTCTTTGATTTTTAAATAAATAGTATACTTTTTTTGCCTTCAAAAACTGCAAGTCTAGTAGCATTTAAGTGATTATTATTTTGGATATTAAATTTTGTTTGCCTTTGCATTGTTGGGTTTTGAATTTATTGATTTAGTTGTGAAATATTATTGTGAAGATTAAATTTTGAATACACTAGGATTTGATGGTACAACTTTTAAAAGTTCAACTCAAGCTGAAAACCCCAAAGCCTGGCTAGTACATATTTTACAAATAGGAATAACTTTCCAAGTGTAGGAAGTATTCCTATTTAAGACCAAAATCATTAAAACCATTGATTTGGTCTAGATACCCTAAATTGTGGTTCAATTTAGGGTTTGTTTGAAATTAATTAATATTTTGATAAAAAATTAAAATTAAAATCAACAATTAATTTTAACTACACATTTTAGAGACTCGCAAATTTTTATAACTTTTCAACATTTCATCAACTTTTACAAAAGAAAAAATTAATTTTAATCAAAATCAAACACAATCTTATTGTTGTCCAATATATAAAATATGAAAAACATAATTTAGATACCAAATACTAATTAATGGATGAAAAATAGATAATAATTAAATTAACTATTAATCACTTTTTGTAGTTTTAAACAATCGTCATCAAAGGGCAGTAGGACAAATCGAGGATGTAATGTAATGAGTGAAGCTCCAATAATGGTGAAACTTACTCAAAACCAACAATATGGATCGAATGTAATCAAATTGAACTCAATTATATTAATCAAACTCAAGGATATAATGGAAGAAAAACAAAATCTGCGAGAAGAAGAAACGAAGGAGAGGAAATGGAGGAAAATTCTCACAGAGAATTTCATTATGTAATCAATTTTCACGTTACCCTCTCTCTCTTCTAACCGATCTATATTCAAACTGAATATAAAAAACGTTTTCTACCATAAAACAACTCTATAAACGATTACAACTTATTGATTAAATTGAAAGTTAAAACGACGCGTCGTTTCCGATTTTGAATTTACGGTAAGTTGGTTTTCCCTGCTGTTGCTTCTTGTCTTCTTCATTCCCCACTGTAATTCATCTTCTTCGGGGTGGTTCTTGCTTCGTGGTTCTTCCTCCAGTAGTGTGTCCAAATTGGTTCATCTTCATAACAACCCTCCCGCTTATCTAAACCTTGTCCCCAAGGTTTAAATGTTGAATAATGCGCCTTTATATAAGTGAATCCTCCCATGTTGCATCATCCTCGATTGTCCAACCCATGAATCGACCCATCGAACTCCAGCTTCTCCTCCCTTGTTGAAAATTCTAGCTTGGATAATCTTACGGTTGTTTGTCTACAATTTACGCATCCGTAGTCATTGGTAACCACACAATCAACGCTTTGTCCCCAAGCTTCTTCTTGAAGAAAGATACATGAAAAGTGGTATGAATTTTTGAACCCTCTTGTGCAAAGCAAGTCTGTAAGCTACTTCTCCAATTCTTTCCTCCACTCTGTAAGGCCCATAGTACTTAGGACTGAGTTTCCGATTTTCCCTCTTAATTACATATTGTTGTTGAAATGGATGGAGTTTCAAATAAACCCAATCTCCAATCTGAAATTGTCTCTCAGTTCTATTCTTGTCAGCATAATGTTTCATTCTAACTCTAGCTTGTGCCAATTTCTCCTTCAGTTGCTGGTCCATTTTGTACCTTTCTTGCAGTAAATCATCAACAGCAACAATATTGGTATGTTGATAAGGCCCCATAGCTAGTTGTGGAGGAGGGATTCCATATAAAGCCTCAAATGGTGTTCTCTGAATTGCTGTGTGATAAGTGGTATTATACCACCATTCAGCTAATGAAATCCACCTTACCCAAGTCTTTGGTTTGTCATGTGTCATGCACCTTAGATACATTTCTAGGCACTGGTTTAACCTTTCGACCGACCATCGGTTTGGGGATGATAGGCTGTGCTCATGTGGAGTTTAGTCCCTAATAATCGAATAATTCTTGCCAAAATGAGTCGGTAAAGATCCCGTCCCTATCAGGTATAATTGATTGTGGGCAGCCATGTAGTTTCTCGATATTGTCCAGAATAATTGAGCCACTTTCTTTCTTCGCAAAAGGATGAGATAATGTGATGAAGTGTCCATATTTAGTAAATCATCAACTACTACCATAATCACATCTCGCCTCGATTTGGGCAAAGCCCTTCTACAAAATCCATAGATATATGGCTCCAAGATTTTTGAGGTTCGGAAGGAAATTTGGAGGAGACTGGGGTAAGCAACATGTTCCTCCTTGCACCTCTGGCAAACATCACATTGCAGAACCTCTCTTTTAATGTGTTGTGTCATACCTGGCCAGAAAAACTGTTGTTTAGCTCTATAAATGCTGGCCTGAACTCTTGAGTGACCACCTTCCTGTGAAGCATGAATGTTCTGTATTATTTTTTGCCTGATATTGCCTCCACTTCCAATGTAGAGTTTGGATTTGTATTTCAACAACCCATTGTAATACTGATATAAAGGATCAGCTGAGGGATCAATAATAATGGCCTGAATCTTTTCCTTAGCAATGGTATCACCTTCATAGCTGTTTATCACTTCTTGGAACCAAGCTGGAACAAGTACTGTCACAGCATTAAACTCTCATTCTCCTCTCCTAGAAAGAGCATCAGCTACCACATTCTCAATCCCCCTCTTGTATTGTATTTCATAGTCTAAACCCATTAGCTTGGTAAGCCACTTCTGCTGCAATGGAGTAGTAATCCTCTATTCTAGCAAGAACTTAAGTGACTGATGATCTGTCTTGATAATGAAATGGTGTCCTTCAAGGTAGTGTCTCCACTTGACCACAGCAGTCACTAGTGCAATCAATTCTTTTTCATATATAGATCTGCCTAAACTCCTTGGCCCAAAAGCTCTACTAATATATGCTAAGGGCCTTCTATTTTGCATCAGAACTGCACCCAATCCTCCATAACTTGCATATGTTTCTATTACAAATGGCTGGGAGAAATCTGGTAAAGCAAGCACAGGAGTGGAACTCATGGACATCTTCAGATTATTAAAAGATGTCTCTGCTATTTCAGACCACCTAAAGCTGTCCTTCTTTAGCAAATCAGTCAAGGGTCTAGCTATAGTTCCATAGCCCTTCACAAACTTCCTATAGTAGCCAGTCAAACCAAGAAACCCCCTTAACTGCTTGATGTTAACCGGAGGAGGCCAACTCTGATAGCCTCTATCTTTTGGGATCTCTTTGCCACCCTTGTTGATTTATCACATGACCCAAATACTCTACCTTAGTCGCCAAAAGCACATTTGCTCAGTTTGGCATCTGGTGATGCTTTCTCGAAGAGTCGCAATGGGCCCCCAAATGTTCACCATGGCTTACCATGTCCTTGCTATACACCAGATATATCAAAAAAAAACTAGGACATATTTCCTCAATTGCTCCTTGAAGATTTCATTCATCAAACTTTGAAATGTGGTGGTGCATTGGTTAACCCAAAGGGCATAACCTTGAATTCATATGACCCTTGGTAGTCTTAAAGGTCGCATTTTATACACATCACTGGTTTGACCCTTTATTTGATGGTAACCAACCCTAAGATCAATCTTTGTAAAGTACTTAGCCCCATATAGTTCATCAATTAATTTATCAATTAGGGCATAGGATATTTATCCTTCACACGGTCAAAGTTATTGAGCTGCCTATAATCCACACAAAACCTCCATGTGCCATCCTTCTTTTTCACCAATAATGTCTGGGGGAAGCAAATGGTCACATTGCTAGGTTGAATAATTCCAGTGGCCAACATTTCCTCAATCGGCTTCTCTACTTGATCTTCCGGATGAAAGGACATCTATATGGTCTAATCTGGAAAGGCTGAGCTCCTTCCTTAAGTGGAATGTGGTGGTCATGCAATCTCTCTGGAGGTAACCCTTTAGGTTCCTGGAAGATATCATCATATTCAATCAGAATGGGCTTCAATTCTTCTGGTGTTTCTGTCACTTCATCCTCTAAAATGGTATTCAGCTGCCCTACTAATCCATAAGGCTGTTCGGTTAGTAAGGATTCTAATTGAGAACCACTAATTAGTTCAATCCTACCATCAACATTTTTACTGCAAAGTTTTACTCTTCCTCCTTCACTCATAAAACTAATGTGCCCTTCCTTGAAGTCAAAGGTTACTGGCCCAAATTGGCTCAGCCAATTGACCCCTAGAACCATGTCACTGCCCCCAAGTTGTAAGGACCTCAGCTTATACTGAAATTCTCTTCCCTGCATCTGCTAGATTATAGGTCGATTAATGATTTTCTTGTCCGTTTCTACCCATTTACTACGATTACGGTTAGAGGTCGCTATCATCGATCCCGATATCCAAGGATTGCACCAACTTATCATCTATGAAGCTATGAGTACTTCCAATTGTCTATCAAAATAGATATGTTCCCGCTCTAACCTTTCCAGAATTTCGATGGTTTTATGGATAAAAGTCCCCATCAATGCATTGAGAGAAATTTGCATAACTCCCATATCTTCTTCCTTAGCTAACTCATCATCCCCTCTCTCTTCTTCCTCTTCCTCCTCAGCCACTAATATGTAGTTCAAGATTCGTTCTTCTGAGACATGTCCAGGGGTATACTTCTTATCACATTTAAAGCAAAGTCCCAAATTTCTTTTTGTTTGTAAATCAGCAGGGGTTAAGGTTTTATATGGAAAATGGGGGCTTGGTCTTTTAGTTTCTGTATGTATGGATTCAGGTGGCTTAGGGTGGATGTAAGGTTTGTGTGGCTTGGCATTTTTGCTGATGGCTGATATGGTAGTTTCTTGTAACAAGGCAATTTCGATGGCTTGGGCTAGGGAAGTAGGCTTGATTATTTTAACCATGGATTTAATTTCCCCTTTCAATCCACTTGTGAACACACTGATATAGTAGGACTCGGGTAAGTTGGGCAAAGCTTGCATAGCCTGAGCTTTTAACTCTTCAAATTTCTCCACATATTCAGCAATCCCTCCATATTGCCTAATTTTACAAAAGGTTTCCACCACCTCCTCACTAGTTGTTTCCATAAACCTTACGCACACTTGGTGGCCGAATTCCCCAATCAGCATTTGGATGGCTAGACTGAAATCCATGAAACCACACATCAGCCTTCCCTTTTAAATACATCTCAGCTATCCCCACCTTCAATTCCTCTGGTACCTGATGCAATTGAAAGTATTTATTGGCCTTCCTCACCCATTCTCTCGGGCTTTCACCACAGAATTGAGGAAAATCAATCTTAGGAAGTTTATGATTCAATCCGGCATCATTTCCATTTCTCCCGGGTCTATTTTCACCATGAATCTCCCACCCAACACACTCCCTTCAATTTGAACGTGTGAAGTCCTTCTCTTGGCTTATCTTTAGACACACTTCCTTCCATTTGTTTATCTTTAGACATACTCAATTTAGCAAGCATAGCCACTATGGACTCATATTTATCATTCATCTCTAGCATATGATTATCATGTTTATTGCTTAGTGCTTTGAGAAGTTTTTCGGTTGAGTCTACTTTACAAGCAATAGCAGTGTAGGCAGCTCCCAGATCATTTATCTCTTTATCAACCTTTTTCCAACCTTCCTTATTAGCTTTTAGTCTGGTCTCCATCCGGTGTTAGGATCTTAGTGCTCGATACCAATTGTAATGAGTGAAGCTCCAATAATGGTGAAACTTACTCAAAACCAACAATATGGACTAAATGTAATCAAATTGAACTCAATTATATTAATCAAACTCAAGGATATAATGGAAGAAAAACAAAATCTGCGGAAGAAGAAGAAACGAAGGAGAGGAAATGGAGGAAAATTCTCACAGAGAATTCTCATTATGTAATCAATTTTCACGTTACCTCTCTCTCTCTTCTAAGCTGATCTATATTCATTGAATATAAAAACGTTTTCTACCATAAAACAACTCTATAAAACGCATTACAACTTATTGATTAAATTGAAAGTTAAAACGATGTCGTTTCCGATTTTGAATTTCGGTAAGTTGGTTTTCCCCTGTTGCTTCTTGTCTTCTTCATTCCCCATCGTAATTCATCTTCTTCAATTTGGTTCTTGCTTACGTGGTTCTTCCTCCGAGTGTGTCCGGTGGTTCATCTTCATAACATGTAAACACTCCATTTAATTAGTTATGGTTGGGGTAATTAATGGTGATGCAATTCTTGTGATTTAGTGGTGGTGTTTGGGCTAATCAATCCTCCAAAAATATGTTGTGTGCACTTTTCCTTTATAAGTGACAAACTCTTCTTAGCTAGCGATGATATGATCTTGTGATTGACTAAATAACGTGTAGATTATTTAGTATTCTAAGTTTCTGTGATGAAATTTGTCATTGACAAAAATATTTACACCTATTGTGAGGGTTTAACGCGTACGTATATATGAAATATAGAGCTAAATGGCAATTTCTCAAAAGTCGGTAGTGGTTAAATATTTATTATCATATATTGGTTTATTTATATTTGAAAAGTTACTATCTTGTATAAACTAACCCTCAAATTTCTTTATGAAATAGCCACGCAAAGATTTCACGCAAGAGGAGGAGGGGAGGGATTTCTTCGGAGAGACCAGGACCCCCAACTTTTTGAATTTTTTTTGAATTTTGAATTTTAATTTTTAATTTACTAATCAGTCAAACTCAAAGTTCAATTATCTAAACCAAATAATCAACCAAATAGTCAATTAAGGCCCAACAAAAATAAATAAGGAAAAATTGCCAATAAGTCACATGCATGTGACTTGTTTCAAATTAGGGCAAAACTTTTTTCAAAATTGTGATTAAGTCATATTTTACAGCAATATTTTAAATTAATTCTAAAATCACATTTGTTAACCATATTTTCCATCGGCACATTCTTACACTCCCCCACAAACCGCATCCACCTCTGGCGACAACACACCTCCGACGACCTCCGGCGAGTGCTTCTTCTACGACACAATGTGATTTTTACTTTCCTATAGTAAAATTTGGTGTTGCAGATGTATTGCGATGGACGTACGTTCAAAGCAATGGGATTGTCTATTGAGGCAGCTCTGAAGGTCTTGGTGAAAAAGATGGGACTTCCAGATGGCAAAGTAAAGAACAAAATCTGTGATTCACAGCTTGTGGTGAACTATTTGATTGACTAGGTGAGCAATCATTGGCCATTATTTACTTTCAATAATTTTTACAGTTATGCTATGTCAATTTCAGATTAGTGTTTTTTTCTCTCTCTAAGGTGCTGTGAATGGTGGACAAAAATATCAAAAAAAGTTGCAACCATTGAATTTTATCGTGTTCGCAAATCAATGGGTGTTATTGTCCATGAGCACAATGGTAACTACATTTCTTTTGCTTGTTTTGATTTTAAATTTCAATTGTTCAGTTGGTCAAAAATGTGAGGAAAATGTCCTGCTTTAGATTTCTGACTTTAATAATTTCATCCATGTAGTTACTTGGAAACTTTTAACCAGAGTTATTTGGTTCCTAATTCGATATTTTTAAATGTTCAAAAGAGATTTATAGTTCTTTATTCACTGTGGTTTAATGTTTATTCTACAAAGTACCTCTCATGTGTAGAAAAGTGGTTGGAATGGGAAGGTGGAGTTGGTGGGGGTTGAAGGAGAAGATCATTGCTTTCACTTCTTTGATCATGGTTTGCCATGATTAGTTTTGGCCATGATTTACTTCTATAAATAGCGATTCAATCATCAGATTATAGAATAATGACTTGAATCTTGTATTAAGTTGACCATTAGATTATTTCTGTGTTGTTAATTAGTCATGTGTGTTGTTTGATAATGTATTATACAAAACAAAGATGATGGAAAACAATATCACAATAGAAATGAGCATAGAATTCGCATATGTGCTTAGAATTTTTATTGTAATATGTTTTCGGAATGGTCTCGACGAGACAGTCAAGACCAGTCGCTTTGCCATTGCGTACGATAGACTTTACCCGTTTGAAGTCGTCTCTTTAACTTAAAATGACAATATTTAATTTTTCTTATCAAAACAGTACCATACATCCTCTAAAACAGTATCACAGATAAATGTATCTTAATATATTAGTATCATACATAAAAATATCTTAATAAAACAGTATCACATACACAAATGACAACCCAATAAAATAACAGTATCATATGTTGAAATATTATCTTAATAAAACAGTATCAAAGATAAAACATGGTATAAGTATACCATATCACTTTATCTAAATAAAACAGTATCATATATTTCTTTTACTGGTTGAAGTAATTATATTGTTCTTAAAATAGTCCATTAGTAGTACAAAACTATTGATAATGTTTGTATTCAATAACATTATCATAAATTAAAACAATATTATAGATGTTTTACTAATTGAAGTAATTATATTGTTCTTAAAATGCTTCATTAGTAGTATAAGACTATTGATACTGTTTGCATTCAATAACATTATCATAGATTAAAATAGTATCATATGTTGAAACATTATCATAATAAAACAATATCAAAGATAAAAGTATGGTGTAAGTGTACCATAGCACATTATCTATATAAAACAGTATCATATATAAAACTAAGTACAAGATGTTTTAATGGTTGAAGTAATGATACTGTTATTAAAATACTCCGTTAGTAGTACAAGATCATAGATTTAAACATTTTCATAATAAAACAGTGTCAAAGATAAAAGCATAGTATAAATATACCATTGTGCATTATCTAAATAAAACAGTATCATACAAAACAGTATCACAATAAATCAGTATCACAACAAAATAGTATCACAATAAAACAGTATCATTAAATTAGTATTTTTTTACAATTAAGGGTATTTTGGTCTTTTAACTCTAAAATATGACTTTAATTGAACAGAGCTGTTCTCCTTCACTTAGTAGGAGAAATTATTATTTTCTCCACTGAACATTTGTCTAGTGGGGATTGGTGGAACAAAAAGTGTTTGACATTAAAGTCAAAGAAAATAATTCTCCCACTAGGTGAAGGAGATCAAATCCGTTAATTGAATTAAGTTTTAACCATATGACTTTAGAGTCCATAAGTGTACAAACAGTGATCGGCCTTGAATTTACCCAATAAATAACATAAACAAAGAAGGCCCAAAAATAGATTCATCTTCTTCTGCCACTCGACTTCACGTCTTTTAGTCTGTGAACTTCAAATCATGAATCACGCACGGTAAGCGACAGCAAGAATCACGTCATCTGAGTTCTTCTGTCGAATCGAAAGGCCGACTTACCGTAAAAAAATTAGATTATCATAAAAATAGGCTTAGTAATTGTAGTTTGAGGTAAAAAAATTTTGGGGTAGCCCCACTCCTTCGGCCCACCCCTTTGCTATATCCGACTCCTTATCTGTTTGGAGACCCTTAACTTAAAATGTCTGATTCCACTACTTATTTCACGATTGAATGACGAGAATTGGAAAAACAAAGAAAAGAATGTGCACTCTTTGTTTCACAATTCCTGCTCATATAAGGTTTCCTCTTCCTTTTTAATTAGACTTCCGACAATAAATTATGGTGTATTTTTTTTCTTTTTAAATTACAACACAATATGGAATTAAAAATTTCTTCTTAACTTTTACCTCTACATTTTGAGTAAAATTTCTTTATAGGCTAACGTGACTTGACTGACCTTGTACATCTTGAACATGTCCGCACGACGTGTCATGAAATTGTATCAAAAGAAATTTTGGAACCATAAAATAGGAAGCGAAAAAAGAGGGGAAAAGTAGTCACAGTATTTGTTCATGATGCAAATAAATAAATAAATAAACAAATAAATAAATAGTGAATTTGGCCATTTTCTTTCTTCTTACATTTTCCATATTCAGGGAAAATTTGATAACTACTAATATTTGAGTTTAGATTTTGATAAATGACAAATGTTCCTACAAATTGGGAAAATCAAGTAAAAATTGTAAAAATTAGGGTTATTCTATTTCAATATTTATGTCCAGAATTTATTTAAAATTTGTAATTAAAAACAAAATAATTTAAATATGCGATAAGATTCTATTACCAAATTTTGAATGTGACCCAAAATGCCTATATAACTATATTATCTCTCATAATTGCATATTCCTAAAATTTAGAATTAGTTACTATAATGTTTTACAATTAAAAAAACTATTTCTTAATGAGAAAAAAAGATAATTTGTCTGTGATTGACGAAATTGTGACTCGAATTTGAAAAGTGCGACCAACAAGTATAACATTCTGTGAATCGATACTGGTGTCCAAATTTTTACATGTATAAGGTAGGACACAAATTTTGGTATGCTATAATTGAATTTTATATACTACCATCAATAAATCAACGGGACTATATAAAATTCAATTATAAAAATTTGAATTTAAAACAAATAAGATTCAAAATTACGGCATTACCCAATTCACATACCAATATTTGTTTCCTACCTTATACATGTAGACATCTGGACAACATTATCAATTCACAGAATACTATACTTCTTGGTCACACTTTTCAAATTCGAGTCACAATTTCATTCACCAGTCACAAACATATTATCTGTTTTCCTCATTAAGAAACATTTTATTTAATTGTAAAACAGAATACTAACTAATTCAAATTTTTAGGGATAGACAATGGTGAGAGATAATATAAGGTTCACACTACAATTTTTATTGGTTACACCACATTTTAATTGTAATGAAGGTCCATCAACATTTAACATTTTGATATTTATGTCTTTAATTTTTTTTCGTCTCATTTTTATAATTAACTTTCAATAATTTTTACATCTTGTCTTTGATGACAATTTTTATTCAAATATTCTGTTAATGTGCATTGAGATGAGATGAAAATATTTTGTCAAATTTTTGTATTTGTTATTTATTTTGTTTATTTAAAAATATGATGGGCAAAAAAATATTTTTATGCACTGTTAATTAGTTTTTTAGACAGAAATCATCATCAATGACAAAAATAAGACGTGCAAATTAATAGGTTGATAATAAGAATGCGATAAAAAGTTAAGGACATAAATGCAAAAAAATGAGCAATAGTTAGAGATTTGCATTGCAATTAAAATGTGGTGTAATTAACAAATAATGTAGTGTGAATATAATTATCCATAATATAATTATATATGCATTTTGGGTCACATTCAAAATTCGGTTATAGAATCTTATCTCTTATTTAAATTATTTTGTTTTTAATTGCAATTTTTGAATAAATTCTGAAGATAAATATTGAAACAAAATAACCTTGATTTTTACAATTTTTACCTATTTTTCCAATTTGTAGAAACTTTTGTCATTTATCAAAATCTAAACTTAAATATTCATAGTTATCAAATTTTTCATTGAAAATTCAAAAATAAAAGAAAAATCAAAAGAAGAAAAAAGCCAACAATGGAAAAAGAATATAACAAAATCTGTAATTACCATCCATACTAATTTCTCTTCCTTTTGTGGTTCCAAATATTTACAAGTTATCTATTGATATCCATAATATATACTTTTATGGTGTATAGTTTAAGCGTGCAAGAATATTTAAAACCAAATATATTGATTAATGACTTTAAATGGTTTTTTCTTCTTGATCAAAACCTAGTTAAAACATAAGTGTAAAACAAGGAATAAATATCAAAAGCAATATAAAAGAATTGACATTCTAAAGAAAGAATTGATATCCTTTAATATTTCTCAAATCCCGTCACCCAATAGAGAGCTTTCAGAGATTTTTTCATGGCTAAACCAGTTATCATCCGTAAGCAAATCAGGTAATGAGCTGTTGGTGGACGTCTTCTTTATTAAAAAAAAAAGTCTGAAAACATGCAGGTATCCTCTAGCAATTCCCTCGCCGGATGTCCCATTACCTATGAATCACTGGAATTTCTGAAGAGCACAGGCATGGTTCTTTCTTCCAGCAACGAAATGCTTTGTAGCAAAGACAAGAGAGACGAAGGAAATCCTTTATTTTTATTCAATCCATCGATAGGTAATTTGCTACAATTTGTGTTGCATGATAACTTGGACATAGAGGACTTGAACAATGCGGATGAGATTGCTGAGTACCTGCTGATGGCAATTAAGTGTCAATCTGATTGCAATTCGTCTAATGACATCAAGAATATTATTTCAAGATTCTTGAAAGTATCAAAAAATGCAAGGGCGGTTCTGTTGCATAACCAAAACAGTAAACGGGGAATTTTCAAGTGTGAAAATTCAAATTGTCCGTTCAAATCCACCAACTTGGTTAGATTTTGGAAGACGATATTCACTGTGCATTGGCTGCTTGCTTATCCAAAAATAGATTCATATAAGCAGATTTTCAAAATGCCTACAAAAGTCATGGTACTTAAACGGACTAAACTATTGGCTAGCTTGACTGGGCAAAATGGAAAATTTCTGCTTATTAGAACAGGGGATAGCAGTGGAGTTGAGGAAAGATGGTCAAATTGGTTCGGTCCATGGAACTTTGAAGTTAAACACATAAAAAGAAACCACAATCTTCTCTTAGATTTTCTCTCGAAAAGTCAAAGAACCATTTCAGCAATGTCTCCAATCATTCATGTCCTCGAACCAATTGACCTACCACAACATCTTCAAGAAGAAATCCTTCAACTTACCCTCACAAAAAGAAGCCTTGAAAATGTTAGGAAACTTCAAAAACTCTACATACACAGGTATGAACTTGATCATGGACCAATTTTAAATCTCCCTTTTCATTCAAATTATCCATTATTGACCATCTTAGAAATTAATGGCCATTTTACTTTCTTCTTTCCAAGAAGAGGCTTACATGTTGCTTTGGTACTTAGTAGACCTCTATGCAATTGGCATAATAATAAATGTCCAAAGCATGCTAAGATACCTATCAATGTGTAATAGACATTTAAAAAGAAAGTACAAATTCCTATTGAAATGGCTACAATTATTTGTTAGTATAGAGTGGTGGCAAAGAAATTTCGAACAGGCAAAAAGCAAGTATGTTTTTGAAACAGTGGGAAGTTTTAGAAAAGTTATTTCTGAAAGAGATGGATTAAAATCTCAAAGGAATACTGAAATTCATTATAGTTGTGAACAAATTGATAAAGAATCAGAAGCCTTCTATCACGACAAAACAACCATGTGCTTCGTGAATCATGTCGATCCAGCCAAGGTCTCCAAAGAACTTTTTCACCCAGATACATCAAAATGGTATAATACATATGTGTGCCCTGAAGACTACATCAAAGAAGTATGTAAATGCATAATCATTTTCGTTGAACAATACTCTTGGAATTTTGAAGAATTTGACTACCCTATATACAGAGTACACTTGCGAAGTTAGCCCAAACCAAAAAAGTATGTGCCAGGGTTAAAAATCTACGTAGACGACACTTCTGATGACGAGACACATGATGAATGAATTCAACCTTCTTTGTAAGGAGATAAAGAGTATATATTCCTTTAGTGTCATGTCACTTAATGTTTAATAATTTTACTTGTATTAATATGTCGTTCGCATATGTCAAGTAAAGTAAGCTTGTTGCCTAAGCTCAGTAGTGTATTGCATTATGGTTTGATGTTGGGAGTGTTTGTAAGTGCTTTGTAGGGGCAAGATGTCTAGACATCTTTCATGGACAATGCAATTCATTATATTCTATCATATTTGTTGTACATTAGATCATGTAGAAACCTCCTCCATCTTTGTACCTCCTTATTAATTATAATAGTATGGTATTAGAGCCACACATTCTTTTACCACCTCTTTACTGTATAAAAATTATGGTAGCTTAAAACCATTTCTATTTTACGAAAAGTCCAACAACCCCTGTTATCTCCCACACGTCACCTTATATAGTAAGTATATTCTGTGGTTGCCTCGAAAGAGGACTTTCCACATCAAAAACCCTAAGGTACAATGATACTAAGAAGAAATCTATTAATAGTTCTCATTGAACTCTTGTGCTGGTGCCTTGAGGCTTACTCATAAGCATAAGCTTGTGCCTCGGTAAGTATGTGATACTACCAATGATGTGTCCTGCGGAGATTAACCTGGACCTTTATGAAACGGGAAAGTAAATAGGAAAAAAAACCTTTTGTTCATGATTTTTGATTCAACCCCACGTTCCTCCTTTAGAAAGAAAACTTAAATCTCAGTGTATCACTTAAGGCCATGCTTTAACACAAATGGCTGGTAATCAGATTAGAATGTAGTAACATCATTTTATTGGAATGATATTCTAACTACTACAATCATGGCATAACTTGCATACTCATTGAATGGCCTAGTCATAAACTTTGCATGGCCTTGCACATTCTATATGTATTTACATTGTCCACACAAGGTAGCCTAACTTCAAGTTTCTTATGTGAATTAAAGAGAAAATGAGACCAATGCTTAATCACTTGGACTATAATGAGGTTATTACGTCTTTACAAGAAATATTGCCACCTTTTGTTAGTTATTTTTATCACAAATATGAAGTGTTGATATTATTAGGATTTCTGTAGAGCTTGTGAATACTTGGAGACACAAGAGCGGAGCTGGGGGGTTCCCAGGGGAGACCTGGACCCCCTCTCCCTTCCCCCAAACCCAAATTTTTGGAATTTTTTTTAATATACAATTTAACTTTGACCTAATATCAATTTAATGGATGAAAACTAGATCCATTAACCTAAAACAGTTTCGACTCCATTGATGATACTCTGCCCTCGGTTAGATATCAAAACAAGGTCCTATTGGTCACTAGTTACTTCCTTCAACTGTGTAAAAAACTAGTTCCACGATGCTTCATTCTTCGAATCAACTATTTTCCTTGCAATAGGATATATCTGTATGTTCGCATCTTGACATGTAGCAACAATCAGCGTACATTTATATCTTTCTTTCAATGATGTTATGTCTACAATAATTACTGGCCGCATGCAATTGTGAAATCTACGAATACAAAGTTCGAGAGCCATAAAAAAATATAGGAATCTGCTATCACTATCAATCTGTAGACGTTTTACCATACCAAGATTGTTAACGGACAAATTGTGAGCATTCGAGGCCAATTTAGCATAGCTTTCCTCAGGTGAACCTCTTAGATCTGTAAGGACAAATTCTATAGACTTATATGCCTTCCGATAGCTCATGACTACCTCGAAGTCATTTCGCACGTCATTAATGACATCTACTGGGTCTATACACCGTACTAGGGTTTGGAAACTTTGGCACTATGTGTCTCCCGACAACCCACGATCTTGCTTGTCTATGATCATTGCCGCGAATGCTCAGAGAGCAAGTATGTTCACGTTTGTATTTGTGAACTTTAAAGTAATCACATTGTGCGAACTTCGTTGCTCGCAAACGCCATTTGCAATTCTGATCAAAGCAAACAATGGTGTATGTCTGCTTGTTTGATTTCTTCACTCTGAATTCAAAGTCATACTTCATTGCAAGCAAGTGCAACTCCTACATCAGATTTTTTTTTGACTTAAAGACTTTGTCATCTAGCACATCTTCATCCGTGGGAATCATATTCGTTGTAATAGGTGAAGATAAAGCCAGAAGTTGCTCATTTGTGAACAGATTGTCTTCCACCACCTCAGGTCTAGAAGAATAGCTACTGGCTGTATTCTTAGAATTTCTTGCTGGACTTTCAACATTTTGATCATCTACATTTATATCCATCCTATCTCGATAATTATCTATATTTTCATCCACTTCATTATCGTCGTTGGCTTGCAATCGTACATCGTTTTCTGAAAATATCTCCAAGTCTTGCTAATAGTCATTCCCTTGTAATTGTACATTGTTGAATGACAATGTCTCCGTTTTGATCCGGTTCGATTGCATCAATTTTATCATTAACCAGTGCTGGACCTTTGCTCACACGGGTTACACAAATGGGACGAGACTGACCTTGTTTAATGAGACCTACATACTAGTGCACATGTTTGTCTAATGTAATCTGGATTGGCTCCGCAAACATTACATCACCAGATAGAAGAAACCTCGTCTCCAACTCATACAAGGAAGAGTCAACATTGCACACGTTCAGTAGTTTACCATACAGCTCTTTATATGAAATATCAGTAACAATTTCAAGTTCATCCACAACATGACTAGCTACTCGTTTCCAATTTCACTTTCCTTGATCATCTCTAACAAACTCACTAAAATAAAATACAGCGATCCATAATGATGACTCCATTCCTGCAATTCATTAAAACTTTGATTAGTTAATCTAAAAAAAAAAATTTCTAAAAAAATCAAATACTGTATGTCAAACAACCTCAACTACGCTGCAATAGTAGTTCAAAACGTGTTTCATTGTTTAAAACAATAGATGGTCATCTTATAACAACCACCGTCGTTTAAAACGACTACGTTCGTTCAACAAGACTGCAGTAGTTTAAAACATTCCACAGTAGTTTCAAACATTCCAGAAAGCACAAATAATGCAGCTTCTTCCTCAGCTCCACCATTTCAGATGAATAACATTCTTCAACACCCATTTTGAATAGACACAAAAGAATACCATGTACATATGAAATAATAAAAGGGAAAAGAATATATTACCAATGACGAATTTGCAACAACAAATGGAGTGAGAAGTAATTCTCTTTGCGGCAACAACGATAGGCGACAAGTGATAAGTGCATTTTATGTACTTATTTTGACCTTTGAATTAATCATTTATGCATTCATATAGTTGATTTTATACTTAATTTATTGTATTATTCTTCCTATTTCAGTTTTGGACCTGTTTAATAGCAAATGGGGAAGAATGGACGGAAAGAGCAACAATTTGGCGAAATCGACGAGTAAGTTGAGTTTTTGAAGTGAATATCAAGAGCCAAACATTTGAGAATGAGTAAGAAGGGAAAATCAATAAGTTTAAGGTGTTTTGGAGTAACAACGAAGAGTTTAATCAATGGATCAAACACCGGAAAGCCAAAGAACCGAATTGAGAAACTACCTACCGAAGCATGTGGAGAATTTAGAGTACAACTTTTGATATTAAAATCTCCACAAGGCAAATGATATACCATTGTAAATATAATTGAATTACGAGTCCAACACTTTTTAAGGATCTCAATTTGGAGTTTCCTACAAGAAGTTATGGCCATTTGAAAAACAGTAGCCGCAGAGAAGCAACAGTAAAAGGTGGGCGATCGCCTGGAGCTTAAATTTGGGCGATCGTCCAACCCTATTTTTCAACAGAAAAAGCTTTTCCTTGGCACGGGCGATCGTCGGGTTTGCATCGGGCGATCTCTCAGTGTATTTTTCGGCGAAACATAATTTTATTTCCTTTTTGAGTCCCAATTCAACTAGGAAACGTTTTGAACAAATTTTTAGGTTTTCTTGGGATAATTTGTGGCACATTGGAGGCAATATAAATATGAGATACATTCTCATAAAGAGGGTTGGATTTTTGGGGAGCAAATCAAGAGAAGACGGAAGAGAACAAGAGAACAAGACCTCCTCGACTATCAAGACTTCTTCGAAGATTTCTTCTCCTTCAATCCATGCCGGGTTTTACCAATTATTGTTTTTCTAGTTTAATTATGTTCTTCTAATTTTCTTTAGCCAAGGTAGACGATGAAACCTTGTTTTGATTAAGTGATTATTTAATTATTCGGTTAATTCCTTCTTAAGAGCTTTAACGTTCATGGCTTGTTCTTAATTAGATTAATTAAACATAATTTCTTTCATCTTAAATATCATGTATTTTTGATAGTTAGATATTGGTTTAATTAATCCATGCTTGGTGATTAAATATGTTCTATTAATTGCTTTTGATTTTTCGTTATCTTTTATTCGAATTGGGATACATAGAATGCTTAGAGATTCTTTGATTCTTTGTTTTCTTTCAATTGATCTTGATACGAAAAATGCTTAAGTAATTTATGTTTGAAGCATAAGGGGAGCCTATATTTGATTTTCTTCTTTTGGACTTAATTGATAAATCTTTAGGAACGACAATAGATTGATTTCGTGTTGTCGTATTTTTTTGGGAATTAATTGATAATTGGATAATTGCTAAGTTAGACAATGGTGGATTCCGAAACCTTGGTGTTTGACACAACTTCAATTATCAATTCATCTTTTTATTATATTTCTTTAATCTTTCAGTTAACTATTTCAACAAAAATCTCTTCAACTCAACTAGCCTAGAATGATAGTTAATTTGGATTAAATTATACCTTCCTCATAGCAGATCTCTGCGTCGGATCGACCTCGCGTTTTTACTTATCTATATTCCAATAGATTCGTACACTTATGAGTTAATTAAAATTTGACATCAAGTTTTTGGCGCCGTTCTTGGGACTTTGCGTCGAAGGTTAATTTCATCTTAGTTAATTTTATTCTTGACTAGTTATAATTTAGGATTTTATTTTATTTATTTTATTTTTCATTTTTATAAAAAAAATTGAAATCAAAAATCTTCATTTGTGCATGCTTGGTCGTAGATCTTTAGAACTTAAGCTAGAACATCTAGATAGTGAAATTGAAAGGACTTTTCACCAACAAAAGCGTGCCACTAATCTAGATACAATTGAAGGAACCAAGCAATAGTAGCTATGGGGATAAAATTGAGGAGAGACCTTTCGGGGACTATTTTAGTCCATTAGCTAATTTGAGCACCTCATGCATACAATACCCTCGTGTCACAGACTAGGAATTTTGAGCTTAAACCGAAAGTGTTCTTAATTGTCTCCCATCTTTCTATGGTTTAGATAGTGAAGAACCTTATAATCATTTGGTGACTTTATGTTTGTATGTGAAACATTTAAATTTGAGAATGTGTCTCGATAATGTTAAACTTCGTCTATTTCTCTTTTCTCTCGAAAGATAGATCTAGATCTTGGTTTAATACATTGCTCGCAAATAGTATTACATCTTGGGAACAAATAGTTGCTAAATTTTTGAATAAATACTTTCACATTCACAAAACTAATGCTATTCGCAGGAAATTTCGAGTTTGTGCAAAGAGATGATGAACCATTCTATGAAACTTGAGAGAGATTCAACGGGCTTCTTATGAAGTGTCCACATCATGGGTATGAAAAATGGCATTTATGCCAATACTTTTGGAGGGCTTGCTATCGCATATTCAAGAATGGTTGATGGCCACAAGCGGGGAGAGCTTATGTCTAAAAATGCTACGGAGATCTGGACCTTCTTTCAAAAGCGGTGACAATTCACAACAATGAGCCAATCATCTAGAACTCGAACCAAAGAAAAGGGTATCTATGAAATTCGCAGCAGGTGAACCTAGCTCGAAATCAAGGAAGTCAAATGCATGATAGAGGACATCTCGCAAATTGACCTCATTGATGACCAATAGTCCTACAAAACCGTAAGCGGTCTTGAGCAAGCTAATGCCCTCAACATGATGAGGAAGCCTCCTTACAATCCTTACTCTAACACCTATAACCCCAGTTGGAGGACCATCCCAATTTTTCTTGGTCGCTGGGGTAATCAACAGGATAACACAGCAGGTCAAGCCCCTCAGCAGCCTACCAGACAGTTCAACCAAACCTTCTCACAGCCTAAACCATGGGAGGAGGCAATTCAAAACTTGACAAAAGCTACACAAGCTGCTTTGGAGCATCAGAATCACACCATCACTGAGTTCAAGAAGGAAGTGCGCACTAGCCAGAACTCACAGGCACAATCTATTTCCAATATGGAGAACATGATGGGGCAACTGGCTTCATCAGTACAACAGCTGGCAACAACCATTGAAAAAGGTAAATTCCCAAGTCAGCCATTTCCTAATCCTAAAGGGGTGCACAATATTGGAACAGATTCAAGTAACCAACATGAAGAGGCTAAGGCCATCATGACTTTGAGACGGGGCAAACTGGTTGACAACAAAGTGGATATTTCAAAGCAAAACACACCTCAACTAATTTCTCCAGGTAATACCTCAACTGATGATTCAATCCAAGAAGCTCACAAAGAAGACAATGAGCCATCCTACATCCCAAAAGCCCCATTTCCTTAGAGGCTGACAAAGGTAAAGCAAGGTAATTCTATCAATGACATGATGGACATCTTCAAGCAGGTAAGCATAAATATCCCTTTACTTGATGCTATTAAGCAAGTTCCTGCATATGCTAAATTTTTGAAAGACCTATGTACTAAAAAGAGACAATTACATGTACGTAAAAAGGCATTCTTAACTGAACAGATTAGCTCGATAATTCAAAGCAACACCCCTCCTAAATTTAAAGATCCAGGTTGTCCTATTATCTCTTGCATCATAGGAAACCATAAAATTGAGAAGGCATTGTTAGATTTAGGAGCTAGTGTCAATCTTCTTCCTTACTCTGTTTACATGCAACTTGGACTAGGCGAGTTAAAACCAACATCCGTTATTTTACAACTTGGTCGATAGATCTCGTGAAAGTACCTCGTGGCATTGTTGAGGATGTTTTGATACAGGTTGATAAATTTTATTTTTCTGTTGATTTTATTGTACTTGATACTCAACCTGTTCGAGACTCCACCAAGCATATTCCTGTGATTTTTGGTCGTCCTTTTCTAGCAACATCTAATGCTGTAATTAATTGCAGGAATGGGGTCATGCAGCTGTCCTTTGGCAACATGACAATTGAATTGAATGTCTTCAATGTCAACAAGCAACCACATGACAACGAGGATGTTGCTGATGTTGATATGATAGAAGCATTGGTTGATGACTCTTATATTTCAACTAATTTTGATGATGCTTTAATGATGTGTCTAACCCATTTTGGTACAGATTTTGATGTTGATGGTGCTATAGATGAGGTAAACACTTTACTTGAGTCAACACCTGTCATGGATACAAGTAAGTGGAGACAAAATTGAGCCACTTCCAATAAGTGAGAAGAAGAACATCCCATCAGTTCAACAACCGCTCAAGTTAGAGCTCAAAGCATTGCCTGACACTTTGCAGTATGCATTCTTAGGAAAGGCAGAAACTTTACCTGTAATTATCTCTTCTGTCCTTGATGATGCACAAAAAGGTAAGTTGTTAGGTGTCTTAACTGAACATAAAGAGGCGCTAGGTTGGACCATTGCTGATATAATAGGTATAAATCCTGTAGACTGCATGCACTATATTCATCTTGAGGAAAATTCTAGGTCCACTAGAGAGATGCAACGAGGTTAAATCCTAACATGAAAGATGTGGTGAGAATCAAGTACTTAAGTTGTTAGATCTTTGGAATTATCTATCCTATTTTCGATAGCAAATGGGTAAGTCTGTGCATGTTGTCCCAAAAAAAATCAGGTATCACTGTGGTTACTAATGCAAACAATGAATTGGTTCCAACTAGAGTAACTACAGGATGGCGTGTGTGCATTGACTATAGGAAATTGAACTTAGTCACTAGAAAAGATCACTTCCCTTTTCCATTCATTGATCAAATGCTTGATAGACTAGCAGGACATGATTATTATTGCTTCCTAGATGGTTACTCTGGTTACAATCAAATTCCCATAGCTCCAGAAGATCAAGAGAAAACCACTTTCACTTGTCCTTTTGGAACCTTTGCATATAGAAGAATGCCGTTTGGGTTGTGTAATGCACCTGCTACCTTCAAAGATGCATGCTTAGTATATTTTCTGACATGGTTGAGAGGTTCCTTGAGGTGTTTATGGATGATTTTTCTGTGTATGGTGACTCGTTTGATGATTTTTTGCACCATCTAACGTTAGTTTTGCAGAGATGTGAGGAAAAGAATTTAGTACTAAATTGGGAAAAATGTCACTTCATGGTGAAACAAGGTATTGTTCTTGGCCACATTATCTCTAACAAATGGTATTGAAGTTGACAAGGCCAAGGTAGATCTTATCTCCAATCTTCCACCTCCAAAATTAGTGAAAGAAGTAAGATCATTCCTTGGGCATGCTGGTTTTTATAGACGTTTCATTCAAGATTTTAGTAAAATCTCTAGACCCTTATGCAATTTACTTGTTAAGGATGTACCTTTTATCTTTAATGATTCGTGCTTAGAAGCTTTTGAACATCTTAAGAAAGTATTGACCACTGCACCTGTTATTCGACCACCTGATTGGACCGTGCCTTTTGAACTTATGTGTGATGCATCTGATTATGCTATAGGAGCAGTTTTAGGACAGAGATTAGATAGGTTACCTTCTGTTATTTACTATGCTAGTAGAACTCTTAACGATGCACAATTGAATTATTCTACCACAGAGAAAGAAATGCTAGCAGTTGTATTTGCATTAGATAAATTTCGATCTTATCTTGTAGGGTGTAAAGTGATTATTTTTTCTGACCATCCTGCCCTCAAATATCTTCTCACTAAGAAAGATGCTAAACCTAGATTGATTAGGTGGGTCTTGCTTTTGCAAGAATTTGATATTGAATTTAGGGACAAAAAGGGGTCTGAAAATGTTGTGGCTGACCATTTATCTCGAATTGTGCTTGACTCTGTGCAGGATAAACTACCATTAAATGAGTTGTTTCGGATAAACAACTCATGAATATTGATGTTGTGCCTTGGTTTGTCGATATTGTTAATTATCTTGTTACATGTGCAAACTTCCGAACATTGGACTAAGCAGGATAGAACTAAGTTCTGGTCAAGTGAGGAATTTCTTTTGGGACGATCTTTCTTTGTTTAAATCATCTTGATCAAATTATAAGGAGATGTGTCCCAGAAAGTGAATTCCACGGTGTTATATCATTCTGTCATGACCACGCATGTGGAGGCCATTTCAAGACTAAAAGACTACTTCCAAAATTTTGCAATGTGGTTTTTATGGCCTACTCTTTTTCGTGACACCCATGTTTTTGTTCTTCATGTGATAGGTGTCAACGCATGGGAAGCATTTCAAAAGAAACATGATGCCGCTTAATCCTATTCTCATAGTTGAGATCTTTGATGTCCGGGGGTTGATTTCATGGGACCTTTTCCTCCATCTTTTGGGTATCTTTACATATTAGTGGGTGTCGATTATGTTTTCAAGTGGGTCGAGGCAATTCCTTGTAGGACCAATGATCACAAAAGCGTAGTGGCATTTTTGAAAAGCAATATTTTCTCTCGCTTTGGCACTCCACGAGCCATTATCAGTGATGGGGGATCTCATTTTTGCAATAAACATTTTCAAACCCTTCTAGCAAAATACTCCATCACACATAAGGTGGCCACCCCATATCATCCATGAGACTAGTGGTGGGGTTGAGGTCTCAAATCGTGAAATCAAGCATATTTTAGAGAAAGCAGTTCGACACGATAGAAAAGATTGGTCTCTACGACTCACCGATGCATTATGGGCATATAGGATGACTTTTAAAACACCCATTGGTATGTCCCCTTATAGATTGGTGTATGGAAAAGCCTGTCACCTTCCGGTTGAGTTAGAACATCGTGCTTATTGGGCCATTAAGAAATTCAATTTTGATATGCAGGAAGCAGGGTCAAAAAGGAAATTGCAGGTAGCTGAACTTGAGGAAATTCGAAACGATGCTTATGAGAATGCTAAGATTTACAAGCACAAAATGAAGGTCTTTCATGACAAGCACATAGTCAGAAAATCATTTAGTCCAGGTCAGAAAGTACTCTTATATAATTCTACTTTGCATTTATTTCCGTGTAAGCTACGCTCCCGATGGTCAAGCCCTTTTATTATTCTCCTTTGTTTATCCCCATGGTGCTGTTGAGGTTGAAAACCCAAAAAATGGTGATTTGTTTAAAGTTAATGGCCAACGTTTAAAACCATACTTGGAGTTTCACTCTCGCGAGGGGGAGGAGGAAATTGATTTGGGTGATCCTACCCTTCATTCTTGAAAATCGCTTTTTTTGAAAAAAAAAAATAATAATAATAATAAAAAATAAAAAAAAATAAAAAAAAAAACAAAACAAAAAACGTGCAAAAAAAAAAAAATTTGCTTTCTTTGTTTTTGTTTGTTGTTTTCTCTCATTTTTCTTTTAGGACTGCTTTTGTACAACTGATCATGCAGTGTCCACGGTGTTCAACATCTTTCAACCTGCCAGATGCTTCTTCTCCACATCTATCCACGGGAGTAATCGATTTTTCCCTCCTACTCTGTGCTTTATGTTATTCTTATATTGAGGACAGTGTAAGGTTTTTGTTTGGGGGTGGGTTATAAAATATCATGTTACTTAAGAACTTCTGATTTGCTTATCATTCTGGTCTGTGTAACTGAAATGGTTTTAAAAAATATATATATATATATATATATATATATATTTGTCTGGTTGCTGTTGAATATCCTACCGCCAATGATGATATCTGTTCAAACTTGAGCACATTTTTAGTCGACTATTAGACAACACTTGAACTTGTTCTTTTATATGAATTCTTATCCATGTTAGACCTGATTATGAAAGCACATAGCCACTATTGACTTATCGTTTATTGGAGACATGACTTGAGTGTTGGTGTTGATATTATTGATCGAGTATTATGATGAAACATTTCGTTCCTACATTCTTAGAGCTAGTGACTAAACTGCTTTTGAGAACAGTTTGGGGTGTTAAAGTTACTACTTTTGTTCTAAGATTTTTGATAGTTTGGGTTTTTCGGGTCTCATCTTTGGTTGAATGGGTTATAGTCAAGGAATCTAAACCGAGCACTACTCGCGGTGATAAATTTAAATGAAATATCGACTCGAGCAATTAAGCCTGTAAGGGTATCTTAAAACACGGTGCCCTATGGTCATCTCGACTTGGGAGTCATCGCCCAAAGCTCGCTACATGAGTCCCGGATCTAAAACAAAGAAAAAGAAAAGAGAGCGACATTTATAAATTTACATCTTCACTCCTCTATTAGCACTGTGGGACTCGAGCAATTAAGTCTCGCTAGGGTATTTTCAAACACGGTGCCCTATGGTCATCGACTTGGGAGTCATCGACCCAAAGCTCGCTTCTGCGGTCACATGAGAAAGCTAGTGAAAGAGAAGTATTGCACATGATGTAAGACCCGTTAACATGAGTTGAATAAATAAGCAGCAGTAGAAGTGCTCGGGAAGGATTGCTAGATTAGAACCTTAGAGACCGAAGATGAGAATTTAGAAATCTTTCACCATCCTAATTCTCAGAATACAAGTGCTAAGTTTTACCACTTTTGTTGAAAAGAAAGAGCATTGTGATGATCAATAGAAACCAACTTTGCTAGAACACCTCGTGATTTGAGAGAAAAGCTTTAGAAGTGTGATAACTTACGAGAGGTGTAAGGAATAAATGACTACAAAGGGTTCGGAATTGCTAAAATGTCAACAACACAATATTGGTCATGGTCTAATACATGTATAAGTTTAATTTTTGGCTATTCACACACTCACACAAGGTCAAGCATCGGATAAGTGAAAATTTTTGTGCTGTTGTTTAATATCCTTTTAATAGTGTTGCTTTATTTTGAACTTGAGGCATATGGTAAGGAGTTTAACATTGACTAATTTTCCATTGATTATGTTAGCGTAGTTTTAATTTATATTTTAGTTTTGTTGTTGTTCGAGGACGAACAAAGGTTTAGTTTGGGGGTGTTTGATAAGTGCGTTTTATGCACTTATTTTGGCCTTTGAATTAATCATTTATGCCTTCATATAGTTGATTTTATACTTAATTTATTGTATTATTCTTCCTATTTTAGTTTTGGACCTGTTTAATAGCAAATGGGGAAGAATGGACGGAAAGAGCAACAATTTGGCGAAATCGACGAGTAAGTTGAGTTTTTGAAGTGAATATCAAGAGCCAAACATTTGAGAATGAGGAAGAAGGGAAAATCAATAAGTTTAAGGTTTTTTGGAGTAACAACGAAGAGTTTAATCAATGGATCAAACACCGGAAAGCCAAAGAACCGAATTGAGAAACTACCTACATGTAAGTATGTGGAGAATTTAGAGTACAACTTTTGATATTAAAATCTCCACAAGGCAAATGATATACCATTGAAAATATAATTGAATTACGAGTCCAACACTTTTACGGATCTCAATTTGGAGTTTCCTACAAGAAGTTATGGCTATTTGAAAATATCCGCTGCAGAGGAAAAACAGTAAAAGTGGGCGATCGCCTAGGCTTAAATTTGGGCGATCGCCCAACCCTATTTTTCAACAGCAGTAAAGCTTTTCCTTGGCACGGGCGATCATCCGGGTTTGCACCGGGCGATCTCCCAAATGTATTTTCGGCAGAAACATAATTTTATTTCCTTTTTGAGTCCCAATTCAACTAGGAAACGTTTTGAAGCAATTTTAGGTTTTCTTGGGATATTTTGTGGCACATTGAGGCAATATAAATATGAGATACATTCTCATAACGAGGGTTGGATTTTTGGGGAGCAAATCAAGAGAAGACGGAAGAGAACAAGAGAACAAGACCTCCTCGACTATCAAGACTTCTTCGAAGATTTCTTTTCCTTCAATCCATGCCGGATTTTACCAATTATTGTTTTTCTAGTTTAATTATGTTCTTCTAATTTTCTTTAGCCAAGGTAGATGATGAAACCTTGTTTTGATTAAGTGATTATTTAATTATTCGGTTAATTCTATTTTAAGAGCTTTAACGTTCATGGCTTGTTCATAATTAGATTAATTAAACATAATTTCTTTCATCTTAAATATCATGTATTTTTTATAGTTAGATATTGGTTTAATTAATCCATGCTTGATGATTAAATATGTTCTATTAATTGCTTTTGATTTTTCGTTATCTTTTATTCGAATTGGGATACATAGAATGCTTAGAGATTTTTTGATTCTTTGTTTTCTTTCAATTGATTTTGATACGAAAAATACTTAAGTAATTTATGTTTGAAGCATAAGGGGAGCCTATATTTGATTTTCTTCTTTTGGACTTAATTGATAAATCTTTAGGGATGACAATAGATTGATTTCGTGTTGTCGTATGTTTTTTGGGAATTAATTGATAATTGGATAATTGCTAAGTTAGACAATGGTGGATTCCGAAACCTTGGTGTTTGACACAACTTTAATTATCAATTCATCTTTTTATTATATTTCTTTAATCTTTCAGTTAACTATTTCAACAAAAATCTCTTCAACTCAACTAGCTTAGAATGATCGTTAATTTGGATTAAATTATACATTCCTCATAGCAGTCTCTGTGGGATCGACCTCGTTTTTACTTATCTATATTCCAATAGATTCGTACACTTGCGAGTTAATTAAAATTTGACATCAACAAGTCTTTCTCTTTGCCCACAGAAAATGAAGGAAGAAACCCAATATTACAATGGGAAAATTGGAGGGAATAGAGTTTCTTCAATTTAGCAACTTCACGTCGTTAACGACGTGAGATCAACGATGAGGATTTTTGGGTCTTTTGTGTCAAGGGCATCTCAGTTATTATAAAAATATAGTAAGGGTATTATAGATTTTTTCTACAAAAAATGCCTTAAAAAGATATAAAGAATAAGTTATATCTTAAAAAAATATGAATTATTTGACTAGACCTTTTAAAAAAATACCCAAAAATTGTAACTTATAAACACTTTAATACTACAATTTTCCTTAAGCGCATACCAACTAATTAGTTATTTTCAATAGATTGTTTATTTGTACTATTTTTAAATTTGACCCTTAAAAATGAATAGTGAGTAATTTTTAAATCTGCAACAAAAATAGTATATTGTTATATAGTATATTATTTTTGTATTCATTACTTGTTACATGTGATTTATTATGTAATACACTATTATGTTATTCAACTCTCCAACATATTTTTCTGAAAATTAAAAATTTGTCGGAATAATTTTATTAAAAAAACTCACGTTAAAATAAATATAAAAGGATAGGACCAATCTCCTGTGGGTTTCATGTCCAAAAAGAAATATCATACATGATTAGTGAACCTTCTAGCCGATATTCCTTATGTTTAGCTCCCCTAGGCAAGGACTAAAGGAAAGCTAGAAGACAAAACGGCACTGGTTGTTCATAACAAAGATACGGGGGGATAAGTTCTGGAATATAAAGCTGGGGACTGGTATTGTAGTTTATCCCTGGCGCCCAAGGTAGCAGAAAAAGCACCACTTTGTGTTATGAGCGTTGTGGCTAATGACAACATAATTGTCTCAAAAAGTATCATTTCTTGACAGCCTTAGAAACTCATGAGAAGAGATTATTCAACTCTTTAAACTTTTTTTTTTCAACGACAATAAAAATTCGTTAGAATAAATTACATTAAAACAAACATTTCCATCGACGACAACATAATCATCCCAAGAAGCACATGTCTTGACTACTCCGAAGAGTCGTTGGAAAAGATCATTCAACTCTCCAAACTTTTTTGCAAGTCGAATAGAATGAATAGTTCCCCCGACGATAGAAAACCATCGTAAAAACTCCACTTCTCAATATTTTCTAAATTCTTCGGGAGAGATTATCCAATCTTTTTAAGTTTGTTGCGACAAACATAAATCGTCGCTAAAAATAAATACATACATCAGCAATATGTTACTGCCAAATTTTCACCCGCACAATTTTTTGTGGCACAAAGTATTTATTCTTGTCTTGACTTGTTCCGATGAACGTTTTTGTTGTTAGGTGAAGTATGTCCCCAACTAACAAAATTGTTGGTAGATAAATTAGCAGCCGTCGATAAAAGTTGGTGCGCTCTGTGTAGGTTTTTCATGACGATTTAAGGAAGTTTGTCGGAAGAAGAGTGGGCATTACCGACGAATTTTTGATGAGTTGAAAAAAAAGTTCATTGCTAAAAGTCAATTTTCTTGTAGTGACTGTATCCCCTTCTTTCACAATTCATCCCAGACTTCAAGTGACTATCATGAGGTCATTTAAGTTCAAATAAACATTTTCTATTAGTTGTGAACACGAATGCAATAAATGATAGGTTAAAGACATGAGTACCATATTAGGTTAAAGACATGAGTGCCATGTTACAAAATGTAAAAGATTACTTGTTTAATTTATCATTGATTTTATTATTGTGTACCCAAGATGAAGGGGGTATGGAAAAAAAGTAACGGCTCTTTTTATTTTATTTGAAATTAATATCAAAATTACGTATTTCTGAACTTAAGTCGTACGACATTAAAAAAAATTGAACATAAAACCAAACTTCTGAGAAATTAAATTTGAAGAAAAAAGGTTCTGAATTAAAATCTAATCGGACTCAAACATTAGGGACCATACTTGCAATAGATCGCGTTAGAAGCGGAGCAGATGTTAATCATATAAAAGCAATTTTTATGAAGTCCCTGACGATGATGTGCGATTTAAAATATTCTGTTTCACCCACTACGATACTGAAAAGCGTGTGGCTGCATTCGCACTTTCATGACCTCTTTCTCGACTAAAATAATTCCAAATATTTCATCTTTCTTGATACATCTGACTTTGGATTACCCGGATTCAGTGTCCGTATAATCATCTTTGCATTTTATTCTGTAAGTTTATACTTTTTGTCGGTTTTTGTTGATTAGCGGGTTGAAATCAGTGTTAGAATTGTGTAATCTGCAATGGGGTTTTTTCTATATGATCAATTAGTAAAAAAAAAAATTCTAGATATTTATGTAATAATTTGTTATTCATAACTGAAGTAATTATTGTCCCTTGCTTGAGAAGTCAAGAAACTATAAAATTTATTTTGGAAAGATTAGAAATTTTTTGACTCGAGTGTTTACTTTCTGAATTTTTTTTCTCTTACTTTTGTTGGTTTTAATTTGATGATTTAAAATTTTTATTTTATCTTTGATTATTCAGTAAATCTTCAGTCTTTATTACTCAAGTTCCCTAACTAGAAAAGAAAGAAAAAGAATAAAAGATGATGCATAAATTATTGTTTAACTGAAGATGAATGAACCAGATTTATTTTATTTTATAATTCTTGTGCACCAACTTTGCCATATGGTTTCCTCTTTTATTGTAAAGTTTTTCTTTGAACATTGATGGAAATTTGCATTAATTTTCTCGAGATGGGTGTTTTATTTGTTAGTAATTCTGATCCCACAAGTGTTCCTTTTCCTTTTACAGGTGAAAATATATTATACTCTGCCTTTTAACTACTATTGGAAAGGGCACTTGGGGGAGAGAGTGAGAGAGAGGGTGCTGGTTCGCAAAACAACATTAAGATCTGCGAGCTTGAATCCTCTCTCGGTATCATCAAATTATCTCCGTACTACAGGATTTGATTTTTAATGTTCCTATAATCACATCAGGAAACTATTGGGTTAGTGGAAGGTTTTTGACGTATTAAAGTAGTTTGGAGCTGGTATTAATGGGTGGTGTTTGTTGCTGTTTGCGAGATGAATGTGAAGATTTAACTAATCCCAACAGTTCAGTTTATCGGAACTGTATATGCCTCCGTTGCTTTGTTCAGAACTTTTTGGCTGTGGTATGCTTTACGTTATTTTCCTGTCTATTAAAGTTACTTGGAGATAGTTCAAATTCAACTTCAAGATTCAAATTGGATTCTGCACAGCACAAGGCCTCTCTTGCAGGCATCTGCTCTATGGCTGTGCTGTATGAGGTTGTGGCCTGCAAATCCACTTAACTCTCCACATGTTTAAGTCAGTAATCTAGGTTGGCATGTTTGCCTACAAACATGTAGATGTATCACACACGGTTGTTTGAACAGGGAAATTCAAACTTTTGATATATGCCTGTTTGAACTTACCAGGTTATGGTGACACATTAGTTACCACTATCAGTGCAATAAGCTTAGCATATGCTTATTTGTCAGACTGGTAGTGGTGGATTCATTCTCCAATTTATTTTTATGGGTTTATGATTTGTTAAATAACTTGTGTATTTTTGGAGTCACAGTTTTGTCAAATGCTTACATATCCCAGATGAAAGGGTATATCGGAAAATTGGTTTACAATACAAGCACCTTTTATTTATTGGGATCTCCCAAGCCATAGTAATCTAAACTCCACCAAAGATTAGCTTGTGTCCAGTTGGTTTAAAAGGATAATTACTATGTAGGCTGCTAAGACTTATTATGGTACAATTGTCTCTATTTCACGGATGGAAAATAAACTGCAATTCGACTGTAGAACTTCCATTCTTGCATTTTGCAGTATACATCATTGTTTCGCAGAGGAGAAGAACATGTCACCACTTCATCCACTCAGGGGACTGCATCTTTGAATTCGGCTGCATCACTTGATAACTCTCTAGATGATATGTACCGGTCCCCTCCAAGGCCTCTGCCTTATGATGCAGATCCAAGATATTTACGCTTGCAGCGGGATGGACTGGTCTCAAGGAGGGAGAAAGGCTCAAGTCATTCGCATGAGGAAGCTGAACCATTGAGAAGAAGTGAAGTTGGTGAAGAGTCTATACCCTTGAGGAACACAAACAAATGGAATGAGTTTACTTGTGAAGAAGTAAGTAAAGAGTACGATTCAAAATGTTCACTGAAGCTCTCGACAGCTAAATTGAATAGAGGATTTGATCATATTTACACTTCTTCAGAAGATGAAGATGTCTGCCCCACGTGTCTTGAAGGTAAGAATATGGAGATTTTAGTTTTTTATGGCAATCGCTGTAATAGTGTCATTGTTTACTATATATAAAATATTTCAAGCTGCTATTGTTTAGGACAAACCCTGAGATATAGTTTACATGTCACACAGTTTTAGGATGGTTCTCTTAGTGCATGTGTTGGCAGTGCTTAAATTATTTTTTAAGTGCGTATAAGTTGTGGGTCTTATGGAATGTGTGGATAATAAGTGAGAAATAAGTTGTGGGTTCTACGAAATGTGTGAATAATAAGTGAGTGGATAAAGAGTATGTTTGACTAGCTTAAACTTCTTGCTATTTTCATATCTAAAACCAAAATTATCTTTTCTCTAATTTGGGGCAAAAAGTAGGAACAAGAGTATTTTGACTGGCAAAGCAGCATTGGTGAAGAGTGCTGCAATTCTGAAACGTGATATATTTTTAAAATTTGGATTTCCTTTGCTTCTTTCTTGTAATTGTTGGTATGAGCTGATAACTGGTTCTGGCATCTAAGGATTCTGATTTTTCATATGGTTTGAGCATCCATTTCTGCAGAGTATACTCCCGAAAACCCAAAGATTATGACAAAATGTTCTCACCATTTCCACCTTGGTTGTATATATGAGTGGATGGAAAGAAGTGATAACTGTCCAGTTTGTGGCAAGGTATGTTTCACCTTCCTATGCACTGGTTTGTTCTAACATTAAATGTATTCATTTGCATGCTCGATTTTGTATCACAATGGATTTTCTTCTATATACTACAAACTTTCAGCTGAAAAAAAGTATCTTCTTTAACACAACGCCCTTACTTTTTTTATAAACAAAGAAGAAAGAAAACAATGCCCTATTGTTTCTAATTGCTTTTGTTGTTCTCTCACATGCACGGCACAGTCTCTTCATAATTACTTGTATCTTTTAGCTGTTTATATATTATTTTACATCCAGTATTTGGTTATAGCTTATGTTATCAACCATCTTCTTAAAAAATCACAGAGTCTTGTCTCATTTCAAATGGGCTTGGCCATCTTTCAGGAAGAATTTGTATCTCTATGTAAACAGCCTTTGCCTATAGCTAACTTTTGATATTCACTCATTGTCTTTTACAGCTATTGTATATATCAGTCTTTTTTTGGATAAATATTCTGTGTCATTCTTGCTAATGTTAAGAGTCGCTACAGTTTGGTTGGTGGCTAAGTTCTTCCTTTTTCTTTTGTTTTTTGCGTTATTATGAGCTTGACAAGAAATCCATTTTTCCTGATGAAATTGCTTTGGTGGTCAAAAAAAAATTGACTCACTACTTTCCCATGTAATGTTCAATATGTTCTATTTGTCCAAGAAAAGAAAACAATTCTAGAGGTGATCTATAACTTACTCACAAAGAAAACGAAAGATGGGAAGGTATTATTTGTAGGCGGAACTAGAAGTGTAGGAGGGGGATGCGTTTCCTAAGAAGATATGCGGCGTCCAAATAACTCAATTGCATATTTGAATGTGGACAACTGGCTGGAAAGTTTGCTAGAAACTTAAGAAACCAGGAGAATAGTAAAAATCGAACCTAAAGGATAAGATTCTAGCATTTAGGTGGAAAGTGTAGATTAGCGAAAACTGAATTTGGCTTATAAGGTTAAAGTTCCTTGAGACGTATGGTACTCGTCAGTTGACATTCTGGAAATGGAAAAGAAGTTACATAGCTATTTTATTTACTCTGGGGCTATAAAATATGAAGATTACTGGTCAGCTTAACTTACGTATTTTGACTGCTCCAACTTAAATAAGGGCAATTAAACATTTTGACTGCATGCTGAATTGGATTTGACTGGTGGAGTTGGATATTTTGGACGCGATTACACAGTTAGCAACGTTAGCTTCACCTGAAATTATGTTGGAAGCCCATTTTAGGTGCTGATGCACAATCTCACTCTGTAAGCATGCCCCAATTCTCTACTTCTAGCAGAAATTATTCTTAGTCTTAGCTGCTAAATATAGTGAAAATGTAAATTATAAAATTTCCCTCAACCCGTGCTTTCTATTTGTAATGCTTAGATATCATTACTTCTGGCCTGCCACCTCCTTTCCCGGGTACATGGATTTATACCTTAATTGCATTACTATGCCATGGTTTATTTGGACCACACGTGTCAAAGTAAAATTTGCAGAAGTAAAGAAATTTGGAATTTTTCAAATCTGAAACCACAGGGAAAGGTCTATTCTTTCTAGGCTTCATACTAAATAGTCTAAACCTAATGATGAAGTGTATATTGACTTGAAGCTCAGTAAAAGAAAATGCAATATTTAGACGTAAAAGTTCATGAATTTAACTGAAGCCTGATAAAGAATTATGTAATGAGAATTCGTCCATAATCTTAACTTGTCAGTTGAAGTGAGGAACTCTCCTTCCTAAAACTCTTCACAAAAGTGAATGTGGTTTAATGGGTTATTTGGAACTGTGCTGAGCCAGACAACTTGTTCGTTTGGATTGCTCATCCTCTAAGGTTCAGAAATTGGGTAAATAGCACAAAACGTCCCTACCTATTGAGGGTATTGTGGAAAACGTCTCTACCTTCAAAATTTTGGCATTTTCACCCTTACCTCATCGGATTTCCTCGCAAAACGCCCTTACCTTCAAAATTTTGGCATTTTCACCCTTACTCATCGGATTTCTGCAAAACGCCCTTCAATCCAAAAATCAGCCATTAACTTAGGGGTAAATTAGTCCAACCACTTTTTTCACATATATATACTACTTTTAAAATTGGGGACTTTCCCATGCAATTTCAAAATTGCATGGCAGTGCCTCGCTCCCAAATCAAAAGTGAAACAAGTGGAAACCATGGCACCTTTAATTTTAAAAACCAGTGATAATCTCCCATGGAGTAGTCGCCGGATCGTAGTCCTCGAAACCAAACAAGGCCGGTCTTCCAACATGTCGTTGGATTCAATCTCGATAGAAACGCCTCTTTCTTGGCCTTAAACCAATCAAAGTTCTTCTTTCTTCCACACCGATCGCAATCCATCGCTACGAATCGTTAGTGCAAGACCCAAAATCCGGGAAAAATAAACGAATTTTATCAAAATGCAGAAAAAGAATCTTTGGATGCATATAAAACAGTGTATCTATTTATCAAAGTGAAGAAACAAAAATGGAATCTATCTATTATTCAGCTTTATGCATCATCACCATTTTTAGTTTGATTGTTGCATTATCGAAGCAAACTTAAATAACGAAATTAATTACGAGAAAAAAAGATAATTTAAATCGATGGTGCTCAATAATCCATAGTCAAGAATATGTGTTAATCGGATCAAATGAGAATTAATGAAAAACCCAATATTTCAATAAATATTCTGAGTAAATTGGTCAAATATCTCTCTAACAATAAAATTCATCCATAATGAGAAAACCCCAGATTCAAAAACACCTCAAACCAGTGGCATCCGAAGGAGATTATCACTTGGTTTTTAAAATTAAAGGTGCCATGGTTTCACTGGTTTCAGCTTTTCAGATTTGGGGACGGGGGCCTGCTATGCAATTTTGGAAATTGCATGGGAAACCCCCCAATTTTAAAAGAAGTAATATATATGTGAAAAAAGTGGTTGGACTAATTTACCCTAAGTTAATGGTGATTTTTGGGTGAAGGACGTTTTTATGCAGAAATCCAAAGAGGTAAGGGTGAAAATGTCAAAATTTTGAAGGTAAGGACGTTTTGCGCAGGAAATCCAGTAGGTAAGGGTGAAAATGCCAAAATTTTGAAGGTAGGGACGTTTTCCACAATACCTTCAATAGGTAGGGACGTTTTGTGCTATTTATCCTTCAGAAATTTGTTCTCTCTCTCTCTCTCTAAATATCTTTGTATCTTGTCAGGGTACAACATATATCATTACGTCACTTTGATGCTAGGGGACCAAAAGAAATAAACAAAATAGTTGATTATTTACTAATCCAAAATTTAAATGCGGTTTTAGGAATGACTAAGAAACATAGACATGTACTTGATATGGCACATGGACATGAAAATTTTCAGAAATAATGGTAGTATATGCCATACTTGGAACATACTTGGAACATGTTGAGTAAAAAGTTATATTGTTGCAAGACACCATCCAAAAGAAATTTTGTCCTTGATGAAATTGGAAAGTACTGTTGAAGAGTCTAAAACGATCAGAGCATAGTTGCAAGTCAGGCAAAATATGGGTAGGCTAGTGGTTCTTGGAACATTGAGTAAGATAAAAAAGTATAGTCATGGTCGAACAATGATAGAGATCATCCGAGGTAGCCTAAAAGTGTAACGGATCGTTCCCTAACATGTCCGTTTGTCTGTATCTATAAATTCTCTGATGTATCTAATTATAAAAATAACAGATTATATGCGAGCATCACTTGTGGATATTTGTTTAATTCTTGAGCTGGTTTTTATTTGCCTTTGTAGGAGATGGCATTCGATGAGACGCCTTGAGCTTATATCTCCCCAGATTTTTAGTTGTGGGTTTCACAGCAACAAACAGCAAGAGAAATAACAAATCGGAAACTGGAAGTGTAAAGTCATTGTGAATACTTCATGTTAAAATGGTCATCTTGTATAGTAATATTGTTCAGCACAACGAACTCAGTTCAGTTTTCCCCGACTATTTTGTCTTTCGGTTTTTATTATTGTATTTGTTACGAGGATAAAGCTTTCAGCGAAAGTTCTCTTCATCAAGGAGAACGAGCATTGTATGTTTAGACGGATTAACCGGGGATGGTTACATCCACTCTATTGACAACTTATTTTGCTTAAAAGAATATAGTAGAGTTGAACTGTAAACAAAATGTAATTCTACTTGTTAATGCTTCTACTAATTGTTTCGTCAATAAAGGAATTTATTTAAATGGTAAAAATGAAACATAACGTGTTTCAGTTTTGAGAGGAAATGAAGAAAATTGCGTCTTACTTGACATTTTATAATTGCACTCTTTTATATGTAGTTGTAAAGTAACTCAAAATCATTATTTTATGACATGCTTCGAAGAAAAGCGACTATGAAAGTAGTTATTATTATTGATAAAAAAAAATGTTTGCGTATGATGACAAGAAACAAGACAAGAGACGATATTTACAACATCAATTTTCTTTAGCACGTAATGAGTTGGACAAATATATTTATTGTTGTTTCTTCATTGAATAGAAGTTAAGTTGTATGTCCCTCTCAAAATATTGTATGTTCTACCATATATTTTTTTAGTTTCAATAAATTATAGACTATCCAGAAGTTAGTTGGAAAACTAAAATCTCCAATGCATTATGTTTATTGTTTTTTAGACGTGTCATATAAACATATATAGACGGAGTTATAAAAAATCATTTTTAATGCATGCTGACAAGGACTCTATCTATATAATGTGACACATTAAAATATAGACTCCGTCTAGAAGTCCGTCTATATTTAGACGGACTTAAACGGACTGAGTCAGCAAATTTAATTTTAGACGGAGTATATTGGAGATGAATTTTAATTTGAGTGTCTATTTTATAGACGTAGTGCTACATGGATTGAAAGTCCGTCTATTTTATTTGCCACATAGATTGCAATAAACGGGGTACATTGAAGATGTCTAACAATGGATGGAAGAACCAAATCTAATGGACATTTGGGTGATGAAGATTATGACATCAAGGAAGCAAATAGGACTTTTTTTCCATATTGTTATTGTAATATGCGTTTACTATGCCATTAACTATTCTAAATAATTTATCAAATGTTAATGACCAATGGTAAGACTAGTGCAAACAATTTTTTGTCTGGCTTTTAGGATAGTGCTTGATTTAGAGCTATGACACTGCTCATACAACAACTATATTAACATTGCTCGATATATATGATTAATTTGCCTCTTAGTTACGATCATTCTCGCAATCAATCAAACTTGTTGGGCTACCATTTGCCCTAATGATACTTAGAAGAACATATGTACAATTGCGATGAAACAATGAAAGCATGAACAAATAAATCTTGAACTGGAATTTTCTTAATTAGTAATGATAATTGTAAGATTAAATTACATCATTCTTAATCTACTTTGTGTGAATTATTGATAAAATGAGCCCAAATGAGAAGCCCACAATAATGAGTCCAATGCCCAACTACTGTGCTATTAACTTCCTTGATCCATTTATGAAGAAACACGCTTTACCCTTTGTTGGAATTGCGCCTTTTGTATACTGAATGGTCTAGATGATCTTGTCCGTTGGATTGCTACACTTGATCGTGGCTATTCATTTGCAGTATATAAATGTGCCTCTTTTGATAGGGTTAGTGTGTGATGTGTGTGCGCAGCTTCTAGATTTTTCTCTCTCTCTCTGTTCGTCTAATCTTCTTCTACCATTCTTTTCATTTTCTTTGTGACTTGGTGAACTTTTGGTTCTCCTCTGGTTTGTAAGGAGTGTTGTGCTACAATAATCCGTTTCTGATTACTATAATTTGTGGTTTATCCTTGTTTCTGTTGTGTTAGAGGAGTTTACCTAGTTCTTGGTAGAATGCGTCTTAAATGAGAGATAACATTGTGATTTTGAGTGGGTCATTGTCTGTAATCTTGGATCTTGAACATATCATGGTTTTCATTAGTGTAATAGAGGTCGGATCTACGTTTGTAGAGTCTCAAAGGTAGATGTAGGCATTTACGTGCTGAACTACCCGTCCTCTAAAACGGGACACTCATATTTTGTGTTATTCTTTATATTTTGTTATTTTTATACTTGTTTTACTAATCGTGGTTGAAAGAATCTGTAATCTCAAGTGACAAAAACGTAACAAGTGGTATCAAAGCTAGATAACTACTTCTTGATGATTGACCTTCTTTCGCCTCTGTTACAAATCTCAGGGTTGTAAGTATGATTCTCTATACTTCTTGAGATGTAAGCTTGAGATGAAAAGTTTCTTGTAGATAAACTTTGTGTTTTGTATTAAGTACAAGAAAATTTAACTTATACATACTTTATGATTTGTCCTCAATAGTTGTTGTGAAATAGTTCTTGAAATAAGTATAAAAGAAATTGATATTTTGTTTTAATACGTGAGTATTACTTTCTGTGTGAATAATTGTAAAGTTTGTTGTTATCAAACTTGTTATCTTTGTGAACACCATCTCCTGAGACTTTCTTGATCACTCCTTGACCTGAGAACCTAATTCTCACGGAATCTTGGGGTGTTCTTGATTATAGGTCTCTTCTATTGCATGTGCTTGTATCTGATTATTGGTGTTCTTGCTTTTTGTGTCCTATTTTTTGAATAAAATACTTCTCTTATTTGTCATCTCTGTTATCTGTGTGAAAATTGTTATAAATGGCTACTTCAAGTTTTTATTTAAATCAATTTAATAGAAAATGTGACTTTGTTATTTGGACAACAAAAAATAAAAGGCATTTTAGTTTAACAAAAAGTGTTCAATGCCATAAATAAATTCTTTCTTGATACTATATCTGATAATAAAAAAGTAGATGTTGATGAGTTAGCATATACATCTATTATACTTCATTTGTCTGACTCTGTGCTTAGAAAAATTGGTACTCTTGATGATGTTCAATCTTTATGAGAAACTCTTGAATCAACTTATCTTGAAAAATCACTTCCAACAAATTGTTTTTATTATAATTTTAGTTTTAAAATATATTCCTCAAAGGATCTTGATGAAAGTTTTGATATCTTCAATAAGTTGATCCAAGATATAAAAAACCTTGGTGATAAAAGTATTGATGAATATAAAATTATAATTTTGTTGAACTCAATTCCTAATGCCTATAAAGATGTTAAGAGTGCTATTAAATATGGTAGGGATGATCTTACTGTTGATATGGTTATAAATGTCATGAGAAGTAAGAGTCGTGAGTTGAAAAATGAGAAAGAAACAAAAGTTATGGTGAAGGCTTATTTGTTAGAGGTAGATCACAGCATAGATAGTCTAATAATCAAGAAGGAAATAATTCTAATGGTCAAGGTCACAAAAAGAAGGGCAAAGGTAAGTCTAGATCAAAATCAAAAGTAAAAGGAAGAAAGTGTTATAATTGTGGTAAGGTGGGGCACTATATTAAAGATTGTTATAAGTTGAATAACAATTTTCAGAAAAATAGACCTCCTGAACAAAATAATATTGCTACTACTAATACTGAAACTCTTGGTAAATTGTATGTAGCATTTGATAATGAAGAGCCTGAGACCTTTGTGAACTCTATGTCTTCCATCTGTCAGTCTGATGAATAGTTACTTGATTCTGGATGCACTTTTCATATGACTCTAATTTTGACTTGTTTTGCTCATATACTAAAGTGAACTCTGGTATGATTGTTATGGAAAACAATGTTGCCTATAAAGTCCATGGTATAAGCAATATAAGGGTTAAATTTGATATTGGTTTTGTTTATCTTCTTGAAAATATAAGACACATACCTGATTTATCCAAAAATCTTATCTCAATTGGTACTCTTGAAGATTCTAACTTTGATGGAAAATATGGTGATAGTTGTTTTAAAATAACAAATGGTGCTCTCCTTGCTATCAAATGATATAAAAGAAATGGCTTGTATTTCACTCAAACTGAAAAATCTTCTTTAGGTACTACTATGGTTAACTCTGTCAATAATGATAGTATTGATCTTTGGCATAAAAGGTTAGCTCACTTAAGTAATAGGGGGCTTAGTATCTTACAAAATCAATGGTGTTTTGGAAAAGATAAAATCACTCACCTCTCTTTCTGTGAAACCTGCATCATGGAAAAACAACATAGAGTTCAATTTCTGATGGCTTACATAAATCTTCCTCCATACTTGATTATGTGCACTTTGATCTGTGGGGTCCATCTAGCACACCTACACATGGAGGGAACAAGTATTTTCTGTCTATAATTGATGATTTTTCAAGAAAATGGTGGATTTTCCTTTTGAAAAATAAATATGAAGTTTTTGATAAGTTCAAAACCTGGAAAACTCTTCTTGAAAATTAAACTGGTAAAACCCTTAAAGTGTTTAATGACAGATAATGGACTTGAATTTTGTAATAAAGCTTTTGATGATTTTTGTAATCAATCTGGTATAAAGAGACATAGAACTGTCCCTCATACCCCTCAACAAAATGGTGTTGATGAGAGGATGAATAGAACCCTACTTGAAAGAGTTAGGTGTATGCTTTCTAGTTCTGGTCCATCTAAACCTTTTTGGGATGATAGATCTCCTTCTGCTGCCTTAAATGGCAAAACTCCTGAAGAAATGTGGTATGGTAAGCCTAGTGACTACTCTAATCTTAGAATTTTTGGTTGTACTGCTTATTCTCATTAGAAGGATGATAAATTTGATCTCAGATCACAAAAGTGTGTGTTCTTAGGATATTTTGATGGAACTAAATGTTATAGACTTTGGGCTAGGAGCTTAGGGAGATTTAAAACTATTGTTAGTAGAGATGTTTTTAAAGAAGATGAATTACCTTGTTTAAAACAAACTACTGAGAGAAGTGATAATAGTAATCCCACTGATACAGAGATTGAGGTGGAGCCTGACAATATAGTTATCACTCCTATTGAGAAAAATCAACTAGATTTTCCTCAACCTGTAGATTCATGTGATGATTTAAACTATAATCAGATTAGAAATGAAAGTGAAAATTAGTCTCAAAGCTTGGGTTTAGAGGATTATCATTTAGCTAGAGATAGAAATAGAAGAACAACTAAGGTGCTTTCTAGACTATCTGATTATAACATTGCTGCTTTAGCTGTAAATTATTTTGATGAATTAAGTGGTAATAAACTTAAAATTTTTAATGATGCTATAAATGGAAGTGAATATGATATGTGGTGGAATGCAATGAAGGAAGAAATGACTTTCTTGTATAAAAACCAAACATGGGAATTAGTTCCCAAACCTCAACATAAATCTATTGTGGATTGTAGATGGCTATACAAAGTTAAGGAAGGTGATAAATCTTCTGGCCTTCTTAAGTTTAAAGCTATTCTTGTTGCTAAAGGTTTTATTCAAAAATATGGTGTTGATTATACTAAAAAAATTTCTCCAGTGGTTAAATATACTACTTTAAGAGTTATGTTTGCTTTAGTTGCTCATTTTAATCTGGAAATAGAACAGCTTGATGTTAAAACTACATTTTACATGGTGAACTAGATGAAAATATTTATATGAATCAACCCATTGGTTTTATTGACAAACACAAGTCTGATCATGTTTGTTTACTTAAAAAATCCTTGTATGGTTTGAAGCAATCTCCCAGGCAATGGAATAAAAGATTTGATACTTTTATGTTGTCTTTAGATTTTAATATAAGTGAATTTGATTATTGTCTTTATTTTAAATCTGAACTATGTTGTAGAAAATAACGTGATTGCAAGTGTACAATATCGTTAACAAGTAATAAAGTGGACTTTTTGAATCCGGATTATCGTTCCCACGAAGACTATCTTATTTAGATACTAGTTTAATTAATCAAAGTGCTAGTCTAGTGTGAATAATTTAAAATAAATTGAGTTGAAAGATTTAAGCTAGAACTTTGGATTTTTCGAAAATAGTAATAAAGAAAAAATCAAGAATTAATAAAATATGATGGTTAAAGCGTTTGGACAAACGAATTCACCTAGTTATCATCTCTAATTTCTCCTCTCAAGATTTATTCCTAAAGTTGTATTCGGTCGAATTCACAAATTTAACCTAATTTACCTCTCTCGAGTTCAAATTAGTCCTATCTAATTAAGTCAACTTAGGTAAATGTAATGGTCCTTAATTAGATGTATTAAATCTCCTAAGAATTCAATTCAAGACGGTGACAATAACAAAAGTGTATCTCTACCTTTTATCCAATTGCCAGATTTTACTACGTGGTCTAGATTAATAATTTACCTCTCGGTTCATTACAATCCACAAATCAATGACAAATAATGGCCAATTATCTCAAGCATTAAGAAAAGAAGTAAAATCAAATACTTAATCAATTTATAAATCAAAACTTGAGATTCAAATTAAAGAATTAGACTTAGGTTACATCGCTCATCCAAACATTAAATCTAGCTATTCATGACTCGGGAGAAAGAAAAGATAAAGAGAAGGAAAGACATAACCGGATCTTGAAAATAATAGAGGAAGAGACGTTAAATATCTTGCACCAAGAAATCTTTGTCTTCAAGCTCCAATCTTCAATTCCGCCTTTGTTCTTCGTCTCTTTGTATTTCTCTCTCTCAATATGATTTTTACAAGATTTTACGACCTCAATTATGAGTGTATAACTCATATTTATAGTTCCCCAATAAGCCCTAAAAGATCCCTAAAAATCGTGGGTTACAAGTTTCCAAATTGCTTTAGAACTCAAAAGGAAATAAAATAACAAGAAAATTTTTTGCTAGATTTGGCGGGCGAACACCCCAGCATATTCGGGTGAACGCCTGTGCAAAAGAATTAGCCTCACCACTTCAATTTGAAGTTGGGTGTTCGCTTTCACTTTGAGTCATGCTCACCCAACTATAATTTCTTCATATTTGCACCCGTGGTCCTTCAACTTTTAATTGTAGTCATTTTAGTCCTCCGATTTCTTCTTATATTTCAATTTAGTCCTCTTTTATTTGCAATTCAGGTCCTTCAACTTTTGGAAGTTTGCAAGTTGATCCCAATCTCCAAGTTTTCAGACACTTTTAGTCCTTTTCGTCTATTTTGCTTTGTTTTTCTCCAATTCCATCCGATCTTGAGTTTTGACCGAAATAATTAAATCAACACATAATTAAGTAGAAAATCACTTAAGAGCACTTACAATAGTCCACTTTTAATGGTCTAGATAAGTGTAAAATCACACTTATCAAAATACCCCAAACTTGAACATTTGTTTCGTCCTCTAACATAACTATTTACTTAAACAAACAAACAAATAATATTAAAATATACTATTGTAGATATCTTGCCGCATTTGCCTCATGTTTTTGAAACAATCAAACAATTCATAATAAAACTTCTAAATCATGCTACCAAAATCAATCATTTTGACTTATCCAATGCTCGATGATATCGGTGTACGCATAGTCAATTCAATCACCATAAGCCTTTAGGTTGGTGATATTATGCCCCAATGGTCAAATATTTCCTTTCTCGTCGAAGAATACACACCCTAAACCGATGTTCAATTTTCTCACCACAGGTATTAGCTCAGATCGACTCTTAAAACATTTATTCTTTTACCGCTCAAACTTTGGTTAGGTCTAGCCAATACAGCTTGCTATCTAGATCTGTGTAGATTCTCCTTTTATTGAATGCTTTGACCATCAAGCTTCCACTAGGTAAGTCAAACCCACTAGTAATCTAAATCCCCAAGTTATGCGCATAAATGCTCAATCTTGCTTTTTTTTTTTTTTAATAATCATATGTAGATATATATATCTTATGTGTAAGACCTCACCCTTAAGCTCTCTAGATGACCTCAGAAGTAGATTTAGGCCGATGGCTCCCAAGTCTTATAGACTTTAGGACACCGAGTTTTGAGAACTCCAACGAGCTTTATCACCGAAGTCAACTAGGCTACTTAAGAGAGGTATAAGATAATGCAAGTGCAATGCCTTTCATCATTTTTTTTTTTTTTTTATATTTTTTTTTTTTTTGCAAGATAAATAAGCTGGGATTAGATTCCTAGCATTCGGTCAATACCTAGATTCCACTAGGTAGCCAAATACACTCCACACAACTATTACTCAAGCACGGAACCAACACCTATTTAAACAAACACAGCAATGGTTTAACCACCCCCAACCTATTCTTTCACCCGGTTAGGTAATTGAGTTGTCAATTGGTAGTTTTGGTTTTCTCAACTAAGATTCACTACTCTTTTCACCGTATTCTATTCAATATACCAACCCAAACAGAGTGAAATTCATGACCATAAATCACACTTAATCGTATCTCACATAGATAAGTACAGATCTATAAAACAAGCATAAGTAGCATAACCTAGTCATAATTCATGAATTGATATCGGTTTCAAATAATATCATCATAGGCCGGCAAGGCTATCCAACATACAAGCACACAACTAAAATAAATTTTTTTATTTTTTAACACACAAAAATAACAAAAATACTCAAAGTCACCCACAAACTTAAAGTTCACATTGTCCTCAATGTGACAAAAGAAAACAGAATAAATAAAAAGGAAAGAGTCAACCCGAGGTAAAAGGCGTGGAGATAACAATCGGACTTTTAGCTCATCAGTACGCATTGGATTAGACTGACGATGTACAACCTGAAATATGAAAAACAATGATGATTAACTATACTTAATCACTAGAAAAAATGGGAAACGTGCTCTACTTCCTAATGCAATCCTAAAATTCTACATGCAATGCAATGAACATGTAAGGGATAGGAAAATGGGTTGCCTCCCATTAAGCGCTCGATTTCTAGTCTAGAGCTCGACTTATTGCAAGTATCATTTATGGAGGCTTGAATTGAGCTTTGGAAGTCTTGCACTGGTTGCTATTACTAGCTTTGCATGATTTATCCTTTGCTCTCCATATTTTAAATCGACCATCTTCATCTTTAATTGGTGCAACTAGTCCACCTGTATCCGGTTTGCAATTTACTTGGCCAATTGGTGCCTCTTCATCAACTCTAAAGCACTCCCCGAGGTCGATTGGTTGCTCAGGTATGGTGTACATAATCGAATAACGCTCGCTCATCCTGCACCCTCAAGATTAGCTCACCCTTTTCAACATCAATAAGGGCCCGACTCGTTGCTAAGAATGGTCGTCCCAAAATGACCGCCTATTGCGATCCTCTTCGATGTCAAGGACAATAAAATCAACTCGGAAAGAAAAACTTTTCCACCTTGATGAGCACGCCCTCAACTACACCCCCGTGGTACTTGATCGATCTATCGCAAGTCAGTAGCGATACACTTGTTGCTTTTACTTTTCTCAACCCTAATCTCATGTAGATGTAAAGAGACATTAAATTTACACTTGCACCTAAATCACATAAAGCATTAAAATTATAAAATTCTCCAATTGTGCAAGGTAATTTAAAACTCCTCGGATCTTTTAACTTCGGAGGCAACTTATTTAGCGTAATAGCACTACATTCCTCGCTTAAAGCCACCGTCTCGCTTTTCATCCGGGTTTTCTTCTTGGACAACATTTCTTTCATAAATTTCAAATACAATGGCATTTGAGCTAATGCGTCGGCAAAAGGAATGTTGATATGCGCTTTCTTGAAAACTTCAAGAAATTTTTCAAACCGCTTGTCGAGCTTGTTCTTATGCACCTCCGAGGAAATGGAATTGGTGGCACATAAGCTTTTGACAGAATTGGCGCCTCACTTTTGATGATTCAGCAGATTCTTTTGAAACTTCTTCTTCTCGATTTCGCATGTTTTTGTTCGATTCATTTTCTCAATTACCAACCGCTCATCATTTTTTTCTCGGTCTTTTCACGTGAATCTCTGGCAGTTGTACCCCGCTCCTAGTAGTGATGGCATTTACTTGTTCCCTTGGATTTGTTTTCGTAGTCTTTGGGTAAAGTGCCCGGTTTTCTATCCGACAATTGTAGGGCTAATCGACCAACTGAGTCTCTATTTTTTGATAGACGCTTGTTGATTTTGATCATTGATGTCTAATCGCTCCAATACTTTATCATTTTTCTCGCAGATATATCGTTGGAACATCTCTCCTAAACTCGGTCCTCTTTCTTGGCCGAGCATTATATGCATTACCACTTTGTTGATTCTCGCACCATCTAAAATTGGGGTGTTGTTTCCAACTGGATTGTATGTTTGTGAATATGGATTGTATCGCTGATGTGTATTATTCTCGCACAAAATTGACCTGCTCGAGAGGCCAATAACATACAACTCGATGTCGAATGGTTAGCTCCACAGTTCTCGCACATGATGGTTGCTTGGATTGCATTCACTCCTTGCATTTGTGTTCTGACCAAGAGCTCCACCTGCTTCGTTAATGTAGCAAGTTGTGCATTGGTGGATGACAAACCATCAATCTCATGTATGCCTGCTACTTTTCTTGGAGTGGTACGATCAGATGAAAACATGGTTTGTGTGTTTGCAATCATCTCATAGAGATCCCATGCTTCGTTGACATTTTTATTCGCAATGGACCCATTTGCAGAGGAGTCCACTGTCGATTTAGACTGAGGAGATAGCCCAGAATAAAAATATTGAGCTTGTTGGCCCTTTTAATACCATGGTTTGGACATTTTTTCGAGCAATTCCTTGAATCTATCCCAAGCTTCATGATACCTTTCGCCTCTAGTTGTTGGAAAGTAGAAATTTCCAACTTCATCTTTGCTACTTTAGTGGTGAAAAGTATTTGTTGTAGAATTTTCTAGCCAAGTCATCCTGTGTTGTGATACTCGCATGTGGTTTCGAGTCTAACCATTCCGAGCCCCATCCTCAAAGTGTATGGAAATAACCGAGTCTAATGGCATCTTTATTTACCCGTGAAATTGAAAATTATGGAGCATACGAGGAATCGGAGAGATGAGTATTAGGGTTTTCATCGCCTTTCCATAGAACCGCAGTTGTTGTTGCCGAAAAGATTAATCATATCGCTCTTAGTTGGAAGTCGTTCCGACCAAAAGTGGATAAATTATGCTTGAACGATCGGAGTCGCCGAAAGAACTCGAACCATTGGCATATTTCCATCATCATCTTCTTCCTGTTCTTCATTTTGTTGAATTTGTTGAGCCGCCATTCGGTTTGCTTTACATGGCCGCTCTTGCGACCTCTTGTTCAAACTCTCGCCTTATTTGTGCATCCGCCATCCGATTTTGTTGTTGGTCTTTCTATTTTTGGTTGTGTTCTTTCGCCTTCATTCGAAAGTACGCTCAATCTCGTGGATCGAAAGTCTCAAGATTTCCGCCTCATGTATGGAGCATGCAACAAACACCATTTTCTGTAGTATCTAAAAAAAAAAGAAAAGAGTATCAAGATAAAAACAACTTAACTATAAAAATTAATTTAAGACTGATAATAAATAAGAAATAAACAGACAAGAAAGAAAATAGTAATAATAACGATAATAAAAGAAAATAATAATAAAAATAAATAAATAAATAAAAAAAATAAAACTAACACTAACGATTAATCTAAACTAATATTAAATAAAATAAGTCCCGCAAGTGGCGCCAAAAACTTGTTGTAGAAAATAACGTGATTGCAAGTGTACAATATCGTTAACAAGTAATAAAGTGGACTTTTGAGTCCGGATTATCGCTCCCACGAAGACTATCTTATTTAGATACTAGTTTAATTAATCAAAGTGCTAGTCTAGTGTGAATAATTTAAAATAAATTGAGTTGAAAGATTTAAGCTAGAACTTTGGATTTTTCGAAAATAGTAATAAAGAAAAAATCAAGAATTAATAAAATATGATGGTTAAAGCGTTTGGACAAACGAATTCACCTAGTTATCATCTCTAATTTCTCCTCTCAAGATTTATTCCTAAAGTTGTATTCGGTCGAATTCACAAATTTAACCTAATTTACCTCTCTCGAGTTCAAATTAGTCCTATCTAATTAAGTCAACTTAGGCAGTCAGAATGGTCCTTAATTAGATGCATTAAATCTCCTAAGAATTCAATTCAAGACCGTGACAATAACAAAAGTGTATCTCTACCTTTTATCCAATTGCCAGATTTTACTACGTGGTCTAGATTAATAATTTACCTCTCGGTTCATTACAATCCACAAATCAATGACAAATAATGGCCAATTATCTCAAGCATTAAGAAAAGAAGTAAAATCAAATACTTAATCAATTTATAAATCAAAACTTGAGATTCGAAATTAAAGAATTAAACTTAGGTTACATCGTTCATCTAAACATTAAATCTAGCTATTCATGACTCGGGAGAAAGAAAAGATAAAGAGAAGGAAAGACATAACCGGATCTTGAAAATAATAGAGGAAGAGACGTTGAATATCTTGCACCAAGAAATCTTTGTCTTTAAGCTCCAATCTTCAATTCCGCCTTTGTTCTTCATCTCTTTGTATTTCTCTCTCTCAATATGATTTTTTACAAGATTTTACGACCCTCAATTATGAGTGTATAACTCATATTTATAGTTCCCCCAATAAGCCCTAAAAGATCCCTAAAAATCGTGGGTTACAAGTTTCCAAATTTCTTTAGGACTCAAAAAGAAAATAAAATAACAAAGAAAATTTCATTGCTAGATTTGGGCTGGCGAACACCAGCATATATTCGGGTGAACGCCAGCAAAAGAATTAGCCTCACCACTTCAATTTGAAGTTGGGTGTTCGCCCACTTTGAGTGGGCGTTCACCCAACTATAATTTCTTCATATTTGCACCCGTGGTCCTTCAACTTTTAATTGTAGTCATTTTAGTCCTCTCGATTTCTTCTTATATTTCAATTTAGTCCTCTTTTATTTGCAATTCAGGTCCTTCAACTTTTGGAAGTTTGCAAGTTGATCCCAATCTCCAAGTTTTCGTACACTTTTAGTCATTTTCGTCTATTTTGCTTTGTTTTTCTCCAATTCCATCCGATCTTGAGTTTTGACCTGAAATAATTAAATCAACACATAATTAAGTAGAAAATCACTTAAGAGCACTTACAATAGTCCACTTTTAATGGTCTAGATAAGTGTAAAATCACACTTATCAAACTACCTAGTAATACTCTTGTGTTCTTACTGTTGTATGTTGATGATATGTTAATAATTAGTTCATGTGTTGATTTAATTAGTAACATTAAAGTTGCTCTAAGTTCAGAATTTGAAATGAAAGATCTTGGCAATGCTAAGAAAATTCTAAGAATGGATATAATTAGGGACAGATCTAATTCTACTTTGATGTTAAAGCTGCAGTCTTATATTATGAAAATTCTAAAGAAGTTTTCTATGCTTGATTCTAAAGCTGTTTCTATTTCTGTTTCTGTTTCTTTGGCTAAACATTTTATGCTAAGTAAGACCAATGTCTCCAATCTGATGATGAATTAGAATACATTAATAAAGTGCCTTATTTTAATGTCATTGGTTCTGTAATGTACACTATGGTTTGCACTAGACCCGATGTTGCTTATTTTGTGAGTGTCTTAAGTATATATATGTCAAATCCAGGAGAACAACATTGGGAAGCCTTAAAATGGTTATTGAAATATTTGAAACGTAGTGCAAATGTTGGTTTAATCTTTAGACATTGTAGTGAAGGAATAACACTGAAAGGTTATGTTGATGCAAATTATGCTAATGATAGAGATAGTAGGAAATCTACAACTTCGTATGCTTTCACTCTTTGTAATTTTTGCATTAGCTGGAAATCACAGTTACAACATATAGTGGCTCTATCCACTACTGAATCTGAATATGTTGCATTACTAAAGCTGTGACAGAGGCCTTATGGCTGAAAGGTTTGCTGTCTGAATTGAACTTACTCCATAATTCTGTTGTTGTGTTTTCTGATAGTCAATCTGTAATTCAGCTATGCAAAAATCGTGTCTTTCATGACAGAACTAAGCATATGGATGTTATATTACATTTTATTAGGAACATTGTGTCCAAGAATCAGATTGATCTTGAAAAAATTCCTATTCAAGCTAATTCTTCAGATATGGGAACTAAACATCTGTCATTGAACAAGTTTAAATCATGTTTAAGCTTGCTTAACATTGATACTAGGTTAAGAGTATTAAAATGTCAAATAATATAGTAGTAATAGTAAATGTACATATTTTTGATTAGTTACTTTAATTCTGTTTTTTTTTTTTTTGAACTAAATTGTTTAAATTCTTTTGCGGTACTTGAAGCTATGATCAAACTTCATGCCTCCTTTTATGCTATGAAAACTTGCATTTGGTTAAAGGTTGAGATTATTGATAACATGGGCCCAAATGAAAAGCCCGCAATGATGAGTCCAAGGCCTAACTACTGTGCTATTAACTTCACCGGTCCATTTCTAAATAAACACACTTTACCCTTTGTTGGAATTGCACCTTTTGTATGCTGAATGGTCTGGATGATCTTGTACGTTGGATTGCTGCACTTGATCGTGGCCATTCATCTGCAGTATATAAATGTGCCTCTTCTGATAGGGTTAGTCTGTGATGTGTGTGCGCAACTTCTAGATTTTTTTCTCTCTATGTTCGTCTGATCTTCTTCTACCATTCTTCTCCTTTTCTTTGTGACTTGGTGAACTTTTGGTTTTCCTCTGGTTTGTAAGGATTATTGGGCTACAGTAATCCGTTTCTGATTAATGTAATTTGTGGTTTATCCTCGTTTCTGTTGTGTTAGAGGAGTTTACATAGTTCTTGGTAGAAGACGTCTTAAATGATAGATAACCTTGTGATTCTGAGTGGGTCATTGTCTGTAATTTTGGATCTTGAACATATCATGGTTTTCATTAGTGTAATAGAGGCCGGATCTACGTTTGTAGAGCCTCAAAGGCAGATGTAGGCATTTACGTGCTGAACTGCCTGTCCCCTAAAACGGGACACTCATATTTTGTGTTATTCTTTTATATTCTATTATTTCTTATACTTGTTTTACTAAACGTGGTTGAAAGAATCTGTAATCTCAAGTGACAAAAACATAACATAAATTAGATAGAAACTGGACATCTCCAGTGATAAGTACGATCCCACTTTTTCTCCTCAACAGTTGATCACGATTGTTCCACTTGCATCTAAACAAATTACGAGTAACTGCAAGTTGCCATGCCGATCCTTATTACACTTGATTTGCAGAAGATGATTAGTATTTGCCACTGCCAATATATTTACATCATAGACAGAAATAATATTACCTCTCGGGTATATTCCAATTTGACTAATGAATAATGATCCCAAAGAGGTAATCCTGATTAGCATGTCCATTGCTTGTTCTATTTACATCTCTAGAAATCCTGAACTTTGCTGGCTGATGATGATTGCGCATACAAATTTGTCCATTGTTGGTCTAACCATTAGACAAAAGCTTGATTCTACAAACACAACTTATACAAGTTAGTAACATAGCAGTTTGGAATTTCTATGCAAATTTGAAGTCATTCGTCTCATTTTCTAAACTCTCTACTCTTTTCAGATATTAACATTATTAGTATAATGCCATATTAATACATAAATAAAACTATACTACTAGGACACAAAATTACCTTAGAGATTTTGTAGTGGTTATATGGGCCAAGACAAAAAATCACAACACTCTTGTAGTTATTAGACCAGAACTCGTGCACGGTGAAATTATGTGGCTATCTCACACAAGTTTTATATGAATGGACATTGCAATGAAATCTTTATCACAATTGGATCAATGTGAAATAGTCGAAGACATATATGCTTGTACCAAAATAGCTAGACCATACAATAATCACCACGAAAATGAAGTGATTAAGATTAATGTCGATACTATTTAAATCTATAAGTTTTACACGCAATTTCACCATTAAGTTTCCTGGACACTCAAATTCTAAAAACAAGACTTCCTAATGGTTTACCAGTGGATTAAAATTAAGAAATTAATATTGCAAGTTCTCCAAAAAAACAATTATTTACCAATAGTTTTTTAGTATGAAGTGGCAAGTAAAAACAAGTGTCCATGAGTAAATTCCTACACTATATTTTTTCTTTAAATTGCGTTACGAATTCAAAGATTTCCTTTCAAAGAGACGAAACTGGTAAGTTGTTTAGGGTTCGTTTGGTACAACTGTTGTGAGTAGAGTTTTTAGCAGTACAATTTTTGGTAGTATAGCTTTTGTTAAAAAAATTGTTAACTATTAAATAAATCTAAAAAGTGCTATGAATATTAAATTGAGTGTTTAATTGCATAACTATAAAAATACTTTTGTATAAACTTTATATTTATTTAATTAAACAGTACTTAATTATTATATATCTCATATTATTTGTTTTAAAATAAATAAATTTTTATATCCTATTAAATATTAAAATTAATATATTAATTAATTATATGTTACCACACGACACGACATGGTTGCCACGTCAAGATAGGCCCCATCGAAGCCAAGAAGGGCCCGGTTCATAATCTGTCAAGAACCCTATCTCGGGCCCCTGCTGGGGCCTTGGAAGGGCCCATCACACGCGCTGGGGCTTCGACGGCCCGTAAATCCATGAGCCATGTGGAGGGCCTCGGCGCTACCGCATGCGAACCATAGGGCCTCGTTAGACCATACATCAATTATAACCAAAGAAGCAAGCATGACACGCGGAATGACTAGAGAAGTAATTGAGGAAAGATCGCGTTGGTTTAGCGCACGGATCTTCACAGAAAACCGAATCACAATCTCCTAAAATCATGCAACGTGATAACCTCGAGATAAGGAAGGTAATCTTGGAGATTGCCTTGACAAGGAATGATCCCTATCTCATAAGGAAGGAGAACTGATTGGGTATCGATTGATTTGTTACCTAAATCAATCGGGACTCTCGCGCTATAAATACAACGTCTCCGGTTGTTCCAAGGTACGCACTTTTTATGCTTAAGAGTTCCACCCTAAACTCTGCTCAAATCTCTGTCTGCTTGTCCCTCCCACACCCCTTTTTGTTCCCGGCCCCGTGTATCTCTCATATACCGGCAGTTGACTTGATCGTCGGAGTGCCAACGATCACGGACCCTTTTTTCTCCGGAGATCTTGGTGCCTAACGGTCGTCCTAGTGTGCAGGTAACATACGAGCTGGCAGAGGAGTGACTGGAGATTTGTTGGCACGTGGATGGTGTGAGTTGAGACGTCAACATTATAATAACAAGATTATTTTATTATATTTGACTAAACAATAATTAATTATTATACAACTCATATTATTTTTTAAAAGAAATCATATATTTTTATATCCTATAATAACTATTAAAATTAATATATTAATTTATTATAATAACATGATTATTTTAGTATATTTGATTAAAAAATAATTAATTATTTAAATCAAACATATTATGTACTAATTTTTATTATATTATTTATCAAGCCAATATTTTTTTTCACTTTATATAAGTATATGAAGTGACAATTTGATATAAGTAATTAATGTAGTAAATAAATTTTTTTTTTTGATGTATTAATGATAATTTTGTTAATTTTTAAGTTCATTAAACGTTAATTGTAATTTCCCGTAAAAGCTCAATTAGAGCTTTTTAGAGAAGCTCAAAATTTGGGCTTCTCTAAAACAATTTTTTAAAGCTATTTTTTAGTCAAAAAATGCTTGTTGACTTTAACCAAACAACAATAAAAATAACTAAAAGTACTTTTACTCTTTAGGAAGTGCTTTTAGACATCAAAAAAGCTCTTCCAAACACACTATTAGTCTTTTCGCATGGATGGTCTCAACTAGTAGTCGACATAGTTAACAACATTTTTGGATAGTTGTTGACAACTACACATTTTCATCCAAATGTATTGTTGATTATTTGTCTTTTACTAAATTAATTTTTGAAGTATTTAAGGGTGTATTCAATTGAGACTTTTAAAAATTTTTATAGACTTTTATAAGTGGGTGACTTTTGTGGAATTCGTGGGCTTTTAAATGATTTTTATGGATTTTTTAAGAATTAATAAAAGTCTTCTTTAAATTTAGTGGAAATTAGGCCCAACACGTTATTTTCAAAAATAAATTGAAAAATACGTTTTTAAAAAAATTGAAAAATATACTTTCTTATAATAGTATGGGAGGGTAAAAAGGAAAATTACTAACTTTTCATCTACAAGATCAAATCCTTTTCATCTACACATATCAAACCTTCCGCTGTTTTCTCTCTGCGATTCGTGAAAACCTCATATTCCGTCAATAATCCATAATCTACGTACGTTTATTCTTTATTTTAACAATATAAGTTGAAATATGGTTGGAGAAGGCGATAAAATAGTTGCAGAATCTTCGGGGATAAAAAGAAAGTGCATTTTAGTCGAAGGATCTTCGAAGAAGATGAAAAACATTGCACAACCAAAGGTTTAGTTCGATTTATTCTTTATTTTTTTATATTTTTTCGATTTGCTTTAATTTTTACTTTTTAAGAGATTTTTTGGTTTTGTAAAATCGAATTTCTCTTATTCATTATTATTCACTTGATGATGTTGCGTTTAGGAAAAACAGTGATAATGGTTGCGAGATGAAATTTTTCATTTTGAGAGATATTTTGTTCGATGAAATTGCATTTTCGTTTTCAATTATTAAGCGGTTGATGGTGGTGATTTTAGGAAGCCAATAACACATTGTAACTATTGTCAAATCAATGATATATCAAAATGAGATTAAAGTGTAATTTGATGATATTCAAGTTTACCAAAATGAGATCAGTGTTTTTTTGAACTGAATGCAACTTTTTGATATGTTTGTCACTTTTTGGAGATGTTGTCACTTTTTACTTAAAATGTTACAGAGCATTCCACTTTCATCTAATATAATAAGTGAATGCAATAAGTTTGAACATCTAAACTAACAAATAGATTGTATAAAGAGATCCATGTCACTTATTGGAGATGTTTTGATATGTTTGTTACTATTTTTTAAGATGTATATCACTTTTAAAGAGATTCATGTCACTTATTGGAGATGCTTGTCATTTTTTTGAGATGGTTGTCACTTTTTACATAAAAAGTGATGAGCATGTCACTTTTATGTTATATATAAATACAATAAGATATTAACATCCAAACTAAGAAATAGATTGTATGATCACTGTTTTTTGAGATGTATGTCACTTTTAAAGAGATCTACGTTACTTTTTGGAGATGTTTGTCACTTTTTACTTATATAGGTACAATAAGTTTGAATGTGGAAACTAGTAAATAGACTTTATGATCACTGTTGTTGTAGATATATGTGACTTTAAAAGAGATGAATGTCACATTTTTAGATCTATATCATTTTGAAGAGATGTATGCCACTTTTGAAGATGTTTGTCACTTTTTGGACACGTTTGTCACTTTTACTTAAAAAGTGATGAGCATCATGTCACTTTTAAGTAAAAATGATATATCATGTCACTTTTATGTAATATATAAATTTAATAAGTATGAACATCCAAACTAACAAATAGATTGTATGATCTTTGTTTTTGAGATGTATGTCACTTTTAAATAGAGCAACTTTCACATTTTTAGATATATATCTTTTGAAGAGATGTATGCCACTTTTTGAATATGTTTGTCACTTTTTGGACATGTTTGTCACTTTTACTTAAAAAGTGACGAGCATGTCACTTTTTAAGTAAAAGTGACATATCATGTCACTTTTATGTAATATATAAATTCAATAAGTATGAACATCCAAACTAACAAATAGATTGTATGATCACTTTTTTTTTTTGAGATGTATGTCACTTTTAAATAGAGTTCTTGTCACATTTTAGACATATATCGGTTTTTGAAGATGTTTGTCATTTTTTGGACACGTTTGTCACTTTTTACTTAAAAGTGACAGAGCATGTCACTTTTAAGTAAAAATGATATATCATGTCACTTTTATGTAATATATAAATTTAATAAGTATGAACATCCAAACTAACAAATAGATTGTATGATCACTGTTTTTTGAGATGTATGTCACTTTTAAATAGAGCAACTTTCACATTTTTAGATATATATCTTTTTGAAGAGATGTATGCCACTTTTTGAATATGTTTGTCACTTTTTGGACATGTTTGTCACTTTTTACTTAAAAAGTGACAGAGCATGTCACTTTTTAAGTAAAAAGTGACATATCATGTCACTTTTATGTAATATATAAATACAATAAGTATGAACATCCAAACTAACAAATAGATTGTATGATCACTGTTTTTTGAGATGTATGTCACTTTTAAATAGAGCTATTGTCACAGTTTTAGATATATATCACTTTTTGAAGATGTTTGTCACTTTTTTGGACATGTATGTCACTTTTTACTTAAAAAGTGACAGAGCATGTCACTTTTTATAAAAAGTGACATATCATGTCACTTTTATGTAATATATAAATACAATTAGTATGAACATCCAAACTAACAAATAGATTGTATGATCATTTTTTTTGAGATGTATGTCACTTTTAAATAGAGCTATTGTCACATTTTTAGACATATATCACTTTTGAAGATGTTTGTCACTTTTTGAAGACATTTGTCACTTTTTGAAGACATGTTTGTCACTTTTTACTTAAAAAGTGACAGAGCATGTCACTTTTTAAGTAAAAAGTGACATATCATGTCACTTTTTTGTAATATATAAATATAATAAGTATGAACATCCAAACTAACAAATAGATTGTATGATCACCTGTTTTTTTGAGATGTATGTCACTTTTAAATAGAGCTAATGTCACGCTTTTAGACATATATCACTTTTGAAGATGTTTGTCACTTTTGAAGACATTTGTCACTTTTTGGACATGTATGTCACTTTTTACTTAAAAGTGACGAGCATGTCACTTTTTTACTTAAAAAGTGATGAGCATGTCACTTGTTGAATATGTTTCTCACTTTTATTTAATATATGTTCATTCTATTTATATGTCACTTATATAGTAACTAACCATCTTTGTTATATATTTTTTTTGGAGGGACTGCGAGTTATTGATTCCGCAGACCTATTGGGTTCTCGGGAAAGTCACATTCTACTCTCCCACGTAGTCATCAAGACCTTAAACAACAAGCTTACAGAAACACAAAAGCAGATGTTTAAGGAAACCTGTTTTGGACCGTATCTTGATTTAAAAGAAACGGTTATTCAGGCTCAGTTGATTCACCAGTTGTTATTAAGGCAGGTGAAGCAACCAAATGTAAATGAATTATGGTTCAACATCGATGACAAAGTGGTCAGATTTTCTATTGAAGAATTTTGTCTGATGTCGGGACTTCGGTGCGTGGGGAATGGTGATTTTACCAAGTACAGAATGCGTAGTAGTACGATTAAGGACAAGTATTTCAAGTTTTTTGATAACATTTCAATAGAGTGTGTTGAAAATGTATTTAAAGAGTTGCCATCTGATACTGTTGACAAGGACGTGGTGGATGTTGGTCTTATATATCTTATTTCATCATTCTTATTTGCCACATCATACCATAAAAGTGTTGATGATTCAATTTTTGTACTTGTTGAATCGGGTGAAATAGAATCTTTTCCATGGGGAAAGGAGTTGTATAGTTTGACGTTAATGTCTCTGAAGGGTGCATTCAGCAAGAGGATCTTGAAGTTAGATCCTTCAAAAAAAATTTGGAGTATATTTGAATGGTTTTCTTCTTGCTTTCCAAGTTTGGATATCTGAGTCTATTCCCGCAATAGTCGAGAAAAATTTTGTGTGAAGTACAAGCCATCGCTTCCTCGGATCTTGAGCTGGAGTTCTAATGTGCATTTGACATCTTTACAATTGCACAAACGTATTTTTGACTTGATAAAAGTAAGCTCCATTTATTAATTATGCGATTTTTCTTTACATTTTTCATTACTGTTTGTTATTTTAAATATATGAATATGTGTTTTTGCAGATTGAAGTTAATGTTGTTAAGATCACTGATGCGGAGAAGGAAGTGTCATATACTGATGGGTTGTTTGAGAATTTAAAATCTCAAGGCGAGAACACTAAAGATGATGACAACTCGAGCATCCCGTTATTCATCATCAACGCCGATGATTACTGACCCGGCGATGATGATTCTTCAAAGTTGAAGAAAAAAAAAGGTAGTTGAGTTTTATGAGAATTTATTTACCTTTTATGCTTTTTATACCTTTTGTATTTATTGTTTCTTATGATTATGTGTTTTTCTCTCGATTTTTGTATTTTCGAGAGACATTCGAATCAAATGAAGTAATATTGAAGCGTTTAGCGAGATTGAAGTGAAACTTCAATCAAATGAAGAAATTTTCAAACGGTTGGCGAAATAGAGGCGAAAGTGGAATCACATGACGTTATTTTGAAACGGTTGATGATATAGAGTCGAAAATGCAATCAAATGAAGAAATTTAGAATCGACTAGTGAGCTTGAAATCAAAGTTCAATCGAATATTGAAATTGAAGAGAAAGTAAAACAACTTGAAGAGAAAGTAAAATTGAATGAAGAAATTCTACAACGGGTGGCAAATGTTGAAAGCAAAGTGAATGACTTGCAAATGTTGAAGGTATGTCACATTTTTAGATCTAAGTCACTTTTTTCATAAATGTATGTCACTTTTAAGAGATGTTGTCACTTTTTAGGTTTATGTCACTTTTGCTAAGAAAGTGACACGATGTGTGTCACTTTTTGCTAAGAAAGTGACAAAAGCGTGTCACTTTTTGGAGACGTGTATCATTTTTATTTTATTTTTGTAAAAACATTGAGAGAAATGGAATATGGGGATGATAGAGTTGATGTAGTTGATTTGGAAGCCCAAAATCTCTATATGTAATTTTTAATAAGAAAGTGACACAGTTTGTCACTTTTTGCTAAGAAAGTGACACAGTGTGTCACTTTTTGCTAAGAAAGTGACACAGTGTGTCACTTTTTGCTATATCACTTATTACTATAATTATGTCATTTTTAAGAGATTTATGTCACTTTTTATATATATATGTTTGAGACTTTTTATTTATTCTTATGTCTAGAATGGTACGGAAAATGTTGCTAAGGATACAGTGGACATGGAAAAGAATGCAACTGATTGTCCTAGTTTTTCATTGGGTGTTGAGTTTGATTCGACTGGAAAAAGTATTGAGATGCCGGTTGAAACTAATGTGGAAAAGGTATTATTCAATTCCAAATGCATTGTATTTATAATTTGAGATTTACTTAGATGTTATTGTGCACTATATAACATTGGCTTATTTATTTTTGATTTAGTCTATTGATGAAGATATAATAAATTTTAATGAAGAGGACTGGAAGATTGTTGATGATGTTGCTGCTCATAGTTTAGCCAAAAAAATGCAACAAGATGTATTTTTTTCACACTATATTTTGTGTTTTTACTTTGTTAGATCTGTTTTTTGTACTGCAAAAAGTAATCTTTTGTACGTTTTTATTCAGACTGTTGATGTAAATGATGATGATATTGAATTGAAAGATGAGGATTGGCAAAAAATTGATGAGATTGCTGCAGCTGTTTTAGCTGAACATAAACTTGAAGAGGCAATTGTTTGTTTGATTATTTTTCATTTAAAAGAATTATTTTTGTGTGTTCTGTACAATATAACTTGACACTTTTTAAATTTTTTGTGACATTTTAGACTGTTGATGAAGTCACTCCGGATGCACCCCTGAAGAGGCAAACGAAAACCTGCCGCAATTCTTCAGTCCCCATTTGTTAATCAATATGATTCTACGGTGGGTACTTCTACAGCGGGAACTTCTCTCATCGCAAGCGTGTGGTGAAGAATACGTTTGCATTCAAAGTTGGGTTGTGTCCCCATACGCACTCGGATGTGGAAGCATTCGAGAGTTGGTACAAGGAAGGGTTGGTGACGAAAAACAAGTAAGTATGTGACATAATGTCACTTTTAATACTGAAAGTGACACATTATTTTTATCCAAATGTTTTTGTGTAAAAATTAAATCAACCATAGAAAAGATTTGTTATTCAAATGTGTTTGTGTAACTTGCATACATTGTTCGTCATTTTTTGAGCAAAAAGTGACAGAGCATGTCACTTTTAGGCAAAAAGTGGCGAGAATATGTCACTTTTCAATCCCAAGTCATAATTCATATTCAAGATAAAAATTTGATGCATTAATGGTTATTGATGCTTAATAATTCATGTCACTGTCTGTAAATCCTGCATTCAAATCAACCACATAGATGATTTTGATTCAAATTTCTTTCTCTAACTTGTGTACATTGTTCTGTCACTTTTTGAGCAATAAGTGACAGACCATGTCACTTTTTAGACAAAAAGTGACAGACCATGTCACTTTTAAAATAAAAAGTGACATAGCATGTCACTTTTCTATCCACAAGCCTCAATTTATATTCAAGACGAAATAACGATACATTAATGTTTGTCTAAGGTTCATACAATGTTCTCATCATTTTTAAGCAACAAGTGACATAGCATGTCACATTTTAAGCAAAAAGTGACAAAGCATGTCACTTTTCTAACTCCAAGCCTCAATTCATATTCAAGGGAAAATAACGATACATTAATGTTTGATCATGCTCAATAATTCATGTCACTCCATGATGCAGAACAAATAACAAGTTAGACCTTGCATTTAAATCAACCATAGAGAAGATTTGTTATTCAAATGTGTTTGAGTAACTTATATACATTGTTTCATCATTTATGAGCAAAAAGTGATGTGAGCTTGTCACTTTTTAAGCAAAAAGTGACAGAGTATGTCACTTTTCAATCCCCAAGCCACAATTCATATTCAATATAAAAATTGATGCATTAATGATTGTTCATGCTCAATAATTCATGTTACTATATAATGCACAACAAATATCAAGTTAAATCAGTATTCAAAGCAACCACATAGATGATTTTGATTCAAATTTGTTTCTCTAACTTATATATATTGTTCTCGTCACTTTTGAGCAATAAGTGATGAGACCAAGTCATATTTTAGACAAAAAGTGACATGGCATGTCACTTTTCTATCCCAAGTCTCAATTCATATTCAAGACAAAATAACGATACATTAATATTTGGCTAACATTGTTGGGTCACTTTTTGAGCAAAAAGTGACGAGACTATGTCACTTTTTAAACAAAAAGTGAATAGTATGTCACTTTTCTAACTCCAAGCCTCAATTCATATTCAAGACAAAAAAACGATACATTAATGTTTGATCATGCTCAATAATTCATGTCACTTCATAATACACAACAAATATTAAGTTAGACTTGCATTTAAATCAACCGCATAGATGATTATGATTCAAAGCAAAAGTGACGGATCATGTCACTTTTTAAACAAAAAGTGATGACCATGTCACTTTTTAGACAAAAAGTGACATGGCATGTCACTTTTCTAACTCCAAGCCTCAATTCATATTCAAGACAAAAAAAAGATACATTAATATTTGGCTAACATTGTTCTGTCACTTTTTGAGCAAAAAAGACAGACTATGTCACTTTTAAACAAAAAGTGACATAGCATGTCACTTTTCTAACTCCAAGCCTCAATTCATATTCAAGACAAAAAAACGATACATTAATGTTTGATCATGCTCAATAATTCATGTTCACTTCATAATACACAACAAATATTAAGTTAGACTTGCATTTAAATCAACCGCATAGATGATTATGATTCAAAGCAAAAGTGACGAGACCATGTCACTTTTTAAACAAAAAGTGACATAGCATGTCACTTTTTAGATAAAAAGTGACATGGCATGTCACTTTTCTATCCCCAAATCTCAATTCATATTCAAGACAAAATAACGATACATTAATATTTGGCTAACATTGTTCTCATCACTTTTTGAACAAAAAGTGACATAGCATGTCACTTTTCTAACTCCAAGCCTCAATTCATATTCAAGACAAAAAAAACGATACATTAATGTTTGATCATGCTCAATAATTCATGTCACTTCATAATACACAACAAATATTAAGTTAGACTTGCATTTAAATCAACCGCATATATGATTATGATTCAAAGCAAAAAGTGATGACCATGTCACTTTTTTAAACAAAAAGTGACAGACCATGTCACTTTTTAGACAAAAAGTGACATGGCATATCACTTTTCTAACTCCAAGCCTCAATTCATATTCAAGACAAAAAAAGATACATTAATGTTTGATCATGCTCAATAATTCATGTTCACTTCATAATACACAACAAATATTAAGTTAGACTTGCATTTAAATCAACCGCATAGATGATTATGATTCAAAGCAAAAGTGATGACCATGTCACTTTTTAAACAAAAAGTGACATAGCATGTCACTTTTTAGACAAAAAGTGACATGGCATGTCACTTTTCTAACTCCAAGCCTCAATTCATATTCAAGAAAAAAAAGATACATTAATGTTTCATCATGCTCAATAATTCATGTCACTTCATAATACACAACAAATATTTAAGTTAGATCTTGCATTTAAATCAACCGCATAGATGATTATGATTCAAATTTGCTTGTCTAAGTTCCATACATTGTTACGTCACTTTTTGAACAAAAAGTGAGACCATGTCACTTTTAGACAAAAAGTGACATAGCATGTCACTTTTAGAAAAAAAAGTAGCGGGCGTGTCACTTTTCTATCCAAAGCCTCAATTCATGGTATCTTTGCATGTTACTGTAATTTATACCGGTGTAATTGTATGTGACATTTCTTTTTGTAATGCGAGTTAATCATTTCAATGATGAGAATGTTAAGATTAGCCCTAGCTTCTACTTCAATGATGTTTCAATCTCTTCTAAACCGTGGTGGTATGAATTAGTGACAAGCAATGAGGCTTTGGATGACAAGAAGTTTTTGTTTCTTAGTTGTTTGGTTTAAGATTTATGTATAACATTTATTAATATTCTTTGATTCTTTTTATACACTTGTTTTGTAGCATATGGATGTGTGTTTTTATTATTTGCGAAAGATGTTGAGGTATGAACAGGGTATAAAATTCAATGGTACAACAACGGACTTTGCCTTTGACAGCCAAGTTAGGGGGTTGTATGATGATTTTTTGAAGGATCCAGTAGTCCTTGTTCAGCAAACTTCTCTACTGTCGTATCCAATTGGATTGTACATGCCTTGCAACACCAGTTGGCGAGAAGTTGACCATGTCCTTATGCCTTTGAGGATGTATAACTCGGCTCATTGGCTTCTTTGTCATTTTGACATCAAGGAGATGTGCTTGAATATTTATAATTCCTACACTAAGGTGGTCAAGAAGCCTGTTGTACTTGAAGCTGTTAAACCATTTTCGGTTATTATTCCTCATCTTTTGTATAACACCGGATTCTTCGACGGCAAAAATATTACAGAACAAGAGGCGCTAAAACCACTTGGTGTAAAGTTGGTTCCAAAACTACCACAGCAAAAGAACGAGTTAGTTTGCTTTTTAAAAGTTTGAATTTTTATATGTTGAATAGATAGAAATGTATGGTTTGCCTTTAATTATTGGTTAATGTTTCATTTTGTTCTTTGCAAGTGGTGATTGTGGAATCTATGTGATTAAATATGCCGAGTATTTAATCAATGGAATGTTGAATGAGATGCCAAAGACATTCAATATTGCACAGGTTCGGAAATACTTGGCCACTCAATTGTACGTGTATGCGAAGAAGAAGCAAGTGGAGAATTATGATATCGATAATGATTGGGTGGGAAAGGATATTTGACAACACGAGAGAAGGCTGCAATTTTTTGTAAATAATTTTTTGTAGTAGGAGTACATATGACATGTAAATGTAGTGTATATGGTGAATGTAGTTTCATGTAAATGAGATTAACAATGTAAGTTTTGAATGTTTCTTTGCAAAAAATGTAAGTACAAAATATTTTTTTATACAGGTGACATGCTATTCGTGTTGACAGCTAAGTTATGGGTTTTAATAACGAACGGGTGACATAGTAGGTCACTTTTCGTTGTAAAAGTGACATGGTGTGTCACTTTTTATTATAAAAGTGACAGCGTGTGTCACTTTTTGTTCTAAAAGTGACATAGTGTGTCACTTTTTGTTCTAAAATTATGGAAATTATGTACACACTTAGACAGCCATGTGATGGAGCTGAATTGTTTGAATGCAGATAATGTGACTAATTGCAAAGAAGAAGACAGCCAACTTATGTAATTGAGATTCAAATTTGTAATAGAAGATAGTATTTATTTATTGATTCAGTGATTGGAACATGTACAGAACAATGTAAAGTGTTAGTGGTTTTAATAACGAACAAAAAGTGACATAGTGTGTCACTTTTAGAACAAAAAGTGACATAGTGTGTCACTTTTCATTATAAAAGTGACCATGTGTGTCACTTTTTATTCTTAAATTATGGAAATTATGTATACACTTTGTGACCATGTTAGTGGTTTTAATAACGAACAAACAACATAGTGTGTCACTTTTCATTATAAAAGTGACGATTGTGAGTCATTTTTTGTTCTAAAAGTGACATAGTTTGCCACTTTTTGTTCTTAAATTATAGAAATTATGTATACACTTTTGTGACCATGTTAGTGGTTTTAATAACGAATAAATAACATAGTGTGTCACTTTTAGAACAAAAAGTGACATAGTGTGTCACTTTTCATTATAAAAGTGACAATGTAATAAATCACTTTTGTTCTAACGAACAAATATAAAGTGCCACACTAATTTGAAAAGGAAAACTAATATGCAAAAGTGACACAAATGTCATTTTTTTTGTTCAAAAAGTGACATAGTGTGTCACTTTTTGTTCTAAAAGTTACAATTTTGGTATTGATGAAATTCCTTTAATAGTTGAACTATCATGTATACAATTTAGTGTTAAATGATAAGTTTTACATTCCACTATAATGTCATGACCTATAAAAAGCAAAGCACATGAATGTTAACACTATTTTGAATAGAAAACCCAATAAGAATGAATAAGTGATACTTTTCCAAATAAAAATAAAAACTTATAAATCTTGTAACTTTCTTTTCTTTTGTGGCTTCTTCTTCAAAGGTGCTTTGAGTTTGACACGATCTTCGATTGTGGCCATACTTTCCACATCTACCACATTTTGTACTTTGCTTTTTTCTCCTTTTGATGGTATTCTTTTCTCTTTAGGTCGCCCAGATTTTCTTTTTGGATCGGGAGCCAAGACTATTCTTGCTTTTACATCATCTCGGTATATTCCAATCATTGCGATCTCCAAGTGGGTAAACTGTACCACTGTATGTTTGGACGTACATCTCTCATGTGTAATATTTTGAACAATAGAAATATGAATCTTCCTTTATCTTTGCAATAACTGCCAATGCGTGTGCACATGGGATTTTGTCCACTTGGAATTGATTGCATGTACATGTCTTTTCTTCAATATTCACCACATATGAGGCACAAATATCATTGACTTGGTATATTATTGAACTTGAAGCCGATGCCTGTGGAAATAATGTAAGAAAATAATGTATTAATAAACTACAACAATTAAATCATGCTTTTCATAACATTTAACTCCAACTTCTTGAAAAATTGCACACTATGTCACTTTTTACTCGAGGAAAGTGACACACTCTGTCACTTTTTATTCGTAAAGTGACAACCTATGTCACTTTTTTTTAGATAAGCATATTTTCATCACAATAACAATCGGATATAATAAGATTTCAAACTCATAAACCTTCTCTCGATATTTAATTATAAATAGAGCCATAGGCGATATGAAATCCAAGTCATGCCACTTTATACTAAGAAAGTGACGACTTTCATTACTTTTTATTCAAAAAGTGACAACCTATGTCACTTTTTTGGATAAGCATATTTTCATTAAAATAACAATCGGATATAATAAGATTTCAAAATCATAAACCTTCTCTCGATATGTAATTATAATTAGAGCCATAGGCGATATGAAATCCAAGTCATGCCACTCTATAGTAAGAAAGTGACACACTATGTCACTTTTTACTCGAAAAAGTGACACACTCTGTCACTTTTAAAAAACACACTATATCCTTTGTTGGTAAGTGACATGCTCATCACTTTTTAGGCAAAAAGTGACATATCATGTCACTTTTCTATCCCCAAGCCTCAATTCATTTTGAAAGCAAAATAACGATACATTAATGTTTGACCATGCTCAATAATTGATGTCGGGTTCATAATGCACAACAAAATCAAGTTAAATCTTGCATTTAAATAAACCACATAGATGATTTTTATTCAAATTAGTTTCTCTCTTGCAAACATTGTTCTGTCCCTTCTTTTGAGCTCCAAATAAAATGTGAGGGAATTATTGTCTGAAATCTTCATCAGAGGCAGGTTTTTCTTCACCTTATATTGTATTGTTATTGAGTGTGTTGCTGGACTTACGTTTGTAACTGAATATATCATGCTATTGAGTTCGCAGTATGTGCATTCTATTGGAACGACAATTCCAGCCATTTTAAAATTTATATATTGTTTACCTTGTTCCCATTTTCCTCCATAATGGATGAATACATTGATTTTATCCATATCTGCAAAAAAAACACCGATATATGATACATTAATGTTTGATCATCCTCAATAGATGTAAGGTGAAGAAAAACATTGTTCTGTCACTTTTTGAGCAAAAAGTGACAGAGCATGTCACTTTTTAGGCAAAAAGTGACATAGCATGTCACTTTTCTATCCCCCAAGCTTCAATACATTTTCAAAGCAAAATAACGATACATTAATATTTGGTCATACTCAATAATTGATGTCAGTTCATAATGCACAACAAAATCAAGTTAAATCTTGCATTTAAATAAACCACATAATTGATTTTTTATTCAAATTTGTTTCTCTATCTTGCAAACATTGTTCTGTCACTTTTTGCCTAAAAAGTGACATGCTCTGTCACTTTTCTATCCCCCAAGCCTCAATTCATTTTCAAAGTTAAATCATGCATTTAAATCAACCACATATATGATTTTGATTCAAATTTATTTCTCTATCTTGCAAACATTGTTTTGTCAATTTTTGAGCAAAAAGTGACATGCTCTGTCACTTTTTAGGCAAAAAGTGACATAGCATGTCACTTTTCTATCCCCCAAGCCTCAATTCATTTTTAAAGCAAAATAACGATACATTAATGTTTGACCATGCTCAATAATTGATGCCACTTCATAATGCACAACAAAATCAAGTTAAATCTTGCATTTAAATAAACCACATAGATGATTTTTTATTCAAATTAATTTCTCTATCTTGCAAACATTGTTCTGTCACTTTTTGAGCAAAAAGTGACAGAGCATGTCACTTTTTAGGCAAAAAGTGACATAGCATGTCACTTTTCTATCCCCCAAGCCTCAATTCATTTTCAAAGTTAAATCATGCATTTAAATCAACCACATATATGATTTTGATTCAAATTTATTTCTCTATCTTGCAAACATTGTTTTGTCACTTTTTGAGCAAAAAGTGACATGCTCTGTCACTTTTTAGGCAAAAAGTGACATAGCATGTCACTTTTCTATCCCCCAAGCCTCAATTCATTTTGAAAGAAAAATAACGATACATTAATGTTTGACCATGCTCAATAATTGATGTCAGTTCATAATGCACAACAAAATCAAGTTAAATCTTGCATTTAAATAAACCACATAGATGATTTTTTATTCAAATTAGTTTCTCTATCTTGCAAACATTGTTCTGTCACTCTTTGAGCAAAAAGTGACAGAGCATGTCACTTTTAGGCAAAAAGTGACATAGCATGTCACTTTTCTATCCCCAAGCCTCAATTCATTTTCAAAGTTAAATCATGCATTTAAATCAACCACATATATGATTTTGATTCAAATTTATTTCTCTATCTTGCAAACATTGTTTTGTCACTTTTTGAGCAAAAAGTGACATGCTCTGTCACTTTTTAGGCAAAAAGTGACATAGCATGTCACTTTTCTATCCCCCAAGCCTCAATTCATTTTTAAAGCAAAATAACTATACATTAATGTTTGACCATGCTCAATAATTGATGCCACTTCATAATGCACAACAAAATCAAGTTAAATCTTGCATTTAAATAAACCACATAGATGATTTTTATTCAAATTAGTTTCTCTATCTTGCAAACATTGTTCTTGTCACTTTTTGAGCAAAAAGTGACAGAGCATGTCACTTTTTAGGCAAAAAGTGACATAGCATGTCACTTTTCTATCCCCCAAGCCTCAATTCATTTTCAAAGTTAAATCATGCATTTAAATCAACCACATATATGATTTTGATTCAAATTTATTTCTCTATCTTGCAAACATTGTTTTGTCACTTTTTGAGCAAAAAGTGACATGCTCTGTCACTTTTTTAGGCAAAAAGTACATAGCATTGTCACTTTTCTATCCCCAAGCCTCAATTCAATTTTAAAGCAAAATAACGATACATTAATGTTTGACCATGCTCAATAATTGATGTCACTTCATAATGCACAACAAAATCAAGTTAAATCTTGTATTTAAATAAACCACATAGATGATTTTTTATTCAAATTAGTTTCTCTATCTTGCAAACATTGTTCGTCATTTTTTTGAGCAAAAAGTGACGAGCATGTCACTTTTTTTGCTAAAAAGTGACATAGCATGTCACTTTTCTATCCCCCAAGCCTCAATTCATTTTTAAAGCAAAATAACGATACATTAATGTTTGACCATGCTCAATAATTGATGCCACTTCATAATGCACAACAAAATCAAGTTAAATCTTGCATTTAAATAAACCACATAGATGATTTTTATTCAAATTAGTTTCTCTATCTTGCAAACATTGTTTTGTCACTTTTTGAGCAAAAAGTGACATGCTCATCACTTTTAGGCAAAAGTGACATAGCATGTCACTTTTCTATCCCCAAGCCTCAATTGATTTTTAAAGCAAAATAACGATACATTAATGTTTGACCATGCTCAATAATTGATGCCACTTCATAATGCACAACAAAATCAAATTAAATCTTGCATTTAAATAAACCACATAGATGATTTTTTATTCAAATTAGTTTCTCTATCTTGCAAACATTGTTTTGTCACTTTTTGAGCAAAAAGTGACAGAGCATGTCACTTTTTAGGCAAAAAGTGACATAGCATGTCACTTTTCTATCCCCCAAGCCTTAATTCATCTTCAAAGCAAAATAACGATACATTAATATTTGGTCATGCTCAATAATTGATGTCACTTCATAATGCACAACAAAATCAAGTTAAATCTTGCATTTAAATAAACCACATAGATGATTTTTATTCAAATTTGTTTCTCTATCTTGCAAACATTGTTCTGTCACTTTTGCTCAAAAGTGACATGCTCTATGTCACTTTTAGGGCAAAAGTGACATAGCATGTCACTTTTCCATTCCCCAAGCCTCAATTCATCTTCAAAGCAAAATAACGATACATTTAATGTTTGACCATGCTCAATAATTGATGTCACTTCATAATGCACAACAAATATGAAGTTAAATCATGCATTTAAATCAACTACATATATGATTTTGATTCAAATTTATTCTCTATCTTGCAAACATTGTTTTGTCACTTTTTGAGCAAAAGTGATGACTACCATGTCACTTTTGAGTTTCTTGCATTTAAATAAACCACGGAGATGATTATGATTCAAATATGTTCGTATAACTTGCATATAATGTTCATCATATTTTTAAGCAAAAAGTGACAGAGCATGTCACTTTTTGAACAAAAAGCCATATTCTTATTAACATTTTTACAAACACATTGTATGCACCCCTGCATTAGCAAATATGTTTACAAACACATTGGTAACTGATATTCTTATTGACATTTTTACAAACACATTGGTAACTGATAATAGCAAATATGTTTAGAAGACTTTACTCAATACTAATGATTTATAACGAAGTGAATAAAGAAGGATTTGTCTACATTGAAATCGAATATGATATAATTTAAATCAAAATCATTTGTTTGCATTTACTAAGCATGTTATTGAATATCTCCAATCAAAATTCGTAGAAAGTTATCTAATTCAAATAGAAAGTATGGAGAAGAAGTAAAATCAACAAATTACCCGAGATTTTTGAATTTAAATTCGATTTTGTGTTGAATTGAGAAGAAACAACGAGAAATCCTTAATAATGAGATCGGTTTTGAATTTTAATTCGATAACGTGAAAGAGATCGGTTTTATTATGAATTTTGGTTTGTAGAGAATTTGGATATGTTTTGTGGTTGATTATGGAATGGAATTGGAATTGGAAATAATATTTACCGTATTAGTTACTGTTATAATTATTTAGGATGATTTTCCAAAAAACACTCAATTTTATGGGTATTTGTGTAATTTCCCCTTAAATTTATGTAGACTTTTATTAAAGACTTCTGTAAACTTCTATAGACTTTTTTTTTTTTTAAAAGAAATATTAAGCTAAATTTATATATACTATATTATTATTTTAAGTAACTTTTCATATGTCCAAATCATCTATAACATATGTAATTAAGAACTCAAAGTAATAAATTATATTTCTTATTGTTAGCATGTCATTCTTATTGGCTGTGAGATTAATAAGGTATGTTAACTTATGTTATTGTATATATACATAAGCATTGACCAATTCATTCTTTATTTTCAATAAAAATTTCTCTAAAATAGAGAAAGAACATAAAAGATTGTGTAATCTAGATTCATTTTTTTGGCACAAAATTATTTTAGCAGCATTTATAATAATATAAATGACAGACAAATAATAGCTTTCCCACCTAAAGACTCATATTAATGGCATACCTATTTTGTTGATGTATTAGCCAAATCAATTATTGGCTAAATTACATTAATAAAATAATCAAAGTAAAACAAAAGATTTCACAATGCCAAACTATTACCATAGAATAATTTCTAATAATTAAGCGAAAAATTTGACTCCCACTAAAACATTAATCAAATACTATAAATTCATCACGTAAAATATCCTTAAATTTTGACACAAGACTCAATGTATTGTAATATTAAAGTTTTGATTACTGCAAATTCTAGATACAATTGTATATAAATTATTTATTACAACAAATTCTTACTTGAATGGAAGAGATACGAAAAAATCCTACTTTATTTTGGGACTCTGAAGTCTTCACAAAACTCACGGTACACATGAGACTTTTTTTAGATTTGCTATATATAATTTTCACTAAAAAATCTCTAGAAGTCTCCAGAAGTTTGGTAAGTAGAGAATCCTTAGAAATCCTTCACAATTTGAATACCCCGTAACTTTTAAACACTTTTTTAAAGTCTATAAAAATCTCAATTGAATACATCAAGTACTTTTATAGAGTGTTAAAAAGTCTACATCGAATACTCTTAAACTTTTAAATACTTAAAAGTAAGTCTCAATTTAAATACACCCCCATTAGATAACAAAAACAGTTCTTCCATTCATAAACACTTTTTTTTTCGTCATTCTTGAAGTATTTAGATAACTATTTTTTTAAGAAATTAATGTGACTAAAATTGAGATTTTGTAACTATAAGCTTTAATCCATATTAAAATGTGCATAATTAATTTTATATTACACTAATTTGAATCTATTTTCTCTAATTATTTCACTTGTATAAAATAATCGATTGTGTAAAACCAATAACAACAACAAAAAATTAAATCTTATTATTAATAAAATTAAAATTAATTATGCAAAATCTTTTTTATCGACTCCTTACATTCCATAAATATATTTGTCAATAGAAATACTCAATGTGATGATATAATTTACCACCACAATATATCATCTCAATTAGACTATATTTTCTTCTTATAACCTTTTCTACTAAGATCACGCCACTCTAATAAATGACAACTTCTTTAGATTTACAAAAAGACGAAAGTGAGTCGAACCAATGTATAATAAAATTGGTGGTCATCTTTGGTTAAGCTTAAAAGAAAATAAAAGTTAAATTTTATTTCCTAATATTATTATTTAAAATTCTTTTAAATAATAAAAATTACATATTATGAAAGTAATTCTTACATAACTATCAAAACAAGTAACTTATTTATTAAAAATGTCAATCAATAAACTACATTATTTTCTATTAAGTAAATTTTTTAGGGAAAATTTAACCAGAGATCCCCGAAACTTTAATAATTGGTGCAAGTAAGTCCCCAATCTACTAATGGAGCATTTGCATCTCCAACTTTCTATAAATATGGCATGGACGTCCTTACCAGACCAAAACAGTTAAAAGTTAAATCTTAAGTTAAAAAGACTAACATACCCTTATTCTGCATTTAATAGGTTGGAGACCCATACAATACTTGCACCACTTATCAAATGTTTAAAATCCTAAATCAATCTTATCATATAAAATCTGGACGGACACTTTAGAGATAGAATCTCAAGGGGAATTGAATTAATCTCTTAAGCTATGAAATTTTTTATTTTTTATTTTTGCAAATAAGATTGACAACTAGTTAAAAAATTAGCATATATAAAGTTTTAGAATAATTTATTAAATCTAATTGAAAATTCAGTAAATATTTTATATTACTTGATTTGTAGCATTTTCTCTAATTTCTTTATACTCTTTACATTTATACTAAATAAAGTTTAGAATTAAAATAGTATTATCATAACATTAAAAATGCCGCACCAAATTAAAACATAGATTTCTAGTTCATTTTTGTAGTAAATATTTTAGATCAATTTTAGGGCTAGTTCGATGTAGATTTTTTTCCCCCAAAAAATGGGTTTTTTGCCTACCTTTTTGTCTTTTCAAATTTTTTTATTGTGTAAAAGTTTGAAAAAAAAAAAGGCAAAAAATAGATTATTTTTGAAAAAAAATTGGAATCAAACGTGCGCTTAGTTTCTTTATTTTTCTAATAAGAAATCAATATCCACAAAAATATGATTAAAATGAAAACAATGTGTACAAAAAATAAAATAAAAATTTAAAACTAAGACAGTTTAATTTTTTCTAAATTATAATAAAGAAAAACTAAATATATAATCATATATATAACACAAGAGAGAAGGGTAAATGAGAAAATTTTGCTGAATGGGAAGGTTTTTGAAATTTTAAAAAAAGAGAGAGGATCTCTATAATAATCATAAGGGTAACTATATTTACACTACATTTTTTATTATTCACACCACATTTTAATTACTATAAAAGGTCCTCAACATTTGATATTTAGACACTTATGTCTCTAATTTTTTTCATCGTATTTATTTTATTAACTTTCATTTAGTAGGTGCATTAAAATGGGAAAAAATATTTTGTCAAACTTACATATTTGTTATTTATTTTAATTATGTAAAAATATTAGAGGCAAAAAAACAATTACGCCTTCCTAACTAATTTTTTTGACAAAAATCATACAAATATAAGACATGCAAATTAATAGGTTGATGATAAAATTTGCTAAAAAAATTTAGAGTCATAAATGTAAAAGTGACTCATAGTCGGAGACTTTCATTGCAATTAGAATGTAGTGTATTTAACAAATAATGTTGCGGTAATATAATTACCCTAATCATAAATGTATGATACACTAGTATCCGCTTCTCCCGGTGGGATACGACCGTAGGATTTATAAGAATTGGTCAATGAGATTTGAACCACTTTATTCCTGATGAACTCTTGATGAACGAGTACGACGATCTGAGTTGCAGTTGTTATAGTTTAATAGATATTGGAAAGTTTCGTTTGAAGAGGATTATGTGTTGTCCGAACGGGCAACACAAAATGCCCGATCGCAGAACAACCCTCCTCCCTCTCTTCTACCGAATAGAAGCCTTGTTTTTCGAAAGTTTTAAGGAGTTTAATTTTGTCTTCATTCCACTCGGCATTTTTTAGGCGAATGCTCAAATCACTGTTTGTATGCGGAATTGTAAAAAATGTAGACTGTATGCTGAAATCAAAGACAATAGAATCCATGGAAAACAACTTCATTAAATAAAACTATAAAACAAAACCTTCTTCAGTAATAAATTGGGAGTTCCTCTTTGCGTTTCGTAAAAGTGGAAAATATTCTGCCTCACTGCAATGACTAGATCGGTGTTTCCCTATGAACTCTCTGTCCTGGTGGTACTCCAGTTGATCACTGTCTGAACAGATCCATACAGTATATAATTTGGCATAGAAACAATATAGAAGTAGATGAATTCAAGAAAAAGATTTCTTTTATTCAAGAAGGCTTGTCACTGCAAGTTTATTTAAATACAAAGTTGAAGATTCAAATGGATCTACTGTCTTCGAAGTGTTTAGTCTCTATACATTCTTAAGGATTTACAAAATGTTTAAAGAAAATTTTCAAAAGAAAAGAAGACTTCGAAAACCTCTGCCTATCTTCTGAATTCTCTTTGATTTATATAGAGAAAGAATTCCCCAGCTGTCTTTCATGCACATCTTTTTGAAAAGCATTGTCAACCAATCTGCCCCGCCACAAAGAAAAGATTCTTTCTTCTTTTCTTCACGCATTCATAATTTAATAAAGTAAAGCTCATTTTAATAAAGTAGATTCCTTTTTGTCATTCTGAATTGTACGAGTCTGCAGCCTTACTGTTGATAGATGCCACTTTGGAAAATTCATCATCAACTGTTTGTGCAATTGCTTTTCCTTTTTCATTATCTGCTGTCTTTTCTTCTTTAGCTTTTTCGCACCATTTGCAAAAGTGATCCTTACCCAAACTTTGTTTTAGGTATCTGCACAATTGACCTGTATAGCTGTTTGGAGTATTGAGCCTCCGTTTGGTATAGATTATAAACTGGTTTATGGTTTATTTGACTATTTTTGGTCAAAAATGTCATGCTGTATAGGCAAAAATTTTGGTCAAATAAACCGTTTTTGGTCAAATAAACTATTTTGGTCAAATAAACCAGTTTATAATCTATACCAAACGGAGGCTGAATTCTTCATAAAAGACTTTCTCAAAATTGCAGATTGTCTTAATATTTTCCTTGGTCATTAAGGAACTAGTTTTGCTAGTTACCAAAATAAATTCGGAAGAATGATTAACTTTCATTTTGGATTCTCCGATAATAGATCTGAGACCTGTTAAAATTCTTTGAAAGGATAAACATCTCCAATCGTTCGACATTTCTGAATCAACATCAATGGGAGATCCTTCAGCAGGATTGTCCAAATATGCCTCTTTGATTTGCTTTTAATTTGTATATGATGATATTCTTTAAAGAGGATATTGTCTTTGTTCCAAAAAGAGATTGTACCGTTGATTTTCAACATCAGATGAAGATCTTGGTCTTTTATGACATATTTAATAAAATCTTTTAATGACTGAACCAATCTGTCATCAATTAATTTTATTTCTTCTAAATCTCTTCATATGATAATCATCTTGACTAAACTACAGTAAAAAGTCTGTTTTAACAAGGTTTGGCTCAGCTTCTCCAATGAAGATGAACTGACTGAATTTTTTGTCTAAAGTACCAAAATAGTTTCTCTCAGGGGCTGACGCACCTATGACTCTTGCTTTTTCTTCAAGATGAAGGAAATCTTGAAAATGAATGTATGAGATTGTGTGTTCTTCTTTTTGGACATGAGCTTTTCCTAACCTTTTGAAACGGTCTGGAATTATCTCGGGGACTGTTTGTGCTGCTTCTTTGAAAAATTTAAATCTCAAATCTGGGAAGACTGGTCTTGTTTGAAAATTTGGTAGTCTTGGTCTTGACCTAATTGTCGAGTGTTGATAATTTGGTCTGAGACTAAGATGATCAAATGGTTGTTTGAAATCATTTGGGACTTTGTCTTTATGATGGTCATTAAAAGCTTACTGAGCTTATGTGAAAGTTTTGAAAGTTTTGTGTTTAAAAAGTTTGTGTTTAACTAAGGGTTCAACCTCAGTCCAGCTTGTATAGAAACTTTTATGGGGACCATCAAAGATTACATAAAACTTTTTTCCTGGTAAAGAAGTTCCAACACCAACAAGTGGAGGTTCTTCATTTTTCGGATTTGGAATATCCTTAAAGTTTTTGCGAACCAACTGTATTTGGATTTTCATCCAATTTTTCCTTTTCAAAGATTACATCGTCAATTTCCTCCCCTGGAAGTTGTATCTTTGAATTTTTGCAACAACTGCTCAATTTTCTTTCTAAAATTGCAATTTTTGTTGCCTTGTTGAGACTTCCATTTTTTCTCAGATCAATTTGGAGTCTTAGATCATCGATCCGTTCTTCAAGGTCTATTATTTTTACCGCACAAGATAATTCACGTGTTAGAGAATCGCAAGTGAATTTTCTTTACTTTTAATTAATTGAATTTCAAAGTCATAGTGGCTAAACCACATTTGCTACCTAATTAACCTACCTTGCTTGTAGTCCGGGTGTACCGGCATTTCAAAAATGATTTGCACGTAGAAGAATCAGTTCGAACAACAAATTTGTTAGAAATGATATATAATCTAAATTTTGTAATTGCTTTCTTCATAGCAAGAATTTCTTTTTCATTAATATTAGTTCTTTTCAGAGTTTGTAAAAGTTTTCGAAGAGTAACTACAAAGTTTTTCTTCTTGTGTTTGATTGTCTAAAGCTTTTAGAACTGCTCCCCAAAAATCTTGAGATGCATTTGTTTTTATTATCATTTTGTCATCTTTATTTGGATGATAAAGGGATGGCAAATTTTTAATTTTGTTTTTAATTTTTTGCAAATAAAGATTGTCTTCTTTTGTCCAATTCCATCTGTAATCTTTTTTCAATTTCTTTTGCAAAGGACTTCTCATCTTTACTAAATCTTTAATAAAAGATTCTGCATAATTTAGGCATCCTAAAAATCTCATTAACTGTTTTTTATCTTGTATTTCATTTGGAAAATCCTGTATATGAATTAGAATATGAGGTTTTAACTGCTTAAATCCTAAAGCAATTTCTATATCCAATTTTTTCTTTGAATAATTCAGCTTTTTTCATAGATAGAATTATTCCACTGTTTTTAATTGTGGTGAGTACCTGTAAAACATGATCTTCATGATATGAATTATTGTTAGAAAATACAAGAATATTATCAATATAAATACAACAAAATTCGTTGAATTTCTTAAATGTATTATCCATATGCCTCTGGAAAATACCTGGTGCCTGTTTTAACCCAAATAGAACAACTGTCCATTGGAAATATCCTTGAGGACATCTGAATGCAGTTAGAGGTTTTGTTTTTTCATCAAATTGGACTTGATGAAAACCTGATTTTAAATCAAAAGAGGAAAAGATACTTTTTCCTTTAATGAGTTGTAAAAGGCTTTGCATGTTTGGTAAAATATATCCTTCAGCCTTTGTATATTTATTTAGCATAGAATAGTCAATTACCATTCTAGCTTTACCACGTCTTTTTTCAGCTTCTTTTCTTACCATGAAGGCAGGTGAAGAGAAATGTGATTTACTTGGTTCAATTACTTTTAAATTAAGTAATTCTTTTATCTGGACTGAGAATTCTTCTTTATCTTTTGGACTATAGGCCATGGCTTTAGACCTAATAATTTTTTCTTTCAACTCATCAAGAAGTTCAATTTTTTATGTGAATTTTTCTTTATTGATTTTAGGATCTAAAGGATTTTCGAGCAACATTTTTCAAGTATATTAGCAATTTCTTCTCTTTTGAATTGATCTTGAAAGTTTCAAGTTCTTGAGAAGTTATGAATATGTGTGAATTGTTGGAAATATTTTCCCCCTGAATTTGAGGAAAATTCTTTTTTTGTATGTTAATTTTTAGAGATTCTAAAAATTTTGATTTTAAAGAATTAAAAGCTATAGCTTTTCTTTTCTTTGAAATCCAAAGTTTGTTTTTATTTAGAGAGAAACTGACATAATCAACTTCTTGAATAAAGGGATGATATAATTGACAAAAGTTATTACCAATTATAAAATCTATTCCAGTTTCTAATTGATAAACTGTAGGGATTTTAAAGTAAAAGGTTTTTATTGTGCTATTGTGATGACTACAAATTGCAACATTGAGGTTTTTTACAACTTTGGATGATGTTATATTTGTTTCATTGGCAATTTTTAAATTTAAAACCTTTTCTCGATTTTACCCAGAAATATTAAGGTATTATCCATTTCTTGGTCAGACAGACCGATGCTCCTGTATCCACATAAGCATGTACTGTAAAATTTCTGTATCCTTCAAAACTTAGTTTGATAGGGATATAGATAGAATTTGGGTTAGTGATATTTTTACTATTCATAACCGAGATGATTTTGAGGATGAATAATCGTAGTCTCAGATCGTAGTTAAGTAATACAATGATTCTCAGATCACCAGGATCTTCTCTTTCGATAGAAGCCTTGTTTTTCGAAAGTTTTAAGGAGTATTCTGTCTTCATTTCCAATTCTAGCTAGACATTCATTTGCATAATGTCCAGATTCATTATAGAGCCAACATCTGCAATTTTTCTTTTTCTGAGGGCAGAATTTCTTTTTATCCTCATTTTCTGTTTTTCCTTTGCTTGGTTTTTTGTTATATTTTTTAAAATATTTTTTCCTTTTAAAGAATTTCTTCTTGTAAGGTTTTTTGTATTTCTTAAACCTGTAATTCTTCCTTTTTGATTGTCTAGGTTTTCTTTGTTTTCTTTCAGGAGTACATCCATACTGTTCTGGAATTCTGTCAAGATATTGGCTACAACAGATTCTAGGGTTTCTAGTGATTGCACTCTTGCTGTTTCTAACCAAGTATCCTTCTTTACATTTATCTGCAAGAAGATTTCTTGTAACTGTAATTGCCAATCCAAGAGAATGATCTATTTGGAGATTGACTTTATAATTTTCTTTACTTGATTCTTGTTTTTCAATTGCTTCATTGAAAAGCACCATTACTTCATTGTTAAATGGTTCTGGTAATTTTCTCATGAATTTTTCTGTTAGATTTTTTCAATCTTCAGGATGACAGATGTAATAGTATTTAGAGTATTCACAAGTGTATTCTTCAAAGTGACACATGTCACAAATTGAGATTTTTTCTAAATGGTTTAAAGCATCACCACATTAATTGTTGATCTAGTATTTTTGAATGTTTCATATGTTTGTTCTGTAAATTGTTTATAAATTTGTTCTAAAATTCTTTTGATGAATTGAGGGATGTCAGCTTGGGTTTCCTGCCAGATGGCATTTTTTGTTACATATGTTATTGTTTTTAGGAAAGCTTTGACATTTCCTCTTGTATTGACTATGACATAATTCCACGAATTTGTTTCACTTCTGTGGGTTTCTTTATTAATAATCATGGAAATCATGATATTGTTATACCAATCTTCAATAATTCTTTCAGGATCAAGAACACAATCTAGATCAAGAATTTTTATATCAGTTTGGACTTTCTTTGGCTTATGGAGGAGATATGATGGATCAATATTTTCTCTTTTAAGCATAAGTCTAGGAATGCTATCCCCTATTGGTCTTTTACTGTAATAAATTGGGAGTTCCTCTTTGTGTTTCTGTCTGTGGAAAATATTCTGTGTAACGCCCCGAAAAATTCGTATTTTAAATTTAAATAAGAAAACGAGAATGAAGGAAGAAATTTGGTTGAGTTGTCCCAAAAAGTATTTCGAAAGTCGTAGTACTTAGAATTTAATTTAAATTCGAATATTAAAAAGGGAGAAAAATCGGATTTAATGTTTTATAAAAGGGCTAAGATGAATTTATTTAAGATTTATTGGCTTTTATTAAGGCTTGTTTGGTTAAAAGTGAAAAAGTTGGGTAAAGACCCAAAAAGTGAGAAAACAAGTTTTGAGCCTTTTTCATTAAAGTTAAGTAGCCAACTTTAGAGCCATCGTATGAATTGTGTATTGGTCGGAATTTTACGAAACTTATGGTGTTGCGAAGTACGCAACGAGACCTTCGAAATGGTACCAAATATGTATAGTTTCGACTATGAAAATGCCCTGAAAAATTATGTCAAAACGTTCCAAGATGTTAGAAATCTGGGAATCAGCCAAAATTCCAGCAAAACCATATTTGGGCAGCCATCTTTAGAGTGATGTTTTAACCCTCTGTGTTGGTCCATTTTCTTCGATTCAAAGTGCGTTGCTATGGCACACAACAAGACCTTCGAAATGGTATCAAATACACCTAGGTTCGACTCAGGAATCAACCCCGGATTTTTATGTCAAAACCTTCCAGAAGTTGGAAACTGGAATTCCCAGAAATTTGGTTACGAGCAGCCATTTTGGGACGACGATGTTGTGATCGCTGTGATGATCCGTTTTCACGATTCAAAGTTCGTTGGGAAGATCCCGTGAGATCTTCGAGATGGTATAAGGAACGTCGAAAATGAGCAAGTTTCGACCTTCAAAACTCGATCCAAAAACATGTCCGTAAATCTGCCTAATTGGAGTTTTTGCATTTTTACCCTATAGGCTACCCCTAGTACCTTCTTAAATGTGAGTAGTTGGGGAAATGAATTTATGAAGGCCAACAAGAAAATCTTCAGCAAATCTCCCCAACTTTACATGTGTCACCATGAGGATGAATGCAATCATGAGGAAAAGATTTATTTTCCCCTATAAATACCCCCTCATTTCAAGCCCCAACTTGCCCCTTTCTTTTCTCTAACCTCCCTAACACTCCCACACCACTCCCCCACGTTTTCTAGCTTTAATCAGGGAGGAGATAACCTCCAATAAGAGAAAGATACCAGAGATAGAGGTGAGTGATTGTATATTAAGAAAGCTAGGGATGGAGGTTCTCTAGTTCAATAGATGAATCTCCAACCCAAGCGCCAAAGCCCCATTTTGGGCAAAGCAGCTTAGAGGGACCAAGGAACTCAGGTTTTGGTGTAGAAAGTTAGATCTTATGGGTCAAGAACATAGCTTTCAAAATAAAATGTTTTAACACCTTTCGCGCCGGGAAGGGTATCGATACACTCAGATTTCGCTTTTTATGATGTGGTACCAATACCCTAAAAAACCGCCGCCGTAAATAATTTAAGGTCTGTTCTTTCATGGTTTAAGCACCCTCAACTTCAGATTTAAGTATCATTCACCCCATGCAAGGTTATAATGTTTAAAACCTTTTATTTTCAGGTGGATCAAGATTTAACAACAAGAAGTTGTGAGTAAAATTATGTATATGACTTATATGCAAATGACAATTATATACATCTATATGTGTATATTCCATGTGCTCTTGATGAACTATTTTGATGAGTTACATGATATGATTGTGAGCATCTTGAGCTTATTGACTATTTTATGTAACAAGAATGAGAAAATTATCTTGTGCTATTTATGCTCAACTTGAGAAGGCAAAAATTATATGTAAACAAAGATGAAGTATGTTTGAACACATAAAGATTTTCCCAAACTTATTTGTACACCACGGGCAAAAGTGGCCCATAAGGACGATGAAGGTCCCAAGAAAAGAGTAGATTCCATCGCTGGCAAGGGTTAGAACGACCCACATGAAGACTTGAGGTCCGATTGAACTAAGGCCAAGGGTTAGAGCGACCCACGTGAGGACTTGAGGTCCGATTGAACTAAGGCCAAGGACAAGAATAGCCCATGAAAGGACATTGAGTGTCCTAAGAATATTGATTTGAGCGCCGGTGTACAAATATTGTTTGTGGAAGAGCCCTAAGAAAGATAAAAGATATATTATGTGCAATATCACACAAGCACCATATTTTTACTCATTGAATGTCACCATTCATAGTCGTTTTATGACTCTTGTAGGAAATGGATCGAGACATTTATGAAGTCAAGGGCAACGGGTGGAAGTGGCCTTCGATGAACATGAATACCATTTGATCACAAAGATTGAGATATGGCCTCCAATCCTCTTCAACCCGGATTGCAAAACATTAAACCACCTACCTTTTGCGTGGACGATATAATTTTTGGACCATGGAGTATCTTACTACTCGTTATTATGAAGTATAATATTTTGATTAACCTCGTCTTTATCATATCACCTTTTTCTTAAAGTATGTAGTAGTACTTGCTAATGGGCTCAAGCTTTTGGAGTGTTCGTGAGACGTAATGATTTGTCATGAACCGTTTTGAAACAAAAATGTATGTGAGGTACTTCTTTTACTTACTTGGGCCCACATTTTGTGTTAATTTATGCCATCGAAGGTGAAATGAACTAAAAGACCGGATTTATACGTTTTAAACTTCCGCTATATTTAAGTTATCATACTCTACCTTATGGTTCTTTATTTCATCAAGTATACATGTTTTTACTTAACAAAGGATAAAGCAAATCCGAAGCAAAATGAGAAAGAGTGATCTCCAAATACTGTCCAATATTAGTTTCTAACTACTTTCCTCAAAAGAAAATGGAGAAAACATGTTTTAAATCAGTTTTTCATCAAACCAGGAAGTAGAACTGCTTTTTGCATAAAAGGGTATCAATACCCTCAAATATGGGTACTATTACCCTATTGGGCAGAATAAAAAAAAAAAAAGTTTAGGCAGAATTTTGAGGTCGCCACAAGACTTGGTATCGAGCTTGGTTTAAAGGTTCTCGCAGACTTTGATCAATGGTATTCAACTATCAAGACAACTTCCATCTACGGTATGCCATGACCTCTTTCCATTTCTAGTATTTAAAGTTTTACGGTGATTTATCTCAATGTGCATAAAGTGTTTAATTGCTTAATAGTTTAGACCCGGCAGTTCAACATAGGAACTTAGAGCCTATTATCATGAAATCCGATATATGATTATGTTAGACCATGATAAGTAAGAACAATGATTGAACATTCATGAAAAGATAAGCATGAGGCCCAATATAAAAGTTCTTTAGCTTTCAACCAATTAAAGTTAAAGTAGCATTTCAAGAGCCTAATGAGCCGAAATTATAAGACATAGGTAATGGATAAAAAAAGAGTTAAATGCCTAAGGGATACATTTGAGATTAATTTTTCTTCCCTAAGATTCGCTTCAATTTGATCACTGTGTCCGTGATCAAACAACCATAAAGCAGCCTTATTTTGGAACCAAATGGATGAAAACTCCTCTTCATTAGTCGGAACTCCGCTTCAGAAGAAGAACCCAAGAGCCCGCGCTTTTTCCCGTCATTTCTCAACTAAAAATTTGGTAGCTTTTACCTTAGAAACAGCAGATTGAGTACTCTTAGCTTTTGTAGAAGCTTTCAAGGACCCATGAAAAGATTTGGGAGAAATTATGAGAACTTGGTGATTTTGGGAAGAAGGAGAAAAGGAAACGGGAAGAAGAGAGAATGAAAATAGATTGTGAGATTTTGGAGTGAAATTTAAGGTTAAGGTAAAAGTCCCATGTTACTCCCCGTGAAAAAATAAAATGAAATTTGGGAAGATATTTCAAAAATTTCCTTTCTGAAATCCGCGATGGGTATTGATACCCATAAGACATAGGTATCGATACCATACCTGAACAGAACTGTTTGGTATATTTTTGCAAAAGTATGATTTGTAAAGGATTGAATCTTTTTCCTCGAATTTTTACGAATCTTATCTTATTTAGAAAATTAAGGGTGGCAGAACTCATAGGCTCCAATCTCTTGTTTGAAACTCAATTGCTTTTCGAGAAAAGGAAATATGACATGAAACCCGAGTGATAGAAGAAATTGTTTTGTAGAACAACTAGTTCATGACAAAGCTGTTGAGATTGATGTGATAAAAAAAATAGGGAGTAAGAGTTTTGAGGCCTTAGAGATTGATTATCTGTAGACATAAAGGAGAAAACAAGTACTAAGTTATTTATGAAAATTATGGGTTCTTTTACAAGTATTATGAGGAAATTCTTGGTGCCTTGTATGATAAGTGCTGACATAGGTTTTGATACATGTGGACTTGGAAAGATTTCATGATATATTTATGGTTGTCTTGAGAATTAAATGGTGGTTGTGTTATGAGAAATTTTGAAGAAATTTATGACTTCTATGTAGTATAAGAGCATGATGTTTATGAGTGAAAAGCACGATGGTGATTATTAGATAAAATCTTTGTCGACAAAATAAAAATGAAGAGTATGTAGAGTGTTGATATATGGAAAACCATGGTGTTAATGTATATGTTGGGCCTTGAGGATTTGAAAAAAATAGTTGTAGTACCAGGTATGATTGAAAGAAGGTAAATTAAGTTGTGTAGAAGTAATAGAATTGCAGATAGGATTCGAAAGGGATTACTCAATTGATAGATTATATTGAAAGTCCATAAAGGAATGATAATTAGAGAGATGAAATGAATAATGGACTGAAAGATAGTGTTGGCTTCAGTGATTGAGAAATTGTATTCTAGTATAAAGCCTTCACTATCACTTTCGTTTTCTAGTAGCAAGAAGGTAAGAAATGGTTGTATAAAGTTGAAGGTAGGAGAAAAGAAATAGCGTTGGATTCTGCGTAGGTATTGTATGTTCAGATTGAGTAGAATGGACCAAAGGTTTTAGAAGAATAGAGCAGTGCTAATATGAGAACGCTCTTTGAGGTGATAAGTGCAAAATTTCCATGGGTTAGAAGATAACTATTATCTCTTCTTGAAAGTATCTCTAGAGTAGCCTATTGTTTGGTCGGGCTTGTTAGAAAGAACACTAATTTTGTTAATACTATAGGATGTCAAATAAGTTCCAAGAGCTAGAGAAATTATTAGTTTTTCAGACGATAATAGTTAGTCTCTGCGATAATTTTTTTTGGAGTTAAGTATGCGTAACACTAAATTATTGGGTCGAATTAGTAAAGAAAGTTATTTGGTCGAACAAATAACTTGAATTTTGAAAATCATCACAGATAGCTTCTTGAATTTTAAATTGAGAATGAAGTTTTGCGATTATTATCATGGTCAAGTATTTTAGATTTAGTAAATGGAGAAGTAAAACTATCGAAGAAGAGACTTGGGAGCAAGAAGATGAAATGAGCGAAAAATTTCTCGAGCTATTCTAGGTAAATTTCGAGGACTTAAATTTATTTAAGGAGGAAGTTTGTAACGCCCGAAAAAATTGTGATTTTCAATTTAAATAAGAAAACGAGAATGAAGGAAGAAATTTGGTTGAGTTGTCCCAAAAGTATTTGAAAGTCGTAGTACTTTGAATTTAATTTAAACCGAATATTAAAAAGGGAGAAAATCGGATTTAATGTTTTATAAAAGGGCTAAGATGAATTTATTTAAGATTTATTGGCTTTTATTAAGGCTTGTTTGGTTAAAAGTGAAAAGTTGGGTAAAGACCCAAAAAGTGAGAAAACAAGTTTTGAGCCTTTTTCATTAAAGTTAAGTAGCCAACTTTGGAGCCATCGTATGAATTGTGTATTGGTCGGAATTTTACGAAACTTATGGTGTTGCGAAGTACGCAACGAGACCTTCGAAATGGTACCAAATATGCATAGTTTCGACTATGAAAACAGCCCCGAAAAATTATGTCAAAAACGTTCCAAGATGTTAGAAATCTGGGAATCAGCCAAAATTTCAGCAAAACCATATTTGGGCAGCCATCTTTAGAGTGATGTTTTAACCTCTGTGTTGGTCCATTTTCTTCGATTCAAAGTGCGTTGCGAAGTACACAACAAGACCTTCGAAATGGTATCAAATACACCTAGGTTCTACTCAGGAATCAACCCCGGATTTTTATGTCAAAAACCTTCCAGGAAGTTGGAAATCTGGAATTCCCAGAAATTTGGTTACGAGCAGCCATTTTTGGGACGATGCTGTGATCGCTGTGATGATCCGTTTTCTACGATTCAAAGTTCGTTGGGAAGATCCCCGTGAGATCTTCGAGATGGTATAAGGAACGTCGAAAAATGAGCACGTTTCGACCTTCAAAACTCGACCCAAAAACATGTCCAGAAATCTGCCTAATTGGAGTTTTTGCATTTTTACCCTATAGGCTACCCCTAGTACCTTCTTAAATGTGAGTAGTTGGGGAAATGAATTTATGAAGGCCAACAAGAAAATCTTCAGCAAATCTCCCCAACTTTACATGTGTCACCATGATGATGAATGCAATCATGAGGAAAAGATTTATTTTCCCCTATAAATACCCCCTCATTTCAAGCCCCAACTTGCCCCTTTCTTCTCTCTAACCTCCCTAACACTCCCACACCACTCCCCCACGTTTTCTAGCTTTAATCAGGGAGGAGATAACCCTCCAATAAGAGAAAGATACCAGAGATAGAGGTGAGTGATTGTATATTAAGAAAGCTAGGGATGGGAGGTTCTCTAGTTCAATAGATGAATCTCCAACCCAAGCGCCAAAGCCCCATTTTGGGCAGCAGCTTAGAGGGACCAAGGAACTCAGGTTTTTGGTGTAGAAAGTTAGATCTTATGGGTCAAGAACATAGCTTTCAAAATAAAATGTTTTAACACCTTTTCTCGCTGGGAAGGGTATCGATATTCTCAGATTTCGCTTTTATGACAGGTACCAATACCCTAAAAACCGATGCACCGTAAATAATTTAAGGTCGTTCTTTCACCGCTCAAGCACCCTCAACTTCAGATTTAAGTATCATTCACCCCATGCAAGGTTATAATGTTTAAAAACCTTTATTTTCAGTGTGGATCAAGATTTAACAACAAGAAGTTGTGAGTAAAATTATGTATATGACTTATATGCAAAATGACAATTATATACATCTATATGTGTATATTCCATGTGCTCTTGATGAACTATTTTGATGAGTTACATGATATGATTGTGAGCATCTTGAGCTTATTGACTATTTTATGCAACAAGAATGAGAAAATTATCTTGTGCCATTTATGCTCAACTTGAGAAGGCAAAATTATATGTAAACAAAGATGAAGTATGTTTGAACACATAAAGATTTCCCCAAACTTATTTGTACACCACGGACAAAAGTGGCCCATAAGGGACGATGAAGGTCCCAAGAAAAGAGTAGATTCCACTGTTGGCCAAGGGTTAGAACGACCCACATGAGGACTTGAGGTCCGATTGAACTAAGGCCAAGGGTTAGAGCGACCCACGTGAGGACTTGAGGTCCGATTGAACTAAGGCCAAGGACAAGAATAGCCCATGAAAGGACATTGAGTGTCCTAAGAATATTGATTTGAGCGCTCGGTGTACAAATATTGTTTGTGGGAAGAGCCCTAAGAAAGATAAAAGATATATTATGTGCAATATCACACAAGCACCATATTTTTACTCATTGAATGTCACCATTCATAGTCGCTTTTATGACTCTTGTAGGAAATGGATCGAGACATTTATGAAGTCAAGGGCAACGGGTGGAAGTGGCCTTCGATGAAAATGAATACCATTTGATCACAAAGATTGAGATATGGCCTCCAATCCTCTTCAACCCGGATTGCAAAAACATTAAACCACCTACCTTTTGCGTGGACGATATGATTTTTGGACCATGGAGTATCTTACTACTCGTTATTATGAAGTATAATATTTTGATTAACCTCGCCTTTATCATATCACCTTTTTCTTAAAGTATGTAGTAGTACTTGCTAATGGGCTCAAGCTTTTGGAGTGTTCGTGAGACGTAATGATTTGTCATGAACCGCTTTGAAACAAAAATGTATGTGAGGTACTTTTTTTTACTTGGGCCCACATTCTCGTGTTAATTTATGCCATCAAGGTGAAATGAACTAAAAAGACCGGATTTATACGTTTTAAACTTCCGCTATATTTAAGTTGTCATACTCTACCTTATGGTTCTTTATTTCATCAAGTATACATGTTTTTACTTAACAAAGGATAAAGCAAACCAAGCAAAATGAGAAAGGGTGATCTCCAACATCGTCCAATATTAGTTTCTAACTACTTTCCTCAAAAGAAAATGGAGAAAACATGTTTTAAATCGCTTTTTCATCAAACCAGAAGTAGAACTGTCACAGTAAAAGGGTATCAATACCCTCAAATATGGGTACTATTACCCCACCGCGTAATAAAAAAAAAAAAAAAAGTTTAGGTAGAATTTTGAGGTCGCCACATTCTCGCCTCACCGCAATGACTAGATCGGTGTTTCCCTATGGACCCCCTGTCTTGGTGGTACTCCAATTGATCACTGTCCGAGCAGATCCGTACAGTATATAATTTGGCATAGAAACAATAGAGAAGTAGATGAATTCAAGAAAAAGATTTCTTTTATTCAAGAAGGCTTGTCACTGCAAGCTTATTTAAATACAAAGTTGAAAATCCAAATGGATCTACTGTCTTCGAGGTGTTTAGCCTCTGTACATTCTTTAGGATTTACAAAATGTTTAAAGAAAATTTTCAAAAGAAAAGAAGACTTCGAAATGGATCAAAACTCCTCTTTTAATTCAATATCCCTATTTTATGAATTGAAGCTATTTCCACTCACGCCTTTTTAAATCAATCACTTTTTATTGCAAATAGCCTCCCATTGTTGTTTAAAAGTAATAATAATGTATATTAATTTATTGCAAATTATCTATTTTATAAAGATATTAACAAGTTTAGTACACGATATTAACCCATTTGTAATTTATGGTTAAAGATTATCTATTTTATTGTTTTGTACAAGTTTAGTATGTTTGGAATATTGCAAAATACTATGCTTGAATTTAGTACACGTATATTTATGATTGAATAAATAATGAGGAATAAATTAATATACATTATTATTACTTTTAAACAACAATTGGGGAGCTATTTGCAATAAAAAGGTGATTGACTTAAAAAGACGTGGGTGGAAATAGCTTCAATTCATAAAATAAGGATATTGAATTAAAAAAGGAGTTTTGGGGTTGGGGAAGGGGGTGGTTGGGGGGGGAGGGACCAGCCGTAATTCTTGAAAAATTGGAGGTGGAGGTGGAGGTGGAGGTGGGCTCTTCAAAAGGAGTGGAGGGGGTTGTTCCTCTCATGTAGTCGGGTATTATGTGTTGCCCGAATTCGGGCAACACATAATCCCTCTTCCTTTGAGAGAGATATTGAAGACGTAAAGACACACAAATATATATATTCTCTTTTTTTCAATAGTGGAGAAAACTCCCTACGGTGATGAACAATTTTTAGATGCCTGGTGATGAATCTTAAACACGAATATAAAGCTTTTTCTACCATATTAAATCATGACATATTAAGAATTGTACAAGAAACCATAACTTTCTAACAATTCGAACCTCTTAAGCACCATAAAATCAAGAATCTCTTAATAAACCCATAAAAGATCATATTCAGATCTCACCCTGGCTTTTTGAAAAGCTTTATATTTATATATAATTCAAGAACTAGGATTATACACGTCTTTATCTATACTATATATGGCAATTATTTAAATAAATTAATTGGTTTAACCAATAAAAAAATGCCCAAATATTCTATTAAATATTAATACTAATTAATCCAGTCCACCAGTCTTCGATATGACTCACTGCTCTTTTATTCTTTTACATATTCTAATGCCCCATTACCAGAATTGGTATCAAGAAGTTTCTTAATGCACGCTTTAATTTAAATAATATCCCATAATTACCACTTAATATAAGATTAAGTTATACGTATATACCTACACATATGTGTTGCATGATAATTGGAGCATAAGCCATTTTCTAAGAGACACACCAACCCTACCCCACTAATTATTTTACTGCTAGTTTAGATTATGATTTAGTTGAAATATTATTATTATTATTATTAAGACATCATCCAATTCGGGAGTGGTTTTATGTCTTCACCTGAATTTAGTAAGAATTTGAGATAGTCCCCCCCTACGTGATCAATATCATATAAAGATATTAAGGGCTTCTTCGGTAGAGTTTTTTTTTAGAAAAAATGGGTTTTTTTATTACTTTTTTACTTTTCAAATTTTTTTGTAGAATAAAAAGAGTTAAAAAGTCAAAAATTGTAGGCAAAACAATGAATTTTTTTGGAAAAAAACTTTACAGAACATGACCTAAATACAAGTTTTGTTGTCGCTCATTTACAAAATTTATGCAATTGTTAGACCTTTTTAAAAATTAAATCCTACCTCACATAAATATTTAAAATTTTCGACGAGATCATTCATAAGCATCATTAATGAAGCTTTAGTACTTACTGTTAGGGAATTCAATTCAGGAACTACAATCTTGGTGTGCTTCTCGGTACGGTGACAAAGATTTGGAAGCAACACTTGTTTAAGGTTCATTGGTTAAGAATGGAATTGAGAAAGCAATGTAACGACACTTGGCAGATATTCTGCAGTTGAAAAGATTGATCTGGTAATAAAGAATAAAGTGTGTCTATTTAGTGTTAATGAGATCATCTTAATGGTTTGAAAAAAACAGTGAAATGACAATTCGAGTAAGCTATATATAAGATAAGAGTTTGTGTGCAATTTCTGCAGTCATACAACCTGTAGACAACAGAAACAGTAAAATTAAGGAATATTTAAGGTTTCAATCAATGGCACGTTTAGGTTTTTCTGAACAAGGCTGGATAAAAGGGCCATGGACACCTGAGGAAGATAAGCTTCTTACTCGATATGTAAGCCAATATGGTGAGGGAAGATGGAGTTCTGTGGCCAGGTCTTCAGGTACGAATCAGACTCATTTGTTGATTTATAGATGGTCTCAAATGCAACTCAAGGTGTACAGTACTCGACTGGACTAAATGAAACAATATACGAGATGTCATCTTCTTCTTCTTTTTTCTTTAATACTATTCCGTAGTATATAGTCCATCCTACCAAACGATCTATTATTGTTTCTAATATACTTTATTGAATATTTGATAATCAGGATTGAATAGGAGTGGAAAGAGTTGCAGGCTAAGGTGGGTGAATTATTTAAGGCCTGGACTCAAAAGAGGCCATATAACACCTCAGGAGGAAGGAATTATCATTGAACTCCATGCACTCTGGGGAAACAAGTACTGCCTCTCTCTCTCTCTCTCTCTCTCTCTCTCTCTCTCTCTCTCTCTCTCATTCATTTTATCTGGAATGTTTAACACAGATGGTCCACCATAGCCCGGTATCTTCCTGGAAGAACAGACAATGAAATAAAAAATTACTGGAGAACCCATTTCAAGAAAACAGGCAAGCCTTGTGAAAAGCAAGAAAAGAAGAAAAATCTAAGGCAAAAACAGCATATTGAGGAGGGACAAAATGGTGGGAATAAGGGAGATTCCATGAATGATCCACAAGGAAATAAGCAAGAAACAGTAATCACATATCCAACGGTAGTGGTGGATAACCAGTTTTTGCCCACAATGTATCAAGATATTACATCCTGTTCAGATATTATTGCTATTGATGATTATCTGTGGGGAGGAGGCTTGTGGAACCTTGATGTATGAATAGACATTTCTATTTTGGTTGTTATCATCGTGGTCTCGACTTTTTATGTTACAGATCCCATTTTATTTTAATAATCTAGCCTATACAACTAGTTTTTATTACTTTTACCCTCCAGATGCGAAAATTCTCCATGACTTGGAGTTCAAAAGAAATGTCGATGATCATGTTAAACATGTTATAACTACTCCCCACTATGGGGAGTACATCATTCCTCATTCAATAAATACCAAATGACGACGAAGTGGAGAATATATAGATTATAGAGATAAAACCCTAAACATGGTAAATATACAACTACCCATAATTATTAGTTTTTCGAAGTAACTATACAGAAAGAATCAACTCAAAATCTAATCTCCGTTTTCATTTACAAATCTTAGGACTCAAAAAACATTGTACATTTCAGTATCAACTCAAGACCCAAGAGAAACCCAAAGAACCGGACTCAAATGCAACTCGTCTGAGTTGCTACAGTAACCACCAAGAAACTGTAAAACCAGACTCCTTCAGTAACTCCACTATCACAATACTCACTCAGAGATGATCACAAAGAAAAGAAGAAGAAGAGATGGTCACTCAACCTCTGTAAACTAGAGGTTGTACATTTACAGAGGTTTTACACAAGGTTTGAAGAAGATAGGGATGGCAAAAAAAATCGATCGCCCCGAGCCCCGCCCCGCGCCGCTCCGTTGGGTAATAGGGGCGGGTCCGGGGCAAGTATGGGGCAACCGTGACCCGCCATTTAAAATTTTTGTTTTGGGCTAAAAAGCATACCATTTTCAAGGTCGGGCCTCATCCTATTGACGTAAGTTTGCTTGCTTTTCTCGAGAAGCTTTCACCATGCCCTATCCTTCCACCAGTTGCACTACTTGGCATAACATCTACCGTTTCGCTTAAAAATGACCGAGCTTTTTCATTTTGTTTGGTAGTAAAGGAGCACTCTGGATCGTTAGACATTGATTGGTTTGGGTGGGTAGATTGTGGTAGATTAATGTCATAATGGGTTTTGGAAGTCTGTATAAGGTGCATTATTTCATCATGAATGTTTAACTTCAAATTCCAGACTTGATATGTGGCCAAAGTTAGTTAAGAATTTCATGAAAGCATGAGTCTCGAATCTTGCACTCCAGATGTGTCTCTTCAACCATTAATTTACATGAACACAATAACCGAGTGCAATACCACGGACACCATGTACACATAGAATCAACACTAGATATAAGCACACGAGTTTCATCATATGACCTGTACTCGGGACTAAAATAGTGAATCCATGAGTATCAACTACAACATCTTGATCTAATCATCTCTGTTTTTTTTAAAAGACCTTAATCAAGGCGGTTGGTGGGCAAACCCCGCCCCGCCCCCACCCCCGCCCAGCTCAGATTCTCGCAAATTCTTAAGTCGCGCCGACCCCCATTGCCATCTCTAGAAAAAGAAGACGAAAAAGCAATAGAATCACACTTTTTCTCTCTCACACACAAACACTTCAATCAAGAATCTAGAAGGATTGATCGAAATTAAGGGATGATTATGTATAAATACACAAACTACCGATCGTTGATCCAACATTTATCAAGAACCTTTTCAAAGAATGGGTTTAACATATTGGGCGGTTCTTCTTGGGGTGAATTATCGACAATGGATTGAAACACAACAGATTTAGGCCTCAAGCCCATTTCATCATTGCCCTATACCATTATGTTTGTCATCACAAAGACAAACCCATTGACTAAATAACCCAATGTAATCTCCACATTGATGTCAAACAGATTAATCATACAATGTTTACCCCGCAAAAGAAAATAAAAAACAAAATTTAAGCAAAGATCAATATTCAACATTTTCAAACAAGAAATGAACATTTTTAGAGGTAGTACCTTAGTACCCATATCTGAAGGGTTAAATTGTGTTGGTATCTTTTCAAGATATAAAAAATCTTTAGAAACTATATCTCTAATAAAATGTAGTTTAACATTAATATGTTTAGTGCGTTCATAAAACACTGGATTTTTTACATAAATGTATAGCATTTTGACTATCTGAATACACAATTACAGATTTAGACAATATATTGATGTTAGATAATAACTCTTTTAACCACATACCTTCTTTTATTGCCTCATGTCATAAAGATATTTTGATTATATGGTGGACAAAGCTACAATAGGTTGGAGTTGTGACTTCCAACTTATACAATTACCATATAGTGTAAAAACATAAGCAGTTATAGATTTTGTATTATCCTTATCACCAGCAAAATGAGCATCAACATAGCCTTTTAGAATTACTCCCTCATTACATGTACCAAAAATTAAACCCAGATTAATCGTACCTTTTAAGTATCTAAGTAACCACTTCAAAGCTCCCCCAAAGCTCCCCAATGTTCAGGACTAGGGTTGGCCATGAACCTACTAAGTGTGCCAATAGCATGAGCCACATCAGATCTAGTACACACCATGGTATACACGATAGATCCCACAGTATTAGCATAAGGAACATTTTTCATGTACTTCAAATCCGATTCATCTATGAGACATTGATTTACTCAATTTAAAATGACTATATAATGGCAAAGAAACAGATTTTGAATCATGCATTAAAATTTTTTATAAGACATTTTCAATGTAAGCTGTTTGTTTCAACATCAGAATATGATTCGATCTTTTTCTTTCAAAATCCATTCTTAATATTCTCCTAGTATGCCCCAAATCTTTTATATCAAATTCAGAGCAAAGTATCATCTTTATTTCATTTATGTTATACGTATTGGAACCAGTCAACAGAATATCATCAACATAAAGAAACAAATAACCAATCACAAAAATAATTATCCTTTTTATAGTATAGACAATGATCATAGACATTTCTTATAAATTTAACAGCTAACACAAAGTTATCAAACATTGTATACCATTGTCTAGGAGACTGCTTAAGGCCATATAAAGACTTCTTAAGTCAACACACATAATTAGGTTTGGATGTATCAATAAAACCTTCAGGTTGTGACATATGAATGATTTCATCTAAATCCCCATGTAAGAATACAGTTTTAACATCCATTTGTTCAATTTTTCAATCATGGTGAGCAACTAAAGCAAGCAAGACTCTGATAGTAGTGTATTTAACAACATGAGAGAATATTTCATTGTAATATATGCCATGTTTTTGAAAAAATCATTTTGCCACAAGTCTAGCTTTAAATTTTAAAGGTTCTTTATTAGAGATACATTTTTTTACTTTGAAAATCCATTTGCAATTTACAAGGGACTTACTCTTAGGTTTGAGAACAAGAATTCAATTATTATTCTTTTTAAAGGATTCCATTTCTTCTTTCATAACACAATACCAATTATCAACATATTGACCATTTACAGCTTCACTGTAAGTTTTAGGTTCTTTAAACATAAGGTCTTGATATGACATAGCAGCGAAAGAAACATAATCCTCAAACCTAAGAGGTGCCCTAATGTCTCTTCTAGACCTATCTCTGGCCAATTGGTAATCCTCAAGATCAGGGTGATGTAAATCTTGGGCCATACCATCATCTTCTGGATGTCCCACATCATCCTCATCTTGATTATTATGATCAGATTCAACTTCAGATTCAGGCTCTACCTGAATTTGATTAATCCCTTCAGTTGGAGTTGTAAATTCTACATGAAACTTAGTACTATGATCTATCTCACTTTCTTTCAAGCTTTTATCAACGAGACAAGGCATTTCAGATTCATTAAAAGTCACATCCCTACTTGTGATTATTTTAAAACCCTTAATGTCTTTGGCCCATAACCTATACCCCTAACCCCATCATGGTACCCTATAAAATCATATTTTTGAGTCCTAGCTTCAAGCTTTCCTATAGACTGATGAGAGTATGCAGCACACCCAAAAGTTCTTAAATGACTATAGTCAGTAAACTTCCCAAACCACTGCTGTTTTGAAATCTTACCATCAATGGCACTTGAAGGTGTCCTATTAACAATATAAGAAGCTATCATTACAGCTTCCCCCTATAAAACTTTAGGAAGACCTGAACTAACCATCATATACCTAACTTTATCTAAGAGAGTCATATTCATTCTTTCAGCAACTCCATTTTGCTGAGGAGTATATGGGACTATCTTATGTCTTAATATTCCAATTTAATAACACAAATGACTGAAATGAGAATTATAAAACTCTAACCCATTATCAGTTCTAAGGATGTTAATTTTCCTTCCTGTCTGATTTTCTATAAGTATTTTTCAAGTTTTAAACATTTCAAAAGTATCAGATATTTGTCTTAACAAAAACATCCAAACCTTTCTAGAGAAGTCATCAATCGTGAAAAGAAATATTTATTTCATCTTTGAGTTGGAGTAGAAGAAGGACCCCACAAATCTGAGTGGATGTATTAAAAAATAGAGGTGGTTTTGTGACTACCTGTACTAAAATGAAGTATATGATGTTTACCACTAGTGCAAAGTGTTCACAAAATGGGACTTCAAATCACATCCTTGCCAAAAATCCCTTGTCTCTGCAGTATGTGAAGACCTTTTTCACTTACATGAGCCAGATTGGTGTGCCACTTTAAAGTGAAATCACCATCAGTGCTAGAGATAGTGCTACTCTACTGAGACATTATTTCAGCTTTAGCAACATATATCCCATTTATTTTAAGACCTTTAAAGATGACTAGGGATCATTTGATCACTTTTAACATGCCATCTCCAAACTTACCACACATTCCTAACTCATCTAAATCACCTACAGATACAAGATTTCTATTAAGATCAGGGACATATCTTACCCTATCTAAAGTACATATGAAACCATTTTCAAATTTTAAAGTCACACTACTAATCCCTTTGATTTTACAAGCCACATGATTCCCATTAAGACTTCCCCGGAAGTAATATCCTTAAAGTTTTGAAGCCAATCTCTCTTTGATGTCATATGAAAGATACAACCTGAATCCAAGGATTCGATCATAATTGTCAGTAATATTTGCAGCAAAATGATCATTAACAGGTTCAGTAGCAACATATACATCAACAGTGTTTGGTTCTATTGGCTCAACTACATTTCCTTCATCAGCTATTTTTTCTTTTATAGCAATCTTTGATGAAATGTTCTGTTTTACCACAACAATAACACTCCTTATTTCTTGACTTAGACTTTGACCTAGACATCCATCTGTTTTTCTTCTTGTAATTATTGTTCGCACTATTCTGATTTTGCTGACTTTCATGATTTCTATTTTTCCTATTTTGTGATCTCTCTCTAACATAAAGACTCTCTAAATTAATGCTATTAACTTTATCTGTTTTTAGTTCCATGTCTTTACTTCTTACAAAGTTTACTACAATATCTTGAGTGAGAGTATCCCTACAATACTTAATAACATTCTTAAGGAATGGCATTTAAGAATATAGCTGCTTTATACTCTTTAGACACTTTTTCACCAGTATATTAGTGATATTTTGAACTAACTTATTGAAGACATCAAGATTGTCATCTAAATCTTTTGAGGAGTCTATTTTAAAAATGAAGAACTTTTCTAATAGAAAAGCTTATTTGGTAAATACTTAACTAAATATAAGTCTTCTAATTTTTCCCAAACAAGCTTAGTGGAGTCTAACTTTCCTGCCTTTCTAAGGACTTGATTAGACAAATGCAAAATTATAGAAGTATAGGCTAATTCATCGCCTCGACTTTGTCGATCATCGACATAGTCTCAGGGTCACACCCTCTATGGCTTTAGCCACTTTTTGTTGAACTAAAATTCTTTTCATTTTTTGTTGTCAAATCGAAAAATTTCCTTTTTCATTAAACATCCCAAGTTCAAAACTAGTAGTAGTCATGACAAAGCAAGAACACAAATGCAGAATGATATTAATAGTATGGGGGATAAGACTTGAAGCAACAACAACAACAAAGTATCAAGCAAAGAAACACACAAAGTCTTGATTAATCTTTCACAGTTCTATATATAAAAATACAGAGAAGAAAGACTACTCTTCTTAGTTTTACCAGATTTCGTGAGAATCATGTTCCCGTGTCAAGGCACAAACTAAAAAAAGAGGTTTTATTGGAAAAAAAAGAGGAGAAAGTACCAACCAAAAAATACACCAAGCTATTTCAATATACTTTTTCTAAAAAAAAAAACTTTAGGGATTCAACTAGCGCAGCAGATTGTTAAACAACAAAAGTTTATAAGAAGCAAAACCACCGTGGTGATCGGAGGCTTGATCACCATAAAACATGTAGTACCAAAGGATATACTATATAGGAGATATGCTTCAAGAAAACCATAACGTTATATGGTGAAATAGACAGATCTTTCAATAAGAACCGCATATCTAAGAGTTTGCTTTCGATTTCTAACAAGAAGCTTTAGATATAGGCAAAACCATAGATCCAAAGAACTGTAAACATAGATCCGAACAAGAAAAGTGTATCTTTCAATAAAAATACAGGTTAAAACTCCAAGAATGCCAATTGATAGCTCGATACCATTATTAGTTTTTCAAGGTAACTATACGTAAAGAATCAACCCAAAATTTGATCTTTGTTTTGTTTACAAATCTTAGGGCTTAGAAAGCATTGTATCCTTTAGCATCAACTCAAGACCCAAGAAAAACCCAAAAAATCGAACCCAAATGAAAATCGTCTCGAGTTGCTACAAGAACCACCAAGAAATTGTAAAACTAGGCCCCATCAAGAACTCCTCTCTCAAAATACTCACTTAGAGATGATCACAAAGAAAATAAAAAGAAGAGATGGCCACTCAACCCCTCAGAAACCGTAAGTTTTACAAAAGGTTTGAAGAAGAAGACTAATAAGCAACAGGATCAAATTTTTCTGTATCTCTCTCACAGAAACCTTCCAACTGAAAAATTTGGAAGGATTGATCGACATCAAGAGGCAGATTGTGTATAAATACACAAACCACTAGCTGTTGATCCAACGGCTATCGCAGCCTTTTCAAAGAAAACAGTTTAACATATTGGGCTAGTTCTTCTTGGGCTTTTGGGTTGGGGTTAAATTATCATTCTATATATTAGAACACGTTAGCTTGGGCCTCGATGCCCATTTCATCATTGTCCTATACTATTCTGTTTGTCATCACAGCCCATTGACTAAATAACCCAACAATAATAAATAAATAAACTTAAATAATAATAATACCTAACACCCGGTCACCAACACCACACCCAAAACACCATGGCATCAAAAGAAAAAAGAAATAACATATGGCTTGGGAGCAAACTAACAGAAGAAATAAAATACCAGTCAAACTATGATGTCTAAATTAAATATGGAAAAAAAAATTGACTTTATGTTTACCAAAAAACGGGTTTAACATATCGGCTAGACGTCGCTTCATCAGCTCTAGCTCATCTAGAATGTTTTGTACACTTGATGCTGCCGTGGATAGGGCTCATTCTTTCTCTCACGCTTTCTCTTCGCGTGGCGCAGATGGGATCTGAGAAGGGTGACCTATACGATCAAAAAATGCTTACTGATCATTGCGAGGCAGCTTTCTTAGAGGGACTATGGCGTCTATTCTCACCTTCCTTGCTCTCCGATGGATTCTTCTTGCTGAATTCTAACTTTCTATTCACGCGACGATCTTCAGGTTTGTCACATGTCGACGACCGCTTTTGACTCGAAAATATGTCTAGTGGTAGCTTGATTTTTCTCAAGCCGTTCAATGGCGTGAGTTAGGCATTCCGCCTTTTGTAGAACTACATCCCTTTCGGGAACATGTTTTGAGTGAAGTTGCTTCTAGATGTCTTCGATGGAACCCGGGAAAGATCAACATGTTGGCTCCTGTTCTTCCGTGGCTGTGAGCCCTTGAGTTATGACTACGACTCATATTGAAGGTATTTTTAGGGATAAAAGTGTTTAGGTATGATCAAGTGTTGATCTTTTTGTGAGTTTCTGGAATATGGAGAGCATTTTTAGGGAGAGCCCTCCTTCTTATGCCAAACTATTGACGTTGAAAAATGGTAAGTCCTGTTTCCAAGCCAACTTAGTGTTTAAGTATTTAAGTTGGTTATGACCGTACTAAGCAATATATACGTGAATATGTAATGGAATACATGTTTGTATAGTCTTTCTAAGTGTGCCTTTTATCTTAACAATTCATGTCCGACCTATTGGACATTTATGTCTCCTATTTATAGGAATATATGTGATGATTACATGTATTTAATGCCAAGCTGAGCATTAAATGCCTACAAGACATTCTATTTTTAGATATTTAATGTGAAGTGACATCTGCATTAATTATGGCGACTAGTTTGATGTCTGGCACATGAGAGGACATGTCATACTGATGACGTGAGCTTAACTGCAATAGAATAAGGTCCGACCTGGATCAAGACTCGTCAGGAATGAGGTCTGACCTGGATAAAGACCCATCTTGGAAAGAAGTCCGAACTGGAGCAAAACCCTCATTGGGATGAGGTTCGATCTTAAATTGCTTAGTCGATGAAGAATTACTTAATTGATGTGGCGATTGGATTGGATATCAACACATCCCTTTAAGATGATCCCATTAACACTAATCAAACAAACTTTTGTTCTTCATGACCTAATCAATCTTTTTCATTGTAAGAGTATCTTCCAAGTGTCATTACATTGCTTTCTCAATTTATTCTTAGCAAATAAACATTAAACACGTGTTGCTTCCAAATCTTGTAAGGAAAAGCACACCAAGATTGAAGTTACATTAATTAAATTACATTCCAACAGAAATGTAGTTTTGCTAACAATTAAAAGTTGAACGATGTGTAAGGACGCCAAATCTTTTGAGACAAAGTCCCACCCTTACTATTTTGTATGTCAACAAATTCCATAATATAAGCACTAGAATAGATTCTTAATTGTGTATTGAACTACTTCGTCTAGTAATTCAAAATTGGTAGAAATATTTAATCAACCTTGTCCATCACTTGAAGGTCAAATTCAATTTTTGTTATAAGCTAGTCTTGTAGCGATTTGAACTTAGAATTTTTATCTATTAAAATACTGCGTGAAAATTTCTTGTCTAAAAATGTAATAATATCATATATTTGAACAAAATCGTACGTAAGACTAATTAGTGGGGTTTGGTGTGTCTCTTGGAAAATGGCTTATGTTCCAATTATCATGTAACACGTGTTGGTATATACTTAATCTTGAGATTCATCCGAGTTTTATATATAATTAAGTGCTAATGATGGGAATTAATTAAAGTATATGCATTAAGAAGCTTCTTGTACCAATTCCATTAATGGGACGTATTAAAATATGTAAAAGAAGATGAGACCAGTGAGTCATATCAAAGACTTAGACTGGAGTAGCATTAAAAGAACGTTTGGATATTTGTTTATTGGCTAAACTCATTAATTTATTTGCATAATGCCATATATAGGTAATGACGTGTCTCACCTGGTATGAGATAGGGAATTAATCTTTATTAGTTCAAGATAGTCTTGATATTATAGTGCTTAAGAAAAGTTAGAAAGTTGTAGTTTCGTGTACAATTATTATATGTTTAGAAAGAGATCCAATGTATCGAGACGAAATTTGTGTAAGTTTTTAAATGAGGGTCAATAATTTAATATCTGAATAATTATTACAGACTCATTTAATTAATTAGGTGGATGATTTTACAATTTTTTGTAGTTTAGTTCAAGTATTTTATTTGCTATTATGCCCATAATAAATTTATGAAACGACTCTTGTTACATAAATTGTTCCAAAATTTAGTTCTTGGTAGCTTTTGTATTAGTGTATGATTGTTGATCAACATATATAATTAAAATTAAACACGAAGGCAAAAAATAAAATAAAATAAAATCTATAAACTTTGCTCAAACCCTAGTTTCTTATACAATTTTTTTTTTTTTTTTTTTTGGAGGAGGGGGGTGTCAAGTTTTTAATGAATCAAGTAATTAAAAATTGAAAACCAAAAACTAGTACTTATGTTGGATATATTATTATGTGATGCAGTCCAAGACATAATGGCCATAAAACTTGATTTGATTTATAGTGTTTTATTTTTTTACTTATGTTGTCATATTTAATTAAGGTCTAGTATATATTTTGTTAGGAATATAGAGACTCATTGTGCAATTTTAAGTAAGAACTTATCATTTTGTTAGTTAGAATGGCAGACAATTAAAGGGACTAGCTGAGTTTATGTTGTTACTTGAATGACTAAATTTGTACGTTGTTAAAGTTAAGGGATATTTTGTGCTCAAAGTGTATAGTTTATGGACCAACCACGTTTTTTAAATGTTGAGTTGGAAAAATTTAACGGACACGTAAGCAATTCTGTTTGTCAACTTATCATTCTTGTTGGATGGAACGGCAGAGATAGACGAGGGACTTACAGGATTCACGATGTTTAGTTGAAAGACTAACAAAGTATAATTTAAAGTATAAAGATTTTATTCGCACAAGGTGTCAAAAGTATAAGAACCATTCAGATTTTTTACCCATAAATTTATTATAACAACAACTCTTATATATATAATTTCAATTAGTAAATTACAATTTGAACGGTATACAATTTTCTAGAGTAAGTAAGAAAATATATAAAAATTTAGATAAGACCAAATAGTCATATTCATTAGTAAATTACAATTTGAACGGTATACAATTTTCTAGAGTAAGTAAGAAAAATATATAAAAATTTAGATAAGACCAAATAGTCATATTCATTAGTATACGTCATTTTATAATAGGAAACGTACACTTTGCTAAAGGTAAAGGCTCGTAAGGTTTGAGGCCCTACGTTGCTGTCTTATCACGCTAGCCTTTTACAACCTTAATCAAAACTAGTATTCCACACTTTTAAAAAAATTATAATGTTTATTTTCACATTTTTTATGATGGCTAGAGTTCAAACCGTCATAGATGCTAGAATTATACTATTAGTATATTATATATGGTAGAGTTATACTATTAATATATTAGTATTAATAATATAGTATTTTACCTTATATAGATTAGGGTTTGCATTAGTGTAAATACGAGTTGTATCTATTATTTTATAATGTCGTTTACTTAATAAGATTGGTTCTTCTTTTTATTTCTTTGTTCTTCTCTTCTTAGTTTAATTTATATTATTGTTAGAACTTTCACATGGTATTAGAGCAAGTTTTATTCGATTTGGTTTAAACTTAAAATCGTTTTTGTTCTCCGACGAGCGGCCTTGTGCCACTCATCCGGCCAAATCTTTTTTTTTTTTTTTTTTTTTTTTTTTTAGATATTGTCATTCGGTAGTTTTATTTTTTCAGAGTCTTCTTGTAGGTTTGTCGAACTATTTGGTCTTGATTGATTAGATTACTTAGACCATTTGGCATGTTTGGAGGTATTTATGTCCAAGTCAATTTAAAATTTGGAATTTGTTCAGTTGTTCTGTTGTGGAATTTGGTTGGTTTTGCATCTAGGTGATAATATGAAATTTGTTTGGTTTTGTTGATTTGAGATTCAGTATTTGATATTTGCATCCAATAATTTGGATTTGGAATTTGGTCCAGTAACTTGAAATTTAGTATTTGATATTTAATCCACTAATTAATCTGAAATTTGGTCCAATTAATTTGAAATTTGATACTTTGATTATTGAATAAAGACTACTCTCTCTCTCTCTCTCTCTCATTCTTTCTATAATTCTAGTTCATGAACAATCGTTCATCGTCAATTTGATATCAAGTTAATCTGAAATTTTAGTCTTCGAAGTTTGCATTCTTTTGATTTGATTACTTTGATATGTATAGATTCGTATAATGGCCGTTGTAATGAAGTTGTCGACCCATGAGCGAACGAAGTATATTGAGATTGATTGTCATCACATTTACCACCATCTTCAGCATGGCACTATTTTTACATTTTGTCTCTTCATCGTTGCAACTTACTAACTTTTTTACAAAGTACCATCTAGTCCATCGTTTTCGTTTCTTGTTTGGCAAACTCTCGCTACTTCTTGTTATAGTATCGTGAGTTTGAGTGAAGATGTTAAAGTTATACTAGTAGTATATTATATATGGTAGAATTATATTTTTAATAACACATTAATAATAGAGTGTTTTTTTACCTTATATAGGTTAGGGTTTGCATTAGTAGTTGTATTTATTGTTTTAATATATAAGATTCACTTTTCTTTCTCCCTCTTTGTTTTTCTCTTCTTATTAGTTTAATTTATATTATTGTTAGAACTTTCAAAATAGGTTATGTGGGCATTAATAGTATTCCAATCTTTCTTTCTTTAGAAAATTAGTAAAGTAAATATAAATAAATGTACAAAAATAAACCCTTTTTTTTTAAAGGTCCATTTCTCTGGTAGAAGAAACCATACAAAAGTTCATTATTTGTGCTTTACTTAACCAATAACAAATTATTATCATACAAATCAAAATACAAGGGAAGACAAATCACTTGATGAATTGTCCTCGTGCTAAAAAGTTACAATGACGAACGTTCGTAAAGGGTAAATAGGACACTGTTCATATATCAAGGTTCCACAAGCTTCCTTCCCACAGATAATCATCAACAGCAATGCAATCTGACGTCCATGGTGTAATATCTTGAAACATCATGGGTAAGAACTGGTTATCAAACGTTGGATATGGGATTACTGTCTCTTGCTTCTTGTCTGTTGGATCAAATATATTTTCATCTGTCATGAGATCTTCTTGCATGGAGTTACTGCTACCATTTTCTTCTTCTTGATTCTGCTGTTTTTGCCCTAGATTTTTCTTCTTTTCTTGCTTTTCACAAGGCTTGCCTCTTTTCTTAAAATGGGTTCTCCAGTAGTTTTTTATTTCATTGTCTGTTCTTCCGGGAAGGTATCTTGCTATGGTGGACCATCTGTGTACACATTCCAGATCAAATGAGGGGAGAGAGAGAGAGAGAGAGAGAGAGATACAGGAGTATAAATACATACATATATTATACATATATATAGAGAGACAGAGAGACATTACTTGTTGCCCCAGAGTGCATGGAGTTCAATGATAATTCCTTCCTCCTGAGGTGTTATATGACCTCTTTTCAGTCCAGGCCTCAAATAATTCACCCACCTTAGTCTGCAGCTCTTCCCACTCCTATTTAATCCTGTTTATCAAACCAATAATGATGTCATGTGTTTGGTAGAGTAGACTGAAGTTCAAACATCGTATATTATCATCTAGTCGAGTACGGCATGAAAAATATGCCCTCGACTTCTATTCAACCCTGGTACATGCTGGACTAGATTGATGGATAGCACGTTGTCACGTATGTATCTCTTTTCTTTCATCACATTCTACCCTATTTAATTAATACAACATACTGAACATATCACAATCAGTGACATTAATTCGCACCTGAAGACCTGGCCACACAACTCCATCTTCCTTCACCATGCAAGCTTACATATTGTGCGAGGAGCTTATCTTCCTCAGGTGACCATGGACCTTTCCTCCAGCCTTGCTCTGAAACAAACCAACCTGCCATTGATTCAAACCTTAAATATTCCAAACCTTATTAATTTCAATGTTTCGGTTGTCTACAGTTTGTATGACAGAAATTAGACAAAAACTCCTCTTATATATACCTTAACTCAGATTGTCATTTCACAGTCTTTTTCAAACCATTAATTCTCTTTTACCAAATCAATCTTTCCACTGCAGAGTATCTGCCAAGTGTCCTCACTATTGCATCTTTGTTTTATTCTTAACCAATAAACCTTAAACAAGTGTTGCTTCCAATCTTTGTCACCGTAAAGAGAATGCGTTGAAGCCCTTTATGACCGAAACGAGTGAAGCAACTCCATCTAACTTAGGCTTTGTTTGACACAGGTTAAAAATTTATTTTGTGTTTTTTAGTCGTTATTTTTTATTTTTCAACCTACTTTTAACATGAAAAATCAACAATTTTACTTCAAATAAACCAATATTGATCAAATAAATCAAAAATTGGTTTATAAACTAATTTATAATCTCTGTCAAATGGGCCCTTAAAATCAAAGGAAGTTCATTTTCAAAACAAAAAAAAAAAAAAAAAAATTATTTGTCACTATTGAAGTTAGTCCAAAAAAAAAATTGTGCAAATATGGCCAAAAATCGAAGGGAGCCCATCTTTATTACTTGTTGTTTTATTTAGTTTTAAGTTAACAATTAATTCCGTAAAAGAAAATACATACTACAATTTGGGGTCCATTAGAAGCCTAATTTATAAAATTCGCATCAGGCCCCGAAAATCACAGAACCGGCCATGCATACATTGCATCGCCTAGCCTAAAAATTTAAATTTTTATGCGATGTCAGGATATTTTTATGAAAAATCTATTAAGTACATAAATTTTATAAATTAGAAGAAGATAACAATTGAACTAAATTTTTACCAATTTAGCTTGTAAGGTATGAACTACCTCATGTAAAAGGTTAACATCGTTTAATTATTAAACGAAAGTGTAATCTCAACTAAGCGTTAATAATTAGTGGGGGTAGTGTGTCTCTTGAAAATGGATTATGCTCCAATTATCATGTAACATGTGTTGGTTTATACGTAATCTTGAGGTTAATGAATGATTTAGATTTTAATTAAGTGCTATAATGATTGGATACTATTTAAAGGATGCATTAAGAAGCTTCTTGATACCAATTCCAGTATTGGGACGTATTAAAATATGTGAAAGAATAAAAAAGCAGTGAGTCATATCAAATCTCGTGGACTGGATTAGCATTAATAGAATATTTGGGCATTTGTTAATTGGTTAAACTATTTAATTTATTTAATTAATACCATATATAGTATAGGTAAAGACATGTATAATCGTAGTTATAGAGCTTTTCAACAAGCCAGTATGAGATCTGGATATGATCTTTTATGGGTTTATTATGAGATTCTTGATTTTATAGAGCTTAAGAAAAGTTAGAAAGTTTACGTTTGGTAAAGTTTAATTTTTTTAAAAAAATTGTTCAAATATATTTTTTATTTATATATTTTGTAAGATCCATAATTTACTATTTACTTATTATTCATACGTTGTGTATGATCTTCTATTTATAATTACTTAAAAACATAACTAAACAAGCACTCAGTTTCTTATGTACAATCACTATTTGATAGGAAGCAGTAGGGACGTAAAGGCGTAGACGAGCCTGTTCAGCCTAGTACTCGAATAGTTTTGAGAGGTCGATTGTGTTCGACCTTGCTTTCCATGTTTATAAGTGCGGGTGTTTTCTAATTAATTTTCTTTATGTTTTCATAAAATTAATCAAACACTAAAAATAAATACATATTGCGCCACGACCTCTTTCTCTTTTAGTTTAGACAATTCGATCTATCATAGGTCGCACTCTACCGATGTGGGATTAGCTAGTTCAACCAATCTTGCACTTCTAGGAAGTGAAAAGAAGCTTACTTATATTATTTATTAAAGACTACTAAATAACTCTTGATTTATAGCATTTCGATAATAATAACAAAATTGGGACGAATGAAACTAATTAATGAGAAGTGCAACTCATGCAAGTGAAGTTGGGTAACAATTCGGAGCATAGTGATTATTAACGTTTGACTTGTTTAACAGATATAGAGTAGTGATATAGCACACAGTAGACATTATAATTAGTACTCATTGTCCACGTGGAATCACCACATTGATCACTTATTATAAAGTTTAAAAAGTTGTTGACAACTTTTTAAAAAGTGATGAATATAGTAATGTTATATCGCCAGTGGGCACCATAAGATGCTATATCACCACATGTATAATATATTTATGTGCAATAACCATAAACTTTTACCTATGAGAATTTTCTAAGATTATCCTTCATTCTATAAACTTGAATCTAGTTAATTACGATATGTCATGAGTTTAGTTTTCTATGATTTTACAACTTGTTTTGGACATTAATTATTTGACACCATATCAAGTGATTTGTCTATTTACTTTTACGTATATTTATAATTTTTTTTATAAATATTTATAATATTATAGTGCTATCAATGTAACATACCCAATGTTCTAAAATGTATAATGCGTAACGACTCGGTGAAGTGAAGCATCAAGAATTATAGGTCTAAGGGCGCCTATGTGTCAAAATACGTTTTCGAATTTTAATTTTTTTTTATGCTCAATTTTTAAATTTTTACAACATAGCCTATAATATATTGATTTAGATTACAAAATTACATGCATAGTTTTTTTTTAAAAAAAATACACGAGTTTTAGATGCACACTGTACAATGAAGAAAAATTAGATTTATATTAAGGCACATATCATGGTTAAACATATCACATTCAACGTGGTTCAAAATCAAAATTGTAGGACTAATTTTAATATCATAACCTACAATGAGATTACAAAATAACATCCCAACATAATAGTTTTCAAAAGTTAGTAAATTACAACTCCCACAAACATAAACACAACTCAATAATTTTCTACAATTTGATTACATACCAACATAGCTTAACTTTTGTCTAACTCTTCTAAGTCAAGCTCTTCTTCAGCATCTAACTCAACTTCTGTGCCATCCGATACAAAATCATTTTTGTCGGGCTCCCTTATTTCATCTTGAACATTTCTAGTACCTCTTATAGATATAAAAAATATTTATTTTCGCCCAATCTGAAAATAAATTTAAAAAGATGCTTGCTTGCTTGAATGCATGTTATGCGCGATTATTCGCATATATTCTCGTCTAATCGCATTTATTTTCGTCTATTCGCACCTAGGGGGTCAACAAAAAGAATTGACCACATTTTTACGCGCATACCCTCAATGGGACGCGTTTTGCAAACGCATCGAGCTTAGGTGAGCCTTTTAGAATAATGAACACACATAACCAAAGAATCTTAATATTTGTTAAAATTTAGGTAATTATTACAAGTCGTAAGGTTAACCATAGTTTTCTATTCAAGCTATTCATTTGCTTCTATAGTGAGAATTTGCTAAGACGACGAAGGCAGTTTAAATAAAAAAGTTAGTTAATGTTCTAAGTATAAATATTTAGATGAAATAGTTCAACATAATATTATAATAAAAAAATGACATAAGTTCAAGTTTTACCTTTACCCGTTAAGCCTGTGATAAAAATTAATGGAAAATTAAAAATATTTCCACGTTTAGACTTAGGTAAATCAGAGTTTGACAAAATGTTGGTTTTGGCTAGAAAATTGTTAAAAGAATTATTTATTTGAACATTAAAAAGCCATTATAAGATCTATTTAGAGTATGTTTACTGTAGTTTATAAATTAGTTTATTTGACCAATAAAAATCTAAATAAGACTTTATAACTTTAACTTCAAACCCCAAGCCTTCTCCTTAAAATTTGGATTAAGTTAGATTGTTGTGTAGAGTGGTGGTTCCCTAGGACTAGAAGCGGATCTAGAAATTTATTCGACGGGGGCTGAAATATATAAAAGTCAATATAATAAAATTTATATATAACATAAAAAGTCACTAAAATGATATTATTTATTGAAATTGTTCCCAGCGAGATTTTGAAACATAAAATTCATCTATGATAGAATCTACATCAATTTTCTAATCAAGTTCTCGTTCGATGAAGAGTATCATACAATCGGCTAGAAAGTCATCCTCAATTTTGTTCCAAAGATCAGTCTTCACATGTTTCATTACAGAAAATGCCCGCTCAGTAGTTGCTGTAGAAACAGGTAATGTCACACAATCTAGTCACCATAATGTAACTCTCTGACCTTTCATTCTCAGTTCACTGTTCTCAATACTCAACAAGTGTAGATACTTGAAAGTGAGGGTCGAACTTCATATCTAGCTCATAATGTCGCAACTCATATTCTAATCTACGAATATCTTGCGTTGAAAAATCTTGAGGATAAAACTTCTCTGCAAGTGAACAAATATTAAGACTCTTAAATGATTTATATGAATCTTTAGTATCCAAAGCCACATTGAGAGAAATGAGTTCAACTGTTGTCTCATTAAATCTTGTATCTAACTCCATTAGTACTTCATTGAAAACATCAAAGTGATAATAATGTCCAACTGTAGTTTGATCTCGATAACGACCAATTCTATATGATAAGTGCATTTTGTGAAGTTATTCGGACTTTAAAACTAAGCTTTTATCCCGTTATCTTATTGATTTTCTACTTAATTTAGTGTATTATTCTTTCTATCTCAGTTTTAGAATCGTTTATAAGCAATTGAAAAGAATGAGAGAAAAGAGCAACAATTTGGCAAATATTTAGAGAGTATGAGAACTTAAATGCACTCAATTGGAACTTGAATCACCATTTTGGAGGTTATTTAAAGGTTTGAAGACAAAAATTACCAAAATCTAAAGTTAGATGACCAAAGGGGCGGATTTGAAGTGTTTAAGTTGGACGATCGCCCAAGCTTAAAGCCACCAGCAGAGGCTAAATCACTGACCTGGGCGATCGCCGGATTTGCGCTGGGCGATTGCCCAGTGTAAAACTTCTTCTGCATATTTTTGTTATCTTTTAGAGTTTGACTATAATTAGAAAATCTTTTGGGACGTGATTTTAATAATTTTTTTGGTCCTTTTGGACATTATTATATAACTATATATATGAGTTCTAAACACATAAATAGATAGCTGAATTTTGAGAGAAAATTAAGAGAAGAAACATGAAACGAATATCAAGATTTATTATTTCGAAGATTCAACGAAGATCAAGATCAAGTCTTTTGAATTTTCTTCTTCCCGGGTGATGAATTATATCTTTTCTTTTTCTTTTTGTTTTCTTCTTCTTAGTATGTTAGGCTAAATCTTTTTTGTGCTAGGATTGCGGTGAAATTTGTAGTTTAATTCTTCTATTTGAAAACTTAATTTTTGACGATTTGCATTATAGTTTTGAATAATTAATGTTGATTTCTTTTCATCTACAATTATATACGTAGTAATTATGTGATTCTTGTGATTTATTTTACTATCGAGAGATTGAGAATATGTTAGACATAATTTTAATGATCTTAAAGTCCGATATGAGATAGAGATATACCGCTATACTTTATGTGATCTTTAATTATCTATTACAACTTAATGCATTCTTGTGTATTCGCATTCGTCGTAGAGATATAGTCGGATCATTCATATGAATATGTTTGCTTTTATTCGAGAGAAACTATTGAACAAATTAGGGATATTGATGGTCACAACTGATGTAATTTGTCAAATTCAAGAATTCAGATAGAGGAGTTAACAACCACAAATGAATTCGGGATCCTATTACTTTTCTTTCCTAAATTTAAAGTAATTCGTCATAAGCTTAATCTTTTATTTGTTGATTTATAATTATTTAATTATTTTTAGTAAGATTTTAATTAGTTCTTAAGCAACCAAATTTCAAAAGTTAATTTGATTCAGTTAAAGTTAAGCTAATTGTGTAGAGCTATCTAAATTCCAATGGGTATGATACTTGAACTTTAAATCTATTTTATTACTTGTGCAATTTATACACTTGTGGTATAAAAAAAATTGCTAACACTATACAAACCATCTAGATCAGATATGACAATATCGTTTCTTAAGCAAACACTATTCACTCATCGAAGAAATTATTCTCAATCAGTATCTCTCAATTTCTAAAGGAGTAAAAAGAAAGTAGTAAAACAATATACCATATTTGTTGTAGGAAAATATTCCAACCAAGGAAACTTACTAAACCATTTCTTTTGAGACCGGCGAGACTAATTTTTTCCTCGTCTTTGGATATTCTGCAAGTACTGGTTGATAATGCCCAACTTTTAAATATGTCACTCTAATTTCATCTCGAAGATTAAGAGGATGTTCTAATATTTGTTTTCTTTTTCCCGAATCTCGTTCAATACTAGTAGACAGTTGCAATTCAGGATTTGAAGTTGAAGGTTGTATGATTTCTGGAAATGAGATTGGAGGAAGTTGCACGGTAAGAATTGAAGGTTGATCTTCAGTCAATCTATCAGAAGGTTTAATATATCAAAAGGTGTACTTTCACTAGATTGACTTGTCTTTTTAAAAATGAAAACAAAGTTTTTTTTTTCTTTTGGCAGAAACTTAACCTTCCATTTGTATGTTATAAAAACACAAAAAAAATGACAATCTATCAACAATCTACAAATAGGCCGACAAGGCACAACAATTTAATCGTAATCCAACAAGGCACAACAATTCAATAGTAAACCTACAAGACAACAAAATAGCCAGCAAGGCACAACAATACAATAATAAAAAGACAAAGTATACAAAATAAGCTGGCAAGACAAAAACAAAAATTAATGACACAATTGCAAACGAAATATCTGTAAGGCTATAAGCGTACTTTTTCTCAATTTTCCTCACATTAGGCCGCTGATTTCTTCCTACATAATAAAATATAGTATTTAATTGCTAGAAATTAAAAAATAATATACAAAAACTTCGCAATTTGGATAATGAGATCATCGTTAGTCCCTGGCCAAAAAACAAAAAACACATAGCTTCACATTTATAACAAATTGCAAAAGAGTTCAGCCACAAGCAAATTGGCACTTAATATTTAATAATGTCTCATTTTATTTCAATTTTCAAATACTACCTCATTGAATTCATTCATGAAAAATTAATTATTTTCTTTAAAGTTCATATTTAATTTATTAACGAAGAGCATTAAGTATACATTTAGTGATGGAAAACGAGGCGGATTCGGATCGGATCGGCCTGATCCGTATCCGCCATGAAATAATTATAGGAGATCCAAATCTGCGAATTGATCCACCATTTCTCGAGACGGATCGGATCAAAGTATTGATTCGCATTGTGATCCATTTCATTTTTTTTATATAGTTAAGTCCAGCCATCTCTAAATTGTAATTTAAGCCCCAAATCTTTTATCTATTTATTATTTAATCCTATTTATTTTTCAAATAGGGCGGATCGGATCGGAGCACACATGATCCGATCCGCCCCGATCTGCCCCACTGATCTGCGGATTGTGAATTTTTTGCTCCATTCAGATCGGGTATCCATCGAGTTCAGGGCAGATCGAATATTTTTGCCATCCCTATATACATTCTTGATTATCCGTTTAATTAGGGCCTGAAAAATGCTGAAAAATATACTACTATTTTGTAGAGACTGATGAACAAAACTTCGTTTTGCAGTCATAATTCAAATTTTCTAATAGTTAAAAAAATGAAAATAATATACAATTAGTCAATTAAGAATCTAGAATAACAAAATAAAATATGTTAAATAATATGTAAATTACACAAATGTTAAAAAAAAAAAAAAAAAAAAAAGGAAAGACAAGTACATGTTCTTCAATACGGAAAGGCATCACAATTGTTAGCGAAAAACAATAGATTTTCGACTAATTTAAGGTTGGGTAACGGAGTTACCAAGTTGGGTTAATGGATTTGCGGTTGATTTTGAGTTAATGGAGCTTCAATTTTAGGAAAATGAGAAAAAAATTATTAATAGAGCTTCCGCCTTCCCACGCACGTTTCTCTATGATTTGGGAACTAATTTTTTGGCCGCTGAATTTCTTCTTTTTGGGCTGAAAATCAATTACAAATATTTATTTTAAGAATTGAACTTGGTCTTTTGTTTGGGCTGATTTTTGTTTTGAGTTGGGTCTTCATTAAGTTTGGGTTAGAAATATAGATTTTATTATATAAATTGGACTTAGATTTAATTTTCAACATTTGGGTTGCAAAATTGAAATTGGGCCATTTATTTACATGGTGTATTAAATTTTTATATGGACTACATCCATTAAAAAAAATTTGACTTTCACTTTTGGATCTGGGCTGGGCCCGGCTGCAGAGCATGGCACGAGCTGTAGCCAGGCCCAACCCCCTCCATCCGCCTCTACCTAAGACAATAAAAGCCAATATACAATTTTAACCTAAGAGAGAGAAAAAAAAAACTATTTTTTGATAGTTTTCCCAAAAATGTATAAAAAATTCTAGTCACCATCCATTTTATTTTATGTATCTATCTCTAAAATCTTGTGTTCCAACTTTAAAAGGTCTTTAAAGGGGCATATTTATAATTATTGTTACCATTAACAATTAAACATCAAATTTGAAATTCAACCTTGAATAGGCCTAGTCAACACATGATTGGTTTTATTTTACTTTGACCTTGAAAGTAAATCTTAACAATATTAGAATTTGGCCCTTATCTTCCCTAAGAGTCAAAAGAGGAACCCGATCGAATTCTACTCCACTTAAGCTCCAATAATGAAGTCTCAACTCTTAACCAATTGAGACTTATCTATTAATCTCGACTCATTCTACTAAATGGTCGAAATTGTACTCTTAGGTCAAGTGATATTACAAAAGCTCAACAGTATTCAATAGCAATTTCGTTTGACTATCTTACTAACAACCCACCTCCTATTTGACTGTTAATACTCTGGAATTAGACAAAACGATGTTTTGCCCCTCTTAGTATATTTTACTCTTTGAGTCTTATTTTCATAGAGAAATCATTTGTGATCAAATAAAAAATATAATTCAACGTTCCCATCGTTAAATTACTTAATTTAGATTCATTTGCCCACTATAAAAACACTCGAAGAGTGTGATTAACGAATATTGTCTTGCAAGTTTATTGTCCTTAATTGTTTCGTCTTGATTCTCAAAGCATCAAGATATTGAACTTCTGAGTTAGATCTCACTCTAGCAATTAAAGTTCACTACTCGCTAAAAATTAAGGTGACTCGTTCGGTAATCGAGTGAAGTCTTATTTCAAGCAATAAAACATAAGACTTTACTTGTTCCCATTCAATGTATTCCATATACATTATTGATCTTACTATTGTGTCTAAACAAATCCAAGTACTAACAATACGATATTATCAAGATAAATTGTCCAACTTTATAGATCATGAACAAATAGTTTTGATCACGTTATAAATTGTGCATTTCTATACTATAATAACTAGTATGATCATGGGACCTTATAATTATCTGCGATAATTTATTTGTGATAATTAATCATATTATCAATCATATTACAAAATACTATTCTAACAAACATAAAACTAAAACAAATTAGATACTAAAATTTAAGGAAAAGATTTACATGAGATATCAATAATGTGGTGATGATGTTGATATTGAATTCCATGCTTAACTAAAGTTGCCAAGACTTGATGTTCTCCACCACCATCGGAATTTTTAAAAGTTTCAGAAACTAGTATGACGTCATATTTGAATTTCAAGTGGTAAAGCAGTGTGTATTGAATAAAAAGATAAATAAATATAATATAGTATTTGAAATTATAAAAAATAAATTGGAGCAAGACCCTATAGTTGGAAATGGTTATTGATGAGAAAAATGGTAGCAGGATTGGTATAGTGATCTATAGAGCACGATTTTTTTCAAGATTGTTTAAGTATTTATGCAGTAGAGGTGAATGAGTTTTCCAGTGAACCTTTAGAGACGAGCCATTCATAAAGATTATTCCCACTTTGGCTTTCTCCGAGCACTTACCCCCTGTGTCACATTCATCACAACAAACAAAGTATAAAAATTTGAATTGAAGTTTGGCTATGTTTGGATAACTGAGATCTTATGAGGGAGAACATAAACATTTAGGAGTTGAAAAATAAATTTAGAGTAAACAAGTTTGGAGATCCAATATGGATATATATGGGGAAGGTAACGGACAAGACTAACTAGGGCAGAACTCACTGTCCCCGCCCCTGCGAGGATTTTTGCCTCGTCCCTGCCCCATTCCCTGCCTTAGGCAGGGGCTGGGCGGGACAGGATTATGCAGTTTGATATTTTTTTAATTTTTAATTTTAATTTTATATTTTATTCACAGCAAGCACTATAACAATTAAACTAATATTTGTGAATCTCAAAATGGAATTTTGGGTGTTCAAAAATCTAAGATGGTGTTGTCTTTGCATTTGAGTTTTATATTTTGAGTTTTGAATTCATTTTGTGTTTTGTGTTTTGAGTGTTTGTTTTGAGATTTTTGAAAATGCGTTCTTTTTAGAATTTTCAAAAATTGTTTCTGAAAACAGAAAACTCGAAAACGTGTTTTCTTGAAATTTTTTAGAGATTTGGACTTGTTTGGAATTAAAACAATTATTAATTAAAAATAATTATTGTTGAAATAAAAACAATTAAAAACAATTAATTATTTGGAATTAAAAATATTTATCAATTAAAAAATTTAAAAACATTGAAAACTAATTTAAACTTAGAATTAAAAACATTTAAACAAAATTAAAAATAATTAAAACATTTAATTATGAAATTAAAAACCATTAAAAACAATTAAAAACATTTACAAACAATTAAAAACAATTAATTATGGAATTCAAAATATTTAAAAACAATTTAAAATAATTAACAACATGTAAAAACAATTTAAAAAATTTTAAACTTGGAATTAAAAATATTTAAAAACAATTAAACCATTTAATTATGGAATTCAAAATATTTAAAAACCATTAAAAAAATTAAAAACAATTACAAACAATTAATTATTTGGAATTAAAAACATTTAATTATAGAATTAAAAATATTTAAAAACCATTAAAAAGATTGGAAAGGAAAGGAGAATTGAACCTCTAACATTTGCTATGGAAATGGTGTGATTGACCACTTGAATTAGAAACCACATCTTCTAAAAGAACGTGGACAATTATTAAATCATCACTTGTCGCCCATAAAAAAAAAAAAAAAAAAATTTGCCGCAACCAAGAATCGAAACTTTGAACTCCACGGCCAAAATGGTCAAAACGTGTGTTTTGACCATTTTGGCCAACTCCGCGTTTTGTACACAAAATGCCCAAAATGATGAAATACCCCGCTTTCCGTTTTCTTTGCAATTTTTTTTTTTTTTTGTGTTTTCAAAAATGTATTTTCGAAAATGGTAAAGAGAACACATTTTGACTATTTTCAAAAATTCAAAACAGAAAATAGGTTGAAAACAACAAAGAGAACAGCCCCTAACTTTTTCCTATTCAGAGTTTGTTTGATAAAGATTTTGTTAAAAGTTTCAGTATGTTGACGTTGGAAAATGATTTGTACTAATTCCAAGCCAACTTAAAGATAAGTATTGAGATTGGTCATGACCGTAGTAAGTAGCACATAGGTAAGTATATGTAGGAAGACCTAATTGTATGATCTTTTTAAGAGTGCTTTTATTAAGTAGTTGAATGTCCGAACTGTTGGACATTTATGTCTCCTATTTATAGAAAATATGTGATGATGATCTGCATTTAATGCCAATCTAGGCATTAAATGCCTACAAGATATTTTCTTTATGAACATTTAATATAAAGTGACATCTCTGTGATGGGCGGTTGATCTGACGTCTGACACGTGGGAAGACGTGCCATACTAGTGACGTGAGCTTAACTGTAAGACCTGGGTATGAGGTCCGACCTGGAGTAAGGCCCGCCTTACGATGAGGTCCAACTTGGAGTAAGACCCGCTTGGGATGAAGTCCGACCTGGAGTAAGGCCTGCTTAGGATGAGGTTCGACCTGGAGTAAGGCCCGCCTTAGGATGAGGTCCAACTTGGAGTAAGACCCACCTTAGAATGAGGTCCAACCTGGAGTAAGTCCTGCTTGAGATGAAGTCCTGGAGTAAGGCCCGCTTGGGATGAGGTCCGACCAGAGTAAGGCCGCCTTAGGATGAGGTCCAACACAGAGTAAGACTGCTTGGGATGAAGTCCGAGGCACAGAGTAAGACCTAGATGAGGATGACATCAGGACCGCTCTTGTAGCACCGGTGAAGAATTACTTAGTTGATGTAACGGATCGAATTGGATATCAACAATTGCCCCCAAGCTCGCTCTTGACTTGATCATGGGTGGCCTTCAGTTCCTAGGGCCGTTTTGATCTGTTTCATGTGTGCACACATAGCTGATGTGATAGTACTGACTATAGGACCTGAGATATCGAGGTAGGTTCTCTTGGACGATAGTGTCCTTCTTCATGGAGGTTAGGTTGGACCTCCCTCGTGGAAGTTAGGTAGGACATGATATATCGAGGTAGGGCCTGAATGGATAGGACCTCCCTGATGAGTGAACTCCCCCTCCATAGAGGTTGTAGGTAGGACCTCCTTTGTGTGATTCGATAGGACCTGAAGGGGTAGGACCTCCTTCTTGTGATCCGGTAGGAGTTGAAGGAGTAAGACCAGAGATATCGAAGTAGGACTTGATATTGAGGTAGGACCTCCTGGGCGATGATGTCCCACTTCGTAGAGGTTAGGTAGGACCTCTCTTTTGGAGTTGGGTAGGACTTGAGATATCGAGGTAGGACCTGAGATATCGAGGTAGGACCTGATATTGAGGTATGACCTCCTTCGTATTATTTGGTAGGACCTAAAGGGGTAGGACCTCCCTGAGGGAACCTCATCTACATAGAGATTGGGTAGGACCTCCTACTCTTGACTTTGATCAAGGGTGGCCTTTAGTTCGTACTATTGCTCTGATCCATTCTGGATGAGGGAATGAGGCTCCGTTCTGAGGCTGTAGAGGAACTGGAGAGAAAAGGTGAAGAGCTTCTTGAGAATGAGTCCAAGCTCCAGGCTTTAGCACGCCAAGTGAAAGAAGAGAAGAAGGGAAAGTCCGACCTGGAGGCTTTATTTGAAAAGAGCCAAGCGGACCTCCGACCTTCTGTAGAGAGATCGTGGATGAGCTAATTGAGACTGTTATGAAAAGCATCGATTTGGGATGTCCGGTTCTTGAAGGACGAGCTAGACGAGCTCAAGAAAAACTCAAGTTCAATCCTCCTTCTTCGAGAAGAATGTCGACTGAAGGCCAAGAATAAGCTTGACCTTTTTAGCTTACATATACGGATCAGTTCCACGAGGATGAGGTCCGACTGGATCAAGTCCCTTTGCGGGAGGTGGGGTCCGACTGGATCGGAGTTCTACCAAGGATGAGATTCGACCTGGATCAGGTTCTACTGAGAGATATGAGATCCGACCTGGATTAGATTCCACCAGGGATGAGATCTGACCTAGATCGAGTTCCACCAGAGATTAGGTCCGACCTGGATCAAGTCCCATCAAGAGATGAAATCCGACCTGGATTAGGTTCCATCGGGGATGAGGTCCGACCTGGATCAGGTTCCACCGGAGATGAGATCCGACCTGGATTAGGTTCCACCAGGGATGAGATCCGACCTGGTTACGAACGTACTTAGAATGAGTTCGACCTTAAGTTGCCTAGCGAGTGAAGAATTACTTAGTTGATATGAGGTCTGAACTGTGTGGGACATTCGTATCTAGAGATTGGTGACCTTGGTCACATCTTCAGTTCGGACATTGGCTTTTGGTGATGTCGTGAAAGACTTACACCGATTAACATGGGGTGCGAGGCTGTGTGAGACCTTTGTGTCCAAAGGTTTGTGACCTTGGTCACATTCTCAGTTCAGACGTTGGCTTCTTGAAGCGATGTCGAATGCAAGCATTACATCGATTGACATGGGTCCGAGCTGTATAGGACCTTTGTGTCCAGAGGTTTGTCAGTTCGGACATTGGCTTCTTGAACTAATGTCGTGATGCAAAGACTTATTTGATTGACATGGGTCCGAGTTGTGTAGGACCTTTGTGTCGAGGTTTGTGACCTTGGTCACATCCTCGATTCGGACGTTAGCTTCTTGAGCCGATGTCGATGAGCAAAGCACTTACGCCGATTGACATGGGTTCGAGCTGTGTGGGACATTTGTGTCTAGAGGTTTGTAACCTTGGTCACATCCATAGTTCGGACGTTGGCTTCTTGAGCTAATGTTAGCGTACGTAGTACTTATGTTGATTGACATGGGTCCGAACTGTGTAAGACCTTTGTGTCCGAGGAGGTTTGTGACATTGGTTACATCCTCAGTTTGGACGTTAGCTTCTTGAACTAATGTCGTGATGCAGCAGACTTATGCTTATTTAACGAAGGTCCAAAGCGTGTGGGACCTTTGTGTCGAGGTTTATGACCTTGGTCACATCCTCGATTCGGACGTTGGTTAGATTTACTAACTTTGTAGCCCCATTCTTCAAGACTACGGTAATTTTTAAGGACCTTCCAAATGCAGGCTCTACTCGAAGGCTAGTGAGAAAAGCGCCTCTCTCGTGCTAGAGCGGCAAGTTGTGCGATAAAACTAAAGTATATTCTCGAAGTTCTTACGCCTGGGCACCATTGAGTTCATCCATTTGCGTCTTGATTGTGTGTTTGATGATTTTCGACTCTTCACCTGAACGACCTCAACCTTGGTCAATGGTTATATTTCCACTCATTTGGTGAAGCAGTCGGCTTTGACTATGGCAAATTTGGTCCCGTCTTTTCTCGTGGGCTTTGGACCGATTAGATCAATCATCTATTTTGAAAAAAGCCGTGGGGTGAAATCTTTGGGGTCAGCTCTTCTGGGAGAGATCTGGTGATAGGGGTAAACCCGCACTTGTCGCATTTTTGGACAAACTCGGTAGAGTCCTTATTTAGTGATGGCCAGAAGTATCCCTACCTCAAAGTTTTATATGCTAGTGATTGCCCTCCAGCGTGATTATCGCATACTCCTTTATGAACTTTGCTGATGGCATATTTGCGCTTTGTCTTCCCTTAAACATTTGAGTAGTAGAAGTGAAAAGCTTCTTTTGAATAGGATGTTGTCGATGATTTCACGGCCTCCGCACTATCTCGAGGACACCATACCATCTTTAAAAATTGGACGATTCAAGTCCATCCGGTTAGGATTGACTTCTGCGTGGTGAGCATAGCTTAAGTTAAGTGATCGTTGGATTGTTGATTCTTTTGGTCAAGATGCTCTCTAGTTCTTCTTTTCCTTCGGTGGTAGTGAGTCAAACTACACGGTCGTGAGGCTATTTTGTGTCCTCGAAATTTTCTTTTGCTTAGCCTCCAGCTCGGCTAAGCATTGTTTAGCCCGGCGATCTTCAGATCGGTTATTGGCTGGCAACAACTTGTGAGTTTGAGATACATCTAGAGGTGGCTTGATTCTTTTCAAGCTATTCGATAACGTGAGTTAGGTACTCTAATCTTTTGTAGGACTGCTTTCCTTACATGGGCACAGGCTGGAGCTGAGGTTTCTCTGGGATGTGTTCGGTGGAAGCCTGGTAGGAGATCAATACGTTGACTCCCTTTTCTTCCGTGGTTGTGAGTTATTGAGTCATGGTTATGACTCATGTTGGATGTGTTTTAGAGATGAAGTGTTTAGATATGATGATCAAGAATTGATCTTTTCAATGAATTTCTGGAATATAGAGAGCTTTTTTAAGGGGACTCCTCTTTCTAGTGCCAAACTGTTGACGTTGGAAAATGATTTGTACTAATTCCAAGCCAACTTAAAGATAAGTATTGAGGTCGGTTATGACCGTAGTAAGTGGCAGATAGGTAAGTATATGTAGGAAGACCTGATTGTATGATCTTTTTAAGAGTGCTTTTATTAAGTAGTTGAATGTCCGAACTGTTGGACATTTATGTCTTCTATTTATAGGAAAATATGTGATGATGATCTATATTTAATGCCAATCTACGCATTAAATGCCTACAAGATATTTTCTTTATGAACATTTAATGTGAAGTGACATCTCTGTGATGGGCGGCTGATCTGACGTCTGACCCGTGGGAAGACGTGTCATACTAGTGACGTGAGCTTAACCGTAAGACCTGGGTATGAGGTACGACCTGGAGTAAGGCCCGCCTTACGATGAGGTCCGACTTGGAGTAAGACCCGCTTGGGATGAAGTCCGACCTGGAGTAAGGCCTGCTTATGATGAGGTTCGACCTAGAGTAAGACCCGCTTGGGATGAGGTCCGACCTGGAGTAAGGCCCGCCTTAGGATGAGGTCCAACCTGGAGTAAGACCTACCTTAGGATGAGGTCCGACCTGGAGTAAGTCCCACTTGGGATGAAGTCCTGGAGTAAGGCCCGCTTGAGATGAGGTCCGACCTGGAGTAAGGCCCGCCTTAGGATGAGGTCCAACCTGGAGTAAGACCTGCTTGGGATGAAGTCCGACCTGGAGTAAGACCTAGATGAGGATGACATCCGACTTGCTCTTGTAGCACCGGTGAAGAATTACTTAGTTGATTTAACAGATTGAATTGGATATCAACACGGTAGATTTTGATATAAGTTATGAAATGAAGGTTTGAAAAGTGATAAAATTTAGGTAAGATGAAATGTGTGGTTAAAATTAATTGTTAACTTTGATCTTAATTTTTTAAGCTAAACCAAACAAGCGCTTAATGAATTGCATTTATTTTAAGAAGAGATGAAACCAATTTCAAGGAAGACAAAAAATTAAGAATTGATTTTTCTACAATTCAATATAAATATTTTTGGAATACGAAAATAATCAAAAATTGAAACTCAATTAAGGGCCCGTTTAGGTCAAACAATTAGAAGTCATTTTAGGCGATTGGTAAATTTGAAAAAAAAATGATTATAAAAGAATTTGTATCATCCGACAGCAGATAAACAGCAAAAAGGTAGTTTCTCAAATTCTGCCTTTAGCTTTTCTATTTATCTATGGGTGATTATATTGTCACTACAGTTTTTCTTTGTTGCACCATATTTTAATTAAATTTAAGGTCCTCAATCTTTGCCTATTGTAATACTTATGTCTCTAACTTTTTTTTCATCAAATTCTTATCTTTAACCTTCTAATTAATTAGCACATCTTGTCATTGATGATGATTTTTTTAAAATATTCTATTTTGCGTGCTTTGAAATGAGATAAAAAATATTTTGTCACACTTTTGTATTTATTCGTTTTAAAAAATATATATATGATGGACAAATAAGTAGTTTTACTCTTTACAAACGGACTTTTTGGACGTGAACTTTTATTAAAGACGAGATGTGCTAATTAATGAAAGATTGAGGATAAAAAAATGACGAAAAAAAGTTGATGACATAAGTGCTACAATGAATAAAGATTGAGGACCTTAAATACAATTAAAATGTGGTACAACAAATAAATTTTGTAATGTGAATATAATTATCCTTTATCTATTATTAAAATATCAATTTTAACCCTAATTAATTATACTAATTCATTTTTAAGAAATCGAATTGATGAAAATCTGATGCATAAAAATAAATTAAAATTTAATTAATTTTTGTACTTTATGACTATTCTTTTATTTTGTAATTTTTATAAAATTTGAGATTTAATAGACAGGCATGCAAACTCCCATCGCGTCCTAGGTCACATTCCATGAATCGAAAGAGGAAGCCTACTCATCTATCAGCTTCTCTTGTAGATTGGTGTGTTTGTACGAAGCATCTAAGCACTATATGGAAATGCCCACCTAAAAGGAGATCCACACAAGATCCCTGAATGCCTTTAATCTTGCTCCACACTCGAGACAATACTCTAATTGACTAAAGATATGAACAAGACCTCATCATTTTCTTTATTTCACTAATTTGATGAAATGGGCCAAAAGACAAGTGGCCGAGCTTGTTCCATTATTTTAAATTTAAAATAATTATGGTGAATGCATTTTCTTGAAAAAAATATTTGATAATATTACATATTGTTATAAAAGTAAAATTGAATCTTACAATAGTATTCATGATAATACAAAAGAACATCATTATATGATTCTTCTCACATGTGATTCTTTTTGCAGCATATTAAAATATAATTCTCTTAAAAACATAGTAATACCAAATCTAGCCTAAAACTAGTATTAAAATTAGAAAGGAAGACGAAGAAAGAGATTACAAAGCTCTTAATTGAAGAATTGGCGATGAATTCGAGATAAATTCTACTAAGAACACCCACATAGAGTCAACAGTTCAAACGATCCTCAAACCCATCTAGAAAAAAACTCCCAAAATTTAAGAGAGAAAGAAGAGAAGGTACGGCTGCTAGCTGGCCATGTCGCCGTCAACCACTGTGTTGGCGACGAGAGTAAGAGAGAAGAGTTAGAGAGGCGAGAGAGAAGGGGTCTGATTTTGTTTAGGGTTAGGGAAAGTAGCGTAGTATTTTATTTTATTTTTCAATTTTTAGCAAGATTTTAGAAACGAGATATTAATCTAACATGAAGTGAAAATGTTAACAAAATTGTTATAGTACACTGGTGGAAATGCATCTTGCCACATGTGCGACCTTTGTTCAATTTCTAATAAATGATGAAAAATTATTGATCTACGGCATAATTATAACCATGTTCCCGACCTGGGGTAAATTTTCTTGCTCCTACCCCGTCCCCACCTGTTACCACAATTAAACCAAAAATTCCCACCCCGTGTTCCCAACTTGGGGTACATTTTCTTGCCCCTACCCCGCGCCAACCTCGTTGCCATGATTAAACCAAAAATCTCAACCCCATTCGGGGTGGGACAGGGTAAAATTGTTATCTCTGAGTTTACAGGAATTCAGTGTATGTTTTGTGAGGTTTAAAAGTAGTTTTTTAGAAGATTTTGAAAAAAGTTGGTAAAATCTAAGGTTGAAAAATTGTAAATCCCACGACATATGTGGTTGAAAAAGAGTTTGGGAAAAAAAATGGTCCAAACATGCTCTCAATTACCATAAGTGACTATGTCATCATTACCATCTATGCTCAAAATGAATTGTTAGGTTTTGACGATCGGAGGTAATAAGATGATAAGTTCCTATGCCCATTATTTCTTCAAATTGGGAGTCGCTCTATAGTTGCTTATGACTCTAAGTATTTGGTAGAAGGCTAGATCTATAGCATTCGACTACGTGACCAAACTTGTCACAAAGTTGATATTGCACAACACGATTCACTGGGGGTGCCAATTGTCTTGATTTAGTTATGATTTTCCCTATTTACTCAAATAGTTGTTACCTTATTTAGAGCCAAGTTGATTTCTTTTTCATTTTTTAAAAAACTCTAATGATACGTAACAACTAAATTGAGACCGTAAAACTTTTAAAAGAAATAAGCACAAAAAATTTTACTATCTTGGGCAATAAAATGAAACCTAAAATATATGCACAAAAAGTACATCTAAACAATATACATTTTATACAACAAATTAAAGAGAAGATCACAATGGAGTTGAGATAGAGATGGCAATTTGACCCGTCCCCAACCCCGGCCGCTGCCCCCGCCCCCGCTCCCGTTTATAATTTCTCCGTCCCAGATAATCGGGTATTCGGGGCGGGTACAAGGCGGGAAAAATTGCCCCGAGACGACGCCGTGATTTTTTTTTTTAAAATTTTAAAAATATTTTGATGAAATGGGTGTTGAAGGAGTCGAACCCGGAGTGTAAACATTGATTCACAATTCCTAACCAATATACCAAGACCTATTAATTTGTATTTTTTCATTTTGTCTAGTAAACATATTATACACAATTTATTTTTTAAATTCTAACCATACCATTTAGAATTAACTTTAATTCCTCATTTCATAATTTCATATATTGCCCTCAATGAAAATCACGGTTACAAAAAAAAAAATTTAAACGAGACAGTAAGCTACCCCCCCCCCACGATTTAAACGGAAAATGGGACAGGTATGAGGAATAAAATTCCCCGCGGGGCAGGGCCGACCCACTCCTTGCCATCCCTAGTTGAGAAGCTTGATTGAGCTGGCGTCGATATGTTTAATTGGGTAGAAAAGACACGTGATGCATTAGATATGACAATATATCTATTCTAAAAAAATAAAATCAAAGTATTATTAGTTAATACTTAGTTGGGTTTCATCTTAAATTTGAAAAAATTTCAAAAATCCATATAAATTTATGTATCTCTACTTAAATTTTACTAAATTTCATTAAAATTTAGGTGTCTTTAACTCAAATTTAAATAAATTCTTTAAAAATCTAGGTATCCTAAATAACTAATGGATTTCTAAATATTTCATTAATTAGAAGATTTTAACAAATTTCAAGCTCATAAATATAAGTGTTAACTATACTAATCGCATCCATTCTTTAAAGTTTGTAACAATATCATACTCATTCAATTTTTTAGATGATATTATCCACATTCTTCTATTTATTGCACAGATTTGATAGCCCAAGAATAACTAATCAAGAAGGGGGTGAATTGGTTTTCTCAAACTTTTTCGAAAAATATTCTCAAAAGTGATATTTAAGAAAATAAAATTAATCCACAAAAATATAAGTACAATATAAGTAAATAAAAGGGAAGAGAGAGTGCAAACGATATTTTTACGAAAGTTTGATCTAACAAATGATCTACGTCCCTCGTTACCAAGCTCTCCAACACGAGCACGGCCTTTCCACTATTTTGATTGACTTATGGTGCAATCCAAACCCTTACAATGTATCCGGTGACTTACAAACAAGGAGCACCGATCCTTATACAATATTGAGCTTCCAAGGAACCTCAATATGACCCAAAAATGTAAAGAGATTGATTTGAGTATTTCTCTCTAGATGAATGATAAATACAAGTTTAATTCTAAGAGAGATTAACACTTTAATGAATAACAATAGATAAGGAAAGCTCAAGTTAAGAAAACTATGTTGAGAATGATGAATTAAAAGTTTGATTTAATCAAACAAAGTTTTTCAATAAGAGATATTGAAGATATAAATGCAATGAAGCTTTGAATGAAGTTTTTCAATATGATTCTCTTTATAAATGCTCTTATAAGTGTTATTGAATGATAATAAATGAAGTGGTATTTATAGAGATGAATTTTCGTCACTTTCTATTGAAACGGATGACCAAATGGTCGACCAGTCAGATTGGTCAGAACTAGCCGTTGAACTGCAAAAAATCAGAACGGACACTTTTTGAAAAGTGACATTCAAACGGTCGACCGGTTAAACCGGTTTACCAAACGGATTGTCCGTTTCCACAGTTTTGAAAATTTTATTTTTGGCTTATGCAATTGATAAAAAATATTTTTGAGCTTTCGTTCATTTAATTGCTAAGGATTAAAGAGTTAATACCTTTACAATTTTATCTTAGAAATCTATTCTTCAATCTTGATCTTCGAATCTTGAATTTCGAATCTTGAGATACTTGAACTCTTGTATAGATTTTGACTTGATATTGACATTGCATGAGAGTTCAATTTGTAGCGCTTTGAATATTGCTTAAAAATAGATTGTTAGAAAACACACTATTTTGTTTATTATAATCAAAACATTAAGGTTTAAAGTTAACCATAGGTCAACAAGATTGTCCACAAATGACTTTTTTTGACAATTTTACCACTGACTCAAATAAATTAAAATAATAGAAAAATAAAATACAATAGAAAAATTACAATTGGGACTCTAACCTTTTCAAAAGTACAAATAAATTTTTTTTTTACACCCCGTCCCACCACGCCACGCCACGCATCATCTTTCCAAGCTGAAATAAATTTAGAATGTAGTTTAGTGTAATAAATTCCAACAATTTAGTTGGAGTCATTGGAAAGCTGAAACCATAATTCCATCCATGAAATTCATCTGCCAGATGAAGTAACAATCGTTGATTTCTCACATATATAACGATCCAAATCTTCAACAACAATCAACGATTTAGATGTAGTTTGCAATCAGGGCCGGCCCTGAGATTTAGGATGCCTTAGGCGAAAATTTAGATGAAATCATTAATAAATTGAGATGTTTTAAAATATATATTTATAATAGACTTACAAGCCAAAAAATATACATTTTTCTTCTTCTTCACTGAATGAAAAAAAAATAGTTGAAATTTGTGTTAAGTTGTGAGTCTAATTAATATTATCGTAACTAAGCTGGATCAAGTAGTAGTGGGGGTTGGAAGGAAACCCTCTCCTAGGGACTTAGGGCGCCCGAAAGAAAGGTGTCTGAGATTTGTATTTGTTTAAGTAAGGGTGTTTTCAAGATTTTACTTTCGTAATTACATTGTCATAATATTTCATTATAATTAAGAAATTTTCAATGGGTTGTTTTATATAGGACTAATCTCTTGTGTTCTTTATTTTTCGTCATTTTATTTATTACTCCAATCATAACAATTTCAAAAATTGTTTTGAATCAAAATAAATATTTCTATGTATACAGATTTAAAGGAAAAATTGCACTATCTACAATTTAAAGACTAGATTAAGATAGATAATGTATGTTAGATTTGGATTTATTTTGTATTTAGGCTTCACACGTAAGTAAGCTTATTTAAAAAAAAAAATTTGGCCAAAATTTTTAGACCCTAAATGGTTGGGGGGCCTAGGCGGTTGTCTAGTCGCATAGGGCCAAGGCATGCCCTGTTTGCAACAGAATCATGTTAAGATGGGAATCTTCTGAAAGCTGTGATAAATTTACGTTGTAAATATCGTATGAAAGGAAATTCGCCATTGCTACAATGAAACTGGATTTTCCAATGTTGGATGAGTTGTAAAGAAGATAGATGTGCTTCCACGCGCGGCTGAGCTTGTGATAATATTGCTTGGACTTGATGAATGTTTTCAGATCGAATTTTACCTTGTTTTTCAAATTTGGATCAAGAGCAATCGAGTTGAAAATTCACAAGATGTTTGAATGGAAGAGATCTCCAATTGCGATTAGTATTTATGTGTAGCTTCAATTCTCTCCTCATTTGGTCGATATCATCAGAAACTGTATGTATATGTTGAAGATAAAGCTTCAAGATTCGCCTTTTATCCTATTTCTTGATCATCAATACAAAACTCTGAGCCAAGAACTCATGATTTCTTTCTATTTTGTTGATCCATAAAAATCGTGCTCCGAGGAAAGTATCCTGGATTGTCTGAAACTCGTACAAAACTCGTGCTCCGAGGAAAGATGATGTAGGGTGGGTGGGGGGTGAAAAAAAAAAATTAGAATTTATTTATAATTTTGAAAAGGTTAGAGTCTCAATTATAATTTTTTCATTGTATTTTTTTTATTATTTTAATTTACTTAAATTAGGGGCAAAATTGTCAAAAAAATTCATTTGGAGACTATTTATACGAATAAATAGAAGGATGGAATTGATTTCTACTAAAAAAAATTAAATGGAGATGTTATTGTTACAAACTTGAAAGAATATATACCATTTGTTTAATTAACTCTAAATATAAATAAAAAATTCTTTAAGAATTCTAGCCTGACTCATCAAAATTTCAATCCATCTCCTCTCACGTCTCTATCCCTCTCGCATCTTTTATCTATTTGTACCACATATTTTTGTACTAAATTCTTATTTTCTATGTTTAATTGCTAAAAAAAATTCCCCGAAATAGATGTTTAATTTTCTTAAATTTTCAATCCATAATCTCATGTTTCCAAAATAACTGACTCCATAAAATAGCAATTAAGGTGGCACGTGCCATTCTTGTTAGGAAAATTGGCGTAAATGGTCTCCTAACTTTTACCTTTAGTGTGAAATGGTCCCTAACCTTTGTCTTTTAGCACAACAATCCCTAACCTATATGTATTAGTGCGCAATTGATCTTATTTGATGAAAAATATAAAAATATCATTAATTTTAATTAAAGAAAATCGCAATTGAATTTGTAACTTTTGTTAAATGTGTAAATAAGTTCGATATATTTATTAAATAATATTTAATTTATCATATTAAATATATCACTATAGTTGTCAATTAAATTTTTCATTAAAGAAATTTTTAATATTATTGTACTTTAGGCATATGTAATTGTTATGTGATCTGAAAAACTTGAATAAAAATTAAGTTAATAAATAATAAAATGGTGTATATAATTTTATGAATTGAACCAATCTTATTATGTTTTATTAACATAAAAATACTAACAAAAAATAATTTATGCATTTATGCATTCTTTATTTTTGAATGATAAATTAAAATATGAATAACACAATTTGAGCTCTAATATTTGTAATCAATAAACGAATAACTCAATTAAATAAAAATATTTGAGTATCAAGTTTGTGACAAAGTTATTTTTCTTTTTATGTTGTAACGATAAAATTAAAGTTTGAATTTTAAATAATATGATTACTTAATAATAATAAAATAATTTTAATTAGCATATTTATGAATAATTATAAGCTTAAATTTTAGTTATTTTATAAAAGTTCATAAAATATACAAAATAATTTAGTATATTATCAATTTGATAGTTTTTTTTAATTTTTTTATAAAAAAATTAAAGTTTCGACCCATTTTCACTTTTTGCAAAGGTTATGAATCGAATTGAAAATTTCTTTAATTAAAAAGAATGACATATTTGTCTTTTTTATCAAATAAGAATCAATTGCTCACCAAAACAATTGGTTAGGAAGTGTTGCACCAAAAAACAAGGACCATTTTTATACTAAAGGTAAAATGTTAGGGACCAAAACCATTTTTATACTAATGTTAGGGACCAATACCATTTTTATACTAAGGGTAAATGTTAGGGACCATTTGCGCCAATTTCCCTTCTTGTTATTTGCTCCTCCCTAAATTTTAATTTACATTATACTTCCTACTGTTTGGTTATTTATATTTCCAAGTTTCATCCAATTAAACACATTTGTACTTCAGAAAATTATAATAAAGTGTAAATTATTGTATAAGTTAAAATTCTATAGTTTCAGGTGATAAAAGGTTGCTTACTCTGGATACATATTGATTCATCTAAATTTATATAAATCAATATAATAATCGATATAGTTGAGAGATTATGAAATAAATAAAATATATAATTATAATTTAAATTCAATTTTGTAAGTGGAATCGAAACCTTGATCAGTACCGTTCAACTCTCGATTCAATTTACTCATATGTAGTATAGTATTAGCATGAGAATTTATTGAATTGTCTGATTTATTATTTTAATAATAATTTATTATTTACAATTGTTAAGAATCGTATTTGGAATTTCATTCTTGATACTCCATGACTATTCATTGAACCAAACAATTGGGTTAAAAAATATAAATAATCTATTGGTTAATCATAATTAGATAATTAGTTTAATACCATATTTTAGGCGTGAAATTGGAATATGAGGGCTTCTTCAATTTTTTTTAGTAGTGGGCATGAATTGATTGTCTATTTCTATTTTTTTCCGATAGTAAATGTCTATTCATAACAAAGAAAATGGTGAATTGTTTTAGTGAGTTGAGTTTGTTGGCGGAATTCTCGTGAAAAGTGACTTCAAACAATAATCTAGAAGCAAAATATGGAAGAAATAATTTACTTAGAGGCAAGAGTTGAACTCTTTGTCCTTAAGTCAAAATTGCCCATAAAGGTGCTTTCAGTCTTTGGCAAATGACTCCCAAGATACAACGGTTTCGCTTGAGTTTTGTAGCACTACAAAAACACAATACAATGACCAAGATTGGTTTTTGTACTCCAACGGATGAATGGAAATGAAAACGAATTTGTGCAACTTAAATGCAATAAATTGGTTCAAAGATGAAATATATGAGTGCTTTATGTTTGCAATATGTTTACGTATCAATTTCTACGAGAATATGGATGTCCATGACCCTTTTAACGTTGGAGAGTCGGTTGGATACGAAAAGGAATGAACCAAAACGTGCAACCCTTCAAAAGGACATGTACATTCACGCGAACCTGATGCGATCGCATGGTTTAACCAAGCTGCGATCGCATAGCACAAAAAATAGAACAAGACTTCATCTAGAATAACCATGCGATCGCAAGGCTTTGCCTCTGCGATCGCATGGAAGGACCAAAAATACATTCTCGTTAAAAATTAAGCAACTTGTGATCGCAGGTTTACATACGTGCGATCGCATGGTCAAAATTACTGACCCGATTTTGTCCTTTTTCGTAATTTCTCATTCATTCGATATTGGTTTCGAGATGCCAAATATACCCTTTAAACATACGAGATAAATCAATTTTTTTTTTGTCCGGGCGTGCCCCGAGCCCCTCGACCCCGCGACCGGCCAAGGCGGGTCGATTCCGTTCAGGCGTTGCCCCAAGCGTCTTGTCGAAGTGGCAAACAAATTTACCTAAACAGATTAAGTCGGGTCTTGTATATTTGGCCAAGTTGACACGGACTCACTTAGTTAATTTCTCGACATTTTAAACCAATTTCCAACAGAGTTCTCAACATTAATTCTATAGCTTGCTCATTTCGACTTAATTTGGTTCCAAAAGAAAAAAAATAAACATTGAAATTGTATCCACCGATAAATTTGAGTAATCTTGGGAGGTAAAATTATTAACTTTAGGGAATTTGGTGCAAATGATCCTTAACATTTGCTTTCATTGTGAAAATGGTCCATAATGTTTATTTTTTTACACGAATGTTCTAATCTATATGTTTTGATACGCAATTAATTCTTAATTGACAAAAAAGACCAACATGCTCTTAATTTTAATAAGAGAAAATTATAATTGGATTCATAACTTTTGCAAAATGTACAAATGAGTCATGTAACTTTATTTTTGCAAAAATTAAAGAAACTATAGAGTTCCTTTTTTTTTTTTGAATTAAGACTTTATTAACCAAATTTATATTGTATGTAAATTGTTTTGCATATTTTTTACGAACTATTATCAAATAACTAAAATTTAAACTCATAATTATTGACAAACATGTTTAATAAAATTATTAGTTTTATTATTTAAAATTTAAAATTTTATTTTATAATTATAAAAAAAATTGTCACAAACTTAATCCTCAAATATTTTTATTTAATTGAGTTATTAATTTATTAACTACACATATTAGAACTTCAACTATTTTCTTCATATTTTAAGTTTTCATTTTATTACCATTCGAAAATAATGACCACATAATTCTAAAATTAATTTTTAATAGTATCTTTATGTTAAAAAAACATAATAAAATTGGTTCAATATCATAAAATTATATGCGTTGTTTTGTTATTTTATTCAAAATTTTCATCACACATCAATTACACATACTTAAAGCATAATAATTTAGTTCGCTAAATTAAACATTATTAAATAAAGGTACCAGACCATTTGTACATTTTACAAATGTTAGAAAATCAACTGTAATTTTTTTTTAATTAAAATTAAGGACATGTTGGTCTTTTTCATCAAACTTAGACTAACTGCGCACTAAAACATATATGTTAGGGACGTCATGCCAAAAACAAAACGTTAGGACCACTTCCGCACTAAGACAAAGGTTAAAGAGCATTTACGCTAAATTTCCTTAATTTTAATAAAAATACCACAAATCGATGAGAATTTACATAAATCCATTAAAAATTATAAGATATAATTCTTTTGATATTTTATAAATTCGGTAGGATTCTATTCAAATTCATGAAATGTATGTGAATTCATAAATATTAAGAAGTATTTCAAAATCAATTTCTAACACTAATATCAAAAATATATGCACATAATGCCATAATAGATGATAAGGGAAGATCAAAATAAGTGTTCTAAGAATTTATTTTAACTTTTTCATGATTTAATCAGTAATTGTTAATATATGTTTTGTGAACTCTAGTTTATATTTTGATTAATATTAAGATAATTTGTTGGCTTCACTATCTTCTTATATATGATCATATTGTAAAAGTCATTGCACTATGGAATGTAATAATTAGCATAGACCCATAGGATATGTTTCATAAGAAAATTATGAAAAATGAAAAAAAAAAAAATTAAAATTTCATTTATCGTACTTTCTTATACTCTTCTGAATTTGATTTACTGTTTTGAATCAAATTCATGGTAATAGTTTTTTTTTTCTTCATATATTCTAATTAGGTTCGTAGTGATATAATGATTAGGGCATTAACAAATTCTTTTGAATAAAATTTGATTGTATATATTCAGTTTTATATCGATTATATGCTTTGAAATTAAGTTTTTATTTGAAAAATTAAGAATTGTGTTTTCGATTAAGATTAATATTGATACTACTTAAATCTATTACTTTTATACACAATTTCACCCTTAAGTTGAGTCCTTGATACTCAAATTCTAAGAACAAGACTTCCTAATGAAATTAAGAAATTAATATTGCAAGTAACTCTAAGAATTATTTACTAATAGTTTTTGAGTGTGAACTATGAAGTGTTAGAAAAATGATAATCTGAATAAATTTTAAAGCACATAAACGTTATATTTTAATAAATGTTTATCCCATATTCAACGAAGTCACAATGAGATTTTAATGAAAATCTCTTTCAGAATACAATGGAGGTTTTTGATTCAAGTTTTGATGGTTTGATCAAATCAAGAAAACACTAAGAAAATTGATGATGCCAAGGAAACGAAATAAGAAGTAGAATGAAAAATTGTTATGTTGTATCTGCAAACGGGCAACAATCTCATTATGTAAGGATGATGTGTCCATTGGGATGAATAAGTGTGTCTATTGGCAGAGAACTGTTAACTTTCAACAGATACAACTCTTCAAAAAACATACATATTTACATACACGGAAATCAAAATTCACTTTTCGAAGCGGCAAACCATTTGCATAACAACAATAAATAAATAAATAAATTATAAAAAATATCTAAAATGAATTGTCCATGAGTAAATTCCTACACTATCTTCCATCAACAAAATCATAGGTACTTTTTTTCTTCAAATTGCATTACAAATTCAAAGATTCCCCTTGAAAGAAATGAAACTTGTCATTTATTCGAAATTTAAGTAATCAGTCTTTTCATATGAATAGCCGAGACAAGTAGTCATTTTTGGACAACTTTTGACAAGTACACATTCTCATTCAAATGTAGTATTGATTATTTGTCTTTTAGTAAAATATTTATCGACTTTAAGTCGATATTAAACAAGAAATAATATTTTTATTTATTTATGCAAGGTAAACATTGGATTCCAGGTACTGTTACTTGACTAAAGTACGACACCTTGTAACTTTGTTTCATAAAGTCTTAAACAAAATGCTAGAAACTCGTTAACTGCCTTATGTTAATGTTATTTGTGTTAAATTTTGAAGGTGAGGCAATCTTTCATACACGAAAGGGACACGCTCTAATTTGGATTAAAGCAAACACAATGATTTGGGCCTTTGAACATTGAGCCTCTTCCAACGGTCCATTTTTATCTAAAAGATCAAAATAAACTTCTTTAGTCTGTGGAGGCGAACTCAAATCCACGATAAAATAGATCTCTCTCTCTCTCTCTCTCAACGTTTAAAACCTAAAGTACACGCCGTTTGGATTAAGCAGACACAACAACTTGAGTCTTTGATTGTTAAAATATCTTTTAAAGTTTTTTTTTTTTATTTTAGAAGTTAAATTAAAAATTCATTTAAACACATATAAGTTAATCCTAAACCACCATAAGAGAGGTTTCTTCTCTCCCTTTACAAAATTTTGGTGCCCTTTGAACCCAAAGCCAATTGTAAACTTGAGAGATATTGATAACAATTCAATTTTTTTTCCTCCAAGCAAACAATTTTGATTTCCCTTATTTCCTTTATTTTAGACGGTATGAGTTGGATTTTTATGTGTCTGTCTCGCTTCTCGCTTATGTACTTTTCGTCCCAACGAATGTGCGATTGACAAATTATCTCTTCTTTTTCTCGAATGTGCGATTAACAAATTGTCTCTTCTTTTTCTCAAGTGGAGAGAACTAATAAGACAATTTTATAAAAACAGCAAACATTGACTCCTCAATTAACAAAGTCAGTTTTTCTATTCATGAACAGTTTTTATTGATAAGTACAATTTTGTACTTATCTGGGCTCACAAAAAGGGACAATTATGAGTACTTTTAGTTGTTTTCAGTTTAATTGCATGTGTTTTCTTATCAATGTAGGAAATAATCAAAGTCAAGTATCAATGGGATGAAAAAAGAGCAAAATGAAGACAATGGGACCTAATTGCTAAGAAATGAAACTCGAGGGGCTTGATGTGCAAATACCAAGGCGAGAAATTCAAACTCGGCACCGGAGAATAAACCATGCGATCGCATGGTAGTATCTGATGCGATCGCAAGTCAAAGAAAAATCCGGTGAGAATGTAATTTCGTTCATCCATGCGATCATGAGTCCTAAAACTATGCGATCGCATAGGCCATTCATGACGTAATTTGTGAGACACACGATTCGATTGAAACTCTACACTTCCAAGATAAAACAACAACTTAAACACACGTCTTGGAGTCCTTTTGAGAGCATTATAAAAGGCAGATGATAGCCATAACAAAGGAGACGAATTTTGGAAACAAGATACAAGAGGAGAATCGAGGATCAAGGCTCGGGATTGAGGATTCTTCATAGAGTCACGGGTTGTAATTATTTCTTCTTCTTTTCTTTTTTCTTTCACGGATCATGATGAAGTCAAATATTGTCATAATTGACGAAATCATGTCCGCTAAATTTACTTTTTCTAGGATGAGCGATGAAACCTCATGATTTTTAATTAATTAGAAGTTTTTCTGTTTTAGTAATTAATTGCTTGTGGATTGATTATTCTTTATGCGCTTTTTCTATTATTTTAATGCCCGATCACCATTAGAATATATTGTGATCTATATTGAAGTCGAGAGATTCAATATAGATTAAGCACGTAGTATTGAATAACATAGGGTCCAATAATAGATAGAGATTACTATTATGCTTTATGAAATCTATTTAGGTGTTCTTGAGATTTTAATGCATGTGTTTATGTTCGAAGCTTAATTAGAGATAATGAAGTTCACATAACATATAGAATTGATTGACCATCGAGAGAGGCTTTCGATTAATTTAGGAACGCTGATTTTCAATCTATGGTAATTATAAGCTAAAACAGTTAAACGGATATTTGATTAAGAAAAGTGTTGGTAGATTCGCAAATCCTAGAGTTAGTAGATCTTGAATTCGTTCTTGCCTTTTTAAAGTTACTTATTGTTATTTTTAGTTTTAATTAAAATAGTTAAATTAGTTTAGAATCACACATCAAAATTAAATCATGTTTCGTTTTATTGTTAGAATTAGAATTATAAATTAATAGGTTAAATTAATATCTAGTCCTCGTGGGTTCGACACTTTATTTTATCACTATATTACTTGTCCACTATCCGTCCACTTGCGGGATATAAATCGTACAACAAGTTTTTGGCGCAGATTCTTGGGGACTAGTTTATTAATTGCTACATTAATTGATAGTTTAGTTTTAACATTTTTTTTATTGTTATTTATTTTTATTTTTATTTTGATTTTGATTTTTAGATTATTTTCTTTTTATTATTTTAGTTCTTCGTGATCTTCTTTGAGTTGTATATATTTTCTAATTTTTCGGTGTTAGTGTGCATACCACGCATACAAAAGATCTTGATCTATTTGATTTAGATCCGAAATTGAACGAAGCTTTCACCAAGCGACAACGTGAAAACGAGAAAAGAAAACACAACCAAGACACAATGGCGAGACAATCAAGTGCATGATCGGATAAATAATCAACCACCAATAGCTCGACCGGTTGAAGTTAGTGAGCGAGATATTCTTATGGGTGAATATATGATGCCACCGATTGTTGAAAATCGGTCCGGCATAGTCTATCCACCTTATGGGCACGACAACTTCCGGTTGAGGCGGATGTGATGAATTTATTCTCGAACAACTGCCGTTTTATGGGATGACGATGATGAAAATCCTCATTACCATATTTCTCGTTTTCGATGAATTTCATGGCAATTTCAAATACCACGGTGTTAACGAAGAAAATAATGAAGATGAGGCTCTTTCCACATACATTGAAGGATAAAGCTAGAGAATGGCTAGATTCTCTACCACAGGAGCATTACTACTTGGACGGATCGATCTAGAAATTCACATTGAAATATTTTCCACCACCCGAGTAAGCGAGACTAAAGTATGAAATTTCCAATTTCCAACAATACGAGTTGGAAAATTTTCACGAGGCATGGGAAAGATTCAAACAATTGCTCGAAAGTGTCCAAGTCATGGTTCCCCTTAGCGACTCGAATCATTATTTCTACTGGACTAGCTCCAACTAGTCGTTCTTCAGTGGATTCTGCAGCAGGTGGCTCTATCCAAAATAGATCGCCCGGTGACCTTTACGATCTATTTGAAACCATGAGTGAGCAGGTTTATTATGTGGCCAGAAAGAGGATTGCAGAAGAAAGCAACAGGGATACACGAAGTGGGCACCAATTCGCTTTTATTGGCAAAAAATTGATGCGTTGGCAAAGCAGATGGAATCAATGAAATATTTTCATTCAGCTAATATGGTTCAGATGCCTCCACCAATCATGTAACATGCGGGGCAAACCATCAATCATCGTGAGTGCCTTTGACCAAAGTTGATATGTCATCCCCCGAACAAATTGCATATGCTCGAGAATTTTCAACGTCGTGAGAATAATCCTTATGCACGCGGACTTACAATCTCGGATGGAGAAATCATCCAAACTTCTCATATGGCAACACTCAAAATATTCAAAATCCACCAAATCGGGGAATGCCACAAGAGAAAAAAAAAAAAGGAGGACTGGAAGAAATCATTCATCGAATTGAAGGAGATGCGAGAAAAGACGAGGAGGAGATGCGAGAAAAGACAGGATGTTGCTATCAAGAATATGGAAAATCAGATTAGGCGATTGGCTAAATTGTTGATCGAGAGACAACCAGGCACATGGCCAAGCAATAACGAAGTCAATCCAAAGGAGCAAGTAAATGCAATTACCACGAGGGCGGTGTTCGCTATTGCGAGAGATTCATGTGACTAGGCGGTGTAGAAAAGGAAAGCGTGGTCCTACAAAGCGAGAGAAAATAAATTAGATCACGAAGTTGCACTGCAAGCAGGACTCTCCACGACTTATATTCCACCACCGCTTACGTCCCTCCTATCCCATTTCCTCAAAGGTTGCGAAAACATAAGCTAGACCGAAAGAATTCAAGAAGTTCCTAGATGTTTTCAAAAAGTGCGCATCAATATACCATTCGCCGATGCCTTAGCTCAAATGCTAGCTATGCCAATTTATGAAGGACATTCTTGCAAATAAGCGTAAAGTTGGAGGAGCATGAAACGATCAAGCGCTTTACGGAAGAATGTAGTGCCATATTGCAAAAACAAACTACCGTAGAAATTAAAAGACCCGGGAGTTTTAATATTCCTCGCACTATTGGTAGTTTATATTTTGATAAACTTTGTGTGATTTGGGTGCTAGTGTGAATTTAATGCCTTACTCTATTTTAAGCGGCTCGGTTTAGGAGAAGCAAGGCCGACAACGATAACACTCCCAACTGCGGATAGAACAATCAAAGCGCCCAAGGGAATAGTTGAAGACATATTGGTGAAAGTTGGCAAATTCATATTCCCTGCTGATTTTATTATTTCGGATATGTGTGAAGGCAGGGATGTACCACTCATTTTGGGGTCGACCTTTCTTGGCTCTCTTGGTCGGGCGGTAATTGATGTTCCAAAAGGAGAACTTATCTTTGAAAGTGAATGATGAACACATTACATTCAATGTGTTCAAAGCAATTAAATTTCAAGCTCTTGATTCACCTTGAAATTGATGTCATTGACCGTAAGAGAGGAGCTTAGATACGATTATTACCCAACACCGGGAGGCACCACTTTGAGAAGAAGAATATGTGCGAGAAGAGGAGTTTCATCCGTCTTTACGTGACCAAAGATAATGAAGAAGGTGAAATTTTCTTAGTTGAATTCGAGCGGTAGGAAAAACAAAATCATATCAAGTATGATAAAGGAAAATCAAGCTCTGGAAGGTAAAAAAAAAATTGTTGAAGTTGATCAAAGTAAGAAGAACAGGTCCTCCAAAGATTTATTCAAAGTGTCTGAGCGAGCGACCACGACAAAGTCAAGCTAATGACTTTAAAGAAGCGCTCAATGGGAGGCAACCCATTTTTCTACCATTTTATTTAAATTTCAGTATTATTTCAATTTTAGGATTTCAATTGATAATTTACACGTTTTAGGTTTATAGGATTTAAAGTAGATTTTTAATTCTTGGTTTTGAGGCTACAATCATCGTCATCTTGCATAAGCACGTTTTTCCATTAATTTAAATTTATTAAAAAAAAAAAATTCAAATTTTGTACCATGCGATCGCATGGTATAACCGAAAAGAAACCGTGTCCGATAAAGCGAGAGAAAATAAATTAGATGCGAAGTTGCACCGTAAGCAGGACTCTCCACCAAACTTATATTCCACCACCTACCACGTCCCTCCTATCCCATTTCCTCAAAGGTTGCGAAAACATAAGCTAGACCAAGAATTCAAGAAGTTCCTAGATGTTTTCAAAAAGTCGCACATCAATATACCATTCGCCGATGCCTTAGCTCAAATGCTAGCTATGCCAATTTATGAAGGACATTCTTGCAAATAAGCGAAAGTTGGAGGAGCATGAAACAAAATCGGCGCTTCTGAGTAAGAATGTAGTGCCATATAAAACAAACAAACCGAAATTAAAAGACCCAGGGAGTTTTAATATTCCTTGCACTATTGGTAGTTTATATTTTGATAAAGCTTTGTGTGATTTGGGTGCTAGTGTGAATTTAATGCCTTACTCTATTTTTAAGCATTTCGGTTTGGGAGAAGCAAGGCCGACAACAAAGAATACTCCGACTTGCGGATAGAACAATCAAACGCCCAAGGGGAATAGTTGAAGACATATTGGTGAAAGTTGGCAAATTCATATTCCCCTACACGATTTTATTATTCGGATATGTGTGAAGACAGGATGTACCACTCATTTTGGGTCGACCTTTCTTGGCTCTTGGTGGGGCAAGAATTGATGTTCCAAAAGGAGAACTTATGCTGAAAGTGAATGATGAACACATTACATTCAATGTGTTCAAAGCAATTAAATTTCCAAGCTCTTCAGATTCCTGCTTCGAAATTGATGTCATTGACCAGAAGAGAGGGAGCTTAGATACAGTTATTACCCAACACCAGGAGGCACCACTTTGAGAAGAAGAATATGTGCAGAAAGAGGAGTTTCATCCGTCTTCTGTGACCAAAGATAATGAAGAAGGTGAAATTTTCTTAGTTGAATTCGAGCAGGGCGGAAAAACAAAATCATATCAAGATGATAAAGGAAAAATCAAGCTCGGAAGGTAAAAAAATTGTTGAGAAGTTGATCAAAGTAAGAAGAACGTGTCCTCCAAAGATTTATTCAAAGTGTCTTGAGCGATCACCACGACAAAGTCAAGCTAATGACTTTAAAAAGCGCCAATGGAGGCAACCCATTTTCTACCATTTTATTTAAATTTCGTATTATTTCAATTTTAGGATTTCAATTGATAATTTACACGTTTTAGGTTTATAGGATTTAAAGTAGATTTTTAATTCTTAGGTTTTGAGGCTACAATCATCGTCATCTTGCATAAGTACGTTTTTCCATTAATTTAAATTTATTAAAAAAAAAAAAAATTCAAATTTTGTACCATGCGATCGCATGGTATAACCCTCTGCGATCGCATGGCCTGAGCAGAAAGCTTTCTGCCCAGATTTTTTATTCTTCGCGATCTCAGGACATTTTGTCCTTGCGATCGCACTGTTTCTGAAAAAAAAAAATTATATTTTATTATTATTAATAAATTCCTTTTTTCTTTCTTTTCTTTTTAGGGTTACAACCTAAGGACTGGTTGGATGACATTCAAGCAAAGATTTGTTGACCAACTTGTACAGATCTCTCCACCAATTGTTCATACCATACTTCTTCTTCAGCACCATTCGATCCACATCTGGGTAGTCTCTGATCTTTATATACTCATTTGAATTATTTTTATATTGGGGACAATGTATCTTTCAAGTTTGGGGGTAGTGTAAAAAATGTTTGGTCTGATGATAATACTTGATATTGATTGTTAGATTATTAAAAAAAAAAATTAATTAATTAAAAATTATTTATATTTATTTGTTTGCATATTTATATGATATGAATAGTCTTGCCGGCTAATGATGCAACTTTTTATTTAATTATTTAGCTTTAATCCATGACTTGTGAACAAATTATTACTATTGGTTAAATGTGAGACTATTTGACCATGTTTGATATTGTGTTGTGTCGGCCAGTTAAAATGATTTTTAGCTATGTTGGTGCACTTAAGTTGAAAATAATAGGATACCCTGTTTAAACATAAAAATCATTCGTATCTCGTGAACAAATAACCAATATAGTGAGAAAGTGTGGTAATTAAACCGTGATAGTGGCTATCTAGGTTATGATTGATTCCATGTATGTTGAAAATTTGTGTGGAGCACTTTAGACCGCTTAGAGAAACTAAGTAATGACCGAATGTTAGGAATCTAATCTCACGCATGAACTTATTGCACGCAAGGAACAAAAATTATTATTATTTTGCTTAACTCCTTCGTAGCCTAATTGACTTGAGTGGAAAGGTCCGTAGGGGTTTCTCAAAACACGATGCCCTAAGGTTCGAAAGACACGGGAGTCATCGACCTCAAGCTCGTTACATGAGTCATTTAGAAAGCTTAATGGATTGAGTTTTGCACTTTATTAATATCTTATAACTCCTTTCGTAGCCTATTTGACTCGAGTGAAAAGGTCCGTAGGGGTTTCTCAAAACCTGATGCCCTAAGGTTCGAAAGACCTGGGAGTCATCAACCTCAAGCTCGTTACATGAGTCATTTAGAAAGCTTAATGGATTGAGTTTTGCACATAAGATCTATATTAAAAAAAAAAATTATTTATTTATTTAAATTTAATTTTTTTATTTCTGTCAAAAAAAAAAATAATAATAAAATAAAAATTCTTTGCAAAGTAAATATGGAGATTAGATAACTAATGGGTTTGACTTATTTAGTAGAAGCTTTCTGGTCGAGAGTGCTCATAAATTGGAGAATCTTCATATACTTAGGTTGTCACGATTATTAGTTTTCTCAACCAACCTCGAACAAGAAAATAATGAGCTTAAGTGTTACCTTTGAACCAAAATCTCGGGATTTGAGAGAAAACATCATTTTGGGGAAGTGTACCTTACGAGATGGAAAGGAAAAGTTGACCACTGTGGTTGGGCTATCACCACCATAGAATTTAAGTTAATCAGATTAACGGGTGTCACACACGTATCAAGTATGGTTTGAGTTTAATCACATTTGCAATAGTAATACATGAACACTCGTCATGAATTATAAGTTTTCGTTTTGCAAAAGTCAAGCAAGAACGGCAAGCTATTTATATTGTGAATTGTGTTATTACTTATTTCTTTAAGTGCATGATTGTTTTTAGCTAATTTATTCGAGGACGAATAATAGTTCAAGTTTGGGGGTATTTGATAAGTACAATTTTGTACTTATCTGGGCTCACAAAAAGGGACAATTATGAGTACTTTTAGTTGTTTTCAGTTTAATTGCATGTGTTTTCTTATCAATGTAGGAAATAATCAAAGTCAAGTATCAATGGGATGAAAAAAAGAGCAAAATGAAGACAATGGGACCTAATTGCTAAGAAATGAAACTTGTGGGGCTTGATGTGCAAATACTAAGGCGAGAATTTAAACTCAAGACCAGAATAAACCATGCGATCGCATGGTAGTATCCTGCATGCGATCGCAAGTCAAAGAAAAATCCATGAGAATGTAATTTCGCTCATCCATGCGATCGCAGTCCTAAAACTATGCGATCGTGATAGGCCATTCATGACGTAATTTGTGCAGAACACCGATTCGATTGAAACTCTACACTTCCAAGATAAAACAACAACTTAAACATTTTATCATCTATCTTGGATATAAATCGCACAACATTTATCATCTATCGTAGATCACTAATTTTTTAGAAATGTGACTAAAATTGAGATTTTGCAACTAAAAGCTATAATTCATATTAAATGTGCATATTTTATATAAAGACCGTTCTACATATCAATGTATTTGATAAATAATTTCAATATTTAGTTGAAGTTAATCTAATAGTCTAAATGTATTAAAATCTTTATTGAAGTGCATTTGAATGTGGGTATAAAGATTTTAAAAGTTATAATAGATCTAGACCGTTATATTAATTTAAATTAAAGATGATGATTATTCTGTCAAATTCATTAATAAGAAGAAAAGTTCTCATTTTATATTACACTCTTTTGAATCTATTTTCTTTACTTGTTTTCACTTGTATAAAATAATCAATTAAGTTAATGTTCTAAAAACATAAAGCGTGGCTAAGCGTGAAGGTAGAACTTCAACTTTTCGGACCCAATCAAAACTAAGACCGAGGCGAAGATGAAGTGTGAGGCGTGGCTAGGCGTAGATATCGTGTCTCACGTCTAGACGAATTTTTTAGAACAATATGTTAAAACAATAACAATAAAAAAAAAAAAATATTAAATCTTATTATTAATAAAATTAATATTAATTACACAAAATCTTTTTTGTTGACTCCTAGCATTCCATAAATATATTTGTCAACACCAGTGCATGTGATAATATAATTTACTACCACAGTTAGTGATGGCAACGGGGTGGATCGACCTGATCCAAATCCGCCCCGCGATCCGTCATTTTTCGGGAGGATTGAATACGGATCGGGGCGGATCGTAGGCGACGATGAGATATCGATCTATTTTTTTTTTTGCATTCAAAAAATTTAAAATATATTGAAACAAGCTTTACTACTATACTATAGAGTTTAAACAACATTTTAAAACACATTAACTACTTAATTAAATGTCCAAAAGAAACAAACGACATCAATTACTTAATTAAAAATTGAGTACTCCAAAATACACAATAAAAAAAAAACAAATTGTTTATCATCTCATCTTCATAACTTCATGGAATCAAGAACCTAGGTTTAGGAATTAACAAATTAGGAATTAAGAAATTTGAAATTACAATTGCAGCTCTTGCTCCAAATTTTTTATCTTGTTATAATTTAATTCTTATTTTTTAAATATAAGTAGTCGGATCGGGCAACCCGATCCGATCCGACGATTCACTCCCCGAGATCCGTGGCGGATCACGGTTATCTGCCCGATCCGCTCCACCGACCTGTGGATCAAGTATTTTTCGTTCCATTCGGATCGGGTATCCATCGAGTTCAGGACGGATCGAATATTTTTGCTATCTCTAACCACAGTATATCATCTTAATTTTAGTCTATATTTTCTTCTTATAACCTTTTCTACTAAGATCACATCACTCACTGAATGACAACTTCTTTAGATTTACAAAAAGCAAGTACAATCGACTTAATAATTTTAAGACAAAGCTCAACATATTTTGAAAGTAATTTTTATAATACTATTAAAATAAGTAATTTATTTATTAAAACATCAATCAATAAACTAAATTATTTGCTATTAGGTAAATTTTTTAGGAAAAATTTAACTAGAGATCCCCAAGCTTTAATAGTTGGTGCAAGTAAGTCCCCAACCTACTAATGGAGCATTTACATCTCCAAACTTTCTATAAATATGCTGATGGACATTCTTACAGAACAAAAACTGTCCATTAAGAGTCAAAAGTTAAATCTTATGTTAAAAAAACTAATATATCCTTACTTTGCATTTACAACTTCTTTTATTAAGCTTAAATTATAATTTAAGTTTTGTTAAATTAGTTAAATATATTTTTTATCCGTATATTTTGTAGGATCCATAATTTACTATTTAATTATTGTCAACATATTCTCTTGAAGTCAAAATTTTAAATACTTAAAATATAATTTTAGCACTCTATAATATACACTTAAATAGGTTGGAGAATGTTTCGTAGTGGAATTTTCCCAATTTTCTAAGCTTAGCCAAACATTAGGGATTACATGCCAATCAAAAGTAGGTAATTCTCAAAATTATATATATGTATAATGTGGGATATTCAGTTTTGGTTTGAGGCACAGAATCTCAAAATTGGAAAATCCAGTTTTAGGGTTTTTGAAGTTTCCAAGTACACACACCATCACAATGGTAACTTGCTCCACTACTTCCACATAACTTCTTTTCAGTTTCAAGCATTCTATCTGTTCCCAAACTGTCAAGCTATAACAGAAACCCTCTTTACCTCCTCATCCCTCCGCCGCCGCCGCCACGCATAGGAAGCAAGAATTAGAAGAACCCAATAATTCATTCAACATGGGCGGTACTGATGAGAAAACTAGGGAAGAAGAGAATAAGCAGATGGAAGCTCCCAAAATGGCGCCTTTTGATCTCAATGATTTTACAATAATCAAAGAAGGGGAGGCCGAGATACTAATGCACGCCAAAAATGAAGTCTTTTTCAATAAAACCCAGGTCCTCTTTTTTTATTTTTTATTTTGATTTTTTGTTTTGTAAAAAGTCTTGTCTTTTTTTTCCCCTGTTAATTATTTTGTCCCCTGCATATTGTATTTGCCATGGATTGTGTTTTGTAGCAAATTAATATATATATATATTGAATTAACGGGTTATTGTTCTTAAACTGTATGCTACATTGAATTTAATTATTAAAGCGACTGGGTTTATATTTTGTTGGGTTTTATTTTTTCCTTTTCATGATGGGGTAATTTGTGGGATGTGATATCTGTAACTTTTTTTTGTTCTACAATTGGAGCTTTTAGCTTCTTCTTCTTTTTTGAATGCTACTAACGTTTTTGGAATGCGGTGCTTCAAACTTTGAAATATTACGGCATACAGTTTTATGTTTAAGCAATCCTAGAGCTTATTTCACCTTACTCTGTTTTTTTAGCCTTGTGAGTTGCGAACATCTGAACCTTTGAAATTTGTTTATTCCAGGTTAATAACCGAGATATGTCTATTGCTGTTTTGAGGACATTTATGTCGAAATACAAACAGGAGCATGAAGCACTGTCATCCAAAAGAATGAAAACAGGACCAAAAGCTTCAGATGCGTCTTCCATTGAGGTGGAAGCTGCCGTGGATTCCACAACTCATAATGAGAAATCTAATGATGCTTGTAATGTCTCAGAAGAGATATCCCAAGATGAAGCAAGCAGCATCTTGGAAAAACAAGCCTCAAACCAAGATGGAAAGTGCCATGGAGAACTGAAGCAACCACGAGTTCTGGAGGTTCTTAATGATTTTGTGCTATTATTGTTGCTTCTCTTGTCAAGCAAGTGCTCTGTTATTGGCATTTCACATTTTTTTTTTTCTTCAAGCTGTTTATGCTAAAGCATCTCTTGCGGGTTAATAGGCTTTGTCGGCTTCTGGGCTCAGAGCTTTAAGATATGCACGTGAGGTTGATGGGATTGGTCAAGTTGTGGCCTTGGACAACGATAAAGGTAATTTCATGTTTTTAAGTGTAGTGATAGAAATCTCTTTTTTTTTTTTTTTTTTACAAAACGGACTATTATTGTTTAATTTATTGCCCTGCGAAATATTTTGAAATGTCTTCTTCTAGATGAGGATCTTATTTCCAATTGAGAACTTGATGTGCCTAATATTACCCCACACATGTATCCCATCTGCTGTCTATACAGGGATTATGAGGGGGTCAAAATTTCTTTCATTGCTTCTGAATTTGCATCTTATCTGCAACCTGACTTGGTTTGTGAATCAGAAGTGCTAATATTGTCACCTTGTGCAGTTTCTGTTGAAGCTTGCAGGAGAAACATAAAATTTAATGGTTCAGTGGCATGCTCAAAAGTGGAGTCACACCTTGCTGATGCTCGAGTTTACATGCTCACCCACCCAAAAGAATTTGAAGTGGTATGCTTTCATTAGCGTCATATGAAGTTCACCATGTGGAATATTGGCTTTTTTTCCCCCCGTCTTTTGTCCTCGATTCCTTTTTCCTTCGGCAACAAACATTCTCTGTATTTAATGCTTGAATTAGGTGATAGTACATGGATAACTTTCGATTTATAGAAGAGAAATGGAGCGAAAACTAGGATACCTTATAGCAGTGACCCCATGCGTGGTGCTTGTCACAGACAAGTCCTTTATTTTGTGCCTTAATGAAGCGTATTTGTATTTACCCCCTAAAGACAGATTATCTGCGATTATTCTTATACTGGTGTCTGTGTTTCAGGTTGATCTTGACCCTTATGGTTCTCCATCTGTTTTTCTGGACTCTGCTGTTCAATCAGTTGTTGACGGGGGTATGTTGATGTGCACCGCAACTGATATGGCAGTCCTTTGTGGGGGTAATGGGGAGGTCTGCTATTCCAAGTAAGGTTTATTTTTTATTTTTAACTTCTGATAAAACAATATCATTTTGTTTGTCAATTTATCTATTGCTTATAAAATGTAAAGTGGCCTGAGCAGATACTACTTTTGGGATTAGGTATGGCTCTTATCCATTGAGAGGAAAATATTGCCATGAGATGGCTGTGAGGATCCTTCTTGCCTGCATTGAGGTAATTTATCGTATGAAGTTCTCAATATAAATTATTCAAACATCTAGTACCATAAGCTATTTATGTGTTCAAAACATGGGTTAGATAATTAATCCTGGATTATCTGTCCTTCTATATTTGTGCCACTTTGAGCCTTCTAATTTTCCCTCTGTTCATCATTTTGGTGGTCTTGTTGGATGATAGTGTGTAAACATGATAAAAAGAAATATAGTATCTAATTTATATTAACTCATCTCAAGGTAAATTCAGAGGTTAGCAAATTGCTATCTCGTATTTCTTCCTTTTCTTGTGAATGACATTTGACATTGGATTAGCGAATGATGGCTGTAGCTTCTCTAGGATTGAATCATGTTGACCCATTTATGGTCTCTGTGCCTACATAACCTAGGCAGTAACTCTTTATAGTCTTGGTCTTAATTGTTTATGCTTTTGATATATCTTGCACCTATTGGAAAGCATCAACTAGTTTAGGCTCTATTTTGTGCTGTACATTGTGGGGTGATTATATATTATTGAGTAAATAATTTACTCAACAATGTGTTCAGCTTAAATTAATTATTCAGATTACAAGAGGCATTATGTACAAATGGGTTTACAGGGTGCTTTTTTTATATTGTGGATTTTGCTGCAGATAGTTCTTCGAAAGTGATTCGAAATATATTCTGACAGATCAAAAATTTTGATTCTATTAGTTGTGCCTACAAATCATTCCAACTTATTATGATAATCTGTTTTGTGATGGTGACTTCAAGAATCATTATCTAGTTCTCTTTAGGTGCCCCAAACATGGCCTTAGTTTTATACGGCGTCCATCCTGAAAGGATTATTGTTGGATTTTTGGATGTCCTAAAATGGAAGTCCTTTGACAAGTTAGTTGAAATTTGTTGTTGACTTCTCAATCTATCACACTCGAAAAATTATGCAAAGATTTTATACAATTTATCATATTGGAAGGATCTTGCCTTTTAATGCAGAGTCATGCGAACCGGTACAAGCGGTACATTGTTCCGGTGTTATCTGTTCAGATGGATTTCTATGTGCGCGTATTTGTTCGTATATATTCGTAAGTGTTTTCTGCTCCATGTTTGCTTTTCATATTAGCAAGTATAGTGAGATGCATGACTGGCAAGATTAGATTGGACATTTTTTCTTATTAATGCCACCAATCTAGATTTGCATCTCTGATTTATGAAGTGATTGTTTGCAGTTCAGCAAGTGCAATGAAGAACACTCCTTTAAAGCTATCATATGTTTATCAGTGCATTGGTTGTGATTCTTTCCATCTCCAACCAATTGGAAGGACTGTATCCAAGGTATGCATATTTATACACAAGGTTTTGGTATATTTTGATGCTGGCATGGATGAGTTATAAATGATATTTTAATTTTTTTTTGTGGTCCGAAAAGGTATATGGTATGGTATTGCATGGTTTACAAATTTCAAGCGCATGCAAAATTGTCTTCAGAGAACCTGTGCAAATTTGGTGTGCAAAAAATGTACATACTTTTTGCTATTTGCCTGCATGCATCAGGAACCTGAAGGCTGATAAATTTGAAAATTTCATTGAACACTTCATAAGTACATTCTCTTTTTGGTAAAATACGTCTTCATATGCAACTGTTTTTTCAACAGCTGGTATACCTGTTCATTTTTTTTTGTCTTCCCCTTTTTCTTCTCTAGAATACCAGCATCAGATATCTCCCCGGATTTGGCCCCGTTGTTCCCCAAGAGTGCAGTGACTGTGGAAAGAAATATAACATGGGTGGGCCCATATGGTCTGCTCCAATTCACGATCAAGAATGGGTGACTTCCATTCTAGCAGATGTTAAGTCTATGAAAGACCGTTATCCTGCTTATGATCGAATCTCAGCTGTATTGACAACGATTTCAGAGGTACGCTTGTTTATTTCAGCTAATATTTCATTTGGCTCTTTTGAAATTTTTTGTCCACTACTATGTTGGGTAGTCCAGTTACGTGGAAAGAAGAATCAAAACACGGTTACACATGAAATTTTCTAATTGTCATAAGAGGATCACAGATCTGCTACCTTCTACTTAAGAATTTTGATATTATTAAAAAATGTGAATTTGACAGCTTATTTTCTAGAAGAGACATGCTTACCTAGTGATGATATCTCTCCATACTCCCCGACACACTTCATTTCTTATTATTCTTATAACGACTTGCAAAGAAATTACAGATAGATCTCTCTTTAGGTTTGGGGACAAGTATATCAATTAAACTGTTTTAGAAAGATTATTTCCTTTCCCATGATTGGCGCAACAGAACAATTTCAATACGCATTTAGGGAATCCTCTCCTAAGGAAAGCTAAGTGGCACTTTGAGAATATTTAAACCAAAATTTGTTACTATTTTCTGTTGAAATTTTTTTTTCCAGAATTTTTCTTTTTTGTCTTTAGCATCCACATGTTATATAAAGTTAGGGCTAGGCTTCTAAAACTGCCTAAACTGTAGGACTTTTCACACCGTCTCGGTTACTCTTATTTGTTTAAGCGTAAAGAAAAATAAGGAATGAATAAATAGTTATGACCTCTGCATCTTGATTGTTTATTGTTAAGACTGACTTTTGTTTAAATAAAATAACTTGGTGCATTTGCAGGAATTGCCTGACGTTCCTCTATTTCTGAGTTTGCACAATCTCTGTGCAACATTGAAATGCACGTCTCCGTCAGCAGTTATATTTCGCTCTGCCGTTATCAATGCAGGATATCGTATATCCGGAACTCATGTAAACCCATTGGGATTGAAAACAGACGCTCCTATGGATGTGATTTGGGATGTCATGCGCTGCTGGGTGAGTATCCCTGTTTGCCTGCGCTTGAATTCATGCATGTTTTGTCGTTTCATATGACGCCTATTTGTTCACACCAGCCAAACAATGTCCATGAACTTTGCATTAGTAAAACAACAGCACTCCTTGAACTTTGTTAAATTTAATCCCGGGCATGCTCCTTCTGATGGGGTAATATTAGGTGTATATATAACTGACAGGATTTTAGTATTTTTCTTCTTTAATACTATTCACTACCATATAGTCCACCTTACCAAACAAGTCTTTACCATGGTATGAAAAGGCATTGGTGAGGCACGCCATCTATGCCTCGAGGCGTGGATTTAAGGGCTTTTTTTATGCTTTATGCGCCTCTGTATGTGAGGCGTACGCCTCACGAATGGCGCCTCAAAAACGTGAAGCGTACGCCTCACATGAAACTTAAATTTTAGTTGGGCTTGTAATTAATTGGGCCCATTTTCTCTAACTTACACAGTCAAACTTTGGATCCAATTATATAACATATAAAAGCAAGTCTTTTTACAAATTAAAAACACAAAGCCATATCAGATAAGGGGAAGGGAAAGTTGTAATTGGTGGATGAGGAAGAAGATTGGATATGTATTGCCAGTGAAGATGAAGAAGATAATAGGAGAATTAGATATGACGATGATTCCATGGAAGATCCTACTAATATTGATTATGATAATTTGAGCACAGACTTCTAAACTTAGTTAGTTTAAGTTTTTTTTTTTTTTTTTATTGCAAAAGGAGTAAAAATTGTTGGCAAGCATATCATATTTTTGATAATATACTTAATTAAGAAATTTCAATTGAGGTTTTGCTCTTTATTGGTGAAATAGACTATTTTTATATCAATTTACAACTTTTTGACTAATTTTTTAGTTTGTGGTGGGGTTTACGCCTCAAAGCGCCTCGAGGCTTATACCTCGTCTCACAGCTGAAAAGCGCCTCGGTACTTATTTCCGCCTTTTTAAACATTGGTCTTGACTGTCTGATAACTGATCAGCACACATCAATGGCCACTTGGGGTGTGGCAGCATCATTTTGGTTACTGTGATTAAGATATTGTCTCTGAATATGGTTTCCTGTTGGTTATTTTCCTCGTAGTATAAAATTTGTAATGTTTGTGTTCATGTAGTTGATGACATTCTCTTTGTAGGTAAAAACTCATCCCATCAAAGCTCAGCCACCCGATCAGGCTGGAAGTGTTATACTTGCCAAGGAGCCTGTACTGCAGGTATACAGTCCCCTTTACTCTTTAATTGCACTCTTTCATATTTTTGTCATCTGTTGGTTGCTATATAGATCAAATCAATGCAAAGATTTTTGTTGATAAAGTTGTTTCCTTACTGAGTTCCGACTACCGTTGTTATTAAATTAACTAATTGACTTGCTATCGGGCATTTATTTTGAATTCAATTATTTTTGGCGGGACGACATAATTTTGGTTACTCGTGCATTCATTTTCCTTTTGTTGACTTGAATTTAAGTTTAAAACAAAAATTTCTGCTTGTTAATAGTTAATTCTTTAATTTCTTACTCACTACCTCCCACCTTTTATTTTGTGTCTGCTTCCTCAAGAAACTAAGTGCATGTTTGGTACACAAATCGTTATATAATCAACAAAATTTTAGCTTCTTTTGTTCTTTGGTAATGTGCAGTCCTATCCAATCTCCCTACCAGACGTGTCATTAGTTGATGTTTGGTAAAAAAGATTTTAGCCTTTTTTTTCAATTCAATCTTGTGCAATACTGCATACGTATTCTTGTCTTCTTTTGCAGGCTAGTTTTGCAAGAGCTGTTGCGTCTCTTAGCAAGGCACAAGCCAAAAAGATTGCACGGTTCCCTCCGAATCCTGAAAGACACTGGGGGCCAAAGCTGAGGGCCGGTCGTAAGATCACCAACAAGCACGCGTCTCTTTTGGGTCCCGAGGCAGTGAATGGAATAAACAACCACGAAGAAGGCGAAGAGCCCCCAACCAAGCGTAAGAAGACAGAAGATCCCACTCCTAATTCATGCAATAGTTCAGTGTCTTCGCCACCTTGCTGAATCTTTTACCATTGTTCCCCTTGCTGCATTTCCTTTGCAGAGACAACCATCTCGCGCTGATCAACATTTCACGTTCTATTTAATCGTAAGAGATACCAAAAGCAAAAGGATTAATCTCTTGTGTGCCAATTCTAGGAAGTCTTGAAGGTGCAATATCAGTTTTGTTTCATTTTTATGATTCTGTTGTGCAAGTCTCATTTTGAACATTTACTTCCTCTTTTATTTATTTTGTTCAGAAAAGAAAATTGAGAACTGCATTAGTAATAATATACATATTTATATATTTATTTCAATTCTCAGATGCTGTTGACAGGCTATTGTTTCACCTTTTGACACGTACGGTTCAAAAAAAAATTGTGAAAAAAAGGTCAATATATGGACTCAAGTCGCCTTTCTTTGTTCCTATTCTTTTTTCATGTATCTGATTTTTAATGAAAGGATCTTTTTCTTTGATTTTTTAATATAGACGAATTTCGACCTTTTTTTAATTCCTGGGTTGGGGGGGGTAGTCACTAAACAAAGGATAATTTAAAAAATGTACTTAAATGAAACATATGCTTAATTTACATATTTGTAAGCGACATAAACAAGATTATTGAAAATTATATTATATGAAATATATAGTCCTATATATTTACAAACTAGTGTACATATATACAATGACTTCTCATTTGGAAGGTCTTCAAAATCAAATAAAATTTATGTACACATTGAGAATCCTATTCATGACGAACGTGAGAATGATACGATAATTTTGGAGTCTATTACATGCAAAGAAGCAGATTAAACATCAATGACACTTCATATTTTGTTTATTTTTTGTTACAATTTGAGAATTCAAACCCTCAGTCCCGTTCACAGTTAGCACCTCAAGTTCATTTTAGGCCAGGATAATTTTTCGAATTAAACAATTTCTTTTGTGTAATCTCAATCATATATTAATTTGAAGTTGAAAAGTAGATTTAATTCAAATTGAACACTAATTAGTGTCCAGAATATCAAGAGCCGTGGAAAAAGCCCATCGAGAGAGGTTGAGAAAAAATCAATGTAAGATTTTGAGGTGATTGAATACGAGTTTCCAAGGAAAAAAACTCGTTGATACTTTTTCAAAGACGCATTTAGAGGCATCATGAACAGAAATAATTGATAACTACACTGCAGTCTGCAAAGAAACGTGTTTTGCTGCAAGAAAAACTCGTTCAATAACCTATTCATGAACTGCGCAAGTAAAGAAATAACTACGTCTTTAGGTCAGGACACTTTTAAGAAGCTTTTAAGCTTAGCCAAACATGCTATAAGTCTATGCGAAAACAACTAGGACTAATTTATTCAACACTAATGTCATCATATCTCATATTACAAAACATTTTTCTTTTTTGCTGCCGAATATCAGCTTTTTAGGCTGCCCAATTGGAACAAGAAAAGTCCTAACACTTGAACTTGAAGGGCTTATTTGGTTCCAGTTTTACTGCTAACATAATATAGAAAATACACCCAACAAGCTGTAAATCCAACTGAAGATCTACCGAGGAGAAATCAAATACAAAACGAACAAAAAACACATCAAAAAATTACGTATATGTTATAACTTAGAGACTGTAATGAGAAACTCGAAGCCAATTTTGATCTACTTTTTGCCAGAATCCTTAGCGGGGTTGAGTTCGTCCCAAGCTTCAATCCATGTGACCATCGCATCTGAAAGCTTCACAAAATAAGGGTCTATTTTGCCAAGCTTTTCTTTAACCTGTTTGGACAGTTCAATATAGCATTTCTGAATAGTTGTGCAGTCCTTTGAAAGAGTTGCTGCTTGGAAGAATGGTATGATTTCTTCTTGCCAGAAGATGCCATGGTATTCCTTTTTTAGGTTCACAAATGGGTTGCTGGCTTTGCTGTGCCATATGTATGGCAGCCCTGTTTTGACTCCCAATCCCATATGATCACAAATCACCTACAGAAATAACGAGTACTTTGTGCTGTTAGCAGATATTGTGGAAAAAAGTTGAGCCAACGAAGAATTCAGTATCCGAATGGAGTGGTGAAGAATGAATCTGCAGTCAACACTTAGTTTTTTTGTTGTATTGTTAACTTGGGCGTGACAATTGGTTCTCACTAATAGCACTTTAGAGTTGATGCTCTTATCCTACTCATGTTCAAGTTTGTCCATTTGTGTTCTAATACTCGGTGCGTGTTAAAAAAAAAAAAAAGAAGATCAAAAACATGTGTAGAGATTGTACCTTGATGCACCAGCCAGCCCACATATCGTCGTAGCGTCCAATAGGTTGGCCATCTCCCATGAGTCCAAAGTACATTGCGGGGCCGATAAGATCACGGTCGAATGCCAAATTCATTCCACACATGGGAAAGAGGGTACCCTTTGGTATTGTCAAGACTGCATCAACATACCTAAAAAACAAGAAACAAACTCAAGAAGCATGCTTTAAATGAACATGTAAAATAAGAATGATAACTTCAAAATAGTACATATGGGGTACCTAGTATTTCTCTCACGAGGCTTCACAAGTTGTGTAGGTGCATCATAATCCGGAATGTTCATCCAGAGGCCATGAGAAACAGCAGTTGGCACGCCCTCGCGAAGGCTGAAAGGATATCCACGAACAAAATCCGCTCCCTCACGGAAAGGATCATATAAGGTATTAAAGAAATTTGGCGTTGAAGGGCAGAGTAGATTCTTGATATGCTGTGCAAGGGCATTGATTTCTTTGCCAGAAGGGTCTTTCGCAACCTAAGTTTATATGGTTTTCATAACACAAATCCAGTAAGTCCTCAAATATATAACATAAACAAATAAAATATCAGATCATAAATAAATATAAAAACAGGATATACTATATGCTAAAGTTTTTCTTTCATGTTTCCAATTCATTGTGAAGAAATGTTACAAACACACAAGTAGTCCGTTATAATATACCAATTCATTGTTCAGATCGACTGACCGAGATTAAGGATTCCCCAGAAAGTGGTGTCTATCATGATACCAATGTTGCAAGCACTTTGACATCACTTACCCTTAAAAATCGGATTTTAAGGGAAATGTGCAGACCTTTCACGAGTGAGGTGAGAAAAAGTGGTCGTTACTAGAAACAGATACACAAACATAGAGCTACTAGTGGAAACAAAGCTTTAATTCTTAACCATGAAATTAAATTGAAAATTGAGTTTTAATTAGGAAACAAACTGAACCAAGGAACAGAAAATACATGATGCAGCAACTCAAATTGATGCAATTTTTTCTTTTTCTAAGGAAAGGGAAGACTGCAGATTAATGAAGGAAAATCAAATTATCAAAATATTAGTCTCAATTAGCCAACAAGCAAATCATAGAACCCTAAGTTAGCAAACCATTAATACATGTTGAATCAAGTATTCATGCATATATAAACAAGATCATCAAATATCTAGCGTCTAATGTGAAGATAAAATTCCTCGTCCCTTAGTTATGGAAACAATAATGTTCGTATAAGGGCTTGGGATACATCGATTCAATTTGTTCACATTTCAAACGAGCAATCCATTCTAAGAAGGTTGTTCTCAAACGAGCCATAGTCATGTGTAATTCGATATTTAAACATTACAATTACGAGGAAAAAGAAGTGAAATTTTTGAAAACTTACAAAGCAGTCATCATCAATGGTGAAGATATACTTCTTCTTGGAGACCATATACCCAAAGCATCGGCAGGCAGAATCCTTGAAGGAAATGCAGGAGGCCTTAGGACCCAGAATCTTATTAATATCATTTCGATTATACAACTCATAATCAAATCCATCAGGGACCTTGATTATCTTTGATGGATCACCATCTTGCACAATGATCAAATGATATGGCTCAAAGAACGGCCTCCACATTTCCAAGAAATCAAGATTTCGAATAGTGGGTATCACTATATCGAGCTCATCTTTCAGAAGATGGGTTGCAGAAGTAGCCATTTTAGAGAGAGAAAGCGATGGATATAGAGAGAGGAGAGAGAGGACTGAGGAGAAGGAGGAGGTGGTGCATTCACTTTATATACGTATTGTGGAATATGGTGGCTCATGCGGCGGCAACGGAATAGGCACGTGTGTGCCTTGGGAATTGTTCAAATGAGGGGGTGGCCCGGCGTTTTTGCGCCGCCTTGTGTTTATTGGGTGGAGGGGAGTTATTATGAAATAATAAAGGGGTGTTTAATTTTTATTTAATGTGTATTAAGAGTTAATTGAGGTGGTTAATTTCGAGATAATGTTCATAGTAAATACATATATTTTGAATAGTAACGTGGTATATAGTGTGTTATTTAATGTTGTAAGTTTAATTTTTTTTAACGTATAATTTATTTACTCGGCTTCACATGCAAGTCGAATTCCTTGTTGTATCAAATGGTTAACACGTATAAATGTTATAATTTTGTCACATAGTTGATTTTATATTAAAATTTAATAATTATTTTTTAACATTTTAAATTCCAAACGTAACATATTTTTTGTGAGAAATGTAACAAATGTAACAACAAGTGTTACAAAAAGTAAAAACAGTATTTTTAAAATAAAGAAAAGTAAACAATATTTTTTTATGGTATATTGTGAAATTATCCATTTATAAATAAATGTTCATATTTAAAGGGATAATAAATGATGTTGAGACTTGAATTGAAGACCTTTGGTACTATTTTTAACTATTTTTTCTAAAGTCTTGAACTCTTAGTTATGGGACAAATTAATCTATGTAAATTTTGTGTTAACGTGTTGACGTGCAAAACAAAATTTATATTTTTCATCAAATGGCCAACACATACAAAGTTTTCGTAAATTGGTGATGACATTACTTGATTTCAAAAGCCTCTAGTACAATCAGGGGCGGAGGGTGGTCGGGCCCACTGGGCCCGGCCCGCCCCCCGGCCCCCGCCCGCTCTGACCACAACTATGTTTTTAAAAAAAAAAAAAAAAATTCCCCCCAGGCCCAGTGATGTAAAACCAATGGCCCAGCCCATATTCTTTGAATAAGAAAACAGCAACATTTTCCGTCCATGTTATCTAAAGAATATGATGTTTTGATTGTCTGTTATAACTAATATGTGATGTATTAAATACAATACAAAAAGAAGAATATTTATTGTATATTTTTGTTGATTAGTTATTCAAAATCTTGATTATGAAATGAAATAAAATTTTATAGCAAACATTTAGTGCAAAGAAAAGAATATACAATTGAATTGTGTTAATAATCACATCGTTAACAAAAAGTTAGAGAGAATTGTGGTCGAGCACAATTTTTAATTGCTAATTTTAGATCTTGAATATTTTTGTGCAATGACTTCTGTAAGCTTTTTAAAGATTATGATTTATTATAAAATATTAGATTCTCATTAACATGGGTTAAAAAAAATTTCGGGGGCAGAGCAATGACTTCTGTAAGCTTTTTAAAGATTATGATTTATTATAAAATATTAGATTCTCATTAACATGGGTTAAAAAAAAATTCGGGTGCGCTGCCGCCAAACTCTCGTGAAGGAGGGTTCCCCTCATCTGGCCCACCCATTTGTCATATCCTGGCTCCGCCCCTGAGTACAATCGATGTATTTTTATTTATTTATTTTTCCTTCCTAGAAAAAAAGAGGGCTTTGAAACTTGGAAGTAAAACAAGGAAAAGGCAAAGATTGAGTGTTAATTTAGAAAGGTGCATGTGAAACTAGTTGTTCTTTCTCAGCATTAATTAAGGGTCATTCCTTTGCATTAATCGAGGAGGAGGGGAGGTGGGGGGGGGGGGTTCTCTGGTGTTCTCTTTTTATGAACTCTTCAAGGTTTTAATGGTAATAAATATTTATTAATACAAAATTTTACACATATTAAGTTGATCATGTTCACTAATTTAGTTGCACTTTACGTTCTTTCTTTAATCATATCGAGCCACGCTATGTTTATTTGAACGTACTAGACATATTGTAAAGAATGTCTGGTCGCATTCTTAATTGCATGTTAAATCAAAATTGAATAAATAAGACTATTTTAAACACGTTAGATTATTATAAAGCTTAATATATAAATTCTAAAGAGCGATTGGAAAACAAATTTTGTACCTTCTTTTAAGCATGACTAGTTGATAAATGAATCAATCTCCAAGATAGAGCTTATTTTCTATTGAATATTTGTGTCATTTTGAAAGCTGGATTATAAATTAATTATTTAATTATTTAATCTTTATGTTTAACTATTTACAAAATGAAAAGGAATTTCTTAGATATGTTATGTCCGGTTGACTACAAGAAAAGTACACAAATAAACTACAAGATGAGTTTGGATGCTCAGAATCTAGTATTGATAATGTGAACATCTTTTTGGTGTTGAAATAAGTATTTGTTTGGTTAATACAAGATGATCTTCTTCTTTTTTAGGCTTACTGTCCAAATAAGACCCAAAACAACTACTTGTAATGTTGTCCAACACACTATTAGTTTTAAGAGATCAAGGCTCGTATCTATTCGTCTTTGTCTGTAAGTTTGATAAGGTGTTATTCAATAGAGAATATTAAACTAATCAAATAGGAATCAATTTGTAAGTTAGCATTTCTACTTCTAAATTCTCGCTAAAGAAAACCTTCTTTAAACAAGTAATAATTAATATTTGAATTAGAAAACCTTCTTTTAAACAAGTATAATTTAGCAGAAACCTACGTCAAAACGAGAATGAGAAAAGTTGTTCAAAAGACTGAATTTCAAATGTGTAAACAAGACAATTATTAGAAATACTAGTCTAGCCACGTGCAATGCACGTATTATAGTTGTAATTTTATATATAATTGTGTTATATGAGATGTGTTATTTAGGTATGAAATAAGTGAAAAATGTAATATTTATAAATTTGCAGACATATACAATAGTTTTGTTTATGAGAAGAATAGCACTAACTCTAAATTGTGAGTATTTTTTGTTTTGCAAAAACAAAGCAATAAAACAAAAATGTCAAATACAATTTAGTATTTATAAACCAAATACTATGCACATAGGCAGACAACTCATACGTATTTTTTTATTTCCTAGTATTCCACGTATTATTCAAGAATGTAGTTAAATTTGGATAAGCAAGTTTCAAAGAGTAATAACTTGTTTCAAGTCATGTTTTTTCTCATCCTTAAAATTCAGATGCGACATCCATTCCAATGACAAGTTGTACACAAAGAAATTTAAGTTTTAACCCTTATTCTCTAAGTGATTAAACAATAGAGTCAAGAAATGATGGAAAACGGTGTATCCTACTTTTTCAATGGTTGTCTTAAGTAGCTCTAGACCTTCATTGTTTTTCTGCAGTCAATAAAGAAAAAGGTCCACTCAAATATAACACACTGTTTAATTTGAATGATAGGAGCAAAGCCACCCTGATCCCCTAATTGATGGCGTCTTGGTTGTATTTCTTCTTAATGACAACATGAAATCAACAAAAACCAATTCCTAAAAGTGAAGACATCGCAAATGTAAACTCATCGACACTATGGTTATTAACACAGAAAAGTTACAATTTGGGGAAGTCTGAAATCAAATAAAACCAATCACATATCACAGATGTGTGAGAGACTTTTTGATCCCTAAAGCTCATATACATAATAAAAAAATTGCAATTTGGGAACGTCAATTCAAATACCAGCGAATAGGCATAGCAAGATTCATTCTACGTTTTGTATAGATACTAAGGTAAGATTGATGTAAAACTCCATCCACCACCTGCCTGGACTTGATAGTGGAAACATTGAAAATTCTATAGTGAATGGAGATAGAAAAATGCAAAACAACAAAAGTATTATAGAATTTTCATGAATAAATATTGAGGAAGAACAATAAAAAATTTACAGAAAAATGACCAAAGGATATGCAATCCCTAAAAAGAAAAGGTAAAAGGGGAGAAAGGCATCAATCAATTTGAAGTTATTTTATACACGTGAGACATGTGACTTAAGCACATACAATGAAGATAGAAAAAACATATGTGACATATAGGAGGATGTAAGGTTAATATTTTATATAATGTGTTCAAGATAATATATCTTGGGATCAATTACTACCATGTTCTCATATTGTATAGGACTGCTATGTTATGTTTTTGTAAGGTTAATATTTTGTATAATGTGTTGAAGATAATATATCTTGGGATCAATTACTACCATGTTCTCATATTGTATAGGGCTGCTATGTTATGTTTTTGCATATGATTTCTCAACTACCGATGACCTTCGTAGTTAGTAATTTCAGATATAGACTTGTATTTCATAGCCACTTTTCTTTATAAGAAAGGAATGAACAATTGAAATGAGTATATGTTATATGTTATAAAAAAGTGCAAAATAAAAGCATATGAAGGACAAGGTACACTATCATGTAGAAGAAAAAGTTGTTAAAAGAATGAAGACTATATATGCTGAAAATATATGTAGAAGAAATGATATTGTTTAGCTGGGAAGGGTTTCAATTAATTTAGAATGATGAACAAAAAATAAGCATTATTAGTTAAAAAAAAAAAAAAAGGACATGATAATGGGAGTAAGTAGGAAGAGGCATGGTTTAAAATACATATTTTATAATAGATATATTTAATGTTGGAATGAATTTAATTTGTTACAAACAATTGCAAAAGAAAAATAGCTATTTTTTTTTTTAAAGTAAACGCGAGATTCTAATAATGTCGCATACAAAGTACATTGGATTCAGTATAAATGATTTTCAGTATTAATTAGAATATAAAGAAGATAGTTTTATAACATTTAAATGGAAGACACACATCAAAATACAAGCAACAATATAAAATGGATGTTATAAGCCAAAATTTCTGCATAAGTTAATTATAACTATATGGAAACGTAACTCCAACAAAAGTGAAACACGGTTCACGACATATGTTTGTCATGCTCATACAACCTAAGATAGAGGTAAACTAAGGGTGCGTTTGATTGCAAGCACTGAATTTGAGTGTAAAGAAAACGAATTCCAGAAAATTGAATTGCCAAGAAAATAAACGCAGCCTTAGAAAGCAAATTTTACCTAGAAAATAAAACATCATCCCTCCTAATAAAACGTTTTCCGACTTTTCAAGAAAAATGCGATCATTTATGTAGAAATGAGAAAACGTTTTACCTGGAAAAAAATGACCATCAAACACCTTTTTAGTTGGAAAATAGGTGGAAAAAAGCTTGCAATCAAACTCACCCTAAGTTCAAAAATTAAAGTAGATATATTAAGCTGACAATCACAAGTTTTTTATTAACCTCCTCTAGTAACATCACATTCATCATTGTTGGAAGCTTTACATGTACGTAGTACCAAGACACTACATGCACAATAGGTCAATTGTATATAATTTACCAATACACAATTTAGAACTTTGTATATGATAATCTAAATATAGCGATTTAGGTTTACTTATTATAAAAGTATCGCAATAATATAGTACAATATGATTTCATCCATAGAGTACATATCTATTTCTGATAATCTAAATATAGCGATTTAGATTTACTTATTCTAAACGTATCAAAATAATATAGTACAATATAATTTCATCCATAGAGTACATATCTATTTCTTACATTTTCTGGACACATAAAAACGCTTTAATAAAGTAACAAATTTTTTAAAAATAAATGACGCATAACCACAAGTACATCAAAAAAATTAGAAGAAGCAGATAAATTTATAGCATGCAAAATTTTAAAAATTTATGGCTGGTAATCTCAGTTGTCTTAGAATTTTTACACATACATGTGTCGCGTACAATATAGGTCATCTTCATTGTTAATTTCATTTGAATTTCTCATAAATCCCATTTCCCTACAACGCTTGTTCCGAGATTCTTAGTCCTCTACAACGCTTGTTCAGAGATTCTTTGGACCTAACATATAGTTTTGTACATCTTTATCTGCCAACAACATTGACCATTCATTCGACTACTTGTTTGTTGGATGTTTACATTCGAGACAAAATTTTCAGCCATCGTCTGCCCATATACACTTTCTTGGGTCAAATCGACACAACCATAACCTCAACTGATTAGTATCCTATTACACAACCAACAACAATTAAAACAAAAAAATTGAGCCAATACACAATACAAATAATATTTATCTAGAATGCATAACAAAATGTAATGTAATTATTGGCAGCTAACATATGAATTAATTTCATAAACAACAACTATGAATTAATTTCACAAACAACATTTCAATTAATAAGTTATACATTGGATGAAATGTTTACAAAAAGAAAATGACTATTGTTCCAGCCATGAAATGCCATTTGATAACCATGAATTAATTTGTCTAATTTTCAACACATGTTCTTAAGTGTACAACACCCAATTTCACAAAGATTAAATAGAGAATTAAGCAAATATGTACAAATTAATCAATCCATTAAGCAAGAATAAAAAAAAAAAAAAAAGCGAAACATAAAAGTAGGACATCAGAATGCAAATTCTATGAATAAAAAATTAATTTAATAAGATACCATAAATCAACATTCAAGACCAAATTAGAAAACCCATATCATAAAAATATGATGATACACACACACACACACACACACACACACACACACACACACCTTAAAAATAATTAGAAAATTTCACAAGAAGTCTATACGTGAAATTAAATACAAAAAATCTACTCACTAACATCTCCAAGAAAAAAGAGAGAAATAGAATTTTGTGGTTCTTCAGATTTGTAATAATCGTAAAAATTGATGGATTTCAAGCAATGAAGAACTGATGGTGATCTATCCAACTTTTGTGGCGCCGATTCGTGGTTTAGATCGCCTAGGTCGCACCGAATCTCGACTTCAGGTGGAGAATTTTAGTGAGATTTTAGATATTTGGGAAATATTTTGAAGAAACTTGGATAAGAATTATGGGGAATTATAGAGTCTTGCAATTTGGAAAGATGGAAGTTGAGGATAGAGAAAGTGGGTAGCAAATTGCTTAACAGAAGTGAGAGAAGGGGAGTTGGTGAGAGAAATGAATTATGTCAGACTATTTTGAAATAGAAGGAAAGAGAGAGGAGATTGGGACCACGTGGCTTAACAAACGACATCGTGTGAACAATAATGGAAGCCAAACGACGTTATTTTGCTTCAAGTCAGATAAAAAAAATGACATAAAAAAGATGCCACCAAAACAGCGTCGTTTTCAATGACCACTTGAACAGTAAATCTTTTTATGGCTCTTTTAATTTAGTTAGGAAAAACGTAGTTGACACTTTCGTAACCCGAGTTTACTCATTTGCACGTTGAAACGAAGATTCATGGCCACAAAATAGGTACATACAGGTGACTGCTTGGCTAGAGACAATGGATTTGGACAATTGTACATGATATATAATTTGAGGGAGAATAAAATGGAATGGAGGATGAGTACTCTTCTATCACTTAGTTTAAACATTCTACTATTAATAGTTTTCGTCAAAAAAATTAAAATATTAGAGAATGATAGAATTTATTTATTTAAATTTTATCTTGAACTCACTATAAACTATTACACATGTTTAGCTTGCCAAAATGGATTTCGATCTTCAAATGTTTTAGTTGAACTTTACTATACATTTACTATGTTATTTTTGTGATATTCTTGTTATTGGTTAGTAACACTACAAGAAAGGAGGGCAATAGTGAATCATACATAGTCTTCTCTTTAAATTTATAGGAACGACAAAGTCGCTGCTCAATGTCGCCACAATAGTATAGTGTCTCTAGATATGTAGCGACGACAATTAGTTCGTCGCAACATATATTTGAATCTATAGAGACGACAACTTCGTCGCAACATTGTCGTGGTTTATATCTCGAAAATAGATATAAAGAGACGACAATGTCGTCGCTGTTAACTAAAACAGTAGCGACGTGAAATTCGTCGCTACTATGTCGTCGCTATATGTACTTCTAATATAGAGATGACTTTGTCGTCGCTAAATATAAATGATTTGTTTTCCAACAGCGACAACAATGTCGCCGCTATAAACAATTTGAATTTTTTAAAAAAAATTTGTCAAATAATTGAAATAATGTATAAAAAATTCTAAAAATCTACAAATCCCCCAAACTCTCATCTTCATCCCCGTTCTCGTCCTCCTCAGGCACAACCACTGGTATGCTATTTTTCAGAAATTCAATTTCCTGCTGCATTCGGTGTAACTGAGCCTCTTACCTGGCAAACCGAGGATCGTTATTATGGAGTCTCCAGAGAACTGATGGGAAATTCCTTGTGGGGCCTTCGATGCAGCAGTCGAATCTAGGGAGGGAGAGGTGCCCTTCAGAACCCGTCCAATCCCACGGACGTGACCTCGTCATTCTCCGAAAACCTTCTTTGCAATAGCACGCTCGTCTAACGACGCGCCACTAGAGGCGACCTGTGTATGTTGAGTCTCTCTCAACTCAACAAGTTTATCCTGTTTAGTGAAAAAATAATAAATAATAATATCACGTCAGATAAAATTATATTAACATAATTTAAAAGTCCTCACATAGTCACTAGCTGCCTGCAAGTTCACCCAATTGCCATCCGGGAAGGTGTGAAACGTCCGGAACGAATCAATAATCCCTGGCCAATGCTGGGTCTCGGGGTCCTGCTACGACAATTTAAACGTGAAATGTAGTTAGTAGACATTTTTACGTAATGTAGTGAAGATTTGTATAATGATATTGAACATTTTAGTTGTACCTCATCGTAACGCGTGACAGAGAAGCTCTTCGATCCCTGTACGCTCGAGTATTTTGCCTTACCCCGATTGGCCTTATTTTTCGAGGACCGTTCCTGAAGGTATAAAAAATATTTGTGACTTGCATAAAACTTAATAGTTAACAAAATATATAAAACAAATCGTAAAAAATAAATAAACAATACGTACCACGAAAGTAGGACTGGTGAAGAAGTCAATGCACTTCTGCCAGTCCTCGGCAGACATTTCGCCGTATAGTCGGCTGGGTCCATGCGCTTTTAAGTGATTATGCATCTTGAGTTTGTAATCGCGATAACGATTGGCCGCCAGGCGATCTACAGCAGCACAGACCGTCATGTACTCGTCGGCGACCGATCGCCCTGTAGATCGAAGTAACTCTGCAATAAGAGTAAAAAATTACATTAACGTAGAAGTCATGGAACAATTATTTATTGACTGCACTAATAACAAAACTAATTTAAGTTCATACCTCAATAATGCTACGTAACCGTGCTCGCTGCTCCTCTGGAACCTCTGTCCATGAAGGTTAGCACGGGGCACGGTAAATCTCACTTGGTTCCCAACCAAGCGCGTGAAATACTTCGCGTCATTCTCGATCGGCTGCATTGTGCGTTCGACATTTAGGAAGTGAATGTCGAACGCGATAGGAAGTGGCATCTTCCTATTAGCCTGCCAAACCTTCATAAGGTTGATGCATCGAGAGATACCTCGTCGCTTTGGCGGGGGCACTGAAAAAGAATAAATACGAACCATATTTATCATACGAAATGTAACAATATTTATAAAATACAAAAAAAAATATTCTGAATGAAAATTATTACCAGACTCGCAGGTCGAAGCGAGCCGGTGAGATGGCTGTTGTGGAGGATCTCCAGCACCACCACCTCCGTGTGACATCACGTCAGTCATATTAACCCATGAAATAATTGCGAACATCAATTAGTGCGGAATAGTCCCTACGTTTAGTAAAATTGATACTAATAAGTTTGAATTTATTCGTAATTTCTAATAAGTTTTAATTTTTTGATAAATTGGACCTTAAAATTTTAATTTATTTCAAATGGGTCCCTAAATTTTGAATTTTTTTGTACTTTCTAATAAGTTGTAATATGTTTATGAATATGTCCATAAATTTATAATTTATCTCAAATAGGTCTCTGATCTTTCAATTTTTACGTAGTTTCTAATAAGTTTCAAGTTGATGATGATGTGGTCCTTACACTTTGACTCTATTTCAAATAGGTCCCTATACTTTGAATTTATTTCAAATAAGTCCCTATACTTTGAATTTATTTCAAATAGGTCCCTGAAATTTGAAATTTTACGTAGTTTCTAATAGTTTTAAGTTATTGATTAATTGGACCTTAAAATTTTAATTCATATGTATTAGGTCCCTCAACTTTGAATTTTTTCATAATTACTAAGAACTTTCAATTTGTTGATTAATTGGTCCCTAAACTTATGAAATTTCAAATAGGTCCTCACACTTTGAAGTTTAGCGTCATTTCTAATATGGTACAACAATTATAAGTAGGTAATTAAGAAAATGTTTTATTCCAAATAGGTCCCTAAACTTTTACTTTATTCTAAATAGGTCCCTAAACTGTTTACTTTATTTCAAATAGGTCCTTAAACTTTGAATTTATTCGTAATTTCTAATAAGTTTTAATTTTTTGATAAATTGGACCTTAAAATTTTAATTTATTTCAATTGGGTCCCTAAATTTTGAATTTTTTTGTACTTTCTAATAAGTTGTAATATGTTTATGAATAGGTCCCTAAATTTATAATTTATCTCAAATAGGTCCCTGAACTTTCAATTTTTACGTAGTTTCTAATAAGTTTCAAGTTGTTGATGATGTGGTCCTTACACTTCTACTTTATTTTAAATAGGTCCATAAACTTTGACTCTATTTCAAATAGGTCCCTATACTTTGAATTTATTTCAAATAGGTCCCTAAACTTTGACTTTATTTCAAATAGGTCCTAAACTTTGATTTTAAATTTCTAATAACTGACTTATTTTATTTCAAATAAGTCCCTACATTTTGAGTAACAAAAAAATGATCCCTAATATTCAACCTCAATCAAACTTCATCCAAACTAAACCAAAAATCATCCTTAATATTCAACCTCAATTCAATCAAACTTCATCCAACATAAACCAAAAATCATTCCAAGTTTCAATTCAACCGAAAGCCAACAAAACTGAACAAAATTTAAGCCAAAAAATTGAACAACAATGATGCTACAAACAGTTCCAAAATCAGTTCAACCGAAAGCAAAAATTAAACTTAATTATCAACATTTTATAATCCAATTAAGCAGAATTGCATCTGATAACATAAGCAAAATTAATCCAAAAATTAAACTTTCCAAATTGCATGATAACATGCAAAGCAGAATTTTGTGCGTATTTAGCTCAACAAAAACCAATTTATATCTAAATGTACCTTGGGAGTTGGATGTAGAGTTGAATAGCGGTGAGAATGCAGTCGAGTTGCTTGGTGGTGGTGGCGGTGGCAGTGGCGGTGGAAACGGATGGTGTGTGGAGGAGACAATGGCGGCGAAGACACTCCGACGGCGAAGACGCTGGAAGATAGAAGACGGTCTCATCGCGACGGCGGTGAACGACAATCCGGCGAGAAGAAAAGAGTCAAAATGAAAAAGAAAAGCAGTGCGGGCATGAATTAAAAGGTAGGGGTGGCAAAGCGGCTCGTCGGCTCGGCTCGTAAAAGCTCGGCCCGGCTCGGACTCGGGCTCGTCGAACCACGAACACGAGCTAGGGTCGGTGGAGAAAAAAAACGAGCCGAGCTCGCTCGACTCGTCAAAAAAAGCGAGCGGCTCGTTGGGCTCGTGGGAGCGAGCCCACGAGCGGCTCGTCCGGCGAGCCCACGAGCGGGCTCGTGGGCTCGTTACGAGTCCGGCTCGTTGGGCTCGTGGACACGAGCCCACGGTGGCTCGTCGACCTCGGCTCGTGGGCTCGTGCCCGCACAGGCAGCTGAGCCCGGCTCGGCTCGTGGGCTCGTCCACAACGATCACGAAATCGTGACCGTTGGATGATCATCAACGGACCGCGATTTCGTGACCGTTCAACGATCGATCATTTTCTGATTTTTTTTTTTTTTTTTTTTCCTTTCATGGTTTTCCTATAAATACCCTATTTCTAAACTCATTTTTTCACACTTCAATCTTTTATCTCTCATTCGATTACATACTCGATCTATTATAAATTCTCAAATCTCAATATTAGTGTTCCAAGTAATTAGTATCTAGTATCTTATTATCTAGATATTACGCTATAATTTTCTACTTCTACTAATTTTCTACATTTCTATTTTCTAATTTCTCGTTCTACTAAATCTTCATCTTCTCCTATTTTCTTTCTCTATTATTCCAAATGGCATACAACCTGAAGTGATGATGATTTCGGTGGTCTTAATGAAATTCAATTCGGATGACATTATTGAGCGGTTTGGTGGTAGGCTGATCGATTGATTTGGAAGACATTCATGGCGGCCAATACACATGAAACTACCATTGGCTCTAGCACCAAGCGAAAAGCCACAAAACAAAAGGCTAAATCTTTGGGAGCATTTTGAGTTGGTGCCAATTGGTAAACTAGTGAGCGGAGTCCACGAGTTCAAAGCGCGGTGTAAACTTTGTCGGGAGAAGTTTGCTTGGCGAGAGGGGATTGGCACGACCCATCTAAGCAGACACTTCAAAAGTGTCGATACAAACATGGAGGTGTGGATACAAATCGGGGCATCTCCGGTTTGGATCTCGGGGGCAGGTCTAGTGGTCCTACTCTCAACAGCTGGATATACTCACAAGAACCTGCGACACGAAGGACTACTAGGAATTGATAGCAAATGTCGGGTTTCCACTATGCTTGGTGGACAATCCTCATTGGACTACATTCATCCAAAAATATCTACAACCAAGAGTCGTTAGTATTTCTAGAAATACACTTCGTAGAGATACTATTGTTAGATATAATACTAAAAACAAGCTATTATTAATGATATTAATAATTACAATGGTGTTGTATCTTTTACATCGGACTTATGGATGGGTTGTAACCAAAAAGGATACATGGTAGCAGCGCACACTACATTGATAATTCTTGGTTAATGCGTAAAAAGTAATAGCATTTAAACAAATAGACTATCCTCATAATGGAAATAATATTTATCAAGTTTTATTAAGTGTGTTACATGAATTTAAATGTGATTCTAAAGCTCGTAGTTTTACATTTGATAATGCAGGCCCAAATAATATAGTAATTGAAAAATTAATGCAACATTGTAATCCACAATTTGATGGTATTTTATTTCATATTCGTTGTGTGTGCCATGTGTTTAATTTAATTGTACAAGATGGATTACAATTTATCGCCCACAATTAGAAAAATTAGATTTGCTATTAATTATATTTCGGTTTCACCATCAAGAAAACAAGTTTTCTTTGCTTTATGTATAGAAAATGGGCTGCAATCAAAATGTTTTACAAGTGATGTTGGCAATAGGTGGAATTCAACATATCTTATGCTTGAATCGTGTGAAGGTTATGAAGATTGCATTCTTGTATATTATTATAATGGAACACTCACACGGCTCGAGAATATGATTTAGAATTACATGATTGGGAAATATGTGGTCATGTTAGAAAATTTTAAAAGTTTTTCTGACGCATAACAAATGCATGTTACGGTGTTTATTACCCAACTACTCCACTTGTTTTAAATCATTTCTATTATATTGCTAACAATTTTCATAAGTATAAAATTTTGCTCTTTTACTAGTATTATACATGTCATGGAAGCTAAATTTAGAAAATATTGGGAACAATTACCTATGTTATTTCCATTAGCATGTATCATGGATCCTCGACTTAACTTAGAGGGTACAAAAGTAACAATAATGGCAATTTCGGATAAATTAACTTTTGGAAATCCGGTCGCGTGTTCTAATTTAGAACAAACTTTATGTTCTATGTATGAGATTTATCTTTGAAAAGGCGGTACAAGCGTTATGCGACCCACAATCAACATATACCGTCATCAAGCGATGACATTGACTTATGGAGTTACGTCGGTACACATAGGACCACTCAAAATCAACAATTAGTTGGTTCTTCTTCTAGTTCTTCTTCCTTCCCTATTCTAATGATACACACTGTAGAGTTAGGTAGGTATTTTGCACATGATGTACTTAGTATGTTAGATGAAGAGGAGAAAAAATTTTGATATACTTAAATGGTGGAAACAACATCAGCGTAGTTACCCAATTCTTTCCAAAATGGCACGTGATCTACTAACACCTCCGGTGTCAAGCTGTAACATCGGAGGTGCATTTAGTATAAGTGGCGGGGTTTTATCGATGTCGGTCAAGACTCAAAGCCGACATATTAGAAAGTTTCTTGTGTCTAAAGGATTGGGATGATGCCGAACTTGAATCAAGACAAAGTGGGAGAATAATGTCGAAGAACTTGAAGATTTGAATATGGATTAATCATATTTCGTAAAATCGTAGTAAGTATTATTTTGCATTAATATTTACGTATTTGAAGAATTTTTCTTATTTTAATAAAAATTGTACACGTAACATCTTGTTAGGTGTACAATTTTAACTCACCTACTTTTAAAGTAGCGGTCCCAAGCTTGGAAAAAGGAGGAGGGTTTTAGTTTTACATTTTTAACATAAGCGATTTTCGATTATGTATTCTTTTTTATTTTCAAATTTAAAAAAATGTAAAACACAAAAAAATAGAGGTGGATTTTAAATCTTTAATTTTTAACATAAATGATTTTTTATTTCTACTTTATTTTTTATTTTCAAATTTCTTTTTTATTTTCAAATTCAAAACAAAAACTTAATCAAATATGAGGATTTTAAAAAACATAATCAAGATGATTCAATAAAAATTTTAACATAAAGATAAATATTTAATCTTTAACATAAAGATAAAGATAAATAAATGATTCATTTTAAATATTTACATTTTGTTCTTTAATAAAATAAATAGAAATTAGAATATAATAATTTATTTTCAAATTAAAAAAAAAAAAAAAAAATTAAAAGGCTCGGCTCACTGCTCAGCCCACCAGGCAGGTGGGCGAGCAAAGCCCGCATTTGAGGCGAATGAGAGCTAGCCGGGTGGTCCCCATGGGCGAGCCGAGCTCGTGATTTATGGGCGAGCCGGCTCGGCTCGGCCATTGCCATGTCTAAAAAAGGTAAACTCTATAGCGACGACAAATATCGTAGCTATTGTTCCATACAGCGACGACATTTTTTTCAGCTTTTCAGACAACGCGCCTAAAATGTGGCGCCCAATAAAGTAAATTACATTACACTTGAATTATAAAGGGATATTTATATTTGGAATAAATTTTAATATTAGTAATTGTTAATATTTAATATTATCAAACAATTTATTTTTACAATTAAATTAATTTTTTTGTTGTTAATAATGAAAATGTTAAAGTATAAATTAACAAATTCAGTCATACAAAAAATATTGTACAATTTTTGGAGTCTAAAAAATATTCTAAACATATTTCTCTTTTGAGGGCATTTTTCATATTTGATTTAATATATTAAATTTTTAAAAATGTAATTGTATATTTAATAAATTATTTTAAATTTAATCTACAATGATAATAATGAACAACTCATAGTTCCTAAATATTTTATAAATAAATGAAGTACTTTATGATAGTTAACTACACTCTATGACGCAGTGAAAATATTCAATTTGATTCACTATCATGATACGAATGATCCTCATCATCGTCACTGTCGTCTTCATTGATTTCATTCGATGTTTCGTCATCTTTGTATTCGCATTTGTATCGTCTTCCATATCATCGTCGTTGATAAATGAAGTTTGTCCTACAGTATTAGACGAGGCTCTCCTGATAACCGATTCTTCTATCTCATCAGCTTCACCATCATCCCGGTGCAAGGATTCGTGCTCTATGTTGCCAAGATCAACGATCAGAGATAAATCGAAAGAGTAGTTATTGTAGAGCAGGTCAATCTCTATGATGTTAGATCCCACTGTCCCATGTATTTCTGTGGTGGACAATTTGTACTACTCGCCAGTTTGGATCATGAGATGGATCTTCAATGTAGAACACTTGTTGTGCTTGGCTCGCAAGTATGAACTGATCATCCTTGAACGCCTTTGCAATGATGTCAATACTGGTAACGTTATTCTCAGTTAACATCCGTCTCCCATCACACCTAAACCACTTGCATCGGAACAGATAAATTGAAAGTCTCGGTCCATACTGTAGCTCCAGTATCTCTTGCAGCTGTCCGTAGTAAGGAACCGAACTCGGACACGCCACTGTTCTGAGTTTTTCTTCGAATATCACGATCATATGTAAGGAACCGAATTCTTTTCACAACACAAGCCGTGTATGACATAACCTGCTAGTAACATCAACTGTCCAATGTAAACAACTCATCAGAAACTTGATGGTTGTGGCTTTGGCGCATTGCATATACTTGCATGACGAGGATTATTCTCGGTTATTAAAATAAATAATGTGGAAAACTTTTAAATTTATTCAGTCGTTGTTCGTTTACCTTTCTGTAGAACCAACCGTGAAAGTCTCTTCTGTGTACTAGTTCAATGTTTGGATAGCCATTGTTCAGTAGCTCCTACCTATGTCCCATGTACAAAGCATGGAAGATCAAAGGTCATTAGTACGTTTCAAATGACAAAGTTTATTCGACTGAAATGAATAATAATCCATAAACACTATCTTACTACAAGAATGGCTCAACTTCATAACAGTTGTTCAAGACATAAAAAATTTCTTGGTTTCGAACATGAGTAAGAAACGTCGTTGGTGACTTCTTTCCAAGTGGACGACACTGCGACTGAAAAATAGAAAGTTGGGTCTGTAGAACACTAGCATACTCATATCTGTCTAGTCGGTTGAACATTGTTCCTATGTCCTCGAAGTACCTCGAACAAAAAGTCAATACCTCGTCCACAACTATCCTTCAACTATTGATCTATCGGGCTGAGCTCGATTTCTGACGTAGCCCTTCAATTTTTTCAGGTATCGCTCGAATGGATACATCCATCTCATGTGAACCGGACCTCCAAGGATTGCCTCTTCTGGCAAATGCATTACGAGGTGAATCATGATGTCGAAGAAGGCTGGCAGAAATATCCGTTCCAACTTACAGAGAATGAGTACCAGGTGATCGTGGGAAGCCATCATGTCGCTAACCTTTAGTGTTCTTGCACAAATCTTTTTGAAGAACGTGCACAGTTTAATAATTGCTGTGGAAATAATTTTATTCAAGAACGCCCGACATCTGACTGGCAATAACCGTTGCACGATAATATGGCAATCATGTGACTTCAACCCGAAAATAAGGCTGTCATTAGGAGCAATATTCTTCCAAAGATTAGATGCGAAACCATCTGAAAACTCAACCGATCGGATAAATTTACAAAACTTCTTACGATTTGCAGACGACATGATGTAACATGCGGCAGGCTTCATGCACCTATTCCTGTTTTGATACAAGTACAATTCTCTTTTGATCCCCAATTCCATTAGATCGCGCCTCGCATTAACTGTGTCCTTTGATTTGAATGGATCGTCCATAATTGTGATGAGCAAGCTAATACAAATATTTTTCTCTACGTGCATGATATCGATGATATGTTTGAGCTCTGTAGAAGTCCAATACGACAACTCATAGAAAATGCTCTTTTTTCTCCAATTTAGCTCGCCATCACTTCTCCGAATTGTAGCACCCCCATAGTTAGGGTGCTTTCCTGGAGTTCTATATCTGACACGGCTTAACTATGCTAAAATGTCTATAGACATTAACTGACGCGGAGGTGGTCGCCTCTCTATCCTCCCATCGAAGTCTAAATTGCTCCGAAAATGATGCCTGGATGGCAGGAACCGACGGTGACCCACATAAGCTGTCTTACCTATCACACGGACTGAAGAGTATCCTCATTGCACGTAGGACATGCCATGTACCCCTGACCACTCCAACCCAACAAACTACTTCTCGCTGAAAATTTGTTAACAGTCCACAACAACGATGCACGCAGTCTGAATACTGACCTGTTGTTGGTTCCAGCGTCACGTGTGTCAATCCCATCAGTTCACAACTCCTTCAACTGGTGAACTCCTTCAACTCGTCCACTAATGGTCGTAAAAATACATCAATGTCCTTACTCCGGTGCTTTAGGACCAGGTATCAACAGAGTAAGCATGAGGTATTCGAGCTTCATGCATAACCATGGTGGCAAGTTGTAAACTGTTACAACTACTGGCCACATGCTGTACGCCAGACTCATGTCACCGAATGAATTAAATTCGTATGTGGCCAAACCTAACCTGACATTCCTAATCTCACTTGCGAACAGTGGATGTTTTATGTCAAAATCCCGCCATGCCTTTCCATCAATGGGATGCTGCATTTCATCATCGTCCCTAGACCTTCCTATATTGTGCCACGACATGAGTTTTGTAGTATCATTCGTTGCAAACATACGTTTTAGTCTGGGGGCCAATGGAAAATATCTCAACACCTTATGCGGAACATTCTTCTCGTTCACTTTTCCATTAGTGTGTACCCAACGACTTTTCTAGCAAATCGGACAAGTTTGTCTATCAGCATGTTCACCCCAAAACAGTGCACAATCGTTCTTGCAGGCATGAATGAATTTGTAACCCAAACCAAGCTTCGTCATCAGCTTCTTAGCTTCGTAGTGGGAGTCAACTAGGTTCATGTTTGGGAATGCTAACTTCAACAATTTCAAAAGATCCTCCACAGACTTGTTTGTCCATTTGTTCATCACCTTAATATGCATCAAATTGACTAAAATATTTAGGGATGAAAATGATGAAACTCCAGAATGCAGTTCACGAATGCGAATGAAACAATTAATTCATAGTAAACATCGGTGCTTGTACCGCATGCTCAACTACATCGTCCATGACATCCATCATCTCATCCTCCACTGACTCCCTCATTTCGCCATATACACATTCGCAATATGAACATCGGTCTCGCCATGATATATCCGGTGACATAACTCTGCAAAACCATTTCGAAATATGTGAGCCTCGACAATTTCTAATGGATGTGTGAGACCGTTTAACAAATGGGTGCCTGTCATTTTTCCATCTAAATTGATACAAAGTTCAAAAGCGATTTTGTGCGATTTCTAATTGTTGTCCAAGAATATCACATCGAGAAAGGATAACATTTTATGATAAAATCAATAGATTCATTTGAAGGGAGAAGAATGAATATTTGCGAATGATACATCATCCGGAGTTTGGAGAAGATAAAGAAGACTTTTATCTATTCGCTGCGACATGACATCGTCGCTATAGAATCCTTCCCAACAACGAGGAAATTGATACATCACGTGTCTACTAAAATCATCAATAAATTTATTGCGACGACATGTGTCGTCGCAAAAATAAACAAATGGTGCCAATTTTTCCATCTAAATTTTCTATAGCGACGACAATTGTCGTGCCGTTGAATATCACATCACATTTTATGATAAAAAGATTACGCGATCGATAACATCATCCACATATCTATTGCGACGACATATGTCGTCGCTATTTTTCACAACAAAATAAATGGTTCCCCTTTTGGAAAGTAATTAGCGACGACATTAAAAGGCGTCATTATAAATTACAAGTAGTAGCGACGATTAATTATTTATTGCAACGACTTTTGTCGTCGCTATAATTTTGAACTTTAGCGACGATATTTTTTTTTGTCGCCTCTATTGTACAAGATACCAAGAGGGACGACTTGTTGTCGCCGCAATTAGTGTCGTCGCTATAGACACTATTTCTTGTAGTGTAAGTTGAAATTCGAACGTGCCCATTTGGTGCTTCAACTCTTTGAAATTTCGTCAACTTGTCCGAGTTCCTTCCCCGGACGCTACCTCAACCCTCCTCCGAATATCAAGAATTAGTTTTGATTACAATACCTTTGCCTTGAAATTTTCACTATACTTGTCTTACAACCTACAATTCAATAATGATCGTGTATGCATTATTAGACAAGCTTTAAGAATTTATGATTTTCGATTACGAACCAACCATCTCCATGGACTGAAAGTTAATCGAGAATAAAGTCGTGGATTGTAGTTAATCTCTCTTGTATATACATGTATTCTCCATCCTTTTTGGAATGATATCCTGACATGAGAAGGTAAGAAAAATAAGAGATTGGCTGTGAAAGTTCAACTGAAATAATAACAATATCAAACAAAATGTTATTTTTAATAAATTTGAGCCCGAGTACCTGAATCTTCTACGTCACTCACTAGATCTATGAGGAGATAATTAGATCTTCAACAAATAAAATAGACGCGAGATATTTTCTGTTAAAGTATCAAGATGATCAGCTACTACGCATATTAACCACATTAACCACCTGCTGTGCATAGATGATCAACTGATAACTACTTGCTATGCCTAGTGGTATGTGCATAATATAATTCGTTAAATACTTCCTATTGCTATTTCTAGTTTTTAGGAATATGAATTTAGGTGCTCATCTTCTATTGGTTGATTTATTTATTTCTTATTTCCTTCTTGTAATTATTCTCTGGTTGTAAAAGATTCAACAATGGTGTATAAATAGACAAGAGTTGCACTTGTTGTGTAGGCTGAAAGTTTTCCATTATTAAGCTTTCCCAAATTCTAACTTGGTATCAGAGCCTTCAAAATGGCACACGCTGATTATAATGAAAGCAACACAACTACGCAACAAGCACAAAATAGTTCAGTGATACCTTTATTGCTGGGAGGAAATCAAGTCTCCCCTTTTGGGGTTAGTCTCACTCAAATACCACTTGTTAAAATTGATATGAACAATTTTTTGTTGTAGAAGAATATGGTCATGCCCCATCATTAAAGGGTACAACTTAGAAGGTTTCCTCTCAGGAACAACTGAGTATCCACCCGAATTCTTAACCACTCAAACCACTGGTGCAGCTGGAGCAACTGTAGAGATAACTCAAAATCCTGAGTATATGAAGTAGTTCTCCATAGATCAACTACTGATGGGATGGCTCTATTCCTCTATGACACCTGAGATTACAGTGAGAGTTATGAGATCCTCCAGTTCTTCTAAGCTTTGGAATGTTGTCCAATAAAGTTTTTGAGGGTAACCTTTTTCATTGGTGAACTTCAGGAAAAGGTCAATGAGCATTGATCAATACCTCAATGTTGTCAAGCAACTTGTAGACAATCTTGAAATTGCAGGCAAAGCCATTCCTCATTCTGATCTAGTCACACAAGTCTTAGTAGGCTTGGATGAAGAGTATACCCCAATAGTGGTCTAGATAAACAATATGGAGTATGTCTCTTGACCTAAACTGCAATCTTTACTCATAACTTATGAGAGTAGAATTGAACATTTGAATGTTATAAAAGGTAGACTGTCATCAGTCAATCTGAGCCAAGCTTCAGATAACTTTGTTCAGAGGCCAAATTCTACAAATTATAGAGGAGTGGAGAAAGAAATTGCAGTTCAAGAGGTGGAAGGAATAGAGGTAGATAGGTGCAAACAAAAGCCCTTGTCAAATATGTGGTATGAGCAATCACTCAGCAACCTAGTGCTATAACCATTAAGATGAAAGGAATGTGGGAAACAGACTAGACCAGCAACATCAGAGTAATCACTCAAGTCCCACTGCTTTTGTAGCTTTACCCAACACCATGGCAGATCCAACTTGGTTTACATACTCTGGTGCTAGTAACCATGTGACTGCAAGGAAAGAGAACTTGATTGAGGCACGTATGGTGGTAAGCAAAAACTCACAGTTGGAAATGGCAATATGCATAGTATTTCACACATTGGCACTGCACATTTAAATACTTTGAAACATAGTTCTCTTGTGCTAAGTAAAATGTTACTTGTGTCCACAATTAAGAAATATTTTATCAGCATTTCTTAGTTAACTTCTAACAATAATGTATTCATAGAGTTTCATGTTGATTCTTATTTCGTCAAGGACAAACAGACAGAGGAAATTCTGCTGCAAGTGAAGCTTAAAGAAGGGTTGTATCAGTTTGATATCCCAAATCAAGTCCAGAAATCGTTCTATCAAGAGTCAAATCACTCAAAAAAGTTAAATAGCTCAGTGTTTCTATCCAAAACAAGTTCCATTAATTCCTCCGATAGCCTTGAGTCAACAAAGTCTAGCTTTAAAATGTGGCACATGAGACTTGGTCATCCTACTATTCCTGTCATAACTTAAGTCCTCAAGTCCTGTAATGAAAATGTTGATGGTAATATAATTACTAAGTTTTGTTATGCTTTTCAACAAGGTAAATCTCATGCTCTACCTTTTAAAGTTTCTCAATCACATGCTACTTGTCCTTTTGAGCTAATCCACATAGATGTCTAGGGCCATTCACCCTTAAACTCTACATCTGGTTCTAAATACTACATCTTATTCATTGATGACTAGGTTCACTTGGATTTACCCTTTGAGGCATAAGTCTAAGGCATTACACATGTTTGTTCAGTTCAAAAGATTGGTAGAAAATAAGTTTGACTCGAAACTTAAGACTCTACAATCTGATTGGGGTGGTGAATGTAGAGCATTCTTTGGTTTCTTAGAAGAATATGGTATAGAAATGAGAGTCTCATGTCCTTATACATCTACTCAAAATGGCAGAGTAGAAAGAAAACATAGACATGTAAACCTTTCTAGTTCAAGCTAAAATGCCTTTGGCTTATTGGTGGGAATAATTCCAAGTAGCCACTTACCTAATCAATATACTATCTACACATATACTTAAGATGAAGTCACCTCATTAGCTTCTCTATAGTGAAAACTTTGATTTCAGAACACTTAAAACTTTTGGATGTGCATGTTTTCCTTGCCTTACGCCATATCAGAAACACAAGTTCAATTTCTATCTATACTAATCTATAAGGGACTTATATTGAGAAATATACTATACCCTTACAAACTTTTTAAAATTTCATATTCACCTTTAGTATTCATTAATGTATAATTATTTTTTAATATTTTATTTATTACTCTTTTATTGTTTATTCTTATTAAATTTTCAACAATTTACTAAATATACAATTAAATTTTTTTAAACATTTAATCTATTAAATTAAATATGAATGTGAAAAGATGATCTCAATTTTTTATTTTTTTATTTTGCATTAAGTAGATAAAAGAAATGAGAAATGAATTTCAATCAAAAAAAGAAATGAATGAGAAAAATTGTAACTTTGTTTATCACCACATTAAAATTCAAATCATAGTTGTCAAAACTCAAATGGAGATAAAAATATTATTTTCAATACATTAAATTACAGTGATTACGAGCATGTTTGATTTAGTTCTTATTTTTTTTTTAAATTCTTATTTTTTCTCAAATTCATTTTCAACTCCATATTTTGTGGGACCTACAACTTTTATCATCTTTTCAACAACACATTTTATCAAATTTTTTCAAAATCTTTAAACTCCCACCAAACATATACTATAGTTTAGAACTAACGTGTGAAACTTTTTTTATTTTTAATTTAATTTAATTTAATTAATATATATAGAACGTTCTTCTCATTTTACTTCTGTCCGTTCATAATATTCTTACTTTGTCCATCAACGATATTCTTACAACATAGACAAGTATTCACACTTCTTTAATTTTTGTTTCTTACTCACATTTATGACGTTTCATTTACGTCGTCAAATTAAACAAGTCTAATAAAAAGAGAATATACACAAAGAATATTGTTCATAAGGAACTACTACTCCAAAAAATTAGTAATTATTAATTATATTCTTCGTAAAATGCAGCTTTGTAGATCATTAATGCTATAAGATTTGATATCAATTGTTCGTCAATTATCAAAGTTTAAATCACCAAAAGGTCTTAATTGAGTTCAAGTTATTGTTGGTATTATCACCATATAAAACTCATATCTAATTGTAATTGTACTTAAATGAATGTAATTATCTTTTAATATTTATTTGTTACTCTTTTATTGTTCATTATTATCGTATATTAAATTTTTAACAATCTATTAAATGTACATTGAAAATTTGTAAATATTTAATATATTAAATTAAATATGAAGGTGAAAAGACGATTTCAATTTTTTTTTGTCTTACGTAGATTGAAGAAATGAAAAATGGATTTAAAAAAAATTAATGGAAAAATTGTAAATTTTTTTATTACCGGATTAAAATTCAAATCATTGAGATGGAAATATTGTTTTGAATTCATTAGATTACAATGATTATAGTTGACAACTAATATATTAAGCTTTTTAATTTTTAATTTAATTAATATATATATATATATATATATATATATATATATATATATATATATATATATATATATATATATATAAGAGTGAGAGAATTGTTCTTTAGTTTTTGTTTCTTACTTACATTTATGTTGTTATTATTTACATCGTCAAATTAGACGCGCTAAATAAAAAGAGAACATGCACAAAATATTCTTTACAAGGAGTCACTACTTCAACAAATGTACAATATTATATAGTCAATCATTACATTCTCTCCAATAAAATTAATATATTTTTTTTTTGTAAAACACAACCTTGAAGATCTATAAGTAGCACATCATTAATTCCATACGATTTGATATCAATGGTTCGTCAATTATCAAAGCTCAAATCACCAAAAGCTCTTCACTAAATTCAAGTTACTATTTGTATTACTACTATATAAAACTCATATTTGATTGCAATTGTACTTCTATGAATGTAAATAAAATATCAATACTTAACAATACAAAACAATATGTGCTACTTTAATATTTTAATTATTAACAATTAAAAAATAAAAAATTTAAAAATATTAAAAGTTAACAATATGATTACAAAAGCACGTGCAACGCACGCATTTCTAACTAGTACTAATCTAAAATGGGTTTAAAGGAAAAAATATTTTTGGACAAATATATCCTCATTAATATTTTATATTTTCTAAATTGTCCTTGAGTTAATGTTTGAACTCCTAATTTAACATTTATAACCACATATAGTCCTTATAAGTTGAAAATGCTAAATCTTCATTTATTATATTTAATTACTGGATTTTGAAAATATTTTCTTTGAATTGTGAGAACGGATTTGATCAGTTACAAGATTAATAGTATTTGATATTCCACCAATAATTTATTCAGCTTATTTAAGGTCTAAAACGTTGTTTTATTTGAAGGTAATTATGTAGTTTGTGATGTCCATAAAGACTTCTTTTGAAGATTTGTATTTGTGATTTCAGTTTTTGTTAGTTAATGTGAATAATCCTCTCTCTATACTCTTCTTTTTCAAAAAAAAATAATAATAATTTGTGTTGGATTATAAAGGTTACGGTGTATTTTTTAATTATTGTGCATGCTCATGCGTATTTGTATAATGTTTACATATTTAATTGACTTATGGCTTCAAATTTTTAGACAAAAAAAAACTTTGTGGGCTAACTTCAATAATGGTTTCAATCCACTATTGATACGTATCTTATTTCTATTATTCTTTTTATACTTTTGAATTGAATTGTTATCTATTTTGCTTAAACTAATTTTTGTTAACTATTTATGCTCCAATGTGAATAAGACGTTTAAATCGCTAAAATATTTAGTTTTGGTAATATTACTTTATTTCTCTATTACAATTTGGATAAGTTCACGTGAAGACATCCGATAATCGTATTGTGCAAATGAGAATGTTTAATTTTGTCAATTTCTAATGTAAATGTTATTTTATTTTTATATATCTTGATTGATAAATTTATCTAATTTGAGGTGCTACGAGCCCAAATTGCATGTGATAATTGGAGTTAAAATCTCTTCATAGTTGGAGAGCTATATTAAATTACAAAGATTTGTTATAAGTCATTAGCCATCTCATATAACAAGAAAATTCAATGGATTTGAGTACTCGATATATTTAAGAACTTATGTACCTTTGTTTTTTTTTATTCTTTTTGTTTGTGTTCTTTAATTGACATTATTTGACTATATTACAAACCTTAAAAAATAGATGTTCAATACTGGTCACACAATTGTAGAAAATACTTTGTTTGAATACAACAACAAACATTATATTTCACCGTATTTTTTAATGTCATATTTTTGTATTTTAATGCAGTATTAAATTAAGTTATAATTATTTAAATATTTGAATAAACATATATTTCACAATACCATTATTAAATCATGTGCAACGCACGTTTTACATACTAGTTTTATTAAGTGTGTGTTTATTAGTTTTAATAATTCACACAAAGTTTACAAGCGTTTGAGCCCAACTGGAAAAATCTATGTATCTAGACATGTAGTTTTCAATGAATATGATGTTTCTTTTGAATCAGGCTTCTTAAACTAACGTTCAACTCCTCAAACCTCATATATTAACATTCAGTATCTCTCATTCTATATCAATCAAATAGTAATATCACAATGTCTGAATCAGCTGGTACATGTCATTCTGATGCAACTCAACCAACATAACAGATTACTGCGGTGTGTTGATGAAAATGCATTGTTAGGTCTTAATGATAATGCAGAGATTGATGTGTTGAGTAGTGATGATATTTCAAGACCTCAATGTCGGCATGGCCTTAGTCAAATTGAACACGTGAGAATAGATGAAGAGTTACATCAAGGAAGTGAAAGTTCTAAATAAATGATTACATAAAATCCCATGATTACCGTGAGGTAAAGATGGTATTTTTAAGCCTAAAACTTACATGGCTAATGCAAGAGAACATCGGTTATGTGATGACCGGGGAATGTTTGAACCATCTACGCTTTGAGGCCTTATTGGATGAGAACCGGGAAGGATAATGAATGAAGAGTACAATTCTCTTATAAAAACAAAAATGGAAATTAGTTATACCTTTAGCTCATCGGAAGGTCATAGGAAGTAAATGGGTGTTTAAGGTCAAGTATAGCCCGTAAGGAAAGACGCAAAAAACTAGGCAAGATTGGTGGTAAAAGTTTCTTACAAACTGCAGGATAGACTTCTATGAGGCTTTTAGCCTAGATAAAATCTTCAACACTAAAAGTAATCCCCACTCTTGCGTTTCAAGAAATTAGAGCATTAGACAAGTTGATGTGAACAATGCTTTTATAAATGGAAAGTTTTTAAAAGAAGTATATCTTAGACAACCAGGGAGCTTTTGTTGATAAAAAATCCCACCTTTGTATGCAAACTTGAAAGGGCACTTTATGGATTGAGGCATGCACCTATAGCATGGTATCGAAGCTAAAGAAAACCTTGATAGATTGGAAGTTTTATGCAAATCAAAGTCGATAACTCTTTATTTTTTACGTAAATCGAAGCAAGTGATCTTTGTATTGGTTTATGTGGATGACATTGTGATAACAAGAAATGATAAAGTAATGTTACAAAGTTTTATCTATAAGCTAAACAAAAGTTTTGCTCTGAAGGATATAGGAGAATTACATCAGTTCCTAGGAGTCGAGATTAAAAGATATTATTGTGGCCTTCACCTCACTCAAACTAAGTATATTATAGACTTACTGAAATGGTTTGGATTTCAGTATGTAAACCCATGTGCTACCCTTATAACAGTAGGTAAACCTCTGTCCAGAAATGAGGGCAAAGAGATGATCAATCCCACTTTGTAAAAGAATGCAATGGGAGGCTTACGATATCTAGCACATACAAAACCTGATTTAACTTATGAAGTCAACAAGTTAAGTCAATTTCTACAAACACCAACAAATACACAACGGAGATCAATAAAGGGATTTTAGATACTTGAATGGAATAACTAAACAAGGATTGTTAATCCAACAATGTGACATACTCAATGTAGTTGGCATTGGCCGATGTTGTTGGGCTTTTGTTCTAATGATAGACACCGAACTCTTTGGATGTTGTATATATTTAGGAGATACGTTAGTGGCTCGATCGTCTAAGAAGCAACAAGTGGTGTCCGTGTCTAGTACTAAACCGAGTACATGGCTCTAGCACATGCAACTCACGAAATTACGGATTGAATCATTGCTTAAAGAGTTGAGGTTATGTGAAGATGTAATTCCTATTTGTGGTGTGATAATATATTGCTAGTGCCTTAGCTTCTAATCCGGTTTATCATACTCGAAGCGAAAACACATATAGCTCGATGTACATTTTGTGAGAGACAAAGTATTTGAAAAATCATTGCAGATTTGCTATGTTTCTTACATTGATCAAATTGCTGATTTGTTAACTAAGTCACTTCCACAATATAGGTTTCTATATCTTAAAGACAAGCTTGGTGTCACATAAATGTGCTCCAACTTGAGAGAGGGTGTTAAATATGAAGATGATCATCTTCTATGAATATTAACCACAATAACCATCTGATATGCATAGATGATTTACTACTAACCACTTGCTGTGTATAACAGAATTTGTTAAATGCTTCTTATTGACGCTCTTAGTCTTTAGGGATATGAATTTAGGTGCTGATCTTCTATTGGTTGATTTATTTATTTATTATTTCCCTCTTGTAAGCATTTTCTAGTTGTAAAAGATTCTACAGTGGTGTTTAAATAGACAAGAGCTACACTTGTTGTGTAGGCTAAAAGTTTTCCATTACCAGGCTTTCCTAAATTCTAAGTTTTTCAACTTACATATACAAGTGATGGAAATAAAAGAAAATAGAGGGCTATCATTCTTGATTTGCCTTAAGCTAGTATAATATGTTGTTTACAATGTGCGAGTGCATGTTATAGCAATTGAGTTAATAATAATAATAATAATAATAATTCCTTTGACTTGAGAACATAGAAAGGCAGAAGAATAGAGTTGTTTTTGTCACTTCCTCTTTCGTCCAAAATTTATGGACTATAGATAGGTCATCAAGTGGAGCTTGTTTGGCAAAGTTTAAATTATATTTTAAATTGATCAAATTAGTCAAACATATTTTTTATTCACACATTTTATAGGATCCACACTTACTAGTCACTTATTATCTACACATCATATAACTCACAACTTATAAGCACTTAAAAAATAATTTCAACATTGTCAAACATGCATTGAATGTCTTGGCGGAATGGTTGATTTTCCATGTTGATCATGATAAAGTAGGGCCCATCTTACAAATATGAGCCCCCCCCCTGCTTTCGTCGAGAAAATGTTGAAAAGGTGAAGGATTTAGATGACTACTCTAGCCTCTATAAGGTACATGGCAGATGCCAATCCTGTGATTTTCATAACTTTGAAGTGAACTTTATAAATTGGGACCCCCATGAGTCCCAAATTATATTATGCATTTAAAATCTATAAGATACTTACGAAACTAATTATTAACTTAAAACTTAATAATAAAACAACAAACAAAATATATTATATTATAATAAAATAGTAGTATAAAAAATATGCCAAATGATCACTTAAATACTATCCGTTTTGCAGTTTTAGAAGCAAAACAATTAATCAAATTTGAATAATCTAGTTGTTTAACTATTTCTTTCTCAATTGATAACATAGCCAATCCATTCAATCTTTCTTCTGACATAGTTGATCGGAGATACGTCTTGATAAACTTCAACTTGGAGGTACTTATTTCTGCAAATGTTGTAGCACTTCAATTTCTCTCTTGATTTCACTTGGTAAATAACACCTCAAGGCTGTCAGCTTAGAGCATAAATAATTTCCATTAATGTCTAAACGACCATTATGTTCCACATACTTCTCAAGATTCATACAAGATTTCAACAAACTTGCAATACTCACACGTTTTAAACAAAAATCCAAAGATCTCATCATATTGTTTAAATTGTTCAAATCGAGTTTGAAGCGAAGATCGAGCTTGATCAATTATAAAAAAGAAGTAATTAATTCTAAAAGATTCTTCAGCTGATTGCTTTACTTCATCACTGCCACTTTCATCAAACTGTTTCTTTCCTTGAGTAGTACGTTTTTCCCAAAATACAGTTTCGATTCCAATTTCACTTATTTTTTTTTTCGCTTCATCCATGGCAATAGAAAATCCAGTTCTCTATAATCTTCAAGAAAGAAAACAAGTCTTTTTAAGAGATTGATAGCACCATTAATATCCATATTTTCGGCTTAAAGAAATTTACTTACATTATTGACTGCATGCAACAACCTGTACTAAATTACCATGCCAAGCAAGAATCAAAATTCTCAAGTTCATATGTTGTTAAGGACTCGCTTCACCTTTTGTTTTAGGCTCTTCACTAATATCTGCCTATTCAAGTAAAACGTCTCTTATTTGTGCAGTTTGCTCTTTTATAGGTTTGACACTTTCAACATGACTTTTCCAACGTGTTTGTGACAATGGCTTCACTGTCGAACCTTCCATCTTATCTTTGAAAATTTTCTATCGCTTGAGAGAAGAAGAGAATAATGTATAGATGCGTTGTATTACTCTGAAGAAGGACATAGCTTTAGGACAACAATTCACCATATCATATAATGTCAGATTAAGACTATGACAGCCACATGGAGTATAGAAAGCTCTAGGATTAATTTCAAATACTCTTCTTTGCACACCTTTGTGTCTTCCACTCATATTAGATCCATTGTCATATCATTGCCCTCTAATATCATCAATATCAAGCTCAAGATTGGTTAATATATTTTTAAGCTCAATTGAAAGTCCAAGTCCTGTTGTATGATCTACCTTCAAAAATGCAAGCCAATATTCTTGTATCGTTGGTGAGTTTCTGAATCATCCACACATCATATTACTAGAGACATTTGCTCTTCATGACTTGCATCTGGAGTACAATCAAGTATGATTGAGAAAAATTTTGCATGTTTAACTTTCTTGACAATCGAACTTCTCACCTCTGCCAACATCTGAATCAATTCATTTTGTAATTTTTTTACCGAGATATGTATAATGAGTCTCACATGCTTTAGAACGCCGAATGTGCTCTTGCATTACTGGATCAAACTCAGCAACCATTTCTATCATTTGCAAAAAGAGACCATTGTTCTTGGCATAAAGGTGTCCATCATCTCCTCATAGTGCCAATGTATTTTTGGCTAGTCTTTTCATAATATGATCCTCGTTAACACTTGTCTCCAATGTTTTCTTTCTTCATCGATCACCAATTGCACGCTATTATCAATTGCATTTTTTGTTCGAAGCAAGATTTCCAATTCAATCCAACTAGTCATGCAACGCATATGCTACTCATTTCCATCATGACTTTTAAGGCATCGATGTAGATAATACCAATCTTTGTATCCATTGTCACCCAATTGCCCAATTTGATTAATCGTTTTGGCATTTTAAATAACCTACAACAAAAGCAAAAGATCATTTCTAGAAAAACTGAATATACTAGCCATCTTCTATCAATTGTCTGCCCATTTGGTAGTAACCGCTTATAGTGTGATGAATCGAAATGTCTATATGTACCATCTTTGGGAAACAAGATGCCATCAACTCTTTTTGGACCTATTTCAATTAAATAATCTCTCATTTTTTTTTATCAAAATCTTTCCAATTCCTGGGATCCTCAAAATTCAAAGAAAAGCAATCATCCTAATTTAAATCTTTATGTTGAACATTATCTTCATCATTCTTCTTTAATTCTTTCACACTGGCAGGTTCAATCACTTCATCATTCAGTTTATTCACACTAGCAGTTTGAATCACTTCCACATTTTTAGTCAATTCATTCACATTGACATTGTCATTCACATTTAGTTGTTCCTTAAATACCGAAATTTCCACCGTTTCTTCCACCTCTCTTTTTTTTTGCAATCGAAGTACTTATCAATATTTTCGGCTTGACTTTGAACTAATGCCACTTTCTTTCGTTTCTTTTTTCTTTTTTGAGCTCTAGACTCAGACATCTTATAAGACTATCGTTCAATGATTAACCTAACAAAATAGTAGTAAAACTCAAATATAATATATACAATCTAGAGGAAGGCAACAAAATTCAAAGTCGAGCATACCTTTTTTTTTTCTAGATGACATTAAATGCTTACTTTTTATCATTCACGCTTATTGCCTATTGTTTATAGAGTAATTCGTATGGGGAAAAATAAAAAAAAATGGCAAATTATATTAGGATTATATCCAATTATCCATACGGTGATATCAGATAAAAATGGATGAATTATTTCGATTACTTATTATGAAAGACATAATTTGAATATTAGAAATTTATTGAACTTCAGTGTAGATGAGAATGTTATAACAGAACTACAATCCTTCTTCTTCTTCATCATTCATAGACTATCACCAACAACACATAAACAATTGATAACAACACAATCACTAGAAAATTCCATATTCTTTTGTATTGAAATAAAAATAAAAGTTCAATAACTAATTTAGAAAACAAAATAATAGGTTGACGGATTCTTGAGGCCTATGTTCTGTTAACTAAGTCAGCAATTTCGTCAAATTCAAGATGGACGAAACTTAAATATAAACGAAACTTCAATTATTAATTTGGAATAAAAAAGTTTAAGCATCAAAGTGAAACAAAGATGTAAGTTGGGCACTATTAAACTGAAACCTCTCTATATAAAATTCAAAACATACTTGACCAAAATTAATAATTCATCATCCAGTTGCCCACGACATAATCAAGAAAATTCACAATTCGCTTCAAACCAAAATTAACTTCACAATATAAGTATATAACATCAAAATTAAAGTAATAAATAAATAAAATATATCAAATTCTCCGCTGAATGTTTGCTCATTTTTCCGAAAGTTAACCAACTCAAAATTCATCTTCCTAGAAAAATAGAAAATATATATACAAAAAAATTTACGTGGTGGCGTTGGTTCGGAGATGTAGCATGCGGTTAATAGATGAGAACCCTCTTTCTACTTGAGCACCGCCTTCTTTTGCCGATTAATTAGTTTGCAAATTGAATATTTTTTTCCAATCTTCAATTTTATTGAACGCAATTGCACACTTGCAAGAAAGACGATGAAGGCGTGATTGTGAAGCAATGGTGGACTAACAATAAACATTGTGGACTAAATAATCCAAGCAAATTGAATATTTTTTTTTTCGGTCTTCAATTTTCTTGAACGCAATCGGCACTTGCAAGGAAGACGATGAAGGCATGATTGTGAAGCAATGGGGACTAACATTAAACATTGTGGACTAAATAATCCAAAGCACTTAAGCAAGAATTTCATTATTTGCAATGTTGGACTTGGCATTAGTTGGCCATTGCAAATTAGTGCGAACTTATTTTATTTAGTTGGTTTTGGTCTGCGTGCTAACTTGTATCGGATACTAGTTGCAGTTGGGCCACAAGAAAATAACTAATATAGGATACACGTTGCAGCAGGAGGGTCATTAATTTAATTTAAGCAGTGGGAGTATAATTAATTTAATATAAGTCTATTATTAAATTAATTTTCTACATTTTCTATCTTGTTATTTCAATATTGATTCATAAGTTTGAGCGGCATATTGGATGCCAACATACTTTTCGGACCTAATTTTTGGAGTGGCATCGCATAATCGAGAATTGTTTTCAAGCATGAAAATATTGGATATGTCATTGAGCGACCCAATAAGGAAGCTTCTCTACGAGGAAGCTACATCAAGGAAGTGCATGCTTACAATAAATACTTGATGAAGATAATATTGCGACATGTGTGATGCTTGCAGCTATGTCACATGAGTTACAAAAGCAAAGATTTAGGGTATGGATGCTCATACCATTATAATTCATCTCAAGGAATTTTATGATGAATAGTCATGCACTCAATGGTATGAGACATCGAAAAAGTTATATAGATGTATGATGTCAACTAATGCCAAGCCCAACATTGCAAATAAGTGCTAATTGTAAAACTAATTGTATATTTTAGTAAATGTTTTTGTGATGGATGTTTGTTGTAATAAATTCACTTTTATATATCTTCATTCACAACAGTCTCCTCTTGTCGTAAAAATCTTATTTAAAAATAAAAATAACATGAAAAATCAGACACCGTGACCCCAGATACACATTTAAAACCATTCTCCTTGTATTCAAATTAATGTGCCACACAATATTTCATTACTCAAAAATCAAAACAACTATCACCATTCATCATATAATTGAAATCAAATGAACTAAAATTAGTGTCATTACATGCAAATGAAATATAAAGCTCAACTCAAACATAACATTAACTAAAAATTCTCTTAATACTTGTCTCTTTTGCTTTCCAATTCTCAACTTCTTGTATTCTTTATTTTTAATGCTCAGAGACCTCAAAAAAAATGTAATTCCATGAGATAAAATAATATTTGGAATGAAAACAACAATGCTTAGTGCTTGAGACAATCCTTGCAAAACAAATATGACGAACATTAATCAAAAACCTTGTGGTCTGTAGACATAGAGCGAATTTGATCGCGAGTCGTTGCATTTATACCCATAGTCTAATTAATACAAATTTGTTTATTAGATATTCAACAAACATTGAACAATAGAACAATACGTTGGACTATATGAAATACATACATTGTTCTTATTCTTGAGAAAGTAATAACTATGATTTCAAAAATTCTATTTGAGAGTTCATTAAATTGAACTTATCTTAAAACACTTTTGACAAATCTTGTATAATCTCACTCCTCAACCTTTTTTATAACTAGTATCCAATTCGGGAGTAGTGACTTTCTTGCCATAAATTTACGAAGGTGTGGGACTGACCCCTTGTCCGAACACGACCATGTCCTTCGTCTCCCATAACATCCATGATGATTTTATCTCTTTTTTTCCAGCAAATTTCGCTCCTCCATAGGCAAATCATTTAATTTTTTGTTGAATTCATGCTACAAAGATAATTTAAAGTCAAATGAAAAAATCATGATACAAAATGAACATCTTATTTCAATTATATACCAAAATTAAATAGAAATCATACAATGAGTGCAGCAGCATAGTCGTCCTTTGGATTCCTACCTAAGTCAGTGCGCATTTCAATATATACACTCAATGTATCAGTGGGCTTACGAGCTTCTTCTATCTGTAAAAAAAAAAGTACTATTTAATACTAAATTTATAGAAAAACATATATATTGTTTAAATTTTTCATACCTCATCGACGTTTATTGGCACATGATTTTCTCCCAGTGTAATGAAGAGACCCTAACATCATACGATTCTGCTTGTTTTTTTTTCTGAGATTTCCTAAGAAAAAGCAATTTAAATAAGTCAACAAATTATAATCTATTTGGAAGTTCTGGAATGAAAGACCAAGATGGCCATGGGCATTCCTATTTCAACTTGGCCGAGCCAACTCTACTATGGCAATCCTTTAAACCACGAACATCTTTAAACCATGAACATGACCAATAAGAGAAAATGAATAAATATATATGGCCTTAATCAACTAGACAATGACTATCATATCCTAAATCATGTTGACATAAGATAACAAACTTACAATTACATTATTCTAGACATAGTTATTCAACTTTGACAAAATACAACCATCTTTGGATTCGAAAATCTCTATTCCACAACTCTAGAAATATCTTAGGCAACAAAGAAAAATAAAAATTTTTAATAATGTTTACATGCTTATAAGGAAATTGAATAAATATTAAATATTTACACCAAATTATACAAGTATTGAAGCAATTATAATAACACAAATTAATAATAATAAGTTTAACAATATATACCTCTACTCTACGTGTACTCAAAGATTTAACAAGAACCTTAAATTGTTCTACTGGAAATCTCTTCAAGAACTATGGCCAAGCATTCCTCTTTTGTTTTTCTATTGTAGTACTTTTGCTTCATTCGACTTTTCCAACCACGCCACATATCAAGAATCGATTTCAAACAATTCCTCCTAAAACCGGTGGTACATTTGTATTGTACTTGACATATTTTGAAAAGTAAGATATTGGACAATAAGTTCAAAAATTTATTAAATGATTGGCATAAAATTATTTTATAAACATTATTTATTTACCTCTATTTCTTTCCAAACATAATCCACCAAATGTTGATCCATGTTTGACCATTTCGCATACGTAAGAGGTAATCACATGCCAAATACTTATGTTAACACTTATGTTTACTCTTATTGGCTGCATATACTATTTCCATTTTACTTCCATTTTTTTACTCAGGTCAATTCGAGGACCTTTTGCTGGATCTCGACCCTTTTTCTTAATAAGGTTGTCAGATTCTACAAATACATTTTTTTGATCAAATAAGATATTGTACTACTACCATTTAATGCAGTGAATGTAAACCAAGTCATAAGCATAAAGATATTGTGGTTGTGAAACTAAAGAAAAAAATAAAAAATCATGCAATATATTCCCACGGGAAACCAACTAAATCTGTTCATGGATGACAATAGAAAATAACAATCAACTATGATGATTAAAACTAAAACAAATGAAGTGCTTATTTACTGAGTACACTATTTCCAACCGCCAAAATCATCTATTCAAACCCACATCAATTTGCAATTGGCTATCTAAGCACCCCGCAACACCTCTAATGAGATTATAAGAGCAACATGTAGCCAAAAGGAAGATTTAAGGCAACATGATTTCACAAACATGTTCGTAACTAAAAGCGGCGGTCTAATTTGATGAAGGCAATTTCAATTCAATAAAGTTCAATTAGCCTCTCTGCCGATTATTTGTGGACATGAAAGATATAAGACAACAAATATCTTCGCGATGATTCCAAAACTTATCGAAATTTTTGTCAAATACTAGCTACTTTAAACAAACTGGTCATAATTACAGCAAGTGATCTAAAGAAAGTGGAAGTACAACAACTATTTTCAAGTTATAATTATCTTCTCAGCCACCCAATATAAGAAAGCATAGCATATACATGAAAAGAAATCGAGAATAATTACCTTCAACCCGATCGACAGCTCCCTTGTTTAGGCCACAACTACCTATAAGACAGGTTTTACACACTACCCTAGCCACCTCCCTTGTTGTCCCCTCCCCCACTTCCCTTCTGAGACTGAACTCTTTCAAAAACTATAGTTCTTGGACGGTTTATTGTAAGAAAGTATTGTTTCTGAAACTGCAAGTGAAGGTTTTTTATTATTTTTTTATTTTTTCAGTAATCCAATTTAGATCCTAACGTGGTTTGTACAATTCTGCTGCTCTCTTACGTTTTCATCTCGGTTAGGTGAGAAGTTTTGAGGCTTCAAGATACACGCTTATTTTAGAAGTAAAATAAGAAATGGATTCTAATTTAATATTGTACCGTAACTATATATATAAGGAAATTCAGAACTAATTCTCATAATGTTGAAATAAAGAGAACAATCATGATTGCACGCGACCTTAATTAAGCAACAATATGTAAGATAAATTTACTTAGAGGTGAAGTAATGTCAATATTACCAATTAAAGTATTTGGAGTTTGAGTTGTTTCTACTTCATGCTCATTTTGGATATTAGATGCGGTAATCAATGTATCTACCATAGTTATGCCTCGTTTTCTTCTAATAACCATTTCCAGTTGCCAAAAAAAAAATTAAATTAAATTGTAGAAGTTGACACCGCTATAATAACATAATATGATATGAAGTTTCAATTAGGTACAAAAATACTAACTTAGGAAATGAGCAAGTGAACATACAAATACCTAATAATAGCACATTGTAGCAATTAGCTTGTTGGAAGCATCCTTGGTGTAACAATAATCTCTATTACGATAACAAGGCCATATATGTAGACTAAACTTAGTGATTAATACAAATGATATAGGTTCTTTTATTATTGATTTCATTTGAAACTTGCATGCAAAGTAAACCGCAAAGTTAAAGAGTGGGTGCAATACTAGCTTAAAGAGATATGGTGGTTGAGAAGTGATGCGAATATATTTGCACTCCTTTACATATCTATGTTTTCTCCTTTACCTTTAATCTCATGACACGTGACCAAAGAAAAATCTATTATTACTATTATTTTGAATTTATAGTTGAACTCTAATTCACTATATTATCAGAAGAACCTAAATACAAAAATACTAGTTCACTAGTTGTTTAGCACAACTGATAAATGAACCTAATGCCTTTAGCACAATTGATAAAAGAATTCAAGTTAATGATTCAAACCACTAAAAAATATATGATAAAAGGAGAAAACCAAGTATTGTCAAAATAAGCTGTAAATCAAAACACCACTATATTAATAAATGTCAATGTCTATTATTGTATCCCTTGGTAAACACCCTAAAGTTTACTATTTATTACTTCTCAATACTACTAGTCATCATCAATGTTTCGATGAATTTTTGGATCAACAATTGTGCCTTCTATCCCATCTCTCACCCAAACAATGTCTTCGTCTCGTGTAAAAGCGTGCATTTTGATCTAATGTTTGTTCTCTACATGGCTCGACTTCATACATGTCGAACTTATCTCGCCTTGACATTTGTAAAACCACCGCCATTTCGATTTTATATGATCGGCAACAAAGTAGACTTGCATTGCTGTGATGCCAAAATAAATGGCTCATTGCTTTTGAATTATCTCTATACATACAATGATTAAAGTTCACCAATGTGAAATCATAATCATCATATGTTAGTCTCTTTTGATTGTCAATCCAATCACACTTAAACAGCACAAATCTTATTGTGCTAGAGTAGCACAATTCTATTATACCAGTTAGTACTCCATAGTATATAACATCACCAACAACATGATTTTTTATCTTTTGCACTAGAATAACTCATGGTTTCAGCTTTCACTACTACCCCACTGTTCTGAATATATCTAGAACTCTTGTAACTCTTAGTGTAAAATCGAAAACCATTAACGATATATGCATTAAATCCATATGCATCCAAATCAGGACGTGCAACTAATGAGTTGATTTCTTCAGAGAATTTCTCATTATAAAGCCTCTGCTTTTCCTCGACCTACATTATAATACGTTGAAGGACAAGAATAAAAAATAAAAAATTTCAAAATTTTATATTTATATTTGACTTACATAGTTCTTAATCCATATGTGTAATGTTTCATTATGAATGCGTTGAATATCACGATCACTAAGACAACGTTTATATGAAATCTCTGCATGATGAATATTGCGCACAAATAAAATGTGTCAATTATGTCACCCCTTATACAATACAAGATGAAGTAAAAGAAAATTACTTACTCAAGAAAAGGCTTAACAACATTGGAGTTCATTAGTACATAACGGTGAGCTTGTACCCATGAAACATTATTAAATTTTAAATCAAACCCTTTACCCAAAGCACGCCCAAAATTATCAATAATTACAAGTCTATTAGGTCGATTACACTTAGTCTCGATATCATCTAGATATCTTGTACAAAAATTTATACACTCGTCCATCAAGTATCCTTTCGCAATGGAACCTTCTAGATAAGCTCAATTATGCACTTATTGTTTCAATGTACACAAATACCTAAATATATATAGATTGTGGAAAGTATGAGCAACAATAAAAATTATAAATTTGTATATTATTTATTGATATCGACAAAATAAAGAAACAATCGGCATACCTCTCAATTTTATACATCGATCGAAATTGTACAGCTCCTCCGAGTAATGCCTTCTCGGCCAAATGTATAGGCAAATGCTCCATTATATCAAAAAGAAATAGAGAAAATATCTTCTCAAGATGGCAAAGTATGATAGCTATTCTGTTCTGAATATTCTGTAAATCACTTTCACTATTAACTTTTGAGTATAGTTGCTTAAAGAAGTTACTCAACTCAATTAAAGCTTCAACTACGTTCTTACGCAACGATTTACGGATTGCTAAAGGAAGAAGTTGGGAGGATGTAAAATAGCTTATTTGCACATCATATTTTTAAAAAGAACATTAAATACAAAAAATACAACAAAGTATTTTCCTCATTTAAAAGCACGCAAATAAAATAATTTGACAGAAATCATCATTAAATATGAGATTTTAATTAATAAAAAATTAAAGATAAGAATTAAATGAAAAAATTAAAGACATAAATAATATAATGAACAAATATTGATAATTTTAAGATAATTAAAATGTAGTGTGACTTATAAAAAATTGTTGATAATATTGTCACCAAATGTTAACTGAAAATAAATTGTATAATCACCGACTTTAACCCCACTCACAATATAAAAATATGTACTTCAAGTCTTCACATTCTCAAAAAAAAAAAAAAAAAAAAAAAAAAAAAATCTTCCTTTTCTCTTTTCTTTTTTTACTTTTTCTCACCAATTTCTGTACTCTCAATTTATTAGTTGTATCATGTATGGTAGATATACTGTTACATTAATCCCTTTGTATATCCCAAATTAGGGTTTTTTCTTCCTACACTCTATCCGGGTTTCTTTCTGTAGCCCCCAAAGGTCTTGGCGAGCAAACTCCGGTTTCAAATTCACTATTTTGCAGATATTTCCCTATTTTCCCGCATCACTTCATAACATGACCACCGTGGTCCCCACCTCCGAGGAAGATCCCGTTCTCGCCGCCGTCCGTTTCACCGCCGACTTGTCCTGGGCCGACGCTGGTGCCAATGTAATATGTAAACGCACCCTTAATAATTATACGTACTTATATGTGTACATTATATGTTGATATATCATTTCTCGTTGTAATACTTTTCTTATAGGAATTACTCAAATTCATTGAATTGGCGTGAAAAGTTTGAATTTGTGCTCTTTTGGAGATCTGTGGATTTTGGTATTTTCTGTTTGGAACTTGGCATGTAAGTGTATCTTATGTTTGATATTGATAGGTAGCGGAGGAACAGGTGAGTAGACTGTGTGTGGAGGCGCAGGAGTGTATGATACAAAACAGGTGGTTGGATTTAGCCTCACTAATGCTCACCTCAGCTGATATAATTTTCTCCAAAGCGTCCGAGAAAGGTAAAAAGTTTCGGGTCTCTCTGCACTCGAGTTGTTCCCCAATGTTCATTGTTACTAGTATACTTCTACCGTAGAAAAATAAATGGAGATTGATAGGAAGAACAAGATTGAGGTCGAGAAGAAAAGATTTGGAGAAGAATGGTGAACAGTAAGGGAATTAGGAAGGAGAGAATTGAGGAAATTGAAAAAAAAAAATTGAGAATGTGAAGACAAATGTATGTGTTTTTTGGCCAAGGACTGAGGAGTGATTAGGTTATTGTAAATTTTCAAATACAGTTTTGCATCTTAGTCGCTAATTTGTGGGACTTTTAATTTTAAAATATTTTGATATAGAAGATTCAGGATTTTCCAACTCTCATCAGCTGAAGTGGATAGTGAGATAATGAAACTTTTGAACCCGCTGCTCTAGAAAGATACTGGAGGTTAAATGTTATCTAATCCTTTTTTCCTTCGGCCTCGATAAACTATCTAGAATGTCTGTTCATAATACCAAATACATGGGACGTTCTAGTGTTTTGATTGATGGAATTGGTTGTATGGAGATTATAGGTTGGGTTTTGAATCTCATTTCTGTTAAAAAGTGATAGATTTCTTATCTAATTGCATTTCTATTATGATGCTATTTTAATGTGTTATTGGCTGGTTATGATACTCTTTTACTTATATGAGCTGCTGTTTGTTAACTTTTGCTCTAGATCTTGAATTTGTTTATACTGTCATTTGCAACCTTGTCAATAAGCCTGAGAGTCTGGATCAAGTTCATGAGTTGGCAGAGCTCATATCCACCAAAGTAACCCAACAGCAAATTGAGAAGCCTGCCCTGCGCTTGAAGATGTAATGGGTCTTGGTCCTATTAATTTTGTATTTTGAATCTTGTTGCTGCTTTCTAATACTTGTTTTTACCCACTTTCAGCATGTTTAACCTCTATAACCTATTGGAAAACCCATATAGCCGGTTCTTTGTGTACATGAAAGCCCTCAACATGGCGGTCAAAGGAAAGGTCACGGAACATGTTGTTCCGTCTTTTAAAAAAATGGATAGCTTTTTGAGGGAGTGGAATCTTGGGGTTAAGGAACATAGAGAGCTCTTTCTTACAGTTGCTAATATTTTGAAGGAAAATAAAAGGTGAGACCTCTATTACGAGATTATTCAAATTTGTTGTTTTGTTTTGCTCATGGAACAAGTAGTTTCAACTTTTAGAACATGTTTCTCTACCATGTGCTGGAATTTCAGCTCCTCGAAAGATTCTTTTAAATTTCTTGTCAAGTATCTGTTGACTTTCGCTGGTGAAGATGCAACATCCATGAGTGAAGCTAAGGAAGAAGCCGTTCTTACCATAATTGAATTTGTCAAGGCTCCTGATATGTTTCAGGTATCATTATAAAAATATTTTGTGTAGGATATGCTATTTCTTGTAGTGCTTATAATTCAAGTGTACTTTCTTAGAGAGTTTGCGAACAGTTATGGAGTTGCCCAGGTATTTTGCCCTGATTTAGAATCAAACTGAAGTGTCTTTTCTGCTTCTTATATGTTTTGTGTGCTGAATGCCATTTACAGACAGCTTATTTTGTTTAAAGGATCGAGAATCTGTGGCCTGAAAACCGTATGTGAGCACCTCATTGAACTAGTTGAATGGAACTGCAGCAACTGCTAGATTCTTTCTAATCATGAATGCATCAGTTTGATGCTATTGTTATTCACCCAAAGACCATTAGACTTCATATTTGTTAACTTGGTTGTATTACCAAGAACATTGTCATCGTGAAGTTGAGAAGTTTGTGAGCCACCATAATTGAGGAGAAATGGTAACCAGACTAGGGTGCATGTTCATCACAATTACATGCTGAAATACTAGAAAAAGCTGCCCCTCCCCCCTTTCTCATTTATTGGGCACACAATTGGGATGTTGTTTTGTATTCCTTTTTTTATTTGACTTCTCTCTTTTCTATTCCATAAATTGATGCAAGAAAATATCGTTGAAGTGGGGAACCAGCTCTGTATAATCCTATATTCAGATCTTATAGTTTTCTGGATAATTATCCGAGTAATGATGAAAAAAAGATTCATTGAGTACATCTTAGCTCTCAGGACCCCTAGGATTTAGTTAACTCTATCCTTATTTATTATGAAAGATAAAAATGGAATGGTTGATCCATTTTTGTTCTCTTCTCATATAGACACATGGTGAAGATCGATAAGCACTTGGAAATATCACGTTGTAATTAGTAAATCACAGATAAAATTAGCATTGAAAGTGAACTTTCTTATTATCTGGTTTACTGTTAGCAAGTGCATGTTTCTGTTCTAAAGTTTAGAAGTTATTAGTTAAGAAGGCGTGGTACATGATTGGGTTAATTTATAGGCCTTTAGATATTTCTATGTCCACTGTGCATTATATGTGGTTTCTACTGCATTATAATGACTCTTTAAGTATATAGCACCATGTCATTATTGTACCTTGCTCTCATATGGCTTTTGTTTATTTCTCTTCCTCTTTAATTCTGTGTTTGCCTGCCAGGGTGATTTGCTAGATATGCCTGCTGTAGCACAACTGGAGAAAGATGCTAAATATGCACAGGTGTATCAGCTTCTAAAAATCTTTTTGACTCAGAGGCTCGACGCATACTTGGACTTCCATACAGCTAATGCTACTTTGCTAACGAGCTATGGTAACCATTTGTCTTTGTGACCTTTGAAATCTGGGTTATTTAATGAGGTGAGTTTGATGTGGTAGATACATTTAATTTGTTTGCTGGACATTGCTTTACTGAATCATGTAGGGCTTGTCCATGAACACTGCATTGAGAAGATGAGGCTGATGTCTCTTGTTGATCTTGGCACAAATGAATCTCCTCAAATTCCTTATTCTTTGATAAGGGACACACTTCGGTAATTGTATTTTGTTTTTATTCTTTTAAGTAGCCTTTCTGTATTACATGTTTCTTTACATTGCTCTTAGGTTTTGGCAGATTGAAGACAATGAGGTGGAACTATGGGTTGTTAAGGCAATCACAGCTAAGTTAATGGACTGTAAAATTGATCAGATGAACCAAGTAGTTCTCGTGAGGTGCGCAATAGAGCTTTCTGTTTCATGCAAGTAGAGTGAGAGATACGCAGTTAATAATAGTTGATTTTACTATTTTGGGTGCAGCCGCTGCATAGAACGCAGGTTTGGGCAGCATCAATGGCAGGCCCTTCGAACAAAGCTTGCAAGTTGGAGGGTAATGAATTTAATTTATTCATGATGCGCATGTTTTGGCTGAGCTTAAAAAGACACTTAATAAGAAGGTTTACTTCAACGTAATTAAGTAAGTTTAAAAATGAATAATTTTTTTAATTAGTCAAAGTGAAAATAAATTACTTTTAAAATAAGTGACCTTTTTTCTTAAAAGTAGGGAAAAAGTAATATATACAAACATGTTTAGGAATAAAAATTTTACTTGAAAAGTATCTCTATTTTTTTCAATTTTTGCCAAACATGCTTATGTGAATTGAATTGTCATTTGCGTGCCAAGTATGCATCCTTTGTCCTATGATATGAATCATATGTAGGCATGTAAATACGAGCTTCTTGTGATGCTCGGTGGATATGCTTAATAAATGATATGACGCACTTGTCTCTTTCATGGATCACACATTCAAGGAATTTATTTAATTTTCTGTACATTTCTTTTCCCAGGGTAACATTGCAAATGTGATGAGCACCATTCAAGCTAACAAGATAAGCGAAGATGGCATTCAGGCAATGCAAGGGCTGACGATTCGCTGAGATTTTGTTTTCTAAATAGGCATTGATAATGACTGACATCTCTAAGCCGTCGGTTCCATCCTTTTGAATCTTGGAACAAGTCCAACCCATTTCGAGATATGTATTAGGGGAATCATGATCTTTGTCGAAACTAAATATAATGCATATATTTTGTCGAATTTGGCAGAAGAGGCCATGAGGCACATTCTTTTTTGTTCTTTTCTTTCTTATGTCATTGTAATAGTGTTTATTTACTACACCATGATTTCAAGTTGGCAGTAAATTTAAGAAGTTTTGGATATGGTTGGACGGCCAATTAGAGTTTTGAAATGCCATGCGAAGTCAAGGTTGTTAGTTCAGAAAGTTGACTTCTGCTAAGTTTCTAAAGTTCGTGTTTTAGCATTTAAGAATTTTCAGTACTGTAGGCATAGATTGATTCTTGGCCTAATATACCATGGGTGAACGCATTGTTTACTATTGCTATACTCAAAAGTAACATGGTTGATTATGGAATCCAACGAAATAACGTGGCACACAAGTCCACTTGTGAAGCTATCAAATGGATCGAGTTACTGTATGTGAAGATCTAGCTTGACACAGGAGTTGAACCCAGACAAGACTTCTCGAGCTCACTCCCCTTGAGGGTTGATCGTGTCGTTGACCTAGAAGTCCATCAAACACAAGGCATTGTTGAGGTCAGGCAAATAAGCTTCGCATAGGCAACAAGAAGAGGCTAACACAACCTAGTCCATGAACTTGTCCTGGTTCAGACAGAAGGCAGCTCAAGGCATTATGCTAGGGGCATAGCAACTCAGTCTAGAAAGGTGCCTAGCTCAACAATCACATAATTTATCTTACATACAACGCCATAGACTAATGATCTCAAGATATGATCCAACTATCAATAAATCTATACGATCCAACTGTTAATAAATCAACGTCCTTATTCACCTATGTATTACCTACACGCTATGGTGTTTTAGGAGGCAAAGGGCGCATTGCGTTTCACAAAAAGGTACGACAACCATTTACACTTAGATAGTCAAGTCGATAGTCAAGTCAACTGCATGAAAATAGAATATATTTGGGTGTGAGAAATAGGTGGATAGGAATTTGGCTAGGGGTTTGATTTCATACCTTTTGAGTGTAAATGACTTACATTTATATAGAGAAATATAAGACGTGTATGCCACGATGTGCCGTTGAACTGGGCCGGAGTCCATGAGAAGATCATCGAATTTGATTGGCACCAATAATGCCTAGTTAGCTAATGTAGGGCTCTATCCCGTCACGTGTATGACACATAATATATTGGTGTAACATTAGTTTCCGAGATATAAAATTTGTACATTTATGTGCGAGGTTGGACTTAGAAGAAAAGTAAAAATAAGAGCGAGAAGTTTGCAAGATTACCACAGGTATATCAAGACCCATGTCTACCTTTGGATAGATGTTGACCTCAGTAAGATGAGGACTTACGAACTGCTTCTAAAATGCAAGTTGACCCCAAATAGTTGAGGACTCGCGAATTGTCTTTAAAATATAAACTGGCCTGCGATAGGCGAGGTCTTATGAATAGCCTCCTAAATATGATGACTTACATATAGTATCTGAAATATGAGTCGATTTCTAATAAGTGGGGTTTTACGGCTAGCCTCAAAAACATAACAATGAGGATTTATGGGGCCAACCTCAAAGAGCCTCAAAAAAATAGTGGCTAGGGTTTAAGAGCCAACCTCGGAGAGATGAAGCTTTATGGTTAGCCTTGGAAGATAGCTAAAACTACAGTATTTATCGAAATTTCGGCAACAACAAACTAAACTAACCAGAAAAGCATCACATATTCCAAAACATAATGGGGACCACTTGCCACTTCCAAATACTCATAACAACAAAATAAAATGATGATAAATAAAAAATTTCCATGTTCTGCCATAAAAACAACACGATTTATGCAAGAATCATATAGGGTGCAATAAACCTATCTAACTATATGCAAGTGACCATGTATCATTGCAAATAGTATGGTGGTATAATATGAAACGACATTACAACAAGTGTCAAGCAAGTAAAGTGCTAGCATAATATAAAATAACAGTATATCATGCATCATTGCAAATAATGTGTAGGCAGCAAAATGCTCACAACAAAATACTGGTATACCATTAGTTCCTCAAGTCCAAGTCGGACATTTATGTGCGAGTCAGATTTTGTAAAAATATAAAGATTGGGCACAAACTCTCACCTTCTCACATAAGTTAATGAAGTGGGTCTTCGTTAGAATTCTGATTCTCTTATTGAGTCTTCAAATTAGATAGAGTTGGGTTGTATATGTTAATGGAGGCACTCCTCATAAGGCACGTGGATCCTCATTAGGTTTATATTTTAAGGAGTTCAGCTCTGCAAGTAAACGGCAGACGATCCTCGTAAAGTACACAACTCTCATGCAGAAACGACTCATATAACTCTACTCTCATAGGGTTAACAACAAGTCGACTCGAAAAAGCTCAAGCTTATATATGATACGAGCCGATCAAGTCGAACCTAGATTTTGATCCCATGGATTGACTCGGTTAGACTCATTGCTACCCCTAGCCGAACTTATTAGTCTTTATTTTGTAGATATTAGTAAAAAAATTAAGAGGGAATTGGAGAAACTACCCGTTTTTAGAAGTATCTTTTGAAAAATGTCCAGTTTTATAACATTTGACGAATTGACTAAATATAAAAAATTTGGACAAAATTATCCCTAGATGACCAATTGAATATCTATTATATCAATTTCTTATCTTCTCACTTTCACTATTTCTCTCTCTAACTTGCACACACCTCTCCTTACTTCCTCTACCATTCTTTGTTGCTCATAAGCTCCATTTTCCACCCTTTTTATTATTTTGGTATCATGATTCTTTCATTCTTATAACAAATTCAAATACATTGTCGGTTGTCACTAGTTTTTGAGGTATTTGAAGAAGTCGACCAACTTAAAATTTCTTTGAAGATTACTTGAAACTTAAATTTGATATCTTGTATTTCTATTTTTTATCGATATATTTTATGTTGTTAGGTAATTTTTTGTCAATTTAGTTTGTATATTAGTGAATTGTATTAGATATTGAGTTTAATTTACAAATTTGGTCGATCTAATTTGTTGGTATATTTTGTTGTTGATGTGAGAAAATGAAATTTGTTACATTTGGTCGAAAACAGACATAAAAAAAAAATGAGCACAAAACAGAGGGCATGAAACTTGTCATAAAAATGGGACACCAATTATAATCGACAAATGAGCACTAATTTGTCGATAATAACGACACCAATTTGGCACCCATTACAAATGTCGATAATAATGGAAACCAATTTGATCTTAATTTGTCGATAATTTTACGTGTCTATTTTTGTCGATATTATCGACAACAATGAATATCGATAATTCATTGTGTTCAAAAGGGTATATTTGATATTTTACATCTAAAATATGACATATGTTATTAAAAGTTGGTCATATTTTCAATCTACTATTTATTTTTAAGCACATTTCAAAAAATTTCTAAAATTAATTACACTAATGAGTAGCGGCAATAAATTAGAGCAGTATTAGGTTATGGAAAGAGATTGTGAGCAAAGGCGGATGGAGGGGGGCTGGGATCAAAGAAAGAAGGAAGGTAATCTATCTTGGCATTCTGAAGGCCAACTCCTAAAGCAATCACGATAAATTCACTTCGGGAATCAATACAATAAAATCTTTTCACTTTTTTTTCTCTATGAGTGTACCCGACGAAGCCAACATATATTCGATCTGAATAAAAAAAAGAAAAAGCAGTGCCTGAAGCCTGGGCCATGTCCAGCCCCAACCCAAAATAAAAAATGAAAGCCAAATCTTCTTTTATTGGAGGTATTCCATGCAAAAATAAAATAGCCCGTGTAAATAAATGGCCCAAGTCTAATTTTCCAGCTCAAAATGTATATAATAACCCAAATCCAACCAACACCAACCCAAATGTGAATCCAAACAAAAGACCAAGCCCATTTCCAAAACAAATATATTTTATTGATTTGCAGCCCAAAGAAGAGACTCAGCCGCCCAAATTTTCATTCCCAACCCATAGAGAGTGATTTTTCATTCCCAGTATTCAACCTCAAACGTGCGCGGTAGCTCCGTTACTATTTTTCTTCTTCTCATTTTTCTGAAATTGAAGCTCCAATCACTCAAAATCAGCTGTAAATCCGTTAACCAACTTGGTAGCTCAGTTACCCAGCCTTAAATCAGTCAGAAATCCATTTTTCCGGCCGACAATAGTTCTGCCCGTACTAAAGAACAGGTAATCTTCGTTTTTTTTTTTAACATTTGTGTAATGTTTATATTATTTTGCATATTTTATGCCAGATTCTTAATTGACTAATTGTATATTATTTTTATTTTTTCAACTATTGGGAAAAAAGATTTAAGACTTAAGTAATTAGAGAGCTAATTGGTTGGTTTGAGGATGAATTGGTTGGACTTTATTTAGCTAGAAGAATATAGAGACAAACCGAATGTATGAATCTGAAATGTGAAGCTATTTGTATTTATTTTTTTCGGTCAGGGATTCAGGATGATCCAAATTGTTAATTGGTTTGTATATATATATATATATATTTAATTTCTAGTGATTGAATACTAGATTTTATTGTATAGGAAGAAATCAGTGGCGAGCGTGAGGAAAAGTGAGGAAAAATAATCATACAGCCTTACAGGTATTTCGCTTGCAATTGTGTTCTTAATTTATTTTTCCTTGCCGGCTTATTTTTTATGATTTTTCTTTTTATTATTGTATTGTTGTGCTTTACCGGCCTATTTTCTTGCGTTGTAGGCTCATTATTGAATTGTTGTGCCTTTTTGGATTACGATTAAATTTTGGATTACGATTAAATTGTTGTGTCTTGCCAGCTTAGTTGTGAATTGTTGATAGTTTGTCCATTTTTTTGTGGTTTTTAGAATTTAAAATGGAAGGTTTATTATAATTTTTTTTGTTGATATAAAATTTTTATCGTATTGACTTTTATATATTTTAGCCCCGCTTACTAAATTCTGGATCCGCCCCCTGGTTGTGCGTGTTTTGTTGAACAGCTAAAAAATGAGCAGCGGCAGCAGGAAAGGTCCATGAAGCACCAAAACAAGTTCGCCTGGAAACCCAACGATTCTGGCCAGATCAACCCAACTGTATGCACATCCAATTCCACACATTAAAATTCTACTCAAAATTTCATGCATAAAATTCTTCCTGTGTGTATATTTATGTATTGTATGGTTTCTCCCGTCTCTTTGGTCTTAAGAACCCTGTTTTAAGGAGGAGTGATTACCCTTACTGTCCGACGGCTAATGGGTTCTGATTGATTGATGACAGGAAGTAGGGGAGATTAAGGCCGTATTCAGAAGTAACTGGGGTATGCCTACGCTGTAAAGAACAGATTGAATGGAAAGCATAAATACGGAAAATACAAGGCCCTTATTGAACCTGCCAAATGGTACCCTCTAGTTTCATGATTTATGGAATATAATTAATTAATTGATTGAATATCTATTTTTCTGCTGTGTACTTAATTTTTTCAAATAAATTGGATGATTGGTAGCCAGCGGTGTTCCAAGAGGAATGTTCGCCAAGCTTACCACAATCTCTGCACTGGTTAGTATTGAATTCTAAATTTCTTGTAATATTCAGTGTTACTTATTAATTTAGATAAAATCTGACTCAATAGATAGAAGGGCTGTTCCCTTTTTTTTCCTCACTCTTTTCCCAATTAAAGATAATTTTTCCGAGTTGTTGATTTGATGAATGAATAATATAGGCTGTGCAAAGGAGCATAGAATATGTGCCAAGTGCTCGTGTCGCGTTGGCAACATCATTGGAAGGTATAGTTTTTTTTTTTTTTTTTTTTCCTAATATTTTTTTTAAGTTCAAAATTTGATTAGGGTTCATTACAAGATCAATCAAAATCCATCAAGAAAAACAAGATTGAATTGAATTGTGAATATTTTGATTTGAAGTGCTTAATCAATATTATTCTGCTTGCTGGTATTTTCTTTTCTTGCAGAGATATTTTAGAAGTAGAGGCTGAGCAGAAGACACTAGAAGAGGTTTCTGTTTTCTACTATTGGAGTGCTTTTCTTCTTTCTCCTTTTACTTCAAGATTTTGGTTTTTGAAAGGTTTTTAGATTGATGGGATTGTTATTTTGGTAATTGAGTTAAAAGCTTATTGGATTGCTAATTGGTCACAGGCTATCAAGAATGCGCGGGAGAGGGACAGGAGGACTTTACTGCGGACTGTATGTCAGCATTTTCTCTTTCAGTTACTTGGTGAAATTTTGGTTCTTTTGTAGTTTTACTTTTACTTTCTTGGTGGAGATTTTTGTCTGTTTGGGCTGGGGATGGTATGAGGGACCAACAGAAACTAATATATCATATGGGATGTAGTTGATGTAAACATTTTTTTAGTAATTTTTATCATCTATATCGAGAAAGTGATATGCTTTTCAAACAAATACTCCTATTCCTCAGCACGAAAAATGGTAAAATAAAATGAACTATTACTTTCACTTCTTCGCCTTCTGCTCTTGCCATGGGTCACTTACTGCTAATAAACTTTAAACAGGCATCTCAACCCCACGCTACATCATGACCACTTCTCTACTAATAAGATCCTCATAGTCGCCATGTGATCAACACCACCCTCAAGCCGCTGCTCTATTATTCCTATCAAGCTAGCCATCAGAATCACTGAAATATCACGACTATGCAGCGAGTTCATAGTGTTCATAGATTCATTCGGTCTAAACTTGAAGAACATAATCAACATGATGGTATGGGAAGATGTAGGATGGCTATCCTCTATTATCTAGTATCGACACTACCACCACTAGCATCCATTCCAAGTCCCCTGAAATTAGTTACCCCCGGTCCTCGAACTGCTATTTCCTCCTTTTCTTACTCCCTTCAACTCCAAGAAAACTCGTAGTGATTACAAATTCAATAAATTTATTGAAAATCGTTCTCGAAAAGGTTGAAAAGTGCCTACTTTAAGTAGGGAGAAAACACAACTAGCAAAACTGCTAGATTGAGAGAGAGAGAGAGAATCTACCAATGAAAGGGGTTGTGCAATGAGTGTTTGTAGTAGACACGTGGATGGTGAAGAGATGAAAAAGAATATGTTAGACTGTGGATGTGCCTATGTTGCTCGGACACTCCATTTTAGAGGAAGTAGAGTACCCTCGGACACACACAACAAGGATAAGGCTGCGAGATCCTTTAAATCAAAAGAGAATCCTTTATATTGTTTTTGTTATTTTGTATTGTATTAAAAATGATTTATAATTTGTATTTCACATTTCTAGACTTGAAATGAAATTCAAATGAAGTATCACAATTTGCAATTTACTTTGTTATAAATTTCTAAAGTAATTTTAAGTTTATAAGATGTATCACTTTTAGATCATTTTAGTTGTATCCCTATCCTAGATTTTAAAAAAAAAAAAGAAAAAGATTTGACTCCTAGATATGTATCCACATCGGATGCCCACACCCTAGTCCAAGCGACATAGGCATGTGCAAATCTTGAATTTTGGCCTTGTAAAGAGAAATCTAAGTGATTGTTTGTCCAATGCTTAAATTAATATTTAAGTCGGTCAAATTGGTCAAAGATATTTTTATCACATAAACTTGGTATTTATTTATTATCCACACATTCAATAGGACCCACAACTTATAAGAACTTAAAAAATAATTTTAGCACCACCAAACATGCACTAAGAGGATGAGACTAGAGTGAGGCTTTAGGAGAAAAAGCTACATGTATCAATCTATACATCAGTTAATTTTTAATTTGATGTAATTGGTTCTTTAATCTTTACAAGGCCAAAACAGACTCATAGTGTAAAAAAAAAAAAAAAACACTAAAGGGGATTAACCGTCAACAAGAAAGGGAGGGGGAGAAGAAGATCATTGACGGTGTGTAAAGGGCTAAAGGCTGGTCATGATCCATGGACATTTAGACATTATTATGCACCAGGCCCTTAAAGGTTGAATGTCTATGGATCTCTTTTTATTATTTGCTTTGTTTTACCTCTTGTTGCTAATCTGCAACTTGCTTCCAACAGTGTGACTCGATACTCTAGTTTTCTGTTTGCTCTGGAGTTCTTATGCTTACTTGCTGTCCATGCAACAGATGAACGAAGGAAAACCTCGCAGCTCAAACAAAACACCAACCAATGTCGACGATGAGGCTGGTGAAGCATCAGTGGAGGAACATGAAGAGTTTTCCGGGGATAGCTAGGACAATTATACTGATGAAGACGAGGCTCAAGTTGTTAGTTGTGATAAGATTTCTGGGTAACCTTTTAATTTGTGGAATTTAAGGGCATTTTACTAGATGTAGATGGGACTCGACACCACAAAAGACAAAATTTTAGTTTCTTTTTCGTCATTAATAGTGGCCAGTCCACGTCATCAAACAAGCCACAAGTGGATTGTATAATCATTTACTCTGGAGATACTGGTCCGCTGCTTTCTTGTCAACAATTTTGGTGAAATCCTTGAAATACTTATGAAATATTTGGTTCCCGTAATAGGTTTAAATTGAGCTAGGCCTTCTCTTCCTGTGCAGTGTTAGAATGAGATTAATATACTAAATATTTTGCTATTTTTATTCCTGCCAACATCTTATTTGGAATGAACATTGGGGTCCATCTGTGATTAGAGAGCCTGTTCAATAAGATTATGATATAATACTGCCGATGTATAACTCGTCCACATCACCTCTGTACGAGGATGGCATCAACAGAACTATACATGTCAAAATGTGTCATGGCTAAGGTCCAATACATTAGTGGTCTGGTCTGTGCCGTAGGCCCCTCCGACCTCTACAGCTGGGCCGTGCAGGACTTGACTGGAGACATCAGAAACAGGAAATAAAGGAAAAACCAAAGGAGGGCAAATTAGTCTGGCAATTGCATATTTTAACCAAATTATAAGGTCCTGCTCGGAGTTTCAAAACCTCAAGTTGTGAAGATTTATAAATGTAACTACAAATCTAGGGGCAATAAAAGCATGTAGAAATATAGAGATCCAAGTGCTGGCAGTGGAGTATGAAGAAAGAAACCCCATCTCACTTTCAGGGTCAAATCTTACAAGAAATTTAAGGAAACTACATGTTCATGTAACATGGAGAATGCAAAACAGAGACCTCAAACCCATCCAAAAAATGCAGAAACAGAGCATTCTTTGGCCTCCCAAATGTCTTCTGGGAGGCCTTCGAATTATATTATGTTTTCTTCTCTTTTCAAGTCTCTTCGTGTTGATATATACCTCTCATCTCTCGTACACGGACTTTGTGTTCAATTCTTTTGGCACTGAATCCAATACACGAATTGTTTTACCTCATTACGTCGAAAATCAAATCTCTCATGTGCAATCCCAGTTGGGAGTTCTGTTAGAGCAGCTACATACTGAGAGGTCTGAATCTAAAGTTCTTGTGAAATTTTCAGATCAAGTACTTAAAATCGCCTTGTCATTGGACAGGCTTGCAGAAAGTCTCTCTCGTCATTACATCAACATCCCGGCTGATGAAAATGTAATATCAATGTGGTTGAAAATTCGAGCAAGTCTGAGGAAGACGAGGTCGAAGAAGAAGCACTTCACCGTAAGGTCTTCGATTCTGCAGAGCTCCGAAACTACACTTTGCCTAAACCGAACAGGCCTAGTGGGAAAAAGAATTTTCTTGGCTTGGAATCAGTTTATCCATCTATTGGGCAAGGTTGTACTCGACTGGCCTCGACCCTAGACCGTTTCATGACTTACAAGGCGTACCATATGTGCCCCGATGATTGGGACTTGGCTCAGAAGCTAATGATCAGTGGTTGTGATCCATTACCTAGAAGGAGGTGTTTTTCAAGAACACCGCGTTATGATAAGCCACGTCCTTTAAATTCCTCTCTCTGGACTCAACCTCGGGATGTTGACATTTCATGGAGCCGTTACAAATGCAAGAACTACCAGTGTCTTGTATCCAACAAGACGATAAACAACAGAGGCTTTTATAAATGCTCCGACTGCTTTGATCTTACTAAACGAGGATGGAATGTTCAAAGGAACGAAAATGTTTCTGCAGAATTCTCCATCGATGAAATCCTGATATTAAAACCCGGGGAAATTCGAATTGGCCTGGATTTTAGTCTCACAACTGGTACTTTTGCTGCACTCATGAGGGAGAAAAATGTTACCATTGCTTCTGCTACACTGAATTTAGGTGCCCCTTTTAATGAAGTGATTGCATCAAGAGGCCTCTTGCCATTATACATATCAGTTGGCTCTAGATTGCCTTTCTTTGACAATACTTTGGATATTGTTCATTCTACTCTCTTCTTGGATGGATGGATTGGGATAGAACTTCTTCAGTTTATTTTGCTCGATTGGGATCGAGTTCTTCGACCCAAGGGACTTCTTTACGTTGATCGTTTCTTCTGTAAGAAAGAAAATATGAAAATGTACGTAGATGAATTTGACAGAATAGGGTACAAAAAGCTACTGTGGAGAGTTGTGCCGAAGAAGGATAAATTAGAGGATGAACTCTTTCTTTCGGCTGTCCTAGAAAAACCAGTTAGAGGTTAAAGTTTGGTAAGATGCAGGATGAAATATCTGTGCACAATACAGTTTCATTTTGATTTTCTCTTGGGAAAGCCCTTTGTTTCTCTTATAAACTACTTATCAGGGACATTGAAAAAGCCCTAGGATTGATCTCATTTAGAGCAGACATTTCATATAGAATTCAAAACATAAACAGAAGTAGCTTCTGAAGTCAAGGATAAAAGTTTGTCATGACACGAGTACTAATACACATTTCGATGCTGCGTTCCTTAGTTGCTACACACTGCACTGGATCTCTGGTGTAGTGAAACGCAGGCAGGGTATGAACAAATTGAAGAGTTTATATGCCTGACCAACACCAGCACAAATTTGAGAGATACAATTTGACAAATGCCACATTCTGTGAATACTCATGGTTAACAGAGGTTCAAACTTTAGATGTTGCTAGGATTACTGGATAGATAATCATTGAATCACTGCGAATCTTTGTTCTTTGTCTTCAAAATTTCCAATACTATCCAAAAATGGAAACTATCACCACATTACAACAAAAAACAGAAGTACAAAACAAAACAACGTTGAGATAGAAACTCGACTTGGATGAGCAGAATTTGGTAGAAAGCGGATAAGTATCCGTGGTGGAAGCATGCATTCTTCACCATTGAAATAGACTTTCCGGGGAATGCCCATCCTTGCTTGAGTGAGAAAGTGTTCTTGTCCTTCTGCATAAGAACTTCTGACTGCACGTTTCCAGACGGCCCTGCTTCCATCAACAGGTCATTGTAGAATTTCATGCCATAAAACATTCCAGTGTCGTCTGCACATGTCAAATGTACACGTTTTTAGTGCATGTGTGTATGTTTTAACAAATGTTTTTAGACAAGTTTATATACTTACTGATGGATTCATAGGGAGCGAGAGGCTTGTAATCGAAGCTGAAAACTTGAGTCACATTGTTCAGATTCGGATGCTGAACAACAAGAGTCCATTGTGTGTAGTTAATTCTATAGTTAAAATTAGTTATGGCTACCTTCACACGCCAGTAGTCCTTGTAATTGACCTTAACGTGCCAGTGCACCCGGACTGGGCACATATGGTGCGTGCACTGTAAAAGGGGCGTGTTATCTTTTCTCGGAGTGTTTATCCCGACCATACTAAGAAGTTTTGAGTCGCTCCTGCATACATAGTTACCAGTCATTCGACTCATTTTATAAGAAAAATATATACAAATTGATATGGCATATAAAAATAGTTGCTTACTTGACGCATTTGTTTTTGTTTTCGCAGCCACAAGCACATGTAGGGCAAGAAGTGATTGTTTCATTGTAGAATGACGAAAATGAGACACAACAGCTGGGGTGTTTCCGGGCTAGAAACTGCGAATAGGTACATGTCACATTCCATGTCACTGCATGGAATCCAAGTATTAGTAAACTAGGACACAAATCAAGAAATTCTGAAATCTTCAAAGATTGATAGAGACACTATTAAAGAAGACAGAAGTTAAATTTTGTATATTATAGGGTTACTACAGTCACCTAACTTATTGCATTGCTTCACTTTGGTTACTTAACTTTTTTTTTTTTGGGTTCTTTGCCCAACTGTACTATAAAAACAATGCACTAAGCCACTAACAGATTTTCAATGTTAGGTCATATGTTTTTAGTTAACTGCGTCAGCATTTCTGTTATTTCAGCAGACAGGATCTCTAAAGTGTAACAAAAATGAAGTTCAGTGACTAATTTTGGAACAAAGAATAAGTTCAGTGACCAGAGTGGAACACCACTGTAAGTTGTGTGCCTAACAATGCTTTTCAACCCTAAATTATAATGTCTAGTCATATCTGATACTACGTCACGAAACATGTCACGATGTAAAGTAACGGGACTTACTCAGGGCCTGAGTCTTCCTGCGCCCGATCAGTTGTGAGGAAATTGGTTGGAGGCACAACTTTGGCAGGACCACAAGTGTAGCCTAGTCCTGGACCTAACAAGGTGAAGTTCTTAGGAACCTTTACAGTCTTGTTCGAGGTACCGGCTTGGCCGACACTAACTTGGAAGGCGAAACTGCAGCCTGTGGATCTTGGCCCCATGACGACATGACTCCGCCTTTGCAGCAGTTGCTGAATTGCTGGTTGTAAGGAACACCAGGAGCAAGTCCACCACTGTTGGGTTCTTTTTGCAACAATGTGGTATGTTACCTTTGAACTTGGAACAGTCCCTTGTTCTGTGGTCTGTGCCCCAACCATGGTCCATATTACTTCTTTCTTAGCCCATGTCCATCCCATAGTCCACCCGGGCTCATGATGTGCGGTACATTTGAAAATTGCTCATAGTCACAACAGCCTAGGAAAACATATATAATTAGATTCAAGTAATAACAAGAATATTTCTAGTAGAACATCTTTTGAGAGTTCGACTTATGACGCAGTAAATTAACGTTGGGAGTTGGATTTATGAGTTTGAGTATTTATCAGTACTTACCACATAACCATCTGGTGTCCAAGACATTATATCCCATTTGATAGTTATGTTCCCATTTGGATCCAAAGGATCATAGGCAGCTGCAGCAACCAATAATTAAACAAGTTGTAAAAACTTAAAAAATAAGCAGAATTTAAGGATCCCAACTGAGTTTGATCAAGAACATAAGTTTACCTGCACAACATAAGAACAAAGCTGCAATAAGAAACCTCATTTTCCCTCTAACAATATTGTCGAGTTTCACGCAAATACGTTGTACTAATATTACGTCGAAACTGTGTGTTTTGTAACAAGAAAATGTGTATAGAGAGTAAAGGGTTTTGGAGAATTTGAGATGTTTTACCTACTGGTAGTTGGATATTAGTCTCTTTTGCAGTGTTATATAACTGCTGGTATTTCTGTATCTTGAAGCAAAAACTTTGACTAGGCTGGATGATTTTTTGAATTGAAGACAACATTCTAACTGTCATCTGTTGAGAAAAGTGACTGATGATGATAAAATATATGCAATGGACTGAAAGTGTACGTTTGATATGCTCGACTTGATTAGACTATACTAGATAATGGACAAACTTTTAGTATTTTCTCTTCTTTAAACTTGGTCGATCGATGTTGTCCAGTCACACATATATTCCACGCATGCCCTCGTCTAGTCTTTTTTTTCTTCTCTCTTCTCTTTATCTCTATCTTAATTGAGAATATCATAGACAATATCGAAGGCATCCTCCTCAACTAACTAAGTGACACATGAATGCATAAAAAATTATATTAAACTGATAAACTCTATTTCAACTTTTTACTCCTCGGCCACCTTTAAGACCAATTAGTGTTATAAATAAGTTAATAGAACTTATATTTACACCACATCTTTTATTTGTTGCAGTATATTTTAATTGTATTTAAGGTTTTCAATATTTGCTTATTGTAGCATTTATGTCCATAATTTTTTTTGTTGCTTTCTTATCCTATTTTTCCGTTAATTAGCACATATCTATGATAACGTCTTCCGTCCAAAAAGTCTGTTGGAAGGGTATAAAATAACTTATTAGCTTATCATATTTTTAAAAAAACAATAAATAAAAAGTGCACAAAATATATTTTCTTCATTTCAAACAGAAAGTATTGATAAGATGTGCTAATTAAAAGAAGATTAAAATAAAAATTTAACGGAAAAAAAGTCATGGACATAAGTGCTACAATGAACAAAAATTGAGAACTTTAAATACAACTAAAAGATAGTGCAACAAATAAAAAGTGTAGTGTCAATATAACTACCCATAAATTAAATATTGTTAATACCTAATTTACCATTAAGAACAAAAGATTGAACTTCATGAGTAGTGTTCTCCTACACACGAGTGGGCAAGATGTAATTGCCCACTGGTGATGTGGAGGCATCTTATCACATCTTGTAATAGTGGACCATTTCATCTTGTGGACAAGATGCCTCCACATCTGAACTTCATATCATCTTATGCATATAATTCACCCAATTCATAAAACATTAATACCTGAAATACCCTTCTAACTATCAAAATACAATCTCACTTCACAAGATCATCAAAACACTAATTTCTATTCGTTTAGACTTTTACTTCGAAATATTCTTTACGAAATAGGCACACCTTCATGTTCAAATGATGCCCTACATTCTCAGTTTTATGAATTTCGCTCCATTTTTTCCTTTATTCTATGATATTTTTATTTAAAAATGTTAGAGCATCACAAGTCACCATCATGGTAGATATTTGTTTGACATATATAGTAAATGTATAATGATTGTAACTTTCTTCAACAATAATGTTCTTTCCAATAATGTGTTTTACAAACTAAGGGAGACAAAAGTTTAATCCAAGTGTTCCACCCAATGAGTATGAGTTAGGGTTAAGCAAAGATACAGGGATGGCTCTCGACAAAGCTGCGCGTCCACTTCAAATCAAAAGAGTTTTCCCCATTCCCACCCAACCAATCCAACCCAAACTATGTTCAACTAACTTAAATTAGATAGAATCTTTACAATACATTTACTAAACAATATTAGATTTCTTTTCTTATTTAATATCGTAACATTACTAACGAAGGAGGGGCGCAAGGAGCAGAAGTAGGGGCGGGACTCTGGAAAAAACAATTTTTGTAGTTCAAAAATAATAATTCATTAGCAGCGTTTTGAAGTAAAAGTTTTTTTTTTGGTAAGTAGTATTCCCCCTCTAAAAAATCTTGGCTTAGTTCGAGAGGGGCGCTGTGTTTGATCTCTAATGAAGGGATAAAGCAGTAACTATTTAACTTAATCTAACCAAAATTAGGATTGAAGGTAAAGAAAATGGCTTTTTTTTTGTTCATTAACAAAATAAATCAAATTTTTATTATGTGGGCATATGAAAAAATCTCATGTTCTGTTCAATATTGTGATATCATCATCTACATGTTTGTCATCAATCCTAAATTGAACGTTTATTTTTATGCACATGATGATGAAAAATATAGTTTATTCGTGATTTTTTGTTTTTATGTGAAAAAATGAACTGATTTTGTGAAAAATATGATATTGTTTAAATGTGTTGAAATTCATTAGTGTTAACTACGTTGGCTGGAAACCTATTTATTGATATTTTAGTATGTCATTTTTATTCGTTAACAAAATAATGTTACCAATGTGATCTTGTATCTATGAGTCGAACCTCATTTGTGTTAACCACAAGTCTGCAACAAATATTGATATTGCTTGAATCCTATTTATTGTTATCTTAGTACGTCATTTGTATTTGTTACCAATGTGAAATTGTTAATATGAGTAGAACTTCATTAATGTTAACTACATCAAATATTGATATGGTAGGAACCATATTTATTGATATCTATTTCTACTTCACCTTCCCAAAAACATTTGCTGCCTCTTCCAATTGATTTTGATTTCGATTGATTTCATTTTTGAATTTTGAATTTTCCATAATCTTAGCTGATAATCTTGTTGATTTTTGAAACGGTTGAACGTTATTAGTTCTTGTTTCATCTGATAAGGAACGTTAATATTGGGTTGAGTATCGAGTGTGTTAATCATGGACTAGTTTTAAGGTCATTTAAATTTTTTAATTTCTTAACAATCCAGTGAAATATTTTAATCATGGACTAGTATTTAAGGTCATTTAAATTTTTTAATTTCTTAACAATCCAGTAATTTTGGAAATATTTTAATTGTCAAAATGAGTAAATTTGAGATTAAGGAGTCTAATTAGTGTATATATGTTATTAATCCCCAAATTTTTGGTTTGAGTGACCGAAAGAAAGAAGGCAGGGCGAAGAATCAGAGGCCAAGTTGGGTTTCCACTGGCCTGAGGTTGTGAGGTTCCTTTGTTTGCTTGGTTCTTTGGCCCACTAGTTGCACAGGTATATGAAGATCTATTATTTGCACAATAGATTTCATGGGTGTTGAAGATTATGAAAAATTATTGGGTTCTTCTTGGTTTGTTGTATACTATTAGAATTTTGAAAATTATTTCCACCATTTTGGGATTTTGATTGTGGTTGATACCGAAATGGGAAAAGTGATTAATGATAAAAATTTTTAGAATATTATTTTGTAGATAGATTCAATGTTTTTGAATAGTTCTCTTATTTTTCTTGAATTAATTATTTTTGTTGGAGATATTTTTTTTTTTATCTATAGGAATACAATTGTTTTGTAATCACTTTTTAGTCGAATAAAAAAATTCAACATTTGTTTCACATACATCAACATTTTTATGTGTTTCAGGATGTTACTGTCTCACACATTTTTGTAATTACTTTTTGGTCGAATGTGTGTTTTTAGATATTGTATCATATAAAACAGTATCTTAATAAAACGGTATCTTATTAAGAATAATATTTCAGCATCTTAATATAACAGCATCACAGCTAAAAGTATCTTAATATTTCAGTATCAGAAACACATTATTATAATAATATAACAGGCACGTTAATATCAATATCTTTGTAAACAAAGATAATATTACACACACTCGAAATAAAAATTTCAACCCAATGGAAAAAAACAAGATCATAATAAAATTGTTATAATTGAATTTGGAGCCCATGAACACTTGATTAGTGACCGGCCTGAATTCTTCCTTTTTTTTTTTTGTAATTTTAAATTTTATTAGATAGTTTTTTTTAAAAGAAAAATTATTATTTATCATTTATATTATTGTTATCATATAAAATTATTAATTAATTACTTTATTATCATCATCATCATTTATTAACTTATTAACTGTTAAAGCTATTATTAAAGGATTTAATCATTTCATTACCAAATTTAAGTAACAATCAGATTATTTCTTAATTTACCCTTCCTCCTACACATTGAATGCTCACCATTTAAATCAAATTTATTATAATTTCAAACCCCATATAGTAAGATCATGTATTTCTTATTTAAGGAAATGATCTCCTTCTTATTTAACCATTTATTTATTTCTTAAATAAGAAAATTTTATATTTTTATAATCATCTCTTTTGTTCAATCTCTCATTACTTGATTTTTGTTTCAAATCAATTTTTTCCAGATTGTGAGATGAATACGATGTGTAGTTGTAGCAAATCCAAAAGAAAAATCGTTTGCACACTTTTACCATCATGAAGAAAAATCATCAAGACAATAGAATTTGACTACTATTGAATGTTGTTACATTATGCTACAATGTGTGGTGGTATTTAATTGTCTTGATTGGCACAAGTACGTAGTCGAATATTATATATGTGTACATACAAGTACTATACGATCACGCAAGTTGTGGTTACTGCATTCTTGTAACAAAGGTCCATGAGTTGTGATGTGTTGCTCCAAGTTGTTACTTCAAATCAGTCTTCTTATGAAACTGCATTTTGTTTATGTTATATATTGAAAAAACGTCCAATCTCAATTGTGGTAATCATCCGAGAAGCTAGAAGGTTGCAATATGTAATTACATGCACTAGATGTTCAAAGATTTTGTATTTTTTTGCAATTGTTTTCTAAGAATATTGTTGATTAAATTAGGAAATTTTGAATTTCGAAAATAAGATTGAGAGAAATTTTAGGATAAGATTTTCAATTGAAATGGATGTATTCATTTTCAAGAAAGTAATGTTCTATAAATAACATAACTTTTAAATGTTTAGTATTTTGAATTGATACAATCATAAAATTGATAATTTTTTATTTTTTTATACAGATCAAGTGTATTTCAATTTCTATCCAAAAACAATATATACGTGTAAACTTCCTTTTGTTTTCTTTGATTTTGATACCTCAAGAATTAGCAAAAGTGATTAAAACAGTACTTAAATTTGGGTTATTGCCAAAAACAACCCTACCGAAGGAGAATATGTTATCACATTTATACTGAAAACGATGAACTGCATATTATAATAAAATTGAACAAAAAGTAAATTAAACAATATAACTGCAGAATAAAAATTAAACAAGGAAACAATACATAGGACGAGAAAGTGCAAACTGAGGCTTGTCCCAAAAGATCCCCAAAAATCATTAAAATCGTGTCTCAAAAGGTTTTCTAATTGGAGTTGAACTTAAAAGGTAACAAAATTCCGCTTGCCAAAAAAATATACTGGGCGATCACCCAGTGCAAATCCTGACGATCACTCAGGCAAAGTTTTAAGTCTCTGCTGTTCCAATTTGGTGCTGGGCGCTCGCCCACATATATCGTTAATATTTTTGTGTTACACAACACTTATCATATCGTTAATTTTTCAAATATCCACAAGTTTGGGTATAGAGTTACTCAAGCATTAATTATTTATCAGCAACTTTTCTTGTGGGTTAAAGCAAAAGCATTTGTCAAAGTGCTAAACCAATTATTTTAGTATACGTTGTGACAATTGCAATAAAGTATTGAGTGCTCAATTTGGTAATATTTACCTGTGTGTTTATTGTAAGTGTCCTAATATAAAGGCACTTCCAAGGTAACATCAACTTAGTTTTCTCTCAACCAATCAAACAAACAAAAAATTAGATTGTTTCTTTACAACTCCCAATTAAATATAGTTGCTCATTTAATTATACAGTGTACACTTAATTCCTAACATTGTCAAGTTATGAAATTTATATTAGTGCATGGAAAAAGTAACCTATAGTTAATGGATTCAACTAGGTATATCAATGTATCGACTATATGTTATCCAGCTAATTAAAAACATCTTCTTATGTACTGTAAAGACATTGATGGATCACACTACCTTGATAAACATTTACTGTAAAATTAAAATAATTATATATTGTTTAATCATGTATATATATACTTTTACCTACCAAATCAAACATCGTTGATTTAATACGTTTGACAATAGAAGAAAAACATTTCTATCTCAAACCTACACAAAAAGAACCACAATCGGTTGAATATAATTACGAGGTGTTGTTCTCGGTGTAGACAAGAATCAATGCTCACATCTATTTAATATCAACGTTTTGACATCGCCACCGACAAAACGATCACTATTTTAGTCTCTAGATATATCTATTCCTACCAAAAGAAAATTGACAAAGATGGGAATGAAGACATGAACAAAAAAGAACAGTAACAGTCACCACCTTTCTTGAAGCTTGACAGAATCATTGAAATACTTACTTTTTGAGTTGTTTTGATAATCTGCAAGGTCAAATGTAATTTCTATTACATCATCACAAACCTCACTTCATGCACATCAACTTTTATGCATTTTGAACTCACATATTTTCTAGAATATAAATCTGCCAGATGTGTGTGTATAGGTTCTTGTTTAGGTATGTTATATACAGTAATTCGTTGCTATCAATGATGCCACTTCGTGATAGAAAAAATAATAATAGTAATAATAAAATTGAATACTATGCTACATATTGTGTAGGATATGAATCTACCATTTTATGTTTTTTGAAGATATAATGTTACATATGAACAAATGATTTACATATTATAATATTTAATATAAAATAAATAATCAACACAATATTAAATAATGTACCACAAATACTCCACGTGCTTTGCACAAATCGAAAATTTATTTGATTAAAAGTTTAGTTTGAACCACACACCTCTTAGGTAACATCGAAATCACTTTTGATCAAAGATACGATATATTTACCTTATTTTGTTCTAAATAGATTGCGACGAGATTTGAGTTCATATCTTATTTACTTTAATACTATATTGTACTAATTAAATTATTAGAAATATGTATTTATTTAAATATAGTTTCCAGATTTCATTAACATATAAATTTGTTTCAATGTTTTTTTTTATGAAAGAATCTATTTATAACAAGTGAATATGAATAATTCTTTCGATTGAATAACGTCACGTGGGTTTCTTATCAAGTAGTCTTAAGCGTATAGATAGCATTATTATTATTATTATTATTATTATTATTTTTTAATTATTATTACAAGATTCAAACAATTGCCAGGGGTGGAAGGACGTGGGCTGGGGTCCAGGCCCCACAAAGGTTTTATGACTTTTCCCCCCTTCTTTCAATTTTTTTTATTAAAAATATTACATAAAGACCCACTATATTGCTTCAAGTTCTCTATAATTTTATATTTAATAATACGAGCGAGACAAGTCAAATTAATGTCAAATAAAATTTTAACTAAATTTATGTCTAAAAATGGAAAATATTCTGGACTCATCTTCTGGACTTATCTTTGATAAAATTTTAATCAAAATCACTACAACGTCCTAAATACGTCTTTAAAATATTCTGGACTTATCTTTGACAACACGTAGGAGACTTGGTGCACAAGTTGGCTTGATTGGAAGTTAGAGCCTAGAGAAGAAGATGAAAACAATAGGCTAAGCACCTGGTTTTCTTCTTTTAAGTCAAAAATTTCATTGCAGCCCACTGAAACATACTTTTCTAAGCAATCTCGTGTGTAATATTCTATTTCCATATACACAAAAGCATGTTATATATACATAGTTTCTCAAGTCCTAACACCAAAAAGAGATTAGATGGGACGTTGGATGAAATCGAGAATACGTATATAATTACAAAAATTTCACTTTTAACGACAAAAATTTTGATCTTTTAAAATTTCTCGACAACCCTTTATCGATCTAAACAATCTAAAAATTACTTTTTATGATAAAAATTGCGATCGTTGAAAGTGAAATTTCTTGTAGTAGTACATGAGCGTGCAATGTTATTCATGTAACTTGTTTGGAAATTTCTAAGACGCTAGCCTTTAATTTTGAACATGTTTTGACGACCCAAATTTTTTGAAATTTTTAGAAAACGTTACAAAAATTCAGTAAAAATTCTAATTTTTTAATAAAATTTGTACATTTCGTGTTGGGATGAGTTATAGTCCAATCAAATAATAGCAAATTAAATTTTATTTTTAACAAAATTTAAGATTGATTACATAAATTATTTCGTCTTAAGTAAACAAAACAAATTTTAAATTTTAACTAATTCCATATGTGAAACAGGTTTACCCTCTCGTGGCTGCCATGACCTTCGTTACTGGGATGTGTGTTTTTCAGCTTACAAGAAACGTCTTCTTAAATCCTGATGTCAGGTACACTATTTATGCAAAATATTAATTAATAATATATTATTTATTTATTTTTAATTCCTTTTAAGATATATTCTCAAATTTATATAAATCCCTCCTTCGCTTATTGATGTAGCATATTTTTAATTGATTGCTATATTACACAAGCTTGTTTGACTGGCACGGTCTATCTTTGCACGATCACTATATATTTAAATTTGTTTTATCTAATTTGGACATGAAAAATATAATTTTTGGTTGATTGCTTTAATTATATGATCTCGACTTTCTATCAAATCTTCGTCCGGTAACATTTGCAGAATCAACAAAGCTCACCGTACTACGGCCGTCCTTGAAAACCAAGAGGAAGGAGAAAAATATGCACAACATGGCCTCCGAAAGTTTCTTCGCACACGCCCGCCGGAGGTGATGCCTGCCATCAATCGTTTCTTCTCTGATAACAAGTGAATGCAACATAAATATTTCATGGAATTATTTGTTATTATTATGTATTTGAAATATTAGTTTATTTAAATAATCAAAGTCATAGTCAAGCCTTAGTGGATTTGTCAGTGTTAAACTATTTCGAATGATGTGTCATACTTGTACAATGTGTATTTTGAAATAAAATTTTAATAAAGAGAAAAATAAGTTTTGATCCGTCTCTCACGACTTCTAATGCTTGCACCATTTTTCACGCAATTAAGGATGTAAACTAAAATCTTTTTTGGTAATTTTTTTTTTTAGATTATAAGTAGTGGTTCTTTCAGAATGTGTAAAATGTGAATAAAAATTATAGATCCTATAAAATGTGTAGTTAATAAAAATAATGCTTGATCAATTTATAAGTATTTATAGGCATTCTCAAACATATTATAAGAAAATCATGGGATGTCATGAATACCAAAAATTTATTTAAATTAAAACTGGCAAACGGGCTGAGTCTGAGCCAGAGCCAGAGCCACACTTGAAGCTGGCCCGGGCTGATTCATCCCGATTTTGTGCGTGCCAGCAATATGCGGGCCAGCTCAACCCATCGGGTCAACAGGCCAATCCGGCTATAATTTTTTTTTTTCTAAAATTTTTTTTTACTAGAAAGATAAACAATATATATTTTATATTAAAAATGTGTGTTATAAAATAATTTATATATAAGTCTTTATTACTCTTGTTAATGAGAAATTAAGTTGAGTATTGACAAGAAAATATTCAACTATATAAAGCACCCGATAATTCAACATAGTTTTAACATTGTAACTACGTGCATATATACATAGTTTTAGCTCTTACTTTTATTAATTTGTTGGATGTTAATTAATATTCTACGTTATAAAGTGACATGCTATGTCATTTATTCATTAAAATATATCAATTAAATTCATCTAATAAAAAGTTACGTATTATATTATTTCTTTAGTGAAAAGTCACACCAGACTTTTAATGTTTTGCGCCTAACTTGTCCAATATAAAATGAGTGGGCTTGAATTAGAGAGCTCACTACTTAACATTAAAGTAGATGCTTTTTATAATGTGATAATTTTATTACATACTTGTTTTTTTATTAAAATTTTACAATTATTTTTTAATATTTTAAATTTCAAAAATAACAAATATAACACACGTTTTTATAAGAAATATAACAAACGTAACAAATGTAATAACAAGTGTTACAAAAATAAAAACAGTATTTTAGAATTAAAAAAGTTAGATAATATTTTTTAAATTATTTTATATTTTGTGGTGTATGGTGAAATTATCCATTTTATAATAGATGACAATACATGGTAAAATAATTGGACTTGTATCTTAAACACCAAAAAAATTATGCATTTTACACTAAAATGTAAATAGAAATTGAAAATGTTGGATTGCACGTATTAATTGAAAATACTTCTCAATCTTAGAAAAATATTATTAATCACTTATTTATCATAATTAATATAACTCGGTTACCTAAATTAAAAACAACAATCACTTTCTTTCCAAACAGATTCTCTCTTCTCTCTATAACACTTTCTCTCTTGAAAGTATATTCTCTTCAACATTATAACAATTTAATGTAATTTAAAAATTGCGGAATCAAATTAAATCCCCATTAAAAAATAAATAAAATTGCATTTTCTAACAATAACAAAGCGGGTTAATTTCACTAATGGTTATTGAAGTTTCATTGAGATTACAAAACCGCCATGAAGTAACAAAATTTAGGTGGTGGTCATGAGTTTACTTAAAGCTTTCGCACCAAAAGTCAATCATATGCCACCTCCAATTAAACTTGATGACGTGTCACCATAAATGTTCATGTGGCGCGCATTTGGATGACACGTGGTAAAATTATTGACATGTGGACATTCACCAATTATAATAAATTTGGACATGATGAATCATACATAATATAAGGGCCTAGTGAAAATACTTAAAATAAATTTTATAATAAATAATTCAAAAATTACATCTAAGGTCCTTCAACTTTTTACATCTTCAAATTTTGGTCCCCAAATTTTCAATTATTTTTCGATTAAATCCTTCAAAATTACATTTTAGGTCCTTCAACTTTTACATCTTTACACTTTAGTCCTCAAATTTTCAATTATCTTTCATTTAAGTCCTCCAAAAATTACATATTGGGTCCTTCAAATTTTTACATATGTACACTTTGGTCCCTAAATTTTTAATTATCTTTCAATTAAGCCCTCCGAAAATTGTATCTTAGGTCCTTCAACTTTATACATCTTCAAACTTTGGTCCCTAAATCCTTGATTGTAGTGGTCAAAATAAGTACAATTTTAGTGGTCAAAATTATTATTTACAATTAAATCCTTGACTTTACACTCGAATTTTCACCTAAACGAAGAAAATACTCGAATTTTCACCTAAACGAAGAAAATAATATAGTTAAATAATAATAGTACTAAAATAATATAATTAAATAATAATTTTGACCACTAAAATCAAAGATTTAGGAGACCAAAGTTTGAAGATGTATAAAGTTGAAGGACCTAAGATGCAATTTTTGGAGGGTTTAACTGAAAGATAGTTAAAAATTTGGGGACCAAAGTGTATGATGTAAAAATTGAAGGACATGAAGATATAATTTTTGGAGGACTTAAATGAAAGATAATTGAAAATTTGGAGACTAAAGTGTAAAGATGTAAAAATTGAAGGACCTAAGATGTAATTTTTAAGGACTTAAATGAAAATAATTAAAATTTGGGGACCAAAATTTGAAGATGTAAAAGTTGAAGGACATTAGATGCAATTTTTGAAGTATTTATTATAAAATTTATTTTGAAGTATTTTCATTTAGGTTCTTATATTATGTAGGTATTCATTGAGGTCCAAATTTATTATAATTAGTTGGTAAAATCCACATGTCAATAATTTTACCACGTGTCATCCAAAATGCTACCACATAGACATTTACAAGTGACACGTCATCAAGTTAATTGGAGAATTTCAAATGAGTGTCCTTTAGTGCAAGTTTTAGTAAACTTCGATGACCACCGTGAAAATTTGTTACTTCAATGATGGTTTTGTAATTTCAATGAAACTTCAAATGACCATCACCGAAATTAACCCATAACAAAACACGGAAACAAATGAAATTTCAAAAAAACAAGACAGTCTGTCGTTTAAAAAATAGACAGTAATAATTTAGATTACCTGGTGTAATTTGAAATTCTTTTAAATCATAAATAACAATATAGAGTAAATGCAGTAACAAATTGAAGTAAGAAGCATTGTTTGACACCATATGCATAACCGCATCTACAGTAACAAAGTGTAGTCACAGTCGAATTGCAAAATGGGATTAGGAATTAGTGAATATTCGTAAGACTAAAACTCTAGCGTGGTTGATTTCAAAATTTCGTAAGATTTGAGTTAAAGATGAAATATGGTTTATATTATATAAAAAAATACTTTTTTGAACGGGGTTATACTACTTGATTTGATGATTGTCGAGATTTTCAAGAATATGCAATTATAGATGAAATTGTAGCTTAGATTAAAAAAAAAAAATCAGAAGAATAAAGAATGTTGGGTTTGACAGTCTCTATTTTGATTTATCAATGCTATTTTCAACCTCGATTAAGAAAGATAGAGAAGAAAAGTGGAATGCATGCTTATCTCTAGAAAATGAAAGATTGTGTGCAGAATAATTAAAACAAAATATAATAACTACGATTAACATGGCAAGTTGCATATTCGTTCCTTGATTTAAAATCTATTCTATCGCACGTTCCTTTGATTTTGGAATTAATGAGATAATTGGATATATTTAAAAGTTATATTTTTAGTAAAATTATTTATAGTCTAATCAAGATTTTACAAAAACATAACAATACTTCAAGATATTTCAATTTCTTAAATAATACTAAATAGATATTCTAATTTTCTCAAACATTTAAGAAGCTTGCCAAGTTATTTGGTAGAACATAGACTAAATTTGAACCATGCCTACAATTTGTCCATATACATGAGAAAAAGTCCAAACATACTTAATTTTTAAATTGGTCATTAAAATATTATTATAATTTAAAACTCATCTAGTCACTAAAGTACAAATTTGCAATTCAGTTCCTAAAATTTTAAACATTTCAATTGAATCTTAAAATTGCTTTTTAATCTTCAAATGACTCGTATTGTCACCAATAAATTCCAAGTTCATCATTCATCCGACGAAATCTTATTGAAATGAAAGTGGTTCAAGAATCCGTTTTCTTCTTATAAAGGCTAAAATCACTTGTTTTGGCTTTTATACCCTATATTGTAGGGGTTGATCTCTAAAGATATAAAAAGATCTCCCCACAAGCGGTACATACAAATTTTTTTCACCAATAAAACCCAAGATCATCATTCATTCGGTGAAATTTTATTGAATGAAATTTACACTTTGGTCCCTAAGAATTGAAAGAATTTCAATTTGATCCTCAAGTTCTCAAACTTTGCATTATAGCCATGCATAAAGATTCAGAAATAGGTATATTTTGATAAGGTAGTTCAACTTGGTAGTCTCTGATTTATAATATTGTACAATGTCAAGCCTTTTGAAGAAATACAAATATATCCAATGCATGAGGGGGAAAATAGATAAGTAATTTAAATAAATAATTCTATAGCCTAAACTATTAAATGAAGTGATTCAATAAAATTTGACTTTTCAACGGTTGTTTCAACATACAGATATACTTATTTAGTACAGACATGTTTGTTCAAAACAAAACTTTTCCGCCTTTTAAGCATGATATTTTCTTTGAGTTGTGTCTTTTCGGACACAATTTTAACTTATTATAATTAGACCACACTTTCCTGCAAAATTAAAACTTCAACTTTTTTATCTTTCATATTCGGTTCTGCACTTTATAACATTCTGCATTGTGTCCTTGCATTTATAAAAGAGTACAAAACAAGTTACGGTTCGTAGTTTCTTGCGATTTGAAATGATATTATCACAAGAAGAGATCGTTGTACTAGAAAAACGATTGGCACTTGTGGGGGACAAATTTGTCTTAATAACAAAGAGTCAAACCTTTGTCTCGATCTAATTTTACTTCAATTCAAGTTTTCATTCGGTGAAATTTTATTGAATGAAATTTACACTTTGGTCCCTAAGAATTGAAAGAATTTCAATTTGATCCTCAAGTTCTCAAACTTTGCATTATAGCCATGCATAAAGATTGTAAATAGGTATATTTTGATAAGGTAGTTCAACTTGGTAGTCTCTCATTTATAATATTGTACAATGTCAAGCCTTTTGAAGAAATACAAATATATTCAATGCGAGGGGAAAATAGATAAGTAATTTAAATAAATAATTCTATAGCCTAAACTATTAAATGAAGTGATTCAATAAAATTTGACTTTTCAACGGTTGTTTCCAACATACAGATATACCTATTTAGTACAGACATGTTTGTTCAAAACAAAATTTTTCCAGTTTTTAAGCATGATATTTTCTTTGAGTTGTGTCTTTTCGGACACAATTTTAACTTATTATAATTAGACCACACTTTCCTGCAAAATTAAAACTTCAACTTTTTTATCTTTCATATTTAGTTCTGCACTTTATAACATTCTGCATTGTGTCCTTGCATTTATAAAAGAGTACAAAACAAGTTATGGTTCGTAGTTTCTTGCGATTTGAAATGATATTATCACAAGAAGAGATCGTTGTACTAGAAAACGATTGGCACTTGTGAGGGACAAATTTGTCTTAATAGCAAAGAGTCAAACCTTTGTCTCGATCTAATTTTATTTCAATTCAAGTTTTCAAGTAAGTTTTTATTTTTGTTAGTTTCAAATTTTCGGTAACAAATAAAATGATATTCAAACTTTATTGTTTACCAAAGTTGGGCGTGAGGTCGAGACTATGTATTCTTTTTTGTGAAAAAAAGAAATAAAAGAAATATTTATTTTTAATTTAATTAATTTGGATCTTTCAAATTATGACAAATGTCATTTTAGAACGTAGTTATCTTTAACAAATAGATATGTTTGTTTAGAATTCTGTCCACAAAGATGTCTTTAATAGACAGATATGTTTGTTTAGTATAGACATGTTTGTTCAAAATAAAACATGTCCGAAAAGGACATGTCTTTTCAGACATGACATTTTTTTAAGTCGTATCTTTTTGGACATGATCAGGATAACGAACCAATAGTTATGGAACTTGGATGTGGGTCTTTGGAATGGCTTTTTCTTTTTATTTATTATTAATGATGGAATCATTACAAATAGCATGCATGACATCCTTCTCTCCTACTTCGGACTTCAGTAACCATCACATTATGGGAGTTGGTCATGCTTGAAGTCGTTACCTTAATCTCAAGGAGGGGATGCCGAAGGTAGTGGAGTGAAGTCGTAACAAGATAGCCGTACTAGACCACACCTTCCTGCATAATTAACACTTCATCTTTTTTGTCTTTCATATTCGACCCTACACTTTATAACATTCTACATTCAATCCTTGCATTTATAAAAGAGTACAAAACAAGTTCTGATTCGATATTTCTTGTGATTTGTAGTGCTACTATCAAGAAGAGATCGTTGTATCTTGAGAGACGATTGTCATTCGACCGTAGGCATCTGTGCAAGGCAAATTCTTCTTAAGGACAAAGAATCAAACTTTTGCATCGAACTAATTTCATTTCAATTCAAGTGTCAAGTAAGTCTATTATTTTTTATTAGTTTCAAATTTTCAGTAATAAAGAAAAAAGTATTCAAAACCTATTTTCTACCAAAATTGGGCTTGAGACGAGACTATGTATTCTTTTTGGTGAAAAAAATAATAATTTATTTTATCCGTTAATTTAATTAATTTTGGATCTTCCAAATTGTTACACGTATTTTTCTACAACGTACGTGATTGTCTATAACAAACTGATATGTTTATTTAGAACTTGTCCACAAAGTTGTCTATTATAACAAACTTATATATCATTTAGTACGTACATGTTTGTTCAAATTAAAATTTGTCTAGAAAGGAATTGCCTTTTCGGATATGATATTTCTTTTGAGTTGTATCTTTACGGATATAACTTTGGCTTATTATAAATAGGCCACATTTTTCTGCAAAATTAATAGTTCATCTTTTGTTTTTTTATCTTTCATATTTGGCCCTGCACTTTATAAAATTCTGCATTCAATCTCTGCATTTGTAAACGAATACAAAATAAGTTTTAGTTCGCCATTTCTCGAGGCGAATCAAGGCGGATTGGATCTGAGTCGGAGTGGATCGGATCTGAGTCGAAGCAGATCAAAACAATGATACGCAGATTGATCTGTGATATATTTTTTTTGTCAATTGTCATTCAAAAAATTATACAAACATTAAAACAAACTTTACTATTTTACTACTTTTTTCTTTCTTTATTTTTCAAATCGACAGATCAGATTGGGGCACACATGATCCGATATGCCCCGCAATCTACCCCAGATTGCCCCGATCCACCCTGCTGACCTGTGGATTGAGAATTTTTTGTTCTATTCGGAGCGGGTATTCATCAGGTGTGGAGCGATTTGAATACTTTTGCCATCCCTACTTACCTCTTTGTTGTATATTTGTAACCAGAAAATAAATTTATTGTACAACATACCACTTAATTGTATTACTAAGTTAATGAATTTTAATAGAGTAATTTTTATATATCTTAGAATATAATTATACAAGGTTATTTTCCATTATATTCAAATAACCTTGTAAGATCTTTTTTTTGTTTTTTTGTTTAATAAAGAATAAAGGAATAATAATTATTTTTTTTTCGAAAAGCTTAGTTTTTAACAGTGATTTTTTTATTCTTGTACCTAGCTAAATCAAACTTTATAATAATAAACTTGGTATCCGAATAACTTTATCTAGATAAATAATTTAATTATTAAGAAACCAAACAGGCTCTAAATAGCAAAACTTTCACAACTTCTACAACAACTGTAGTTAAACTACATTCTAAGTTTCTATCTAGTTTGACACGTATTTCACTTTCAATCATTTGTATTATTGTAGTTTATGTACATTCAAATTATCTAGATTGTATAGTTGCCAATAAGTTACATAATTTACATTCACAAAAAAGAAATTATAAAATCTAATATTCACAATGTGAAAAATTAGTGTTACTCTTCCACATCAAAATTGCGTGCATTGTTCGGTACTATGTATTTGACATTTTAATCTTGTACTAGTAATGTTGTTTCTTGTCAATTCTTAAACTACACGAGACACTTCAATTCTTGACACGATCTTTGTCCTTAGTATATCAAGCATCCCATTATATGCACTAATGATTGGTAGTATTGGATTCATTTGAGAATGTGATTTCCAATATATTTTGTTTAAGATTAGTAGAGGTTTTTTTTTATGGCTTTTCTAAAATTTAAATTGGGAGTTTGATATTATTCCTTACTCTAATATAATATATTAATTAAAAAATTATTACATTTAAAGATAAGCGTGACCACCTTAAGTTTACGTCCTATTATTACAAACAAGGAATGGGACATGGAATTAAGTGTGCATGCAAAATTTATAAAGAATAAAAAAAGGCTTTACGCCATATCTGACGTATTACTAAGTAGGGGAGATCCTATTTATCTAAGTACAATGCCAATAATCTCAACAATATTGTATATATATGGTAAGGTCGAACTTTTATTAATATGGTGTATAGATTGCCATGCATAGAATAACTCTTTGCTCATATTTTGACATATGTCACATATCCTAGTAGTTTACATACGTACTTTCAAACTAGTACAAGGTGCTAATTTACGTGGCAACACATGATATATCTAATTAAATAGGTCTCATAATATCACATTTAAATAGATTAATCATTTAATTATACTAGTGTTTTAACGCCAGTTGTGCTACATAGTATTATTCATACAAATTAAATTGCACTTAACTGACTAGCTCCAATGATAAAATTTGTGCTATAATATTCATTAAAGTAAAAAATGAGAGATTTTCAGTGTTGAATACAATTGTATTTATCAACATATATAATATATTTATCTCGTTCTTATAAAAACATTTTTTATATCTTCTTTTCTAATTTTTTATCGAAAATTTAGTTTAGAAACAATTTGATGAAATAAAAAGAAATCAATGCCGCTAATATCAATTTTTCATTGTATTCTTTTAGATCTTGTACAATTGAATTAAATATATGATAGACATTGCAAATTCTTGATCTAATGATAAAAGACAATTATAATTGACTATTCACATAATTTAGAAAGCGGTTGGACTTGATCTCCACAGTAATAAGCTTACTAAAAATCGTAGAATCACGAACGGTAGATTTTTATATTTGACTCTTTTGTATTAAATTGTTATATCTCGAAGTAGAGACGTGGTTTAATTTGTGACCTCTTTTAAAATATACTTTATGCCGTGTATTATATATTGTACATCAGGAATTGTGCTCACTTTTAATTCTTTTGCTATTTTCCTTTTCACAATAATAGACTGATAAAAGTCCGCACCAAATCCACCATTTAATGCATATATTATATAGCTCATTGCGAGCAATTAGAAAAGAAAATTGAGAGTCCAAGGAGGTTTTGGCTCCACCAGAACCCTTTCAATGACATTGGGATTCAGAGCTAAGAGGAGCAAAAGCTAAAAAAGACAAAGCAATAAACATCTCGACAATGGAGACAAAAAAACCAAATCGAACTGGACAACAACCAAAACCACGCATATTAAGATTGAACAACATATATCTGCCTGTGAATCAACTTCAACAAGCTTCCAAATTAGTTAAAAAAGTATAAAATTATGATAAAGAAATATCGTTATAGAATATAGATAGTTGGTAAATACTTATATGTTAACTGAACATGCAGCAACAAGGAGCAAGCAAGGAATCACAATCGGTGCATAACTTTAGACATAATTATGCATTTATATTCACTGACAGCAATTTTTGATGCTATATTATCTGACTATTAATTGTGGCTTGGTCTGTAAAGACCAAACAGAGAAAACTCTAGCTCTTTGACTATCACTAACTGGAACAAATAGCAGCTGCCAGTTCCCTAAACAAGTATACAAAGTCTAAATCAAATATGACTAATTTACACTAGTGATGTCCTGCGAATTTGCTCAGCTCTCCTTTTCTTGTCATCTTTTCCATCACCTCCCAAAAGTCTTCTTGTTCAACATTCGTGGAGCTTCTGCCTGCTGTAGGTTCAATTTCTTGCAAGGAATTGGGCATTGACATCGTCTCGATTATATTAAAATCCCAAAAGTAATCTTCTTCAACATTCGTGGAGCATCCGTCTGGTGTAGGTTCAATTTCATCGGACATCAACATTGCCTCGATTTTATTCACATCCCAAAAGTCTTCTTGTTCAACATTCGTGGTGCTTCTGAATGCTGTAGGTTTAATTTCTTGCTCCGCAACATCTTGATTTCTTGTTTCTTGAATATGATGATATCTATCAATATCATCGTCCCTTTTTCGCTTTGTACTGTTGTTCGATTTCTTTTCATCGTTGTTGTATATCTTACACAAAACCCAATCGTCCAACTACAAGAAAGAATTCAATCAAAGCTGTGAGTAAAGAGAATTAAAGAAGCCAACATAATCTGAATAGAAAAAAAGAAAAAGAAAAAACAGCTTGTCCGTACCCTCATGTCATCTTCATGTGCTAGTTGTCGTGGTGGGAGATTATCAACTTTAAATTCATGCATAAGCCAAGAAGTCTTTACACCACGTGAAGGTATTCCCCTGTAGAACACCAAAGATCTTTCACATCCAATAGCTTCCCCATTGTGTAAAATAATTTTACCAGCTCCTGTTGCTTTCCAATATCCATCAATTGTAGTTCTGTTCGGTCGTTGTCCATTTTGTATTTTTTTTGTCTCGAGTAAAAAGTACATCTCTCTTACCCATTCACCTTATAAACATCTGCACATTTTGTTTCAAGAATTAAAGAAAAGGAAAAATAGAAAAATATAGATTACAAGAATTAATTAAAGAAACAAACACATACCAGCAAGGTTTTCTAGGTTGAACTTGTATATATCAACATCTTTAATCGGACTGGGATACATATTTTCATTGTTGATCTTTTTGATCAAGTAATCCATAATAAGTTCTTTATCAGTAGGATGAAAACGAAAACCCGGTGGCAAACTCTTCAAATATTTATCATCACTAAAATTTGATGAATTCAAGTAATGCAGGTGCATGTCTTTCAAAGAATCATCAAATTGCGTTGATTGGTTCTCCATTGCAATTTAAAATTTGGAACAATTTTAGGGTATGTCTAGAATTTGGAGAAAATAGCTCTAACAATTTTAAGGTATGTTTAGAATTTAAAATTTTATATTAAGGTTTTGGGTTTGTGAGTATTTAAAGAATACTTGGATTTGAATAACGTTTATCCTAGTTTCATTCTATTTCCTTCTATCTCTATTCAAATTTCAAAAATACTTCTTCATATATGCTCTATTGAAAAGAGAACTTCTTGTCTACCAATGAAATTGAAACAAGTAATCGTTGTTAAAATTATTTCAAATATCAATATTACAAAAACTTCCATGTAAACAAAAATTAATACTACAAAAACTTCCATGTAAACAAAAATTAATACGTTTATCTTATTTTTCCATCGTCTCTATCATGCTAATTTTAAATTTGTCTATTTTTCTTTCTTATTAGTTTTATTTAGATAATAAGCTTATTTGGAGGTTAAAAAATAAATATAAAATTTTATTGAAGCATTGTTACAAAAATTTGTGAAACACGATTTCTTTTAATTAGAAGCAATACCGTTTCTAATTAAAAATAGGAAAAACATAAGAAATAAGGAAAGCAAAGGAAAAATGTAGCCCAAATATATAATATGTAACATGTTAAAATATAGCATACAAGGGTAAAATAGAAAATGCATATTTATTTTTGGATTATAGGGTGGAATCCATTATAAAGACAAACGTTAGGAGAGGTTTCTGTAACTTTTTAAAAGAAAGAAAGTGTCTCTACAATAGTCAGAAACCTCAAAGAAATTTTTTGTACTTTGTGATCTAGTAATTTAAGTTTTTCAATGCACTAACATTTATTTTGACGATATCAATGGATAATAATATGCATGGAAGCCTAGAAGAGGACAACCATTTGATCTCACATCTAGTTTCAATTTGTGTAATTTGGATATTTTTTAATACAATATTCATTTTACTTCTCATGATATCTTGAGGTTGGTTGACTCAACTTCTTTCCCCGACCCTAGCCTCTCACAATGTTTTCGTGTTTCTTAGTGTGTCACTTGAATGAAGGCACTCGATTGGCTCGACCTTCCTAAATTCCCACCATAGACTACTCTTAGCTAAGTTTACAATGTGCTTATAAAAAAAAAAAAAAAATTAAACTAATATTTAGCTCTTACTTTTTTTTTTTTATTGTGTTGGGTGTTAATTAATATTCTACGTTATAGTTATAGAGTGACATGCTATGTCATTTATTTCGATTTTGCCACCTCTAATTACAATTGATTTCTCTAGAGGTGTAAAAATGGGAGATTATTTCTAACCCTACTTTTTTACGCTGGCGTCTGAGAGTAATTTACAAAGTTTTTACCACAATAAGAGATTGGTGAATATATTTAAAAGTTTGAGAAATAATAAATAGGATTTTCAAACCTTAATTTATATTTAAGTGTAGATACATATATTTGAAAGGTAAACAATTTGTATGTATTAATAATAACAAATCTCACCTTATATATTATATTATGTGCACTTTAACATTTTATAACATGCCCCAGGAGTTTTGTTGAACTGCAGAAGTGCTGTACCTAGACATCCATGGTTGAAGTAAATGAAAATGAACGGGTTTACTCATAATTCATTAAGCATGTCGGTTGAAGGTAGAGCTCAACAAAAATCTGCCAAACAACAAAATTGAATCAAGTAGTTGATTTGAATTGAATTCACGTGGGTCCGTCAATGTTTAATTTTAAATTGAACCAAAACGCTTAGCAATGGTTTTATTTAGGTTTCGATGATTCAAAATCATTTGAAACCGAACTGAACTATTATAAAATTTTAAAAAAATCCTACTTATTATAAAGAATATAATTCATTAACTCCATCAAAACTCATTATTCACAATATGATCCAAATAGTTTAGGCTACTAGTGAATAAAATGAGACTGAGAGTGTATTGATATAGTTGATGTATTGATATAGTTGAAGTATGTTAATTATTTTTCTTAACCATGTCAATTATCAAATATCAATATTACAAAAACTTCCATGTAAACAAAATTAATACTACAAAAACTTCCATGTAAACAAAAATTAATACGTTTATCTTATTTTCCATCGTCTCTATCATGCTAATTTTAAATTTGTCTATTTTTCTTTCTTATTAGTTTTATTTAGATAATAAGCTTATTTGGAGGTTAAAAAATAAATATAAAATTTTATTGAAGCATTGTTACAAAAATTTGTGAAACACGATTTCTTTTAATTAGAAGCAATACCGTTTCTAATTAAAAATAGGGCTTTATAAGAAATAAGGAAAGCAAAGGAAAAATGTAGCCCAAATATATAATATGTAACATGTTAAAATATAGCATACAAGGGTAAAATAGAAAATGCATATTTATTTTTGGATTATAGGGTGGAATCCATTATAAAGACAAACGTTAGGAGAGGTTTCTGTAACTTTTTAAAAGAAAGAAAGTGTCTCTACAATAGTCAGAAACCTCAAAGAAATTTTTGTACTTTGTGATCTAGTAATTTAAGTTTTTCAATGCACTAACATTTATTTTGACGATATCAATGGATAATAATATGCATGGAAGCCTAGAAGAGGACAACCATTTGATCTCACATCTAGTTTCAATTTGTGTAATTTGGATATTTTTAATACAATATTCATTTACTTCTCATGATATCTTGAGGTTGGTTGACTCAACTTCTTTCCCGACCCTAGCCTCTCACAATGTTTCGTGTTTCTTAGTGCTGTCACTTGAATGAAGGCACTCGATTGGCTCGACCTTCCTAAATTCCCACCATAGACTACTCTTAGCTAAGTTTACAATGTGCTTATAAAAAAAAAAAAAAAAAAAAAAATTAAACTAATATTTAGCTCTTTTTTTTTTTGTGTTGGGTGTTAATTAATATTCTACGTTATAGTTATAGAGTGACATGCTATGTCATTTATTTCGATTTTGCCACCTCTAATTACAATTGATTTCTCTAGAGGTGTAAAAATGGGAGATTATTTCGACCCTACTTTTTCTACGCGTCTGAGAGTAATTTACAAAGTTTTACCACAATAAGAGATTGGTGAATATATTTAAAAGTTTGAGAAATAATAAATAGGATTTTCAAACCTTAATTTATATTTAAGTGTAGATACATATATTTGAAAGGTAAACAATTTGTATGTATTAATAATAACAAATCTCACCTTATATATTATATTATGTGCACTTTAACATTTTTATAACATGCCCCGGGAGTTTTGTTGAACTGCAGAAGTGCTGTACCTAGACATCCATGGTTGAAGTAAATGAAAATGAACGGGTTTACTCATAATTCATTAAGCATGTCGGTTGAAGGTAGAGCTCAACAAAAAATCTGCCAAACAACAAAATTGAATCAAGTAGTTGATTTGAATTGAATTCACGTGGGTCCGTCAATGTTTAATTTTAAATTGAACCAAAACGCTTAGCAATGGTTTTATTTAGGTTTCGATGATTCAAAATCATTTGAAACCGAACTGAACTATTTATAAAATTTTAAAAAAAAAATCCTACTTATTATAAAGAATATAATTCATTAACTCCATCAAAACTCATTATTCACAATATGATCCAAATAGTTTAGGCTACTAGTGAATAAAATGAGACTGAGAGTGTATTGATATAGTTGATGTATTGATATAGTTGAAGTATGTTAATTATTTTTCTTAACCATGTCAATTATAAATAATTTGATTTAAAAATAAGTTTAAAATTGTTCAGACCAAACTATGTTCACCACTAATTGAAAGATTTGTACTGTGCCAGGCAAATAACCCCTAGTATCTATGACGGGACATTGCTTACATAACATGTTTCACATATGAGATATGTGTTGCTCGAATTCGGACAACACATGTAACAGTCGGGCAATTCAAACAAACACCAAGAATTTTTTAGTAACTAAACATCGTAATAATTTTTGTCGTGCCTCCTATTTCCAATTTGCTCTATCGAAATTTCATTACTCTTGTAAAAGATTACTTATAACTTAGCAAATAAAATCGCAAGCCATAAAATTTTAGGATAAATGCATCTACGGTGTAAAAGTTGCCTAATGGCCCTAATCGATGAGGGATGGCAAAAAAGCTCGTCGGCTTGTGGGTTCGCCAGCTTGGCTCGTAAAAGCTCGGCCCGGCTCGGGACTCGGGCTAGTCGAGACGAGCACGAGCTAGGGCCGAGCTAAAAAAAGAGGGCCAAGCTAGCTCGGCTCGGCCAAAAAGCCAGGCTGGGTGGGCTCACCCAAAGAGCCGGCTTGTTGGGCTCGTGGGAAGCGAGCCCACGAGAGCTCGGCTCGTTTGGGCTCGTGGACACGAGCCCAAAATCCTGAGCCACGAGCCGGCTCGTGCATTACACTATTTTTTTTTTATTTTTTGTTTTTAATTTCAATATTTTTCTATAAATACTCTTATTCTAAGGAGAATGGTTTTCAATCTTTAATTTTCAACATAAAGATACCCAATATTGTATTTTCTCTCATTTTCAAAATTTAAAAAAACAAAAAAAAAAATTTGAGGGTAGAGCCGAGGCAATGGCTCGGCCCGTTCGACCCACGAGCTCGTGGGCGAACCGAACTTGCTTTTTGGCGACGAGCCGAGCTCGACTCTTCCCTTTGGGAGGCCGAGCTCAGATTTTATGGGATTTCTATGCCTATTAATCAAAGCTTTCATTAATTTTATTTAAAAAATCAATTTCAAAAAATTAGATATTATTACACCCATTACTTACCAATCTTAAAATAATTTCAAATCTAACAACTTAACAAATTTACTTTAAAAATACTACATTCCTTTAACTATATTAATTAATAAAATAATAAATTAATTATTTGCACGATAAGTCCTCCATCTTTATAATATCTCTACTTTAGTCCATGTACTTCCTCTTTCATTTTAATTTCGTCCTCTTTCATTTGCAATTCAAGTCCTTCAACTTTTATATTTTTACAAGTTGGTCTCCATATTTATACTTTTATATCAATTTAGTCTTTTATAGTATCACTATTTGATACAGATGTTACAAATGATTTTTGTATCACTGAATAAGTTACTGAATATATTACATATTATATTATGTTATTTTACACATCACATGTTACGTATCACTAATATTACGTATGTTACAAATGATGAAAATAATAGTTTTATTTGTTAAATTTGGTATTGTGTTACATATCTATATTATACTGATGTTACATAATATCAATAGGTTTTTAGAGTTCAATATGTATATTAATACGAACTTATTGAAGTTTAGAGTTGGTTTTGCAGTTGTAACAGTTGTAACAATTTCTGTTTAGTATCGCGATCCGTCTGGATGTTACAAATGATATTGTGTATCATTTGTTTGATCTGAGATGTTATAAATGATATTTTGTATCTTTGAATATGTTCTGATTATATTATGTTATTTTACATAGTACATGTTACATGAATTAATATTTTGTATCAACGATATTTAAATTTCAATTTGTAACACGGATTGTTACAAAATATCATTTATAACATTTGTATCAAACATTGATACACAATATCATTTGTAACATATGTATCAAATAGTGATACTATTAATGACTAAATTGATATGAAAGTATAAATATGGAGATCAAGTTGTAAAAATCTAAAAGTTGAAGGACTTAAGTTGCAAATAAAAGATGATGAAATTGAAATGAAAAAAGGAATTATAGGGATTAAAATGAAAATATTATAAAGATGAAGGACTTGTTGTGCAAATAATCAATGACTCAATAAGCAATTTGGGTTAATTCACATGGAAATATACTTTGAGGTATAGATTTGATTTTAATTTATTATGTTATTAATTAATATAATTTTAAGAATGTAGTATTTTTAGAATAATTTTGTTAAGTTCATAAAATTGGAATTATTTTCAAAAAATATTTTATTTATGAAAAAAATCCCTTTTTTAAAGATCTATGGACCCTCAAATATTTTGGGCCTGAGACAGCCGCCTCTTAAGCCTCCTATAAAGTCCGGGTCTGGTTCAAACAATATGGAAAAGAAAACTCTATCCAAACTTGAAAAGAACTACTACTACTATTTCGTCTCTATACATTGTCATTTAGCCACTATGCATTCTAAGAACCTTCCGCTGCGGGACCTTTTCGTTTGAAATAAGTGAAGGTGTATCTTCATGAATATACATCTCAATATGTATCAATGAGGAAGTAGGTGGCTCGACGACCACTGGCCGTATGGTCTAGCTGCCTCACCTCCTTCCACCTCACTAACATCTCCATAATGTGTTGGCCCATATTGTGCGTTGGATCTCATTGATACTCCAAATACTGCCTAAACATATCATATCTATGAGGCATCATTGAACACGTCTTCGTACAGGTCCTCTTAGTCCGTAGCATGAATGAAATATGAAAAAGGCAGAAAAAGAATGATTTTGATTGTGAGAGAGAGATTGAGAGACAAGAGTTATGCTTCTGGAGAGATGACTGCATTTTATAGTTGGTGATTAAAGTTTGAATTTGTGTTTAAAGAAATGAATACGTTGAATGAAAAGTCAATATGAATTATTAAAAGACTCATTATCATAAATAGATACGTTGAATTATAAGTCAACTTTTACAACTAAATAAATTGAATAGATATAAATTAAATACGTAACGAATTGGAAAACGAAAAATAAGGATAAACTAAATAATTGAATAGATTAGTAAAACGATTCAATAAGTGTATGAATTTTAAGATAATAATGTTTAAATGTTTGCATTAAATAAATAAATTAAATACCTATTGGAAAACGAAAAGTAGAGATATAAATATGGTACGGATAAAATTGTCCAAAAAATAATTCTCACTTCATATGATATTTAATACTACTATTATTATGATTATAGATTTGCTGCATCCAAATGGTAGTTTCAGTTGACATTCAATGATGTTTTGAGATCTGGTAGTCTAGAAACAAACCATGTAGCTCTTCATGCAAGATAGTGCTCTAGAGAACAGTGGCGGATCCAGGAATTTTTTGAACTGGAAATTTCTACTAAAAAAAAAAAAAAATTTCGCATTTGACCGTTACTAAGATAAAAAATTTAAATTTTTTTTTACACAATAAAAAACACTTCTTCTGGGGCGGGCCGGGCTGTAGTCAGCCGACCCCGTCCCACCGACCCACCCATACACCCACCCCACCCCAGCTAGAGAACAAGTGCATTGAAGTGGTACATCTCTCTTGGGGAAGTCAAATGATAGCCAGCCTGACCAAAATCTAAAACTGTGGATGCGATGCATTATTCAGAATGGGCACATTATAGAGGTGAGATTCGAGCTCTGGTGTTGCACATTGAGCGGCTAATTTGACAATGCTTGATTATTGATATGTCAATGGGTGAGGTAGAAGGTCAACAAGATCGCCCAAGTAGGTTTTACAAAGCGGAGCTAGGGATTTTAACTCAGTCATCGGGGTAAAATTAATAAATGTACAATTTTAAGTCACTCTTGTCATTATATCATCACGATATATGTGTATATATTTTTGGTGTAGCCTGCCCATTTCTTTTCCTTTTGACCATTTCCTTTATGCCCATTTGAAGTGGTAAAAAAAAAAAATTTAGTGTGCGATCTTTGGGCCCTTTTTTTTTTATCATTTCAAATGATAAATTTTAGGGCCAAAAGTCCGGTGCAGCAGACGAGATCGTGCATTGGATTTACTGCACTAGACTCTACATGGCTCCGTCCATAATGCAAGTATGTACTCCAACACTATAGTAGAAGTGTGTTGAATCAAGAGAAGACAATAAACATAACAGTTGCCGACAATGCTACTACGGGCGACCTCGCAGGTGAAGTGATAATAGTAACACTTTGAACCCTTGAATATTATGGAAGACATTATTTCCTCTGTAAAGTGAATTTGCTTCTATATGTTTACCATTTATATGCATGATTCGAGGAGTAACATGGACAGATGTTTACGATAGTTGTGAGAACTCTTTTCTTTTATATAAACTACTTTTGTCACAGTGCATCACCCTAACTCACTGAATTTCGTGTTTTACATAACATGTAAAGTTATAGCTGTAATAATGCGAAAATTCATCTCAAATAATTGCATTAAACACAACTTAATTACAATAACATGAGTTACAATAAAATTACACTTATGCTCTCTATTGGGAATTGAAACCAATTTTTTAATTTGCCCACACGATTCTTATTCAAAGAAGACAAAAAGATAAAATACATATTAAAAAATATATATACAAACAATTAATGTGGAATACTCTAAAATCTAAAAAAAATCATGGACTGTCAAAGACAGATATTCTACTATATGAATAATTATTACAATAATATAGAATCTGTCGAGTACTCAAACTCTCAAGTATCGTAATAAAAATAACTTAGTTACCACACCCACAATTTTTTTATCACCTAAGAGCATGTCCAATGTATTATATGAATTGATATTCACATGGCAAGTAAGTTGAAGGACTTCTGGTCTCCAATAAGTTTTATTTATAATCAAATAATAACATTTAAATATATTTTATTTTTCTAAAATAAAAACAAAATCCCATTTAAATCTGCATAGAAAATATAAATTTTGCTGAAACATCATATCTAACAGTTCTTGAATTTAGACAAAGGTCTAGATAATATTTGTTTTGTTCTTTGTCACTTGATAGAATTTCTTAGAGATGATTTTTTTAAATATTCATTTTGCTTATGTGATTTTTTTTTTGAAATAATCTTTGAGATGTCCTAAGTTACTATAGAAATCTAGTTGCTTGATCCACAATTTGAAAGCTTAAAACAATTTTGCATTACCAATCTGTTAGCCAAATCAACTTTGGCATCTGATGCACAAGGAAGAATCTGATCTGCATCAAAGAAATTCTCCACACTAATTTTTTTCGTTTTTAAGAATTGATACCATTTTAGTTTTGCATATTTTTAGGCAACTTATCCAACATGAACATTTGGATTCATTGGCCTTTAATTGTAAGAGATCTTGATGAAAATGTGAGCATGTTTGTTATTGCTTATAAGTATTTATAAGTTGGTCAAATATTATTTTTATTCACATATTTTGTAGAACCCACAATTTTTTATCCACACATTCCGTTAGACATACTGCTTATAACCTACAAATTCTTTACCAAACATACACTTATAAAAGTAGTGACATAAGCAAAATAAACCGTTTCTTCTAAAAAATCATATCCAACGTTCCTCTGTCAAGCTAGTGTGACAAAAAAAAAATTGAAAAATTAAAAATTAAAACAGACATTAAGAATTTCATATAGGAAGGCACTATTAGATAAGTTGACTCAACAATTTATTTATTTTTTTTTTTTTTTATGGTTTTAGTGTATTTGATTTTCTCTCTATTTTATAAAAGATACACGTATGAAGTAGTATTGAGTTCTAGATGAAACAAATTGGAGATTAATTTTAGGTCGACTATCTATTTATAAATATCAGCGCCACGTGGGCATCAAGTGCACAAAAAATTTCTCTTTTTTCATTCCAAAACATCATAGTTCCATTCCGTAGACTAGAATCCATAAAATACATTAGAAATACTCTAATGATTCAAGATTTCAACTCTTCAACGAGTGGGTGTTCCTGTCACGACACATCGGCGGGGTAGGTGTTTACATCTTGCCTCCAAAGAGTAGGAGAACACCACTCTTCAACTCTAATAGTTGGCTCTCAAACTTAACACGGATGCAGCTGTTTGGCCAGGCATGGGTTGGACAGGGGCAGGGGCTGTGATGAGATGGGAAAAATGGTGGCAATCGTGCACTCAAATAACATTATACAATCGTGCACTCAAATAACAGTACCTCAAATTCCAAATTACTAAACCCACAATCTAGTAAAAGAGTCAATCTTTTGGTATATCTGCCTTTTATCATTTCGTACACCATTGGTGGTGACATTATGAAATTTCAAATTGGGATTAAAAAAAAATAAAAAGAAATGCCATAATATTAGTAATAGTAATAAATAAGGATAAATTTAATAAATTATCACCGAACTAATTTGGATTTACTACTTATTCACTCAAGTATCAAATCGCTCACTCAACTTCTCAAATAGTTTATCATTCATCACTCACTGTTGAAAAAAGCGTTATGTTGAGCGGACGAAAATTATCACATAGCTAACGAAAAACTGATGTGATATAATTAAAATGTTAAAATCGTCCATGTAACTAAATCGCAATAGTCAAATATACATTTAGCTTGCTTTAATAAATGTTTCTCCAATTTTGAGAAAGCGTTTTTAGCTTGGAGAAACGTTTTTTAAAACAAGCTAAATGTTTGACTATTGTGATTTAGTTACGTGAACGATTTTAATGATTTAATTATACCACAATGCCTTTTTTCGATTCATAATAATAGCAATTTTTGTCCGTTGAGCCTAACATTTTCTTGATGAGTGAGGAATGGTAAACCATTTGAGAAGTTAAGTGAGTAATTACTTTTTAAAAAAAAATGAGTGAGTAAATAATAACGTCAAATTAATTTGGTAATTATTTATTAAATTTAATTTTTATTTGTAATTTAATAAATAATCATTGAACTTTACCTAACATTACCACTTGCTCACCCAACTTTCAAGTATTACCGTTGCTCACCCAACTATACGAAACCACTACCCATCCATTTCAGAGCTCGTTTAAAAGTCAATTAAACTTAACGAAAAATGCCACGTGGCGGATGAAAGCTTAGGTGACTTAAAAATTTGTTAAAATACGTCACGTAGATTAAAAAAAAATTGAAATATAGAAAGAACGTTTCTTATAATCTTTAAATAAAGCAGAAGGCTCAAATCAACAAATCTAATAAACCCTAATTGATAAATTCTTCTCAACATTGACCAATTCATCAGCTCAACCACAATTATGCATCAATTTTGAGTGAAAAAGTGACCCACATCACTCAACATGAAAGTTAACATGAATGTGAAAGAAGCATTGTTGGAGGAAGAAGATGAGAGATCAGGACCGGCGAAAGGTAAATCATTTTAATGTAGTTTTCTTTTACTTCTTGTGTTTTTTTTGGACCACGTTTATTTACCCCTGTAAATAAATATATTAAAATATGGTTACAAAGTTGTTCAAATATATAGGGGTAAATAAATGTGGTCCCAAACAAAGACAACAAGTAAAAGCAAACTACATTAAAATGATTTACTCGTGTCGGTGCCGATCCTCATCTTCTTCCTCCAACAATGCTTTTTCCACATTCACGTTATTTTTCATGTTGGTGATGTGGTCGTTATCACCGAAATTGATGCGTAACTGTGGTTGAAATGATGGATTAGTCAATGTTGAGGAAGAATTTTATCAATTAGGGGTCATTGAATTTCTTGATTTGGGTCTTTGTGTTTTGTTTAAAGATATAAAGAAACGTTCTTCTATGTTCGATTTTTTTTTTTTTTTTTTTTTTTATCTAAGTGGCATATTTTAATGATTTTTAAGCCACTAAGCTTCTATCCGCCATGTGGCATTTTTTGTTAAGTTTAATTGACGAAAATGAGTCGAGTAATGGATAAGTAATGGTTTCGGATAGTCAAAGTGAGCAACTGATAATACTTGAAAGTTGAGTGAGCAAGTGGTAATGTTAGATAAAGTTAAGTGATTATTTATTAAATTACTCAAAAGAAAATTGTAATGGTGATTTGTAGTTTTATTATAATTTCAATTTCGATATAATAATTGTAATGTATGGTGTAGTAATCGGTGTTTGGAAAATCGGATGGGACCGGGACCGGCGGTTCAACCGGAAAATCGAGAGAGCCGGTCGCAAAATCGGTCCGATTTTCCACTTTAACCGTGTATCCAAAAATCGAACCAAAAATCGGGTTTTTTTACCAGTTGAACCGGTCCGGTTTTCAGCAAAAATTGAATTTTTTTTATATTTTAATTAAAACTTATAAAAACTCTATTTAAAGCCAAGTTTTGTGAGTAATTTTGTCTACAAATGGTGATTTATTTATAAATAACTTATTTTAGAAATTTTGTGAGAGTTTTGGATTAATTTTAATTTTTTAATTAAAAGCGATTTGACTTTGGTTCGACCTTTTCGATCTTTGACCGTTGTCTTTTTCGGATCGATGGTCGATTCGATTTTTGAACTATCGGTAACAATTCACTAGAGGACTTATTTCCGGTGAACCGGGCACTGCCCGACTCCTACAAGCCCACCCCCTGTGAGAGTCGGGCGGTGTTCGAATTCGGGCAACATATAGTTGCCCTAATTCGCTAATCTTCTATCATTCAAATCCAATCAAACTACTGAAGTGCCAGCTGGACGTTGAATGTTCAGCCAATATCTTCATTCTTCAGTACTTATTTTGAAAACATTGTAGCAGAAGTCCCTACTTTATTAAATTTGTAAGAGCGAATCATTAATCTTTATGTTTTAATATTCAGGTACTTAATCTTTAAGTTTGTAATACATTAGTCTACAATATACGATTTGCATCTATGTTACTGTAGAAGGAATAAGAGGAACATGTGACTCTCGCATGTTGTCTCACTAACTGCGAATAAAAAATAAATTAAAAAGAAAAAGAAAGAAAACAAAATAGAAATTAGTAGTTTAATATTACATCGCTCATTGATTAGAGCATTATCAACTTACCTTTCTTATTTTGCGTGTATTTTTTCTATCTTTACTGCAATATGATTTTCTCCTCGTCGATTTTTCCTCACTATTTTTCCCATGCATGGTGCTCTCCCTAGCACGAAGTGGTTGACGGGAGGAAGTTTTTTATTTTCACAATAAATTAATTTTTCAACAGTTAAGTGCACGAAAATCGTTCTATGGGGATCAAAGTGCTATGAACTTGAAAAGATAGGATTTTCCTGTCAAATAGTAAAGGTCAGAGACAACCGGCTACAGCAGTAATAGATTGGGGATCTCTTCTGTAAATGTTTTAACTTTGTAAGACGCTCCTTTTTCTCTCATTTCAAATCACTTTAAATTCCCCTTCCCTTCTCTCTGTAAAGTAAAATTCTCTTTCTGCAATACATTTGGTCCTTTGGATTTAAACCACAGCAGAAAAAGGTTCGAAATGCAGAAATTGTTGCCCTGATTTCATTTTAATCGTCATATTAAATTGATCTTGATATTTGTGGGGTTAGTTTTAACATCGATGTTTATAAATTTAATGATCTGCTTATGGAATTCGTGCGGTTCATTGGGGCAGATCTGATTTCTTCTTACTACACCTTTATTCATTTGGCATTATCTTCAGTGGTTTTGCTTCATTGGAGTGTTATTTCGATTTTTCATTAGTCTAATTCATCAGATCTAGCCAAGGCATATCTAGTTTATGACGTGCGTCAATTTTTGATGCACTGCTGATATAATACGTTTTTTTTTGGAGAAAATATGATTTCCTTATATTACGCCAAGGTATATTTGGATCCATAACATGATGCTGGGTATTTTTCTGACAATGGAATTTTCTTGGCGATTTTGATTGCGACATTTGAAGGAGGATCAAAATGTTATGGTCGAATCTGGGATCTGTTTATCTTTTGGCGTGCAAAATGTATTATTTCTGGAAATAGATTTTTCTCGGCAATTTTGATTGCCACATTTTGAAGGAGCAAAAAGTTATGGTTGAATATTGGATCTGTTTACTTTATTGGCGTGTAAAACCTTGTATAACCACTCTTGGTTTTTTGACTGGTTATCAAATCCATGCTTGTTTGTCTGCATAATTAAATTTTGTTAAAGAGAGAAAAATAATACAGGTTCATATTTGAAATCTGGTTTATGTACTCTGTAAGGGTGTTTGTTATAATTCAAAAGCTCCTAAGAGATCACGACTTCCAGAAAAGGAAATAAAAGTTGGTGATTTTCTTTGTCCTTTTCCTTCAACCTAACTAAAATATATTTGAAAATTTTAAAATGTAGTTCAATTTCATAAAAAGCGGGAGGTGAGTAAATGGATAATATGTAATACATCCCTGTAAGTAATTTTTTTAATAATATTTTACCTCCTATTTTCTTAGTATTTTTTCAAGGATCCAATTGGGAAGCCTAAGGGTGCCAGTGCCACTTTGCAAATAATCATTACCTTTGCTTTGCACCTGGCAGGATTAAGTATTTCTATGGCATCTATTGAATACTTGCTTATTGTAAAATAGTTATTAGCATAAAAATTAAGAGTTTGTGAGAACCGTTATATGCAATCCCCCACCTGCATGCATGTCCCCATAGAAAGAGAGAGAAAGAAACAAAACAAGGAGAAAATGTTAACAGAAATCAACTTAATCAAAGTAAAATAAACTATTAGCTTTTGTGGAGACATGCCTTGGGCCAAGACGACAATGGGAAATTCGTCTTTTGTAATAATGATGCAGGGAATATTGATATCTGTCTTTCTTGGAGTAGCAATTACTAATGTGTGTTCAGATCATATGGCTACTTTTTCTGCAAACTAAAATGGATTTTTGTGTATGTTAAACTTATATGCATCTGCATCATTTTCTTTGCCGTAAAACATCCTCCTGAATAGCTTGTGTAGGTGTGAGTGCAATTTTCCAGAAATTTATGTGCCTGTCTTTCTCCATTTGGTATCTTCATATTCATTTGGTGAATGCTATGTAGGATTTCAAAGTGGTCAGTCTCTTCAGAAGCAGATTCTTTGTGGCATTTATAAACTTTTCCCATTGTATTTGTGTATTCATTTTTAATGTTTTGCTAGTAAATGGCGAGTTTTCCATACAATCTTCACTTTCTGCACTATTAATTTGAATTCTCTGATTAATAATCAGAGAGAATGGGTCGTGGAGTCAGTGCTGGAGGGGTCAGAGTTCTTTGGGATATCTATTTGGAGGCGGAGGCCCCTAATGCTCAGAAGGGTTCAAATAATGAGCCTTCTCCTAAGCCTTCTGTTACCCCCAGGCTGTGGATAACAGTAAGCAGACCCCTGCAGGCATACCTGGTAACACCACAAACAACTACCTTCGAGCTGATGGGCAGAATTGTGGCAACTTTCTAACGGTATAATACTGTTCATATCAGCTTTTCATACAACTTCTGTGTTGACTGTTGAGTCCTAAAAGTTAAATTTAATGCAAATAGAGAAGAGACTTATCTCTCAAAACATAAGAGGTTGAGCATAATTTACTTGTTTTCCTTGGTCTCGCGTCATGAATGGTTTGCAGGTTACTTAGAGTAAGTACTGATATACCTTTTGGTTCCCATGAATGAGATACCCCAATGACGTATTTGGTAGTATAGCTTTTTCTTTTTTCTTTTTGGAGTATAGCTTTTGAAGTTGATGTGTGACAATTGTTTGTACACTTGGTAGTTTGTTTATGAAGTCAAGGCTCCTGTAGTTTGTCTTCAATAACATGAGCAAGCCTAATGCACAAAGATGGAAAATTCTAACTTTCTAAACCATGTGGCTACTCTGGGTTTACATATAGCTACATTAATCTTATTAAAAGGTGCTTTAGATGCACACAGGTCTTTAAGATTCGAGTAAATGCTTGCTGTATTTTACAACCTCTGAACAACATGACATACCTGTTAGAATTAGTATGCGTGGGCATGTTGAATCTCTTCTATTTATATATCTAAAAGGTTGATTTTTTCTGGTTCTGAATCGATGCTAGATTTGTTTTCAAGAATGCGTTGTCCTGACATAAAACTGCAGCCAGTTTACTAGTATTACTTGGTTTAAGAACATGATAAAACTTTTCAACTTTAATTCCATGTGAATCTTTGTCAGTGAAACACCAGAGCTTGAGTGCTCCTTTTATCCCTTCCTACACTGCTGATGTACACAGCTGCAATCGAGAATTGGACAAGTCTGGCTAAGCTTTAAAAGAGCAAATTCTTGTCTCCAATCTTGCTTAAATAACATACTATTTTCTTACTTAAAAGGAAAGAAGGTATTTTCTTTTCTTTTTTTTTCTCGAAAGTAACTCTTACCTTGTTGTCAATTAAGTAACTTACTTATTTCCACCTTTCACCAGTAGAGAATTAATCATTTAAGAACTTAAGTACCCTTTTAAAGCTTAGCCAAACATGCTCGTCTCTTTTCTATTCCCTTCTCCTTTTGTCCTCGATTTTCTTTTGTCAAAAACAAGTGATTGAGCCACAACTTTATATATCTTTACACCTTTTGGTTTCTTCAATCTGAACTCTGCTCCTAGCAGTTCTTTGATTTGGGGTGATATGTGCCATTCCATGTAGGTTTATCATTTCTTAATGTCTGACGAGTAATTCTTATCATGTGGTTACAGGAACGCCCTTCGACCAAGGTCCATGCTGCACCTGGGGGTGGCTCTTCCCTGGGTTACTTATTCGGTGATGGCAGCAAATGAGTCTTTATTTCTGAAAGTGGTTCGACTGCTTTGATGAATGCCTAGCATGTTTGGATTATGTGTGGTTGCTTTATTGAATTTTAGCTGTTGGTTGAAATCAGCAAAACATTGAGGCACAAGCCGTAAGCGCTGAATGTATTAACTCAATTGAAGTTACAATCTTCGTGTCCTGATCTCTTGTTTCATTCTACTTGCTTGCACACTATATTTTGTGATGTATGGTTATCGATATGATTCTTGCCAAGTTGCCATGAGAGGGTTTTTAAGTTATTTTAGTTGAAAAGGTAATGTAGAAACTAGAGTAGAGGTGTCAAGACGGGCGGGCCGGTCGAACCCGCATTGGCCCTCCCGTCTTGACCCAGAACCGCAAGCCGACTCGTGAACTGGGCGGCTGTTTATGGGCCGAGGAGGTCGAACCGCGGGCCGTTCACGCCAAACCACGGCCGGCACATCGTAAATCGGTGCATTCACTACTGGCGGTTCGGCCTTTAATTGCTAGTTTATTTTGATTTTTTTTTTCATAAATGGCAAAGAGCCGTTTAAAGTGAAAGATAGATGCATGATGTTTTAGTTTTTAAATATAAAAAAAAAAATAGAAATTGAATTAAAAAATTAAAAAATATGAATTTATCATTGTTATTTAGCAGTGTTCTAAAAGGTTTGCATTGAGGGTATGCATGTTAAAATGCAATCAACTCTTTTTGTTGACTGCCTAGGCACGAATAGACGAGAATATGTGAGAATAAACATGAATAAGCGCAAATAATCACGCATAACACGCATTAGAGCAATCAAGCTTCTTTTTAGATTTATTTTGATTGGGCCAAAATAAATATTTTTAAATCTACAAAAGATGCTAGAAATGTTCAAGATAAAATAAGATAACTCGTGAAAATGATTTTGTATCGGATGGCACGGAAGAAGAGTTAGATGAAGAAGAAGAGCTTGACTTAGAATTCGACAAAGAGTTAGACAAAATTTAAGCTATGTTGGTATGTAATAAAATTGTAGAAAATTATTGAGTAATTTGTGTTTATGTTTGTGGTAGTTAAAATTTACTAACTTTTGAAAACTATTATGTTGGACTTTTATTTTGTAATTCAATTGTAGACTATGATATTAAAATTAGTCCTACAATTTTGATTTTGAACCACGTTGAATGTGATATGTTCAACCATGATATGTGTCTTAATATAAATCTAATTTTTCTTCATTGTTATAGCGTGCATCTAATTTTGAAAACTCATGTATCTTTTATGTATTTTTTGAAAACTAGGCCTGTGATTTTATAATCTAAATCAGTATATTCTAGGCTATGTTATTAAAATTTAAAATTTGAGCATTAAAAAAAAAAATTCGAAAACGCATTTTGACGCCTAGGCTTCGCATAGGCGCGCTTAGGCCTATAATTCTTGATGCTTCACCTTGCCGCATCGTCACGCATTACGCATTTTAGAACCTTGTTATTTAGAAATTTAACACATTTGTTGTTATATATGTAAATATTTTTTTTTTTCTAATTACAATAGGTAACTAAATTTTTTTAATAATTTCAAAAAGAATTTTATTTTTATTCATACAGCCGGGCCCAGGTTGAACTCGGCCCACATGGACTCGACCCGGATAGGTCGACGGGTGGGCTGGGTTCATGTTCAATTTTTGTAGGCTGGGTTGACCCGGTCTGCAACCTGCCATGGCGCAATCTTTTTCTAATAAGGGCTATCACCAGGCTTCATCGGAGGTGGGCCGACCCGGCCTGCCTGATCCGAATTGATATCTCTAGAATATAAATGTATATGCAGGCTGGACTGGGCCTTTGAGATGGCCTGACACGATTTATGCTGGGCTGTATTGTGAAGAAAAATACAAGGCCTAGCGTGGCCAGTAGGCCTTGTCCAGGTGGGACATGGGCTGAGTTATTTTTTTGGGATTTTTTCATAAATAAACTACTTTTTGAAAATAATTTCAATTTTATCAATTTAATAAATTTATTTTAAAAATATTACATTCTTAAAATTATATTAATTAATAAAATAATAAATTAAAATTAAATGTATGTCCCAAAAGATATTTTCACTGAATTCACCCAAACTGCTTCTTGAGTCCTTGATTATTTGTGCGATAAGTCTTTCATCTTTATAATATTTTCATTCCTATATTTCTTCTTTCATTTTAATTTATTTCTCTTTTATTTGCAACTTAAGTCCTTCAACTTTTAGATTTTCACAACTTGATCCCCATATTTTTACTTTCATATCAATTTAGTTCTTAATAGTATTGTTATTTGAAACATTTGTTACAAATGATATTGTATATCAATCTTTGATACAAATGTTACAAATGATATTTTGTAACAATCTGTGTTACAAATTAAAATTTAAATATCAGTGATACAAAATATCAATTGATGTAACATGTGCTATGTAAAATAACATAATATAATCTGTAACATATTCAGTGATACAAAATATCATTTGTAACATTTGAATCAAACAGTGACACACAATATTATTTGTAACATCTGTATCAGATCGTGATACTAAACAAAAACTTTTACAACTGCAAAATCAATTCTAAATTTTAATAAGTTCGTATTAATATACGCAATGAACTCTAAAAGCCTATTGATATTATGTAACATCAGTATAATATAGATATGTAACACAATGTCAAATTTAACAAATAAAACTATTGTTTTCATTATTTGTAACATACGTTAATCAGTAATACAGAATACCAATTCATGTAACATGTGATGTGTAAAATAACATAATATAATATGTAATATATTCAGTAACATATTCAGTGATACAAAATAGGAAAATTGGTGCAAATGGTCCCTAACATATGACATTAGTGCGCAAATGGTCCCTAATCTTTTATTTTTGGCAGAATGATCCATAACCTATCTTTTTAGGTGCACAATTGGTCCTTTTTGACAGATTCCGTCAAAAATCCGTTAAAACCTTTCCAAAATTGGGGCAAATGGTCCCTCTTATATTTTGTTGTCTTTATTAGTGGGGGTAAAATTGTCAAGTTACATTTTTCTTTCAATTGGCGCAAATGGTCCCTAACCTTTACTTATTTTTTTTTTGTGCAAATAGTCCCTAACTTATAATTATATTTTGGTGCACAATTGGTCCTTATTTGATGAAAAAGACAAAAATATCTTTAGTTTTAATTAAAAAAATTTGCAATTGGATTCCAAACCTTTGCAAAAAGTAAAAATGGGCCCGACATTTTAATTTTTTATTAAAAATTAAAAGAAATTAACTAATTGATAATATACTAAATTATTTTGTATATTTTATGAAATCCCAACTCAAATTCAACCACCGCCAACAACACGTGCGATTTTGGCCACTGCAAATTGTAGAAAAATCTTCCATACGAAGTTCACTAATGATTATAAGGACAAAATATTGGAATTTGCCAAAAAAATTAGGTTGGAAAATGTACATTGATCACGGGAGAGGAGATTTGGGACCCCCTTATGATTTATTTAAACACTTACAGATCTGTCTTGGTTATGAATATCTTGTTAATTTTAGCTCACATTCATCTATGCAGTTTGTTGTTGGATTGGGTGATAGAGTTTTGCCGACTGATATTGAAGAAGGAATGCGAGTTGGGTAGGCGTTTCCTCCGTCTTGTTCCAAATCTCCTCCGTCGTGATTAGAAAGACAAATTTTGGGCCTCCAATGCACAGTGATCACGGCGGAGAAGATTCTAAAGCGGTTGGATCGCGGGTTGTCAGGTTCAGGTTGTCGGTTGAGAGTCAAACTCCGTGGCGAGGACTACCGTCGACTCTCTTCTTCACCACTTTCTTCTTCTTCTTCGCAGCTTTCTTCTTCGTCGGATATGGCGGCGGAACTCTGTTGCTTGTGATTTGGAGGTGGGTTTCGAATATCAAAAGCTAGTGCTAGATCCTCCAGTGATGGTAATAATTGCATATTTAGGTTAGGGGGTTTAGTTGCAATTTTGTTGATTGGAGTTTAGTTGTAATTTTTTTTTTTTATCATTCAACTTAAGGGTAAAATATTGTACAAATATAAGTACTGTAGCAATTAAACTTTTTATTTGTGTAAAAATAAAATTTATTTTTCTTTTATGTTGTAATGATAAAATTAAAGTTTGAATTTAAAATTATATGATTACTTATTAATAATAAAATAATTTTAATTAACACATTTGTTAATAATTATGAGCTTAAATTTTAGTTATTTTATAATAGTTCATAAAATATACAAAATATTTTATTATATTATCAATTAGTTAGTTTCTTTTAATGTTTAATACAAAATTAAAGTGTCGGGCTCATTTTTACTTTTTGCAAAGGTTTGGAATCCAATTGCAATTTTTTTAATTAAAACTAAAGATATTTTTGTCTTTTTCATCAAATAAGGACCAATTGTGTACCAAAATATAATTATAGGTTATGGACTATTTGCGCCAAAAAAAAGTAAAGGTTAGGGACCATTTGTGCTAATTGAAAAAAAGAATGTAAGTTGACAATTTTACCCCACTAATAAAGACAAAAAAATATGAGTGGGACCATTTGTGCCAATTTTGAAAAGGTTTTAACGGGTTTTTAACGGAATCATCAAAATGACTAATTGCGCACCTAAATTGATAGGTTAGGGACCATTCCGCCAGAAATGAAGGTTATGGACCATTTGCGCACTAATGTCATATGTTATGGACCATTTGAGCCAATTTTTCTACAAAATATCATTTGTAACATCTGTATCAAATAGTGATAATATAAAGGACTAAAATTGATATAAAAGTATAAATATGGGGTCCAACTTGTAAAAGTATAAAAGTTGAAGGACTTGAGTTACAAATAAAAGAGGATGAAATTGAAATGAAAGAAGAAGTACATGGACTAAAGTGGAGATATTATAAAGATGGAGGACTTATCGTGCAAATAATTAATTCATTATTTTATTAATTAATATAATTTTAGGAATGTATTATTTTTAAAATAAATTTGTTAAGTTGTTAGATTTAGAATTGTTTTAACATTGATCATTAGTGGGTGTAATAATCCCAATGTGTTATATTTGTTTTTGTTCATTTTAAAGCATTGATCTAAGACAAGAGTCTACACTTAACCAAAAAACTTACCCAATTAAAAAGTCAACTCCAAAATCTAATTTCTTCCCAATTTTAAAGTTGAAACCTTTCAAAGTTCGGACAACCAATCTCCCTATCCAATCCAGCAAAAATCCACTCCCATTGGCTACATCGAATCAGCATAGTTATTAGAGTTGTAAGCGATATTTCTCTTTTGCTCATTATATTCATTTTAGATAATTTATATATCTTATGAGTTAACCTATTATATTTTTTTATAATGATTGAACCAATTGATTAAGGTAGGCTTGATTATGTCATTTCTTGTTGACATCATATTTTGCATCAGTGAATTTTTTTCCTCGAATATGTCTATTTTCCAATAAAATTATTGCAAATTAGTTTTATGATAAAAATAAAAACAAAATCATAGCATTCTTTATTGTTGGGTATTACATTTTGTTTATCGTTTTATTGTTGGATTTTGACTTTATAGATTTAGTTCTGGAAAACTCGTATGAAGAAAAAAAATATAATTATACACTATGATTTAAGGACCCAAATTTTAAATTCGGACTCAGGTCTGCAAAATTTAAAGCCCGGCTCTGATTTGAGCGTCAGACACTCTTTTATCATTGGTATTCTTCTTGAAGGATTACGAAAAAATAAAAACTTTATCAAAATGGACATCTATGATATAGACAACATAATTTGATTTCTCAATGTGAATGTGAAATGCCAATACATTTTTTATTCTACGATTTAAAGATAGAAGAATATTTAGGTCTTGAATTAAATGCTCATCACACTTTCCTATCATGTTGAATGTCCTCCATGCATAAAAGTTTGTTATTTATTATTTGATATATTTATATATGGAATTTGATCTCTTCCACCTAATGGAGAGAATTAATTTGCGTGTTTTATTGGTGGAGTATTTGTGGACATTGGTAGAGTGTTTGACTTTAATATCAAACATTTTTTTCTTCCACCAATACCCACTGAGACAAGTGTCCAGTGGGCAAATTAATTCCCCCCACTAGGTGGAGGAGAACATGCCTGATTTATATATTATGCATAGTATTGATCAAATATTAAAAATAACACTTTTACACAATTTTAAAAAATTTGAAAACTAATATGCGACACACATTTGGCTAAATTCTATTGGAACATAAATTAAATTTAATGCATTCATCTATTTGAGAATTTTAATAGTCATTTACTTGTTTTATTAATTAGACATATGAAATTAAGAGCCATTTGATAGAGTTTATAAGTTAGTTTATTTGATTAAAATAGTTTATTTGATTAATAATAGTAAAAAATATCAGATTACTAAAGCAAATTTTTTGGTCAAATAAACTATTCTATAAACTCTACCAAACGGAATCTAAGTGAATTCATAATAGCTACATACATAAATTATGTAAGAAAATGAATATAATAATTTATGAATACATAATTAGTAATAAGTGTATTAGTGGATAAATTGAATATTAAGAGACAAAATGATAATAATATGAAATTATAAGGAATAAAATAATATTAATAGAAAGACGGATTAGTAATTATGAAATAAGCTTGATGACATTATCATCTAAAAATAATTTCCCCCACTTCTCTTATTAGAGATTATGTAATATTTAAACATTTTATAAGAACGTAACACATTATATAGAAAATCATAAATAATTTATATATATGCCATAAAAGTATCAATTAATATTGACTTAAAATTTAAAAATAACATTTATACAATGCTTCTAAAAACTCTGAATAACGTGGAACGCTTCCAAAATATCATGACAATTTGGCAGTCATCTCAGTTGTCCAGATTCCTCACTCACAATGACAAAGATACTACATCTCCAACAGATTTTATTTGCTGACTTGGCAAAATTAGAAGCAAAACATATGCCCTTGAACAAAGTAAAACTGCAAGTCATGCCCAAAGAAATTTAAAATTGAACATAACAAATCTAAAAATTAACAATGGTCAATGAACATCAAGCCAGTTATCCACGAATCATCACCCTAACTTCCTTTTGTAAAATAAGCATTCAACAAATCTGAAATGGTGCGAGAGCAAAGAACATGTGGAGAAGTGCAACACAATTCTGCAAAGAGTTAAGCAATTTCCGTTCCATTTCTAAATAGAGTATCTTCTCGATTTTGCTATACCATGCTTCATTCAACAAACCCAAAACAGTGCAAGAGCGAAGAATCATATTCAGAAACGCAACATAATTCTTCTAAGAGTTTGCTTTGTCCATTTCATTGCATAATAGAGAGTATGTTCTCAATTTTGCTTCCATGCCTTTCAGCAATCTTTCATCATATAAATCAGAAAATTCCTGAATGGCCCAAGGGAATGCAGAGAGAGATAAAAAGGTTTTGATAGAAGAAGGTCATTTTCAATAATGACAGTGGTCAACAAGAAGTTCGATAGTGTTGTACAGAAACTCTGCAGGTTCATACTTGATGTTAAGAGACTGTTGAAACAGGAAGCGTCCCTGAAATAAGATGAACAACCAGACAAGGTAAAGGAAGAAAAGGTCTGGAAACATGTGATGCATGAATAACGGTACTCACATACATGTCTATATAATTGAAACTATATCACTCTATAGATTATACTGAAAGGACCAGCATAATGACTAGACAGTGCTGTGTCCTCTAGAAATGATTAGAAGTAGTTTCAACCCCAAATCGGTAAGATGCCCTGGACCTTGATGGAAAGCTCTTACAAACATTTGTTAGCTTCTACCTTACATCTAATGAAGCACATACCAAAACACAATGACAGACTTAAAATTCCTCAAGTCCTTCAAATGCTCGAATCTCCACATATGCCCTTCGCTCAAGTGTATCACCTAAAAGTACAAAAATAATCTTAAAGCCACTGCATCTTAAGATCTTAAAAATACTGCGTCTTTTCAATCTGTGATTATTATAAATTATAGCAGGTCAAGAGAGGTAACAATTAACAGTATTTCAGGAAGGCGAATTGCAAATTTTAGAAGTCAAGGTAATGAAAGATTTCTAACAATCAATTTCCAACTGCTCCACTTACAAATAATCCTTTCATACATCAGTTGATGAACAGCAAGCTGTAAAGTTATTCGACAATTATCACTTCAGTGCACAGTAATTCTAGCAAAATGTTCAGTTTTCTGTTCTGACAATTGAACAATGAAGTTAAGATCTTTCAACCTGATGAACAGTCCACACAGATCTGAGAACCATGGTGTTTGACTAACTGAAAATAATTTATTAAGGTGACGTGTGAGAGGTTTTGGCTCCACCAGAGCCCTTTCAATGGCATTGGGATTCACTGCTAAGAGGAGCAAAAACTATAAAAGACAAAGCAATAAACATCTCGACAATGGGGACAAAAAAACCAAATCCAACTAGACAACGACCAAAACCGCGCATATTAAGATTGAACACATATCTGCCTTTGAATCAACTTCAACATGCTTCCAAATAAAATTATGATAATGAAATAGCGTTATAGAATATAGATAGTTGGTAAATACTTATATGTTAACTGGACATGCAACTCTCTAAAAGCAACAAGGAGCAAGCAAGGAATCACCAGCCAGTGCTTAACTTTAGACTTAATTCTGCATTTATATTCACTGATAGCAATTTTTGATGCTATATTATCTGACTATTAACTGTGGCTAGGAAAACTACAGGTACAAAAATAGCAAGGGATATATTCCGTTAAAATTACTTAAATAGACCACTAGCATCAAATGATGGTGCAAACATTACGGGGTTCAAATTTTGGTGCATTTGTCACATGTTATAGAGATAAAATAAATAAAGGGAGGCGAGACACTTGAAATCCAAAAGATTACAAACTCAATTATGAAAAAAGTATCAATAAAATGTTCATGTCAGTGACTGACAACAACATACCTCAAGAACTCATAGAAGTTGGAAAAATACGGCTTTAGCAATCTGTAAAGACCAAACAGAGAAAACTCTAGCTCTTTGACTATCACTAACTGGAACAAATAGCACCTGCCAGTTCCCTAAACAAGTGTACAAAGTCTAAATCAAATATGCCTAATTTACACTAGTGATGTCCTGCGAATTTTCCATATTTTCCCCGAGAATTTGCTCAGCTCTCTTTTTCTTTTCATCTTTTCCATCACGGTCGACACCAAACCAAAGAGAAATTTTCTCAACTCCTTCATTCCTAAGGCTCATTGCTGTACTTGAGCACTTCCTTCTACTTCAAACTTAAATTTTACGGTGGTCCTCCCATTCAATGGAACCTTTCTCCTGTCCTCTATAGATTTACACAACTGAGTCCTAATATCTTCAGTGGCTGGGGCACATGAATCTAAAACCGAAACATGGTTCTCCAAAACTGCATGATTCTGACGTATCCTTGTAGCCTCATCCGATAGTTTAACGGAATAACAGGTAAAGACACCTCCTTTTCCTCAAACTGAAGAGGTGGGGCAAAGCGGGTTACTTTCTACTGCACGTTGTGCCTTTGCAGCATCCCCAGGTTCATAAGCTAAACCTGCTTCCGACCTATTACAGATCAACTTCTGCTGCAAATTCAACAAAGACCTGTCCACCATCATGTGCCGCTCTTCAATTCTACCCTCCACTGCAAGCTCTGCTTCTTTCTTGTCCCTTGAATTCAAATCAAGAGTCTCAGGATCTGGAAACTTGGGCAACCAACCAGGTATATGCTCATCAGGAGGGTTTTCATCCATTTGTGCAAAACTTGCATACAATTTTCTCTCTTTCACGACTGGAAAATTAGGAAATGAATATGCAAATGGGAATTCCTCAGCTTTGTCAACATACTGAATAACGTCCCTAACTACCCCAGAGCCAAAAGACAATGATTAATGTCGGAAGCACCAGAAAACCCTGAACGGAACCCAAATCCTCCAACCCCTGAATCACATCAAACACATTACACTCATTCCTATTAGCTAAATTTGCGCAAGACATAGCAGTTTTCCCAATCTCTAATGTACCTCACCCCTACATCCGAAAGGGCATCCAGAGCAGACTGCTGGAAGCTCTGATACCCTAGGCTCTCGCATACCTGTGCCACGGCAATTCTAGCAATGGCCTGGGCGAAATCATCATTTCCGGATGCCTTATTCTTCTTTTTATCCTGGCGATATTCTTTTTCTTTTCTTTCAAGAACTCGACAACATACTTCCCACCTCCATCACTCATATTCAACAACACTTCATAATCATAAAATATAACTTCCCTCAAGCTAACCTTCCCGAAAATGAAAGTAATTCTCCAAGAATTGAAGAAAAAACGCATCGTTCACCAGAAATTCATCGATTCCAGAAGGTTGAGTAAAACCCTAAGTTCTTGCAATTTCCCATGGCAGAACAATTCGTGAAAGAAATTGGAAAACCAAAAAAAAATGTAAAACGAGAGTATGGCACGTTACTCACCAGAGATTTTCAGGGTTTACAATTTTCTAGTTTCAGAAAGAGAACTAATTGGTCTTCTTAATCAGAGATTGATAGAGTAATTTTTTGAGAGATTCGAATAGGATTATAACTAATTAAACCGCCATAAAGTTATAAAAACCTCGGTCCAGAGAGAGGGAAGTGGGCGTCGTGATGCAGACGAGTTGTGTTACTCCCTATCTTATATAAACAGGCATGTCTGTATAAAGTTGTCACTGAACAGCGATTTCTGATCATATTGGTAAATTACACCGGCAGTCACCAAAGTTTCAGCGAAATTACAAAACAGTCATTGAAGTTACAAATTTCAGTTCCAGTCGTTAAAGTATACTAATACATTCACCAACGGTCACTATTAAATTCTGGTGTAAATTAATTGATGATGTGTCACCGTTAAGTGTCCATGTAGCATACAATCGATCAACATTTGGCAAAAATTCACGTTACGAGACCTTAATGTACGAATTACAATAAATTCGGACCACGAATGATGCATCTAAAATATTAGGACCTAGTTGTAATCTTCCTAAGGATAGAAGAGAATTGAGGAACAAATGGGTATACAAAATCAAACGAGATGGCAATAGTGACAAATGTTGATTTAGCTGAGTTCTTTTCTCTTGTTGTGATAATGACATTTATCATAGTTGTTTTGGGTTTAGTAACCAATCTAGATTAGGAAATGAAACAACTGGATGTGAAGACTATCTTCCTACATGTGTCAAGAACACCTATGTGCAAATTGAAGAAGAGTTTGTACGGATTCAAGCAAGCACCAAGACGTTGATATAAAAAGTTTGATGCTTTTATGATGAATCGATTGGTACATGAAGGCGACTTCAAATTCTTGTGTTTACATCAATTTTTTTTCATTTTACTGCTTTATGTTGATAACGTGCTTATATTTGATCAAGATGTGGAGTTCGATTAAAAATTGAAAAAACTCTTGCATAAGTCATTTGATACGAAGGATTTGGGCGGCCTTAAACAAATCTTGAACTTGGAAATAATTCGGGGACAGAAATTTTAAGAGGTTGTGGCTATCACAGAAAAAATATATTGAGTGGTACTTGAAATATATAGTATGAAATGAGCTAAGTCAATTAACTCACTTCTTGGTGGTTATCTCAAATTTACCAAAAGATCATGTCATTCGACTAGTGAAGAGAAGAAGAAAATGGAAGCAGTTCTATACTCTTCAGCAGTTGGTAGTTTGATGTATGTCATGGTATGTACTCAACCAAATATTGTACATACAGTTGGTGTGGTAAACAGATTTCTGTCTAACCCGGGCATAGATCATTGAGAAACAGTAAAATAGATCACGCAGTATCTTAGACTTAGAGAGGCTTCTACTTTGTATTTGGGTTTCGGAGGAGCTCAGCAAGTTTTGACATGATATACATATACAAATATGGCCAAAGATCTTGATAGCAAGAAATCTACATATGGGTACTTGTTTACTTTTGCAGGGAGAGTTGTTTGTTGTGGTCAAAATTGCAAAAATGTATAGCTTTATCCTTTACCGAGGTTGAATACATAACGATGGTGAAGCAAGAAAATAGATGATATGGATGAAAAGATTTCTTTATGAACTCAATGTGAAACAAAGTGAATATATCATTTATTGTGATAGTCATAGCGCTCTTGAGTTGAGCAAGAATTCGACATATCATTCTCGCACCAAATATATTGATGTGAGGTATCATTGGATCCGTGGAGCACTTGAAGAAAAATAATTACAGTTAGAAAAGATTCACACCAATAAAAATATTGCCGATGTGTTGACCAATGTTGACACTAAGCGAAATTTATGTTTTGTGCCGAGCAAAGGCGAGGATGAACTCAAGTGGTGACTAGAGTTTTTATGGCGTACCTTCCTCGAGGGACGAGGAGGAGGAGATTATTGGATTTTTAATTAGTTGGCCAAATTGTTTTTTTTTTAAGTAAATAAGTCCAGACCATGATAATTAAATAATTTTGTGTCCAAGTGAAATTCCAATTAAATGTGAGGACCAAGCTTTCAATTCTTTGGTTCCAAGAATTTGAAATAGGTTAAATTGGTTTTTTATTTTTTTTTATCTGCTCCTGGGAGATGTACGCACTCTGCTCTATGGAAAAATATACGCACACGGTGACAGGGAAAAAGGAGAAGAAAAATTAGGGTTTGCCAACAAAAATTTAGACACAAAATTTGAAATTTCTTCTTCAATACTTGTATTTCACTATTGTTTTTTGGTGAGGTATTTCTCTCTTTATTAGTTTAGCCTCCGTTTGGTATAGATTATAAACTGGTTTATTTGACCAAAATGGTTTATTTGACCAAAATTTTTGCCTCAGAAGCATGACATTTTTGACCAAAAATAGTCAAATAAACCATTTTGGTCAAATAAACCAGTTTATAATCTATACCAAACGGAGGCTTAATATTTTTGGAGTTCCATTTATAGTGTTAGATTATGTTTATTGTGGTGAGCCAATAATGTGTTGTTGATGTAGTATGTTGGGTTACCTCTTGATTTATGGCATAAATCTAGAGAAGAAGCATTGTAATATTTATTTGATGATAGTAGATTTTTGTCGATTTGTTCATCGATTTTTTCTTTATCTTAGAAGGCTTTACAACGTTAAAGAATAATTTTGATGTTGTTTAGCTTGATTCATTATTCCAAAGACTTATATTGCTTACATTGAAATATTGGTTGAGTTGATATTTTCATTTTAATTGCACAGTGAAAGGGGAAAAAAGTGTATTGTTGCTTTGGTATTATTATTATTGGTACACACCTATTTTCTCTAACATCATTTTTATTTCTAGAAACATATTTTCGATAGTAAAAATATCTTTTCGAGAAAATGGTTTATAGAGAAGATGATTCTTCTTCTAAAGAAATTTCACTTTTTTCTTTTTCTAAAAGAGTATTAACTTGTAAAATTCTTTCATCTTTTTTCTTATCATTAAAAATTTCTATTTTTTTCTCTAAAAAATCTTCAGTTAACACTACATTTTTTTATTTAAATGTTTCAGGTTCTAGGAGAACAATTGGTTTCACTATAGGAGATTGCAAAGAGGTTGAAGCACTAGATGAAGAAGGAACTTCTTTTTTCAAAGAAATATTTTCTTTAAACTCCTTTTGGAAAATAGAGTTTTCAATTTTATTTAAATGTTTACCAAATTGTTATAAACTTAAATTAGTATAATTATTCTTTAAAATAATTTTTGGTTCATATTTGAAAAATTATTTTCCAAATCATAACTGTACTTCGGCTGACAAATTAGTGTATTGATACTTAAGTCCACGAATAACATGATATGATCTCTTACTATCCAAGAGTGATAAATTCCTTATTGGTTGTCCATCAATTTTTATGTGGTTCACGTTGCATCCAATTAGTACCATACTAGCAACCCTTGAATATATATAGTCGTATCTAACACCATCAAAGTGTGACGATCCACACATAAAATTTTATAATGATCTCAAGTCGAATAATTAGTTTCACAAGCGTCATTAAGAGATAGTCCACTAACACTAAGATACTTATCAATGTAGAATCTCTACTGACTAGTCATCCGATGAACTTGTTACGACAACAAGCACCCACATATTTACTCCAAGTGTCTCTACACTTTAATTTGCGAGATCAACTACTTACTTCAAAATAAAAGAGTGCAATATGTACTAATCTATCCGTGCTACTTATCCTTGTCTCATTAGTGCATACGACTAGGGACAGATCAAAAATAAAAAACTACGACATATATCTCACTATAACACTTTTTTTTTTGGTGATTAATAATGCCGCTAGTACTTATTCTTTGGAATCCATTATTTAGTCAATTGAAATAATAATAAGTAAAAAATATAAATGTCAATAACAATAAATAAATACATTAATCATAATAACAATGTAGCAATTAAAATTTGCACAACAATTAAATCTTGGTCATAATACTAACATAAATAAGATTTAATGACTTACTTAAAATCAGAACAAATGTTAAATTATAAGCCAAATCATAATACATTTGCAAATAATTTAACATTTGGTCACCTTCAATTGGTTGGACTGTCCTAAGCACTTCATTGTGTTCTAATTTTAATCTGAGTTGTCCTAATGATGAGTGATCTCCTATTTTCAATGGGCAATTGTTATGTTGCCCACATTCAATATGTCACTTGCACAACACGTTGGATGTGGACAACATAACAATTGTCCATTGGGAGCACGAGACCACTCGTTTTGTCCTAATTACACAAAGTTGCTTCTTTCTTATTAAACAAATTGCACACATTTTTGCCAGTAATAGATATATTCATAAAGAAGTGAAGTCAATCAGGATTACATGCAAATATTTTTTTTATTTAATAATTTTTTGACTTTTATAAATTACATGAGATAAATATTCTGAAAATTTATTTGAAGAAATACTAGTATGGCCATAGCTTGCTAATCGTGATTGTTATGATAAATTGGTAGTGTACAAATTTATAAATAAAAATTATTTTGACTAACTTATAAATACTTATAAGTATTCTCAAACATGAGTGACTAGTATCATGTGTGATATGCATTGAAAAAATAAAAATATATTCAAATGTGCTTCAAGTATGCAACTTCAAAAATCCTAAAAAAATGAAAAGGGGCTTAAAGTGGGTGATAAATGCGTTTTGTGCACTTATTCGGGTCTTTAAACTAAGTTTTTATCACGTCATTTTATCGCTTTTTCTACTTAATCTAGTTTGTTGTTGCTTCTATTTCGCTTTTAGACTAGTTTGTAAGAAATTGGAAAATAATGGATGAAAAGGCAATAAATTGGAAGATGTATCAGAAATATGGAGACTCAATTGCATTCAATTGAAAGTTGAAGGACCAACTTGGAGCTATTGGGAGGTTGAAGGACCAAATTACAGATTATGAAAAGTTGGAGGACTAAAATGATCAAACCCAAAACTTGAAGACCAAATTGGAATGTGTGGAAACTGGAAGGACCAAATTGTGATGACTTAAAAGAAACAAGTTTGGGTGATCGCCACAAGAATATATGACAAAAGAGAATACATTGACGGTCGACTAGGCGATCGCTTGGGGAATAACTGGGCGATCTATTTTGGCGTGATTTTTATTTTCCTTTTGAATCCTAATACACTTAGGTAACTTTTGGCCCACATTTTTATGGACTTTTAGGGATGCTTTCGGGCTGTAATTAAGGAACTATATATAGGAGTTATTAATTCATAACGGTTGTTGAGTTTTTGGGAGAAAAACACGACACATAACATAAATTGGAGATCAAGAATTGCTCTTTTGAAAAAGCGAGCGAAGATCAAGAACAAGACATCATCCTTTTCGAGTTTTCTTTGTCTCTCGTGTGATGAATTCTATATTTTCTTCTCCTTTTATTTTCTTATTATTAGTATGCTAGGCTAGTTTAATTAGTGCTAAGATTGCGATGAAGCTTGTCGTTTAAATTCTTTTATCTTGAGACTTAGTTTTTGACGATTTATTTCAATATAGTTTTGAATAATTAATTTTGCTTTATTTGCATCTACAATTATATACATAGTAATTGTATGATTGTTGTGGTTTGTTTTACTATCAAAAGATCGAAAGCATGCTAGATGCTATTTTAATTATCTTAAAGTCCGATAGGGGATAGAAATATACTTTTATACTTTAGGTGATTTTAATTATCCATAGAAATTTAATGCTTTCATTCGTATTCGTATTCGTCATAGAGATATAGTCGAGTCATACTTATAAATATGTTTAATTTTATTCGAGAGAAACTGTTAAACAATATAGGGATATTGATCTTCATAACTGATATATTTTGTCAAAACCAAGAATCAAAATAAAAGAATTAACAATTATAAGTGGATTCGAGATCCTAGTACTTTTCTTTCTTCAAGTTAAAGTAATTTTCATTAATCTAATTTGTAGTTATTTGAATTATACTTATTTACTTGTTTTCAGTTTATTATTTTAATTAGTTTTTAATCACAAAATCATCAAAAGTTATTTGATTCGGTTAAAGTTAGTATAATTGACATTTAATTATCTAAATCCTAGTGGAAACGATAATTGGACTCATAATCTTTTTATTACTTGAGCGATCTGTACACTTGTGGAATATTAAATACACAAAATCGCTGACAAGTTTTTAGCGCCGTTGTTGAGGATTTAGTTTTAGTTCTTTTCAGTTATATTAGCACCAATTCGAACTTTATTTATTTGTTTAATTATTTATCATTATTATTTATAGTTATTTTAGTGTTTGAATTGTTTCTCTTCAGATTGTTGCATGCGAAGTGTGAGACACGAGTCTCTAATTCCAATTGATCCAGAGATCGAACGCACTTTTCATCGTAGGCATAGAGAAGAAAGAAAAATACACAAAAAAGACCAAAAACAGCAAGACAAAATACAGAACAACGAGATCGCTCGGGCAAGACAGGAGATTGATGAAGACAATATGCTAGTTGGAGACTTTTTGACTCCACAGATCATCCAGAACCAATCTAGCATTGTCTACCCACTTTTTGAGCAGCCAAACTTTCAGTTCAAGACTAACGTCGTTCATCCATTTTAGAATAGACATCAATTCTTTGGCAGGATCGATGAGAATCCACATACACACATTTCAAGATTCTTGGAAATGTGTCAACACTTCAAATATCAAAGAATCTCAGACGACGCTATTTAGCTACGTTTGTTCCCACATACTCTTCGGGACAAAGCTCTTGAGTGGTTTGGACTCACTGCCAATTGATAGCATAACCACTTGGAATGATCTAGCCCAAAAGTTCTGCACGAAATTCTTCCCACCAGCTAAGGTTTTGAAGTTGAAGCATGATATATCCATATTTCAACAGTCAAACAGAATCTTTTGATGAAGCATGGAACAGATTCAAAAATATGCTAAGTAAGTGTCCTCATCATGGTGTTAGCGGAAGGCAACAAATTCAGTATTTCTATGCTGGATTACTCCCTTCATTTAAAAGCATGATTGATTCTTCATCTAACGGTTCTTTATCTATTAAAACAGTGGTTGAAGCTTTGGATTTGTTTGAAAAAGTAACTACCACCACTGCCATGTGGCCATCAGACAGAGTCGTACACAAAAGAGCTGTACGAGTACATGAGATAGATACTTTCACAGCATTATCCACAAAGATTAATTCATTGGTACACAACGTGAAAAGTATGTCACATTCAACCAATGCAGTGCAAATAAAGAAATCAACATATGAAGAATGTGAAGCCAGTCATAGTACATCAGAATGCCCTATTCTATCACTACAGCCTGAGCCGGTCGATTATATTCAAGGTGGTCGGCGCCAACAAAATAACCCATACTCCAACACATATAATCCAAGTTGGCAAAACTATCCAAATTTCTCTTGGAGAGATAATTAGAATAATATTATACCACAGTTTCAGCAGCTAGAAAAGAGTACATCATTAGAAGACTTACTCGGTAAATTCATCGAAAAAATAGATCACTACATAAAAACTACTAATTAGTTCATGAGAAAGACGGAGACCTCCCTTCAAAATCAAGGCGTTTCAATAAAGAATCTTGAGACATAGATGGCCAGGTATTTTGCCAAGTAATACAGAGGTAAATCCCAAGGAACATGTTAAAGCTATTACTACTAGAAGTGGGGTTCACTTACCAGAGATCCATGTAAAGAGATCAGTTGCAAATAAAGAAGTGGTACCTTTCACTAATGAGGAGCACATGGAACAGACTGAGCAGAAAATAGATATGAAAGAGAGTTCAGGCACACCACAGGTTAAGACAACCGTTCCTATCAAACTATATGATCCTCCGATTCCATTTTCTCAGAGGTTACACAATCACAAGTTAGACAACATCTTAAAATCTTAAAATTTCCTCAGAGGTTACACAATCACATTTCTTCAAAAAATTTCTTAAAATCTTCAAGAAACTACATATCAACATCTCCTTTGCAGATTCACTTGCTTAGATGCCCAGTTATGCAAAGTTCTTGAAAGACATTCTTTCAAATAAATGCAAGATGGAGGAACATGAGACTGTGATGTTGACAGAAGAATGTAGTGCGATTTTGCAAAATAAACTATCTCCTAAACTAAAAGATCTAAGGAGTTTTACAATACCTTACACAATAGGAGATTTTTGTTTTGATAAAGCTTTGTGTGATTTAGGAGCTAGTATTAACTTGATGCCACTTTTTATTTTCAGGAAATTAGGTTTGGGGAAAACTAAAGCAACTAAGGTAACTCTACAGCTAGCTGATCGGTCTATCAAACATCCAAGAGGAGTTGTAGAAGATCTTTTGGTAAAGATGGACAATTTATCTTCCCAGCTGATTTTATCATTCTTGACATGGATGAAGATAAAGATGTTCCACTTCTTCTTAGTCGACAATTTTTAGCCAATGGTAGAGCTCTAATCGATGTACAAAAAAGCCAACTGATTCTGAGGCTTAGTGAAAAGCAGGCCACATTTGATGTCTTCAAGCGCAATCAAATATCCAACCAAGTCGAGAAAATTTGTTTCAAAGTTGATGTGGTTGATAGTACATTTCATGAAAATTTTCAACTCAATAATCCATTAGATCCTTTGGAGGCCTGTATTGTGCATTCTCAATCCACTCAAGCTGATTCTGTTATGGTTGAGATGTGCGCAATGTATCTTGAAGCTAACCCTCCATATATGCGCTGACCACGCTTTGAGGAGTTGGACACAGGTTCTACAAAACATCTACATTATGTTCAACAGCCTCCAAAAATAGAGCTCAAGCAGTTGCCATCTCATCTCTGCTATGCCTACTTAGGAGAATCCTCTACTTTACCTATGATAATTGCTAACTCTATTAGTGAACTTGAAGAGGAAAAATTACTCCGAGTGCTTCAAGAACACAAGATAGCTATTGGGTGGTCTATTGCTGACATCAAGGACATCAATCCTACACTGTGCATGTATAAAATCCTCATGGAGGACGATTTTAAACCAACTATTGATAGTCAGAGAAGGCTGAATCCTAATATGAAAGAAGTGGTCAGAGCAGAAGTCATGAAGCTAATAGATGCCGGGATTTTCTACCCAATCTCAGACAGTGCTTAGGTCAGTCCCGTTCAAGTAGTGCCAAAGAAAAGAGGTATCATTGTAGTTCAGAATAAAAAGAATGAGTTGATTCTAACCAGAACAATCACAGAATGGAAAGTTTGTATTGACTACTGCAAACTCAACACTGCTACTAGGAAGGATCACTTTTCCCTTCTATTTATTGATGAGATGTTGGAAAGACATGCTGGATATTCCTATTACTACTTTTTAGATGGATACTCAGGCTATAATCAGATTCCAATTGCACCTGAAGATCAAGAGAAGACTATATTCACATGTCCCTATGGTACATTTGCTTATCGTAGGATACCTTTTGGTCTATGCAATGCTCCTGCCACTTTTCAGCGTTGCATGATGGCCATCTTCTCTGATATGGTGGAGAAATTCATTGAAATATTCATGGATGATTTCTCGGTGTTTGGCTCATCCTTTGATGAGTGCTTGGAGCACCTACACCTGGCTTTGCAGCGGTGTGAAGATACAAACTTAGCTTTTAATTATGAAAAGTGTCACTTCATAGTTCAAGAGGGTATCATATTGGGACATCGAATTTCAGCTAAGGAGATTGAAGTGGATAAATCAAAAATTCAGGTTATAGAGAAATTGCCACCACCAACTTCTGTCAAGGGTATTAGAAGTTTTCTTGGGCATGTCGGGTTCTATCGTCGCTTCATCAAAGACTTCTCAAAATCACAAAGCCTTTGTGTATTCTGCTGGTCAAGGATGTGCCCTATGTCTTCTCTCGAAGAGTGTTTATTGGCATTCAACACTCTAAAAAGAAGTTCATTTCAAAGACTGTGATAATTGCACCTAATTGGAGTCTATCATTTGAACTAATGTGTGATGCAAGCGACTATGCAGTTGGAGTAGTGTTGGAGCAACGAAAAGACAAAAAATTTTATGCGATATACTATGCCGACAAAAATTTGAATGATCTGTGACTCAACTATGCCACTCTTGAGAAGGAGCTCACGGTTGTAGTCTATGCCTTTGACAAATTCATATCATATCTTGTAGGATCAAAGGTGATAGTCTACATCGATTATCAAACTTGAAATATATATTGACAAAGAAAGATGCAAAATCGAGGCTGATTAGATGGGTATTACTTCTACAAGAGTTTGATCTAGAGATAAGAGATAAGAATGAAAGCGAGAATGTAGTAGCTAATCATGTATCTAGACTTGAGCGGGGAAGAAACAGCCGAGAACATGGATATCAGCGAGGTGTTCCCAGGATGAACAGATTTTTCACTTGGAAAAATCACCATGGTTTTCTTGATATAGTAAATTTCTTAGTCAAATCTATCATCGCTTTGATTATTCAAGTCATCAAAAGAAGAAATTTTTTTCCGACTTGAAGTACTATTTTTGGGAAGATTTCATTCTCTATAGACGGGGTCCAAATCAAATAATTAGGCGGTGTATTCCTAAAGAAGAAGTCCTCAGATACTTAAGCATTGCCACTCTTCAACCCATTTGGACACTTTGGTACCTCTAAAAGCAAATTTTAAAGTTCTGATCTGGGTTCTATTGGCCTTCTCTCTTCAAAGATGCATACCTTTTTGTGAAGGGATGTGATTGGTGCCACTCACGGAAAATATCTCGAAAAGGAATGAAATTCCTCTCAATAGTATACTTGAGGTCTAGCTTTTTGATGTGTGGGGTATTGATTTTATGGGGCCATTCCTCTCTTCATTCTCAAATCAATATATTTTGGTTGCTGTCGACTACGTCTCCAAATCATCAAGCGATCGCCTTGCCTTCTCCAATGATGCGCAGGTTGTGATGGAGTTCCTAAAAAAATACATTTTCACTCGTTATGGCACACCCCGATCCATTATTAGTGATGGGGTAAACACTTTTGCAATCGTCATTTTGAGTCATTGTTGGCAAAATATGGCGTTGGGCATCAGATTGTTGCTCCCTATCACCCTCAAACCCGGTGAGCAAGTGGAAGTCTCCAACCGGGAGTTGAAGCCGATTTTTGAGGTGACGGTGAGTTCATCAAGAAAAGATTGGTCAAAGAAACTAGATAACACTTTATGGGCCTACCGGATAACTTTCAAAACTCCTATAGGCATGTCTCCCTATCGGGTAGTTTTTTGAAAATCGTGCCATTTATCGGTTGATTTGGAGCACCGAGCATATTAATGTGAAGAAGTAGAACTTTGATTTGAAGGTAGCCGGTGAAAAGAGACTTTACAATTGAATAAAATGGATGAGTTTCGGTTGGAAGCCTATGAGAGTGCAACATTGTATAAGGAATAGACCAAAAAGTGGCACGATATGCATATTCAAAGAAGAAGTTTTGAGGTTGTACAGCAAGTCTTGTTGTATAATTCTCGCATCAAGCTTTTTCGGGACAAGTTGAGGTCTATATGGTCGGGTCCGTATACAATCACAAAGGTCTATCCATGTGGGGCGGTAGAAATCAACCATGAGAGCAAAGAGACTTTTAAAGTCAATGGGCAGCGGTTGAAGGTTTATTGGAACAGTGGTTTCTCGAAAGAAAAATCCACCGTTCATCTTGCACCACCGAAATGATCAACCCGAAAAGTCGAGCTCTAGACTATAAATCGAGCGCTTAATGGGAGGCAACCCATTTTTCTATCCCTGCTTACTTTTTAAACGTATTTCTTTTTCTTTATTATTGCATGTGGTTAGGAATTTTCTTTAGGTATTGGTTTTAGGCATACTACATTTGTTTTTTTATTTTATTTTTGCACTTAGTTGAGTTATAGCATGGTTTCATCATATCCATTTTAGCACAAATTTCAGATGTCACATGATCAACCAGGCCTAGATACAATTCGTCAAATGCATGTAGGAATAGCTTCACCTACTTAGTTTTAGGCTTATCATGTTTATGTTTCCAAGTTTTTCACTTAAGTAATTTTTGTAGCAAAGTTTAGCTCTTTTAGGTTCATCGTATCCATTTTAGCACATATTGAATGTTTAACATGCTACGTTAGGCTCACATTCATATAGTTATCTTTTCAAAAAAAAAAAAAAAAAGATCTAGTAAAACCCGGGCGATCGCTCGGGTTATGCCTAGGCGATCGCCTCAATCTGCTTTCAAATGGGGCGAGAATGCCCAGCAATAAGCCCAGGAGATCACCCGGGTTTTTACCAAGCGATAGCCCAGGCTTAAGCTAGGTAGAATACCCAGCACTTAAAGATCAAAACGGCCAAAAATTTTTAAAACCTCTCCTCACAAACACACAACACTTCATTTAATCACCAAATCGCAGGAAACCCTCAAGATCGACTCCAAATCTCTAATTTTACTTCACTTCATCTACATTCAAACACGGTTTCAAGGCACTCCATTGCATTCCTTTCAACAACAAAACTGAAATCACTCCAATGTATGATCTTTGCTCATCTACTCTCAATTTTTCATTTTTAATCTTGAATTCTCATGATTTTATGATGATATATTGAGGAGGATGGGCTAGGTTAGATGTTGGATTATTGAGTTTGTGTTTTGAAGTGGTAAATTTTGGGCTAGATTCAACCTTCCTAATCATCTAAAATCCACTTCAAAGCGGGATTGCCTTCTAGGTGTTTGCTTAAATGCTTAAGTTTCATGTGATATTAAGGCAACCATTGATTTGAACATTATTCATACGCATTTCAGCTCACTAATTGTGCCTACATTCAATGGAATCACATTCAAAAATTGGCCAAGACACTTAGCCCCATATTGGGAAGCCATGGCATGCCATGGCTAGGCACATGTCACTTCACGTCACCAACTTCGCCCCCCTCCCGTACAACTCATATGACCACCGTTCTACCTCAATTATGAACATAATAAAGACCAATCTATGTAGTAACTTGTGTCCAAAGATAGCTAAGGAAAACTTCAATATTTCTTCACATTTTTCGGTGGTAAAAAGTAGTGTATGGTCTATGTTTAAACTACGAAAATTCACTACTTTTATTTTCCTTTGAGATGTTTTGTTTATTCTTGAGTTTATTTCGATGTGTAAATATGTTTCTCTTATCCTTTTAGGTAGCAATGGCACCAAAACGAAAAACCACAACTCAAGAAAAGAGAAAGAAAAAGGTCAGTGAAGGTTCTACCCGTCGTAGACGGGCTGAGAAACCAACGAGTGATGGTGGCATATCACGATTCCTAAATACAGAAGCCCAAGAGAAATATGATAAAAAGTGGAAAGGGAAGAACTACCACCAAGAGAGACGGGTACAAATGGTTGATTTTCAGGGACATCTTTTAGAACACGTGATCCAGCATTATGGTTGGAGTAAAGTGGATGCAGTTCCACATCCAGCGTATATAACTTTGGTTAGGGAATTCTTTGCCAACTTCAACAAAGAAATTGATACTCGAATCGTCTCATCGGCACACGACATGGGTAAGAGGCAAGTGGATCCGTTTCAGTCCTGCTATGATTGATAGATACTATGAGCTAACCCGCACGGGGATCGATCATATGCCTACCGAAGAGGACATGCAGTCGGTGACATGGTTCTTGTATGGTAGGGAGAATGCATGGCCATTGGCCAGTTCGCACTTCAAACATGATGAACTAACTCGGGAGCTGAGGACTTTACACATTTTTGTCTGCACCAATATCAATCCTACCACTCAGCGAACGAAGTTTATTGGAGAAAGGGATCACCTTCTTTACCATTTAGCTCGGGGCAGAAAAATGAATTTGGGGACACATATCTTTAATTTTGTTTGGAAGTTAGCAACGTCGGTTTACTCCAACTCCCAACGCTCTATTATGTTCCCATGTTTGATTAGTAGGATCTGTCTGGAGGTTGGTGTCTCCCTGTTGCCATTTGAGAAAGGCGACATTCCCGAGGCCCCTCTCACCCATAAGACTATTGACAATTCAGAGGCTAGGATGTAAGCTAGTGAGATCGAGTACGCGGCGTGCTCCAGTGAAGACAACCCGGTGGAGAAGCTCATGATCGAGCACCTCCAACACCCCAGCCAACTCTAGCTGCTGAGCCCCATATTGGCATTCAGTTTACTCAGATCCATATAGCTCTGACGGAGATTGGTAGAGCGGTGAACAACATGCAGAACACATTGCTCGAGGTACCGCACACGCAGCATAACATGCAGCAGGAGTTGGAACGAGTAAGTATGCATGTACGTGGACTGCAGCACACAGACGTCGACATTAGGTCACAACAGCATACTATCAATTACTCATATGATGACATCAACCGAATGATGATACACTTTGGAAGTCGACTCTAGACGATTGACGGGACAGTCTCCTGAATAGTTGAGGTCATCGACTCGTTGCGCACTTCCACTTCTGCTAGACTATCTGATCAGCCAAGACACTTTTTGTCTCCAAATTTTTACCAGAAAATACATGATATTTTTCTCTAATTTGCTTACATTGGAGACAATGTAATATTTTCATTTGGGGTGGGTTAAGTATTATGATACTTAATGGCTGCTTTTGAATTAGCGTATCATTCGGGTCTATATAACTGAAAGCTTTTGAATTTGCTTATCACTCGGGTCTGTATAACTCAATTAATTTTGAAAAAAAAATTAGTTTATTTGTCTAGTTGTTGTTGGACATCTTACTGTCAATGATGATATTTGTTTGAATTTGAATATGTTTTTAGTTAGAATATTAGACAACACTTAAACTCGTGCTTTTATCCGAATACTTATCCATGTTAGACCTGATTAATGAAGCACATAGCCACTATTGACTTATCATTTATTGAGAGCATGACTTGAGTGTATGAGTTGATATTGTTGACTTAGTATCATTATGAAAAATTCCGTTCCTAAATCCTTAAGCTAGTAACCAAACTGTTTTGAGAACAGTTTGAGGGGTGTTAAAGTTACTACTTGTGTTATGAGAATTTTGATGGTTTGGGTTTTCTGGGTCTCATCTTTGGTTGAATATGTTATAGTCAAGGGATCTAAACTGAGCACTACTCACTGTTGATAAAAAAAATAAAATAAAATATCTGACTCGAGCTATTAAGCCTGTTAGGGTATCTTAAAACTTAGTACCCTATGGTCATCTGACTTGGGAGTCATCGACCTAAAGCTTGCTACATGGGTCATATATATATGGAAAAAATTTATTAATAATATTTTATTTTACATCTTCACTTTTCTATTAGCTTGTGGGACTTGAGCAATTAAGTCTCGTTAGGGTATCTTAAAATCGGTGCCCTATGGTCATCTGATTTGGGAGTCATCGGCCCAAAGCTCGCTACAAGGGTCACATAGAAAGCTAGTGAGAGAAAAGTATTGCACAGGATGTAAGATCGTCTATATTGGTTAAATAAAATAAAAAGAGTTAAAGTGCTCGGTAAAGATTGCTAGGTTAGACCCTTGAAGACTGAAGATGAGAATTTAAAAATCACCCACCATCCTAATTCTAAGAATACAAATTCTAATTTTTACCACCTTATTTGCAAAAAGCATTGTGTTGATCAATAAAAATCAAATTCGCTAGAACACCTCGGGATTGGAGAGAAAAGTTTTAGAAGTGTGATAATTTACGAGATGTGTAAGGAATAAATAAATGACTACAAAGGATTTGAAACTGTAAAAATATCAACAACACAATATTGGTCGTGGTCTAATACAGATGTAAGTTCAATTTTTAACTAATCACACACTTACTAAAGGTCGAGTATCGGATAAGTGAAAAACTTTTGTGTTGTTGTTTAATATCTTTTTAAAAGTGTTGCTTTATTTTCGAACCTAAGGTATATGGTAAGAAATTTAACATAAACTCAATTCCTTTTAATTTGTTTAGCTTAATTTAAATTTATGGTTTATTTTTATTTTTGTTCAAGGACGAACAAATGTTTAGTTTTGGGGTGTTTGATAAGTACATTTTGTGCACTTATTCTAGTCTTTAAACTAAGTTTTTATCACGTCATTTTATCGATTTTCTACTTAATCTAGTTTGTTATTGCTTCTATTTCAGTTTTAGACCCGTTTGTAAGAAATTGAAAAAGAATGGATGATAATGCAATAATTTGGAAGATGTATCAAGTATGGAGACTTAATTGCATTTAATTGAAAGTTCAAGGACCAAATTGGAGCTATTGAAAAGTTGAAGGACCAATTTATAGATTATGGAAAGTTGGAAGACTAAAATGACCAAGACCCAAAGCTTGAGGACCAAATTGGAGGTGTGAAAACCGATAGGACCAAATTGTTATGACTTAAAAGAAACAAAATTTGGCGGCGACAGACATATAACAAAAGCAAAATGCATTGAAGGTCAACCGGGCGATCGCCGGGAATAGATCGCCAGAGCTATAGTTTGGGAGCGATTTTTATTTTCCTTTTTGAGTCCTAATGTACTTAGGTAATTTTTTGGCCCACGTTTTTAGGGACTTTTAAGGATGGTTTTGGACTGTAATTAGGGAACTATATATAGGAGTTATTAACTCATAACGGTTGTTGAGTTTTTAGGTAAAAAACACGATACAAAACATAAACCGAAGATCAAGAATTGCTCTTTTGAAGAACTAAACGAAGATCAAGAACAAGGCGTCATCCTTTTTAGTTTTCTTCATCTCGAGTGATGAATTCCATATTTTCTTCTCCTTTTATTTCCTTATTATTAGTATGCTATGCTAGTTTAATTAGTATTAGGATTGCGATAAAGCTTGTCGTTTAAATTCTTTCATCTTGAAACTTGGTTTTTGACGATTTATTTCTATATAGTTTTGAATAATTAATTTTGTTTTATTTACATCTACAATTATATACATAGTAATTGTATGATTGTTGTGGTTTTTTTTACTATCAAAAAATCGAAAGCATGCTAGACCCTATTTTAATTATCTTAAAGTCCGATATGGGATAGAAATATACCGCTATGCTTTAGGTGATCTCTAATTATCCATAGAGATTTAATGATTTCATTTGTATTTGTATTCGTATTCGTTATAGAGATATAGTCGAGTCATACTTATGAATAAATTTAATTTTATTCAAGAGAAACTGTTAAACAATTTAGGGATATTGATTTTCATAACTGATATATTTTGTCAAAACCAAGAATCAAGATAAAAAAAAATTAACAATTATATGTGGATTCGGGATCCTAGTACATTTCTTTCTTCAAAAAGTAATTTTCATTAATCTAATTTTTAGTTATTTGAATTATACTTATTTACTTGTTTTTAGTTTATTATTTTAATTAGATTTTAATCACAAAATCATCAAAAGTTATTTGATTCGGTTAAGGTTAGTATAATTGACATTTAATTATCTAAATCATTTTGAGAACGATACTTGGACTCTTAATCTATTTTATTACTTGAGCGATCCGTTCACTTGCGGAATATTAAATACACAAAATCGCTGACAGTGGGCACTATTCAAGTGGTATTTGAAAACTACGTTGTTTTGATAACATCAACATGACGTTTATTTTTATTTTTTTTTCCCTTTTTCTGTTGCTTAAACAACATCGTTTAGAACATTAAAAAGTGAAAACGGCGCTGCTTTTACTCCCTTCATACCACTTTTGTTCAAGCATATCATATCGTCTTCACTCACATCTCTCTCCTCTCTCTCTCTCTCTTCGCGTTCCTTTCCATAGCATACAATTTACGTGGTTGGTGAAATGCAACTGAAAATCACTCATTTCTCTTCTACTTCTCGATCCTTCACCGCTGCTCTTCATCTTCTCCTCACTCTTTGAGGTTCTTGTGAAATGAAACCACTTTTTGGACCTTTTGTGAAGTACAATAGACACAAAATACCTGGATCCGAATGAAGGACATTTGCGGACTTAAGCACCAACAAAGGTAATGCCTTTCAGTCGAGAGTTTAATTTTTGGCCAACGGGTTATATATATTTTAGGTTTTAGGGTTTCTGATTTTGAGATTTTTTAGAAAATAGTTTAGTTTTTTGCGATTTTTTGTAGTTTCTTTGAAGTTATTTTTTACTTTGAATCTGGTTATATATTTTTTATGTTTTAGATTTATTTATTTTTGGTTTTTTTCCGTAAATTGGTATAATTTTTCTGGATTTTGTTTAATTTATTCAACTCTATTGAAATGGAATGTAAATATCAAAGTCGGCATCTTTTCCTTAAACTCTCATGAAGAAGAATATGTTTCTACCAAAATAGATGTAAGGTATGACTTTTACTATTTTTGAGACTTTGTTTCAAGGTTCTTGAAATCGTGTTTGGGTTATGGTAAAACGAATTATGACATGTATTTAGATATAACTTATAGTTGTGGTTACTAAACAAAGATTTGAGTTAAATAGAGAGGAGATGAAGAAGTGGTGAACTTTATTGAAGATGGAAGACATTGATAGTTTTGGAAATGGGTTTGTAGAATTTGGCTTTAATCTTTCATTTGACGATGTTCACATTACACTAATACTTTGAATTAAAGTGTACAAATGTTGGTTAAGGATTTGAGGTTTGATTACTTCATTTTCAAAGCCATTTTTAGCGAGTTTTGAGCAAAATAATTCAGTGGTGCTACTTTTGAAAATATTCCCAAAAAGTGCTATTTGTCAAACGTTTTTGGTGCCAGCGAAAATGTTCTAGAATTGGTTCCGTTTTCCAATATTACGAACTGTGGTGCTACTTTTGTCAATCTTCTAATTTTTGGAATTGTTTTTAGTGTCAAAACTAAACTAAGTGTTAGGTGTTGAAATAACTTATGTAAGTGGGTTGCATGAATTTAATGATTTGATTTGGGATTATGAAGTTAGAAAGTGAAGATATCAAGAGATTGGAGCAATAACTACTTCAATAATATCCTCATGACTTCCTTTGCTTTATTGATTTCTCTTGCAACATTTTTGCATCCAACGTGTTCGAATGGAAACTTTTCTTGAGCTTTATGGAATTAAACAAATAATTCTAGATTTAAATTTTCCCGAGGATTTAGTTTTTCACACATCACAACACATTTATTATATTTAGTCTCTCACGTAATTATTCTTGAGATTTCTTCAATTTGATTATATAAAACACTCATTTCTACTATTGTCTTGTTTTGTTTGACAATATGAATTTTTTTTTTCTTTAGAGTTGGTATTGTAAAATACTTATTTCAACAATACAGTGAAGAAAGGAGTCCCCATTTTTGCCTGTTGGAAAGGTATTGTACTTCTAAGCTCGTTTAGTTTTATAAGGCATGAGATTTTTGTTTCAATTTGTGAATTCTTGATGGTTTATTACTATTGTTTTATGTAGGTTTAAGTTCTGATTTATGAAAAATTGATTGTGTATTTTCATCTCAAATTCTAATTTATGGGTTTTCATCTCAAATTCGAGCCTAATCTATACTAATTCTAAAAGTCCCTTGAAGAGAGAAATATTTTTGGATAATTTTACCCTCATATATTACAACTTTGGACACTTTTCTCTTCTACATTAAATTAAAAATTCAAAATCCTTTCATCTCCCGAATTAATTTACATTCCTACATTAAATTACCTCATACATTAAATTAAAAATTCAAAACCTTTTTATCTCTCGAACTATTTTACCCTCCTACATTAAGTAAAAAAATCCAAAACTATTTCATCTCCCAACATTATCGAACAAAATAAGTTGTTTGGGACATTTGGACAATTTATCTTCAATTTTTTTTTCCAATGCGAAATACAAATGATCATATGATGATTCCAAAAACCTTTTATTTTCCACGATTATTGAACAAAATAAGGGATTGTTTGGGCCTTTGGACAACTTATCTTCAGTTTTTTTAACTGCAGAATACAAAGGGTCATATGATGATTATGTAATTCCTAAATATGTATTTAGGTACATAAAAATGGGACTATTTTACCTTCATATATTACATCTTTGGATTATTTAACCTCCCATATTAAATTAAAAAATTCAAAAACCTTTCATCTCCAACAATTATTGAACAAAATAATGGGTTGTTTGGATCCTTTGGACAACTTATCTTCATTTTTTTTTTACTTTAGAATACAAATGTTCATATGATGATTATGTAATTCTTAAATACGTATTTATAACACAATCTCACTAATATACAATACTCTTATAATATTTTACCCTCTCATATTCAAAAATCCAAAAACCTTTCCCATACCACCATTAATAAACTATATAACACGATCTCATTTTTGTATCGCAAGCCCTACGCATGAAATTAACATCATCGAAAAACCTTTGGTTAGGGCAAAATTTGATCTACCGTGTTCGAACCAGCCCCAACCGAGTTTCTAGTGCATCCAGACGTCGTAATTGTCCGGTGAGGATAGAAAATACCGGGAACTCGGGAGTGGGATGCGATGCGCTACCCAAATTTGTAAACTCATGAACACCTAGCGATGGAATGTCCTCGGAGAAGCGGTGCGAATCCATTGCGAGCACTTCGATGAACAAGAAAGTGATGAATCGAGTGGATGCGGTAGCTGTGCATCGCTTGGCCCTCCTCGCCCTTCATAAACAATTCTATCAAAACTAGTTTAACCCATCCAACCGGCATCCTCATCCCTAACTTGTATAGCATAACAACCCCCGTCTCTCGAAATGTCCGATCGATGGGTTAACAGATCGATATTGTTGATAAGAATTCGATGAAGAATTTTGTATTTAGGCAAGAGCCAAAAAGCGATTAGTTCTCCGATTCCGGCCGGTGTAGAGCGGTCATTTCTTGCGCAATGTTTGTCCTTGGTCAATTCTTCGTCACTTGACATGCCCATAGTGGTCACCCAAGCCGATCCCCGAGGGAGTTAGGACTGAAGGTAACATGTCTTCCCCGGACATAAACCTTCCACCTGAATTCATTGCCAGCCTTCCCCAGATTCTTTGGAACATTGGCCATAAATTCCTTCACCAGAGTTTCATTGAACGGCCCAGAAAAACTTAACAGATTATGTAAGTTGTGAAAATCAACAATTTCAACCAAACCAAACGAACTAAATTTGGCAATTGCAACCTTGCACTCAATGATGAATTTACGGTAGATGGTAAATGACATAAACAGACTCTCAGAGACTCTCCGATAGAAAACAGTAATTGAGGGGGTTAACAGAGTGTCTACCTCTAGTTAATGTGTCAAGTCTGAACATTTGGGAGTCTGAACTAGGAGTAGGCAGTACTCTGTAGGCACTCCCTGAGGCAGTGATAGGTCTGTTCTGACCAGCAGGCGTGGACTTCTCAGCAACATCAGCCATTTTACCTTTTCCTTTCTCAGCCCTGGTGGCCCTTTTCGTTGGAGGAGGTGTCGGAGTAGATTCAAGATTCATCGAGGAAACATCAAAATCGTAATCGATTTTTGAGAGGGGCTTACTTGAACCTTCTACGAATGGGGAGGCCGTTTCGGACTCCTCATCACCGACCCCTTCATCCTCACGAACTTTCTCTTCAATTTCAAAGATTATCGGACCCATCGCTTGTTGCATTGTCGGACCATCTGTCACCTCCAGATTCATCATCGTCATCTCCTTCTTCATCCGGGTCTTGAGCACTTAAGGTAACTTTCTTGCTCGGAAAGGTGATTGGGTCGTTAGTTGTTGGACGGGCTGATTTTTAGAATGGTCGACCGGGCGGTTGATATGCAACGATGTCCGTCGATTGGTCACCGAGATGCAACCGCCTTTTGGAGAAGTGTCCGAAGTCCGAACTTGAGGGTTCCTGTCTTCTTGTACTTCACGGAGAGTCCTTGCAAATGACATTTGTGGCCCCATCGCATTTTAAGAAGAGAGACACTGGAGCAACAAAGTGTCCTTGGACGAATTTCCGAATGTTTCTTCGATTTTGGCATTTTAGTCTTCACCATTGTTTGAATCAAAAGAAAACTCAAACACACCTTCGAGATCAAGTATGAGGGGCTTGAGTTAGGGATTGAAGACCGAGTGTGAGAAGGTAAAGAAGAAAACCCTAGATCACGGTTTAAAAGGAACTTTTCAATTTATTCAAAATTGCACAAGAAGGGAGCGATTAATTTGAGTACGTGTGGAAGGCGGTTACCAAAAAATGTAAGATGGACGATTATAGGCATAGAAACCTTCCTTAATCGGTTATGTCAAATTTGAATTAAACCGCCTAAGATGCTAATTTATGGAAAATGTAATTTTTAAATTAGGAACAAAATACGATTCGATTCCATAAACTACGAATAATTCGAGATCTTTCTCGATTAAAGTCGATTGTCTTCGCCAAAATTGGATTGTTGATTGAAATTTCTACGAAAAGGCCCACACAAAATAATCGCACAAAATAATGAGAATATTTTATGAGATAAAATTGAATCGTTTATTTATGGGCAAATTTCATAGTTCTACAAATTATACAATCAGTCCAAAAATATCAAAATCAATCAGAATCTTCCAATCGGATATATGCGCATAATTAGATTCAATTAATTGGTCGATTTATAACGTGAGTGTGTGATAGGACATACTGGATTAATCAATCGTAACCCTGTCCCACTAAGCCAAATTGAACCTTGTCAAGAAGATCAGTACTGAGATGTATTTCAAACCGGTCATCATCCGAACATATCTCTTTGAATAAAAATATGAGCGTGCTGCACAGAGTACCATATCAATTTTTTTTTTTGAGTACTCGGAGTGTTGACTTTATTTGTATATATATCCTTTTTTTTGTCAAAGCATCGAATTTATAAGATCATGGAGTTGACTTTCTCACATGACCATAAAAGTAGCCCTTTTCACGTGATTTATGTTCATTATCAAGGACGGTGCACACATCTATGGTGGTAGCCCTCTCTTCCATGAAATTGTCTATTTAACACAACAACATACTATAGTGCCGAGAGACATGATATCGACCATAGGTCACAACAAAGTACTGAAACTACTTTAAAGATAACAATCTAGTTAGTAGTAAGGTACAATCAAACAAGTCAATATGTCCTCAAAAGTGTGCTTATCTGAGCATATTTTACTTTAAGTATAATGAGCATACTATACTGATTGGTTAATCCAAGTAAATCTCAAAATTCATAGACCAATCATACAATTATATCATATGCTATTTGCAAGAAAACCCATATCATATGCTATTTGTAAGAAAACTCCATTCTTCTCCCCCCTTTTTTGTTGTTTTATTTTTTTTTAAATAAAACAAATAAACAAATGCAAACAAACACACATGATAAAATCAAACAAAAAGAAAAGCACTACTTCTAAATTTTTTTTTTTTTTTTGTAAAAAAAACTAATGCATCAAGCAAATGCCCACGGCCTTCAGTAGAGTCTCAAATCTAGCAGAATCTAAGGCTTTGGTGAACAAATCGACCAACCGATACTCGATCGAATATGTTCCAAAGTAATAACTTTTTCTTCGACCAAATTTCTAATAAAGTGATGTCTAATATCAATATGTTTGGTCCTAGAGTCTTTGAACAGATTTTTAAAAATATTGATAGCACTAGTGTTATCATGAGTAATATAGTAATGAGTCCCGATCAATACCATAATCACATAGCATTTGTTTCATCCAAAGTAGTCGAGTGCAACAACTACCCATTTGCAATATATTCAAATTTTCGACAAGTAAATAAGAAAATAGAGTTTTGTTTCTTACTTAACCATGCAATGAGATTGTTACCAATGTAGAAACATCCTCCACTCGTGCTTTTCCTATCATCTATGTTCCCAAAATTTAGTCAAGATCGGTGTATCCCGCAAGATGAGAGTTAGTATCATTAGTATACCATAAACCATAATCAAGTACGGTTAATGTAACGAATAATTCGCTTCCACCGCCGCAAGATGTGATTCTTTTGGTTTAGCTTGATAACGCGTGCACAAACTCCAACACCGAATGATATGTCGTCGACTACGATCCAGTACCGACAAAGAAACTATCTATCATGCTTCAGACAAGCCGGAGTCAACCTCCTTTCTCTCGGTCATCTCTCGCAAATTTTCGAGGGACGTGGCCATGGGAGTTTCGACCGACTTGGTTTGTTCAAGGCCGAACTTCTTCACCGATTTTTAGCATACTTGGCACGTGAGATGAAAATCCTCGATCTAACCTGTTTGATCTCGCAAACCTAAAAAGAAATTTAGTTCACCAACCATACTCATTTCAAATTCATTTTGCATAAGTGTCACAAACTCCTTGGATTTTGTTTTTAGTGAAGAGCCAAACACAATGTCATCAACGTAAATTTGTGCAACAATTAATCCGCTTTTAAAATGTTTGATGAATAATATTTTGTCGCTCCTCCTCTCTTGTATCCCCTGTTCCAACAAGAACATGGTTAATCGTTCATACCAAGCTCGTGAGGGCTTGCTTTAGTCCGTCTGAGCCTTTTTTGAGTCGAACACATGGTCGGGAGAATAAGGATCAACAAATCCTTTAGTCGCTCAACATAGACTTCTTCATTAAGAATTCTATTCAGAAAGGCACTTTTGACGTCCATTTGGTGCGACTTGAACCTCATTTGACATGCCACTGATAGTAAGAGTCTAATAGAATCAAGTCGAGCCACAGGTGCAATTGTTTCATCGAAATCCACTCCTTCTAGTTGAGTGTATCCTTGTGCAACCAAGCGTGCCTTGTTTCTAACTATGTTGCCATGTTCATCTGATTTATTTTTGAATATCCACTTTGTCCCGATCACATTTGTGTCCTTTGGCCGAGGTACAAGTTCCCACACTTTATTTCTATCAAATTAAGCTAGCTCTTCATGCATGGCTAGAACCCAATTTTCATCAATAATGGCTTCATTTATATTTTTGGGTTCAATTTGTGAAGTGTAGCAAACTTTTCCAAGTTCATTAGCAAGCCTCCTCCGAGTCATCATGCCGTCTCTAGAATCTCGAGAACATTGTCCAATGGGTAAGCTTTACAATCCAAGAAGGAGGTTGCCTTCTCATGTCTTGTTCGTTATTTGTATATGGTGCGCCGAACTTCCAAGAGTAGGCGGAGACATCGAACTTGATCTTGGATGTTCCTTCTATATATCATTGTCTCAGTGCGGTACATGATGGTCTTGAGTAGGTTGACGTCCAAAGAACTTTGTTCTTCCAAAGTCCGAATATTAGGCTCCTGTGAATAAGATGAAAAGTCATCAAGATCATCAATTTTTACATTGATTGATTCAATGATAGTCCGAGCACGCATGTTATAAATTACGTAAGTACTATTTGTTGTCGAATAACCAATAAACACTCCTCATCACTTTTTGAATCGAATTTACCCAAGTATTCCCGATCATTTAACACATAGCATTTGCTACCAAAGGTATGAAAATATTTGAGATTCAGTTTTCTTCCTTTCCAGATTTCATAAGGAGTTTGAGTGGTTCCTGTTCTCAAAGACACGCGATTCAAGATATAACAAGCATTATTAATAGCTTCAGCCCATAATTTAACAGGGAGCTTCTTACTATTTAGCATAACTCTAGCCATCTCTTGTAGAGACCTATTTTTCTTTTCCACAACACCGTTTTGTTCAGGAGTTTTAGGTGCAGAGAATTCATGAAAAATACCATTTTGGTCACGAAAGTAGAAAAAGTAGCATTTTCAAACTCTCTCCCATGATCACTTCTAATCCTTAATATTTTTATTCCCTCAAAATGTTTTTCTGTTGTTATTTTTAGGTGCAAAAATTTGAATCTTTCAAAAATATCAGATTTTTCTCTCAAGAAATCTACCCAAGTATATCTGAAAAAATCATCCACGCAAACAAAAATATATTTCTTGTCCCCAATACTTTCAGTTTGAATAGGTCCCATCAAATCCATGTGAAGTAATTCTAATACATGAGCTGTAGTAAGAAACTTACTTTGCTTGTGAGTGCTTTTGGTTTGCTTACCTTTTAGGCACGAACCACACAATCCTTCAGATTTTTCAGTAAGCTTAGGAACACCTCGTAGTGCATTCAACTTTGTCAGTCTTAACAGATCACTATAGTTTAAATGTCCCAATCGTTTGTGCCACAACTCGGTTGAGTCAGTCTTTGAAATATGACAAGTAATTTTGGTGTCAAGAAGATAATATTTATCATTAGATCTAGTACCATGTAGAATACAACTACCATCATACTTCAAGACTTTACAGGAATTTTTTGAGAACATAACCAAGTGTTTATCATTACAGAGTTGACCTATACTAATCAAGTTAGCTTTTAAATCTACAACAAAAAGAACTTCTTTTAACGGAGAGAAACCATCAATTAGAATAGTACCTACACCTTCAATTTTACCGTGTGCTCTATCACCAAAAGTAACTGCACCACCTTCATGACTTTTGTAGTTAGTTAGATAAGATCGATTACAAATATATGTCTAGAACAACCACGTCAAAATACCAAGAGTTAGGAATAAAGGATCTATAGGCAACATCAACCATATAACAATTTAATTCACCCTTTTGACCCAAATTTGTCTTACTTTAGTGTTGCTAAGGTGTCTCATTTGTCTATTAGCCAAATTTTTACTAAACAAACAATGAAAGGAGTCGTGTCCTAAATTACCACATATGCAACATTTTACAAAGTACTTTGATTTACCTCTCTGGATTGGTTGTATACCTGATGGTCATGACTGTTTTTTAGTCTTGGCATTGGTCAGAACTTGCATAGGCAAGTCAGCCTTAGTTCTGACGGTGATGGAAGCAGTTTTGTCTGAAAATACAGCAGACTTTGTTTCTTTGATAAAGTTGATCTGATTCCTAACTTTTCTTTCATCTTTTCCAACATATCCCAAACCTTCTTTGACGTTTGGAGTTCTTCCATAGCTTAGGGTTTCACTTAAGCGAGAGGCTCCAATTGTTAATTGCTTGATCCTTTCTTTTGAGACTTTTAATTCATCTAGAAGATTAGTAATTTGATCATCCTTCTCTTTTAAAATGTTGGTAAGAGTATTATTTTGAGAATCAATTTCACCTCGCATCATCTTTCAAAATTCTATCATAACTTGAGTGGACAAGTTTTTCTCACATTCATCTTGTAATTTTTTATTCATGTCTGCTGCAGCTTATGACAGTATACGAATTGATGGTTCTTCAGAAGTTGTCGCCAAGAAGTCAGAACCTACAATCAAGTTTTGCACGGAATCAGTACGAGAAATTAAGTTCACAGTTAAGGACGTTACCTGATCAACAGTGGTTCTGTCATCCTCGTCCTTATCTGAATCTTTTTCATCATCTTCACTCCAAGTGATATTCATGACCTTCTTGGTATGAGATTTCTTTAAAGTATTTGCACATTCAGAGGCTATGTGACCAAAACCCTCACACTCATGACATTGAATTCGATTGTCAGATCTATTCATAGATGTAGTAGGATTTTGTTTTGTGTTGGTCGAAAATCTCTTCTTTTGTTGGAGAGAGGTATTCAAGTTCTTTCCCTTTGATTTCCTTTTAGAAATTTTTGAATTGTTTGGTGAGCATGGCCATGTTTTCATGTGTTTCGCTCTCCTCGCAATCAACCTCGTCTTCATGGTTGTTAATTTTGAAGGCATCATCAATCCATTTTCTTTCTTTCTCCTTTGTAGATGTAGCTCATATGTCATCAATGATCCCACAATTCTTCAACCTTCATATTCTCAATCTCCTTACTTTCTTCAATTGCGTTACTTTAGAATGAAAACGATCGTGCAAGGATCCGAGAATTTTCTTTACAATTTTGCTCTCCGAATATTTCTTTCCCAAGGTATAAGCGAAGATTGGTGATGTCACCGAGTTTTGCATAGAAGTCCTTGAATTGTTCATCGTCTCTCATGGTTAGTTGTTCAAACTCTAGAGTAAAAATTTGAAGCTTGAATGACTTGACCATATTGGTTCCTTCGTGAGCAATTCAGTAAGATGTCCCAAGCATCTTTTGCAACCCCGACAAGTAGAGATTAAACGAAATTGATTAGAGTCTACAAAAGAAAATATGGCAATTAAAACTTTGGAATTCTAATTAGTATAATTAAAATCAGTTGTAGCCCACTCGTCTGCCTTTTTTTCTCTTTCTACACCATTTTCAGTAATGGTGGGAGTTTTATAGCCATGGACAATTGAGTGCTAAGCTTTTTCATCAAGGGATTGGATATATACTTGAATTCTAATTTTCTAATAGGCATAATTAGTACCATCTAAAATAGGTGGTCTAAATGGAGCTCCGTCCATAACTAGGTTTAAATGGATCGCACTTAAAAAGTGTACCCTCTCTGATACCAATTGAAAGTTCTAAAACCTAGATTAATTAAATTAAAATGAATTTTAATCTTAATTAAACAAGCGAAAGGACGTAACGTAGTCGAGAATCCGGCAAAATATAGAGATAATGATTCGACTCAAGACAACCTGTGTTCGCGTTTACCTAATCTTGTCTAGTGCGAAAATTAAAGAATTAAATACGAACACAAGATGTAACGTGATAAACCCCTAAGGAAAACATCTACGGGCCCCCATGCCATGGGTAAAAACAATTCACTAATAATCTAAAAATACAATAGTATCGGTTTTTGTTAATTTTGCAAATTTTGCAAAATTAACAAAATAACAATTAAAAGAAAACAGATCAACTCCTTGTGATATTTCTTCTTCTGACTTGTTGATGAAGTGGAATCAAACTCACCGGTCTTGACTTATTGCCACTTCCCTATTGTACTTGACCGCAACCACCACTTGGATTAAGAACTCCCGTTCTTAACTTCACGCCAAGTAGCTTGAACAAGATATGGAACTGTTCGTTGAGCACCAATAAGTTCTTTATTCTTCAATGAGTTTGAAGAAAACCTTTTTGCTTTGAAAGTTGAATCAATGAAGCTTGATGTCTTGTTTTCCTTCCATGGATTTCGGCCGGTTTTATGGCTTAGAGAAAACAAGAACAAAAATTATATTTCAAAGCCTTAATTTCTTATTGATTTTCACTCTTACTTATAGTTAAAGTAGAAATCAATTTAGGAATTATTTCTTACCTAAAAAATCTACAACGAGAATGGTAAGAGAATTAGTAGGAAAGAATATAGAAAGATATTCTTAGATTTGTAGAAGGGAAGAATTTAGGAACCTAAATATTTCCTTCCTAAACAAATCTAAAAGAATAAGAAAATATTCTTTAACCTACAAAAGGAGCCGTCAATAATATTCATGAGATCAGAATATATCAAATATAGAAACAGAATAAAATTGCAGCTTTTACTGATCTAGAAAAATAATCCGCTTATCAAGCCAGTTAGTCAGAACTGGCGTTAATCAGACCAGTGAAAAACACAAATGTTGACCTGCTTTTTTATCATTAAAAATTAGTTATATTCATTAAGTTAGCCAAGATATAAAAAGTGAAAAATATGACACATATTTTTCCAACAGTTACTATATAATTTTTGTGAATAATAATTGAATTGATTTTGAATAAATTGTAATGTGGAGGTTAATCCATTGGTATAATTGGAGCTGGCGGCTGGTGCAACTGACAACGATAAAATGTATGAGCTGTGAAAAGTTTTTCAAAAACTTTGCAAAGCTATATGATGGAAATTCAAAACTTTTCCTTTGCTTATGAAGGTTCCCGATCAGAAATTATGAGTTTTGGGATTCTAATGCATTTTAACTAATTAGAAGCTAACTAGAATATTTAAAAAAAAAACGTTATGATAACTACTTGAGAGGTCTCAGCTCATATTTGATCAATTGGTAAATTGAGATTTTTTGTAATGGCCTCAATGTAGTTCTCTGAGAAATTTGGGAGGATAATTAACAGAATTCTGGATGAATTGATATAAGGGATTGTTAGAAATACTATGGTAAGTGACAATGCTAAGGATACAAAGTGTTGAGTCCTTCATCGGTTAAATAATATAGTAATCTCTATAGATCACACTATGTGTGATATTTATTGTTGAATTATTTTACAGGTTGGAACTGAAAAGCAGTGAAGAACTTCTTGAAAATAAGTCGGGAAGCAGATGTTGCAAAGAAGATTGCTGCTAGAGTTCAAGAAAGATCTGGGGAGAATATTGATGGTAGTTGCATAGAAGCCTGATGACAAGAAAAATTGGATGGTTTCTGATCAGGTTTTATTAGAAACAACTAATGCGGCATATTGGATAGGTAGCTAGATGTTGGATTCTTGTCTTTTTCTACATCGCTTAAGCACTTTATGTTTCTCGTCTCTCAAATTGTCCCTTTGTTCTTTTTCTTATGTAATCGGTGCCATGACCTTCATTAAGCCACAACAAATTACTTTCATTGTTCCTGGTGTTGAAAATTTTGACCACACAAAAATATCAGACTTTGTTCAGAGAGCTCAGAGTAATTTGGTCTGTTAATCATGTCATTTAGAGTAAAAATGTAGCTGTTTTGGATACTATTCTTTGTCTCTACTTTGTAAAATCACTTGCTTTGTTATTTGTTCAGGATCCAACATTGCTTGAATTTGCCTGGATTGAGCTTCTTGAAAAGAACAAATCAGTAAGAGTGGAAGAGCTGGCTGAGGTAAACTTTTTGCATTACTAAATTTGCATTTCTGTGTTTCTCTAATGATATTAGTTCATTCTAACAGATGATTTTTGGTGCCGTGCCTCTTGAGAGCTATTGTGCTCATCTACTGCTTTCTAAGGATGGCATATACTTCAATGTTTTGGAGAGTTTCTGTTTATGGGCCTCGACCTGCTGTTTATGTTGCAACTTCTTATAGGGACACGAGATGTTTGGTCACTAATAATGCGGATTTTTGTTTCACTTGGTCCATTTGATATTATATGTTATGCTCATTTCTAGTTGGTGTTCCTCTGTTAACTTGTGGGCCATTAATTGATTTGTCGTTATGCACCCCACCATGATACTTATTTATTTGCGTTGTTGGCTTGTCTACTAGCTATGATTGAAAATATCAATTGCTAGGTTGACGAACTTCTACGAAGGAAGCATGCCAAAGAGGTCACGAGAATGAACTTAAAGAGTTTGTGAAGTTCTTGAAATGTGCTGTAGAAATGCCATCGCATTCAAAACCCGCAAAATCTTCATGAGCTATTTGTAGAAAATGTTTTTGCCGTTGTCGAAACTGGTGTTTAGAGGTACTATAATTTTAGCCAAAAATTGAAGCATACCATTCACCTACCATTTTCCACTATTGTATACAATATGTATCACCACATCTCGTCCGATTACACATTAAATTCTTGCTACTTGAGTTCAACTGCTTTGTCTTCTTATGTGCCATCACTATATTAGTCTTTCATTTTAGACGAGTTTACTTGCTAATATTATAAGACTTCTTCATATTATTATCTTTAAATTTCTCATAGTTAGAGAACACACTTTGTGCATAACATGTCTTCATTGTACATGCTATCTATTTATCGTTAACTTGACTGATATGCTAAATAGCATACCAACTTCAGCAATTATTTCATGTCCATCGGAAGACAAATTCACAAAGATCAAAGAAGTGTAAGAACTACTACTCATGGTAATCCACACATTAACAATATTTAATATCATTTATATTTCCTAAATCAATTAGAACTCTGAAGCTATAAATACAACATCTCCGGTTGTTCTAATATACGCATTATTCTCACCATTAAACTCTATTCAAATCTCTGTCTGCTTATCTCTCCCATACCCATTTATTATCCCCGTATATTGTTATCACCTACATATACCAGCAGTTGACTTGATTGTCAGAGTACTAACGATCGCCGAACATTTTTTCTTCGGTGATCTTGGTGCCTAACGGTCGTCCTAGTGTGCAAGTAACATACAGGTTGGCATAGGATTAACTGGAGATCTGTTGATACATGGATAGTGTAGATTCCGACGTCAACAATACTCATATATAATTTTACAACTATCTATCAACAATTTAAATGACATTGTTTTAAATGCAACAAAAATATTTTTGGATCAAAGCAACACTAAGTTTGAAGTGGACGAAATAACTAGTTTGGTATATGGCATGTAGTAACTGTAACAAGATATCAGTTGCTCAATATAATGAAGTAAATATCCACTTTCAAGAGCAATCCCAAGGTAAATATCTTTCATCTATTTTATTTCTAAATAGATAAATCTTACATTACATGTGTTTACACCATCAAAATTTTCTCTCAACATATTCAAAAATTCTGTTATCATATTCTTATTATAATGGAGGACGAGCTACAATCGAATTGAGAGACAACCCGGTTCAATAACAAAGAACAAATGATTGGTGAGATCACGAGTAGTTCTTTGATTGCTCTGTTGAAGAACTCATGCACCAAGACACTATGGTAAATATCACACACCTATTAATACATTCTTTTGCCAATTCTTTCAAATACAATTATGCTAACAATATATACTAAAAATCGAACAGAAGATCGTCCAAACAATGTCCTAGTCTTCGCACTCATGTAGAAGATGAACATGTCGTCTATGTCAAATTTGCAAACATGACAACAATTATAAACCAAACGTTGATCGATGTTATCTATATCTTAGACCCGGTCATCGTTATAAAGGAAACTAAAGATTTGAAATTTCCATCAACAAACAAGCAATCGTGGCACTTTACATATCAACAATTCCAGGAGAATGAGAGAGTAATAATTCTTTTGTTTGGATGGTCCTTTTTGGTGCTTCGAGTGAACCTCGAGAAAAGAAAAAACAGAAACAAGAAGAAAGCATGCATCCAGATGACCACGTTACTATATTCGACAGTCACGATGTTGGCACAAACAACTACAGCTTTAGTGACGGTACTTCATCAACGTCGAAGTAAAGAAAAAGGCTACTCAAATCATGTTGTTGATAATATCACTTCAATTTGACTACAAGAACATTTTCTAAACACTTTGTTCCCATATTTTGCAAACGAAGCTTTGGTATGTGGAAAATATTGTTTCATTGAAGCTTTTATAACCACTGGTAGTTATGTTGGCTTTTGGGGGAAGAAAGTGATTCCCTTTTATTATAAATAACTCTCATCAATACAACATGTTAGCCTTTTTGTATAACTTGATCTACCACAAATCTCTAAGTCAAAGTTTTAGCTCATCTTCTTATTAGTCGCCATTAGAAATCTCTTATTTTGGTTGTCAAAATTAGTTAAGTTGTTCATGTGTGGATTAGATATATGGGTATTGTTTCCGCTTTTAATATCACAAAATAGCAATAAACTTCGTTGAACAATCGGTTCAAAATAAGGGACATTCTGCTCTACAATTGTGACAAAATCATCATGTGAATATTTATGTATTTTTATTAGCTTAGATCAAATTTTGTGTCATAATTTTATAATTTCTATGAATTGAAATAACGGATAGAAAAGCATTCAATTCAAAACTTATTGACAATAATATTTGATAGTTCGTAATAAGTTCAATTAATACTATTACAAATACAATTTTAACTACAACACGTGCAACACACGGGGCAACACTAGTATTTTTAAAAAACATGACAATTGTTTTGAAAATTTTATCCATAGCCTGATTGTTTGGTTGAATGGGGTAATGTTTGAAGGTATATTTAGTAAGTTAGATTAAAATAATTAGATAAGAAATAAGTTTGTGATAAATTTGTTTGTTAGTTGTACATAAATGTGTAAATTGAATTGTTCTTAAATGAATTACTCTTGTTTTTATTTTATAAGATAAATTGAAATCTAAAAATATTGAAAAATAGAATAATGCTAGTTGTACATTTCCCTTGACCAACTGAGTCACATATGATGAGGTGGTAATTTTTCTTGAATGACCATTATACCATTGATTTACTTTCCCAACTTTTGTACACAGATGATGGTATCTAGAAATTTTGTTTCCCATTCATATTCTCCACCGGCGACTAATTCTCATCTCCGGAGAACTTCAAATCCCCGTCAGTGAGTATGTCATCATTTTGAGTTTTTTTTGGGTTCTTGATTTTTTCTCAAGAAAAATTTGAGCTCCATTTTCTAATTAGGGTGTTTGAATCTTAGGATTACCTCAAGCCATTACATTGGTGTTTTACAATAATACATTGGTAACAATTTAGGATTTTCTCTAGCGACTAGCAAGACACTAGATTCACGTAAAGAGTCTATGCCATTGTTGACTTAAATCTACAATTTGTCTCCACAATAGAAAGTTTAATACTAACTATCGATTTAAATCATATTCCAATTAAAAGTAATGTTCGCTTGTTAATTTAGATCTACTCTTAATTTGTATAATACTAACGATCAAATTTAAATCTATTCTTAATTTGCTGATTTAAATACACTCTTAATAGAAAAATATAATACTAACTATTAGACTTAAATCAACTCTTAATTTTTCGTCAATGTTTCAATAGGCTTATCTTGTTAACAAAAAGTAATCTATCGAGTATGTGATACTTCCAGACCAATATAAATGTTGTCAGATCCCAAGTCTTATGTCCAAAATTGGCTTCGTTACCACTTTAATTGCTTGCTGATTTTCAGATTAAAGGCCCACAAAATTTTTCCCAATAGTAAAGCATTGTATAAACTTCTTATTGTTTTAGCTTATTCTTGTCACATGGATAAATGGGTTGTTGTTAATTGGTGTACAATTGTGGGACGCAATGTGATTGTTACAATGGTTGGAAAGAACTAAAGAATTTTTTATAGTTGTAGATGATCGTGTCACTACTTGTTGAAGTGCCCGAAAAAGAAACGATGTCCAGTCAGTAAAAAGGACTTTTTGAAATGGATGGAAGTGGAGAAAAATAATGTGAACAAAAGGAAGCTATTTTTTTTTCAATTGTGGATATTTCAAGTGGAGTGAAGGTCAATCCAATGGGTTTAAGATGAAGGTGAATCAAGTGGCGTTTCATCGGCTAAAGGCGTGGCGAAAGACAAAATTGAAGATTTATCTAGCATATTCAATTTTTTTGCTCGGATATCATAAGAATAAGATGTGGAGATATTACTTAACGCAACTATTCGCAAGGGTAAATGAAATGCGGAAGAGAACGGGAAATGAAAGGGGTAGGAATAACACAATTACAACATTGAAGGCAATTGAACATTGGAGTCAGTCGATTCCAGTGTTGAGTTGATATTTGAGTTCATTTGAACATTGAAAATCCTTTCTGTAAATTTTATGTACAAAACTTAAAACTATTAAGAATTTGGAGATACAACATTACAATGCTTGAAGACTATTAGTTTGTATCTTTTTTACTATTTTAGGAAAAAGTAGTGCTTGTTTCATTAATAAAATAAGAGCAAGCTTATCTATAGCAGATGGCTTGTTTCCGAGAATTGAGGCAACAACAAGCTTATCTACAGCACATTGGCAGCTGCAAGCTTAGCAACAACAATATAGATTAGAATTAAAGATACGAGATTAGAAACATCATATTACCAATTAAATTAGCAAACGGAGATTATCAACAATATATTCTAGCAGATTCTCCGTATCAACAGCAGATTCAAGCCATAAACAACAGATTCTCCATATCAACACCAGATTCAAGCCATAAACAACCATTAAACCATCAAACAGAGATTATCAGATTTCAAAAACAGAGATGATGCAAATACATTAATTGCACCCTCAAAATAAATTAGTTGCATAAACACAATCTACAACAAATTCCAAATTATAGTAAGCGAGGACGTAGTCCTTTTACATGTTAGTCCTATTTATTAGTTCACTATTTTCCTCATCCATTATTCCGAGCACCTCGTCTTGCACGAGACGTTGACCCTTATTGGCATGAATGGTTGATCAATCTCATACGTATGCAACAAATTTACTTTGTAAGAAGAACTCCAAGGTTGATAGTGAGAACCTCGCAACAAATGCTCACTCATTAGATTTTGATATCGAAATTTAACTATGAATCCTTTATGAAGTATATGCAACAACAAATGAAAATGACTCGAGAGTAAGATGGCCATTTATTGATTTGAAGTCTATGATTTAACATCAATTACCGAGTAAGTGTTGTGAGTAATAAAGGAGAGTTGACACGGGATATTGTGCTTCCTGTAATGCTTGAATGAAAACTGCACCTTCTTGTGTATTATTGTCTCAGACTCTTGCCTTTATTTGATTTCGAAGATACATGTACATCATCCAAAGGTTTAATCATTATATTCGAATGTGTGAACACTATCTGCTGCTATAGTAAAACTAAAACATACATTTGCTTTCCTCAAGCTCATTTCAAAGGGCTTGTTTTAAGAAGTTTCTTTAGGGCTTTCTTTGTTCTCGAGTACTTTGGATCCAAAATGTTTTACACTTCCAGTCTTCTCTGCTTTTTCTACAATCAGATGTTACTTGATCACTACTCTGGCAATAGAGATTACTTCTACAACTTGGTCTCGATTTCGACATAGACAAATCATTCGAATGAAATTCGAGCCACTCCATTATCTCCCGAGTTTGTTATTCATCATCTGCAGCCAAGTCTGCTACCTTAGCAAATGCACGATATATTTCATCATTTCTTAAGCGCCCATGAGTACCGATCCAACCATCATAATTGATTGTGACCCTCATGTGGGGTCTACTCACATATCGCCTCTATCTCTTCAAGATATACGCCTCATAAAGTGTTCTAACATCATTACGGACCAATACTGAGATAACATGTTTGCAAATTATTCTCCTAAACTCGAATAAGTGATGACTATAAACAAATTGACATTTTTCTCTCTAAACCAAAATCATAAATATTTTTTTCTTAACTCCTTTATTGAATATGATATCTTTTCATACTTCGTACCTCGTTCCCAAACATCCCTATTGGGTAGAGATAACCTCACAATACACCTTCCAGTGAACTCTTGTCGATATTTCCTAAAATTTTGAAATTGTGTAGACTGCTTGAAATTGCTTATTCATTTGATACTTTGTTGCACATGGTACCATTTGTGAAATTGACTTAAATCTAATTAAAACTCTTTTTCCACTTTATTCTTCAATGCTTGCTCTTATTGTTCAAAAAATTTCTTTAACGAGGTTTTAGCATGGACATACCCATTGAAAAATACATTCATATTCAAGAAATATGGAACCCAACAACCTCGGTCTCTGTATAGTCCAGGCAACCAATCATTCTCATGTAATTTATACATATCAACCATTGAACTCCAACCATGTTCAAATTCATAAACTAATCCACGTACAACAAAAAGTATGAAACCCTTATGCATATGGTTGCCAAATTTTTCACGTAATTTCTTCAGTTTATGCCACAAATACCATCTATGCTTCGTATTTGGAAAAAAGATTTGAATTGCATTTTGCATAACCCTATCTTGATCAAGAATTATTCTATTGGGAGCCTGATCATGTATACATTCAAGCCATATCCTAAATAGCCAAACAAAAGTCTCGATATCCTCATTGGAAAATAAACCACATCAAAGTAGTGTCAATTGTCTATGACGATTCACACCAATGAAATGGGCGACGTAATATCATACTTATTAATTAGGTTTATGGTATCAAATGTCACAACATCGCCGAATTCCTTATATGCTTGTTTACACCTATTATGTGTCAAAATACGTTCTTCAATTTAAACTCTTCGTCCAAATCTATGCTAAAGTAAAAACTAGGACAATGTGTGTGCATATTCGAAAAGTAAGACTGTATTGCAACAACATCTCCTTCCCCAAGTCTTAACTGTCTAACTTTGTCAATGTTGTTTCTAGAATCCTTTTTGATACATGTCATATCGCATATCTACCCAGAGATGGCAAAAATATCTGATCCGCCCCGAATCCGATGGATACCCGATCCGAATAGAGCAAAAAATACCTGATCCGCAGGTCGACAGGGCGGATCGGGACGGATATCCGTGATCCGCCACGGATCTCAAGACGGATTGGATCGGGGCTGCCCCGATCCGACCCGCCCCATATATTTTTTAAAAAAAAGATTAAATTATAACAAGATAAAAAATTTGGGACAAGGGCTGCAATTGCAATTTCAAATTTCTTAATTCCTCATTTGTTAATTCCTAAACATAGGTTCTTGATTCCATGAAGTTATGAAGATGAGATGATAAACAATTTGTTTGTTTTTTTTTAATTGTGTATTTTGGAGTATTCAATTTTTAATTAAGTAATTGATGTCGTTTGTTTCTTTTGTACATTTAATTAAGTAGTTAATGTATTTTAGAATGTTGTTTAAACTCTATAGTATAGTAGTAAAGCTTGTTTCAATATATTTTAAAATTTATGAATGCCAAAAATAAAACGGATCAGTATACGGATCAGAGCTCTGATCCGCCCCGAAAAATAGCGGATCGTGGGGCAGATTTGGATCTCCTACAATTATTGCGGGGCGGATTTGGATCAGGCCGATCCGTCTCGATCCGTCCCGTTGCCATCACTATATCCACATGCTTCAACAACAGTTGAGTTATAACTTTTGTGTAATGAAATTCCAGCTATATCATTTACTTTGAGCTTCCATTTTACATGTGCACTTAGTTGTCGATTGCATCAATACAACCTAGATTTAGAAGGACTTTTTTTATTATTATGCTTAAGATGAACTGTGTTAGTTCGCCACGTTCCACAAACCTCTAAACATCCTGTCAACCTAACTTTATATCCTATTTGAATGGTTGGTTGAGGCTTCAAAAAAGTGTTTGTAGTACCGACTACATATAAATGTCACATATTTTACAATCCCATCAAAAGAGAAGTAGCATTACTCTAAAGAATAATAATGCTGGAGTGGTCGAGTTTGGACGGACTCATTTTATATCTCTAGTTGTACTATAAATTGAATTTCGTAATTTTATTTGATTTTATAAAGTTGGAAAAATCGAATAATTTGAAACCTAAACATAAGAGCGTCTTCAATGCACTCGTCCATTAATTTTTTATCGCTATACATAAGTATAAATAGACGAAGTTATAAAAAATCATATCCAATGCATCTTGACGAGAATTCCATCTATCTGATGTGACACACTAAAAAATAGACCTCGTCTAAAAATCCATTTAAATTTAGACAGACTTCTAGACGGAGTGACTCATCAAATTTAAATCCAACTCAACATTTAATTAAAAAAAAATTCAGATGAAGGAAATAAAAATAAAAGACTCGCCAATTTAAAAAAAAATTAATGCCACATAAGCGGTAATATTAGTTTTAGACAGAACCCATTGGAGATGAATTTATAATTTGACCGTCTACTAAATAGACGTTGTGCCACATGGAATGGAAATCCGTTTATTTTACCAGTCATGTAGACCACAATAAACATAGTGCATTGTAGATACTCTAATCATTTCGATTATTGAAGTCTACATGACAGGTAAATTAGATGAACTTTCAATCTATGTGGTACTACGTTTATTGAATAGACAATCAAATTAAAAATTCATTTTCAATAGGTTCCGTCTAAAACTATATTACCGCTTATGCGGCATTAATTTTTTAAAAAAATTTGGTGGACTTTCAATTTTTATTTTCCTCGTCCGACTTTTTTTTTTTAATAAAATGTTGAGTTTTATTTAAATTTGCTGAGTCAATCCGCCTAGAGATCCGTCTAAATTGTGCCACATCAGCTAGATTGAGTCCTTATCAGCATGCATTAGAGAGGATTTTTAATAACTCCATCTATATGTGCTTATTTGGCACGTCTAAAAAGTAATTGACGGAGTGCACTTCGTCTATTGAATTCTATGTGGTAGGTAAAATAAACGGACTTTCATTTTATGTAGCATTACATCTATTGAATATACAATTAAATTATAAATTCATCTTCAATGAGTTTCGTCTAAAATTAATATTACCGTTTATGTGGTATTTTTTTTTAAAAAAATTAGCAGTTTTCAATTTTTATGTCACTCGTCTGATTTTTCTTTTAATAAAATACTGAGTTAAATTTAAATTTATCGAATCATTTCGTCTACAAGTATGTCTAAATTTTGACAAATATATTTTGATTTGCTATATCAACTATGGGTCTTGATACTTATAATATTTACATTGAGATGACATCACATTATTAGTAAAAATAATAAGTGTAAGATCACAAATTATTAATTATGTGATGCTACTTTATGTATTATAAGTGTGCAACGTAGATGGATAAATACGTTGGAGATGAGACCATATCAACTATATGGACTCTGCGTGTGCAATTGTATTTGTCATGCAATCGTAGTTAAAGTTTTTACTCCACTACAAATACAAAAAAAATACTCATTTGTTCATCACTATATCTTCATCTTCTTAAATCAAAACTCATATCGCTCTCAATTCTTCTATTTTTTTTTTTTTTTTTTTGGTTCTTCTTCGTATTCTTTAAAATCAAACCTCTCTCAAACAGTATCTCTCAATTTGTATCTCTCAATTTTCAACATTCTTTTCAAGTTATCAATTCATTCAAATCTTCTACAGGCGGATACAAGGAAAGTATAATAGTATCTCCCTCTCTCTCTCAAATTCCTGTCTTTTTCTCTCTCTAAAATTCTGCCAAAGCTCTCTCTCTCTCTCTCTCATTCAATCCCAGAGTAGGGTTCATTGATCAGGTAACTAGATTCGTAAATTTAATTTAATCAATCGGATCATGCCCACTTCGCTATTTCTATTTCTTATAGGGGAAATTTGCGCTTAATTTAATGTGATCGGTATTAATGTGAAGCTTTCTCTGTACGTTTAACTAAAGCTTTTCGTTTGCACGAAAATGTTGTTTATGTAAATCGAGAGATTTACTTATAAACCTCGTAATTCCATCTTTTTTGGTTCTAGGGTTTTGTTATTTACCTTTTTAGAGTTAGATCTACAGATAGATTTAGCAAAATATATACAGATGGATTTAGTAAAATATCAATCCTTTATTAGTTTTCTCTTGGGTTTTGAGATTTATTCTTATTTATTGAATCATTCTCCCGAAAGATGTAACATTGGTAAATACTGTTGGGGTTTTATAATATGGTTCAGACGCCAAACAATCAGGCTTTCACGAAAATGTGGATTTTTTTTTTCATTTGATACTGTCACGGATGTTGATTTTAGTTTTACTTTCCTTTTTTGACAAGCTGTGATCTTTTTACTGTTTTTATAACACTAATGTGCATAGTTCTGCTCGATATAATAGTTATGTTGGGAAAATCTGTGTTTGTGACTGTTTTGGAGTTTAGGGTTGTGTTTGGCAGTTGGGGATTTACTGGCTCTTTTTTAATTACACAAATTGCTACGGAGTACATGTGCTAATGTGGTGGACATTTTTAAAGAGAGAGGCTTTACTGGAATTTACCATATTTTGGGCAGAAATCAATGTATTTTTCTAACCTATGACTTAAAAAGGTTAAAATCTGAGTCAGTTATTATCATTGCAGATGGATCATAACTCTGCTCAATCTGTTGTTACACTTAAATTCCAGTTCTGCTTTGCTTGTATAATGCTACGACTTTTCTTGGGGTTATTCACACAAATGAAACCAAGTAGCTAGAGGTTCTTTTATTCTCTCGTTCTTCTTTGTTTTATCTCAAAAGGAATTGAAAAGGTTCTAGTTCCATAATATATATTTACTTGGTTTTCTATAGGAATGGCTACGCAAACAGCGAATCCTCCAGCTCCCACTGCCCAAGTGGTTGGAAATGCTTTTGTTGAGCAGTACTACCATATTCTCCACCATTCCCCTGAGTTGGTTTTTCGTTTTTACCAGGATAGAAGTGTGTTGAGTCGCCCAGGTCCTGATGGCGTTATGACTACGGTGACAACTATGAAAGTAAGTTTGTTGAGCACTGGGTATGCTGCTGTACCTAGTGCTGCTATTGCTCCCTAATATCATACTTTTTCTCACTGCAGACTTCCTTTTTTTTTCTTCCTCAATGTATCAATAATTTTATTACATGTGCAATGAATTTCAGTGTGATAGCTTTTGCATAAGCTGGTTGATCTTTATAACCTTTTTCTTAATAGACTGTCACAGTTTAATTTCTTGCAGAAAGAATTTATTGTATCTTCATTTGTAAGTTCAATCTTGCTTCTTTTGTAAGATATTTTCAGTCCTATCCATCATGGTGAGTTTAATGTGCATCTTCAAAATCCTTGTGGCATTATTCTAGCCATATATAGGCTGTTCTGTATTATAATTTTAGCAAAACCACCCTTGAACTTTACAATATGTTATACTTTTTAACCACAATCTCTAAAGATGACATCCCAAACTTGAATGTGGATTGATCTCTGATTTGATTTGATGGCTAGCAACATAGGTAGTTAAGATCTTTTTCAATTAGTACTGATATCTCTGAGGGGAATAATGTTTGAATATCTAAAGTTAAAAATGTTCACACAAGATCTAAACAACAATCATGTAAGCTATCACAGATTCGTGGAATATTTCTGTAATTAACTTGTACAGAAAAGCTGTGAAGGTGGACTATGTGGTAATGTCCTGGCAAGAAACAGTATTTTGTAGCCTTTCAATTACATCTATTTGTCGTCTTTAAAAGTTTAATGTTTTAAGAAGAAACACTTAAGAGGCAGGGCATTGAAGAAATCACATTTAGCAATCTTGATCACCATATTGTGTTGAAACTTAGTTCTTTAGTAAAAGTAGAGAGAATATTGCATATACAGCCAAGAAAACTTTATAGGCGTCCGTTATCAGCTGGATGACAAAACACATTTACTTTATAGTAGTAATCTCTCCATCCCATGCTGAGCATCATCTTTTTGTGGAGCAAGGTTTTAGAAGGCCAATGTACTAACCATTTCTTAGAAGTAAGAAATTGTCCTGACTTCTAAAAGACCTGCATTTAGTATGTTGTGGGTCTTGTTTTATTCAACTTGACTAGGTCCCAAAGAGGGTTCCAGCTGTAAGTTGAACTCATACCCTTGGATGCTCCTGACTTAACAGTTCTCATTTTCTTAGTTCATTTGGTTGTCATCAGGATATTTACGATAATGAGAGGAAATAGGTTTCATGGTGTAAAGTTTTACTTTGCAATCAAATTGCAGATATTACTGTGTAAAAACTTGTGTCTTGCTTCTGGTTGTGTTACTATCTTCAACGGTAAACTGCAGAAACTGGCAAGGACAGGTCCATTGGAACACCTGAATGGTGCAAACTGCGAAAAATGAGTTTCACTAAAATAAAACACTGCAGGATCCATTTGAATGACAGAAAATTGCATGGGAGGAGTTTCCCAAGAGCAGCTTGTGAAACATAAAAAAAAAAAAAATAATATCCATCCGTGTGTGTTTGAAATGGAAATCTTTAAATTATTAAAAGAAAATGGATAGTTAATTGAATAAATGTAATTGATTGAATTTTTCCACAAATCTGCACTTCTGAAGGAGACATTATTCTGGAAAATGCAAGAAAAAGTTATCTTGTAAGAAAGAATTTCCCATGAGATTCCTGCAACACAAGAAAAATAAAGAGTTACTACCTTCCCTCACATTTCCCTCCCTCTCACCTGTAAAATACTGTCAGCAGTGTACATTTTCTTGTATAGTGTCTCTTTTTATCTTTTCTTTGCTATATATTGTTAATATTCTGTAGCAATCTCTGTCTTGTTCTTGATTTAGTTAAAGATTCTGTAGCAATCTTGATTTTGTTCTTGATTCTGTAGCAAACTCCCTGCACCTCACCACCACTATTTCTAATTCCAAACTACCCTTCACTTTTGCCACATATATTTTGAACGAGTTCAATCATGTTAACATCACTTCTCAATTTTATTGCTCTCCTTTGAAGGGTACTTTTGGAATCTAAATGAAAATGTTCTTCCATTTTTTGGCAAGTGATGTCTATGTGAGGCAACTCAAAATCGATATTGTCACATATAATATGGGACTGAGAAAGTACTTATTTTCATAAGTATTTACACGCTAATTTTATAATTTGATTGCAATATAACTATTAGCAAGATCATCTCCGTGTTGATTTTATGTTGGACAGAGTATCAATGATAAAATATGTTCCTTGGACTACAAAAACTTCAAGGCAGAGATAAAGACTGCAGACGCTCAGGATTCTTTTGAGGGTGGAGTGATTGTTTTAGTAACTGGGTCCTTGACTGGAAAGGACAACTTGAGAAGGAAATTCACGCAAACCTTTTTTCTTGCTCCACAAGACAAAGGGTACTATGTTTTCAATGATGTTTTTAGGTATGTGGAGGAGAATGAACCCGACGTTAGTGCAGAAACAGTTGTTGGAATTGATGACATACCATCAACCTCTCCGAACGCAGATCCAGGTTGGCTTTGTTTTTACAATCATTCTACTATTTTGCTGCAGTCTTAAGATCAATTTTTTAATTTTTTTTTTTTTGTCATTTCCATTTTGTTTTCAGAACCTGCGCATGTGATCGATCCTCCCAATCTGGACCAGACGGGTTCTCGCGAACACGTAGTTGAAAACATAGAGGAGGATGTCCACGACCAAGTGATTGATGAGAGGGAAGTTAGTATTGAAGAGGATCTTGTGGTGGAAGCTGAATCTCATTTAAATGAGAATCACATTTCTGCAGTTGCAGAATCAGTTTCTTCCGCTACCCAAGAGGATGCTCCAAAGAAGTCATATGCTTCAATTCTAAGTTCACAATCAATTTCAAAGAGGGGGACAACCAAAGTTTACATACCTTCTTATACTTCAAGAATGGCTCCTTCAAAGACAGAAAAACAATCAGTTGATGTGGCTCCACATGCTTCTGACCCTGAAGCATCAGCCCCTGCTGCAGCTCTAAATGCACCCGAAATTGACGATCTGCGGGACGAAGGTATTGTGTTCTTTAGCATATCTGGCCACTGGTTAAGAGCAAAGTTCTGATTAGCGGTATATGAAAACAAGCACTACTCAGTCTAACATGTATGATAGAGGAAACAATTAACAGAATCAAGAAACTTATGAGAGCCAACTGTTGAAATTATCCACTTGTTATTCCCTTTTAAAACTCATATTCAAAAATGTAATATTATTTTAATTTCCTCATTTTCTTAAAGTGGAGGGACATTCCATTTATATCCGCAATTTGCCTCTTGACATAATGGCTCATCAGCTTGAGGCAGAATTCAAGAAATTTGGATCTATTAAGCAAAATGGGGTCCAAGTCAGAAGCAATAAGGTTGGTTTGACAGACATTATTTCCATTCTTTGTTCAACCTGACTCAGCATCTTTACAAAATTTTCTTCCTATTTCCTTTCTGTTCAGCTACAAGGATTCTGTTTTGGCTTTGTTGAATTTCAAGATTTCAGCTCCATGCAAAGTGCAATTCAGGTCTGTCTGTTACAGATTATCAATTCTTATTTTTTTCCTTTTATGTTTTCTTGTTCTAAGACTACGTCCAGAGAATGTGTAGAAATTACAACCTTGTTGAAGAATATTTGAAAGAGGCCACTTGACTGATAGAAAGCCTCTTTACTAGTTTGTTTGTCACTTGTTAAGTATCGTTCGCTATATTATGTGTTACTGGAGTTTGAGTGATATTTAATAATTGCTGGAGGTAAGTTTAAGTGATATGTGGATCTTTGTAGTTAAGTTTGGAACGCCCAGGGTTACTTTGGTTTTGAAGACTTTGTTCATACTAGTTATAACTTATAATGAAGGAAATTAATCAATAGGTGTGGGCACCAATCTTAGGTGCTTCTGTTTCTTTCTTTTCCCGAACAGCAGTTTTCTATGATCCATTTTGCTCCTAAACCTCCAACTCCAAGGTAACAATTTCAAGGCCTAATCTTTTGCTTAATATTGAACTATACAAGTTTTAAGACTTGCCGTCTTATGCTTTCAGCCATCTTTTCCTAAAAGATCCTGAACCAGTTTGCCTCATAAAACATGCAACGTTCCATCTTCACTTTCTGTCCATACTACCGTTTAGTGCCATAAATACACAGGTTTATCCTCACCTTTAGCTTATGCGAAACTCAGTTGTGCTGTATTAAGCTTTCTGTGTCAGATTGCTTTAACCAGAAATCAGCACAAATGTTCGGATCTTGTTGTTTATCCCACCTCATATTAATTAAAATTTGCAAGTGGTACAATTAGTAAGATCCTCAGCAAGCATTTTTTTGCTTCTTGATTCCCAGACAGCCATTGATATTTTCTAGACTCCAAGCTTTCTCATACGGCTTTGAATCACTATAATGTTGTTTAGCGTGCTCATCATGAGGTTCTTACTTTGTTATGCTGCAGTAAGTTTTAAGAAAAACAAATTTGAGTGATTTTTGTCTTTTATTTAAGGAACGAAACAGACTTGACTTCAATGGATATATTTGAGATTGCTTAAAATGACAATGTGATGGTCTATGCTTGATTTCATAATCTAAAGCCACAATCTTGTTTTACCAATAATGTCTGACCAGTTTATCTCATTTTCCACCAATGTCAAAAAATTAAACAGCACCTAGCTTTGAAGCTAGTGAAAATATATGACGTACTTTTCTACTTGGTGAAATTCCTGAAGAGTGGCCCATAATGTTATTTCCTATTCTTTTGAATGTAGGCAAGACATAATGTTATGTCCTACTCTTATGAATGTAACCTCAACTTGTATGTGGGCTCCACTTTCCCCTCGATTCAAAATTCCATTACTTATAAGTAAAACCTTCAGTAATTAAATGAAAAGAATGGGACAGAAAGTCCAAAGAGTGTTATATGCAATGGATGTATACTGTGCAAGCATTCACAGGTAATATAGTACCTAAAGTGCTGTGTAACTTCTCGTCACCTTGTTTTGGTTTGACTGACTTGGTGGACGTTATGATACTTGTATTTATCAAAGATGACTAATCTTTGCATTCTGCACTGCTTTTGGAGTTACAAAGAGGTGAACCAAAATGATATGTTGAACCCCGGCTTAAGTCAACTTTGTTAGATTTTGACTCTCAAATTGTTTGCATGATTCCCTGTGTGCTGATCCGATTTTACCTGCAAAACTTCTTAAAAGATACACCAGACACCACAAGTGGGTTGGCCAAGTCAGATGAAAAAATACACAGATCTTTTAATTCACAGCATAGCTTTCAATGTTTTTTTTTTTTTTTTTTTTTAGCTTCCAAATATGAATATTTGAAGTTCACAATGCTAAAGCTTACATCATGTGGCATTATGATTTAATTCTATTTTTTTTAGAACACTTGTTATCCATTTGAAATTTATGCCTTTTCTGGTTTACGTTGTTATTATTCAGGCTTCGCCCATCACTATAGGGAATCGTCAAGCTGTTGTCGAGATAAAGAGGACCACTACAAGAGGTGAGTTACAGATTATTAGGATGTCTGTGAAAAGCGTGTTGGATAGTACTGTTCAGTATTAAAGAAGAAAAACAAGTTAAAGTCTCGTCTATTGTACCCCCAAGTCGTGTCTAGTACAGTTTACCGAACATAACATACCCTATGAGATTCCAGTCCAAAGAAAACACTTCAAAAAAGAGATTTAGCTGTGATCTTCTCAGGATAAATTATTGTACGTTTACAAGAAGCTTGGATCACAGAGATTTATTCATATGATAATACTGTTGTTTCTTTTACAGTGGGTACTGGGAGGGGTCGTTTTCCTAATTCACGTGGAGGGTTTCGACAAGATAGCTACAGGGTTCGTGTAAACTTTAGTGGCGGACCTGGTGGTAGGAGCTATGGAAGAAATGACAGCTTCCGAGGTCGTGGAAACTTTAGTGGTGGACGAGGTGGAGAAGGTTATCAACAAGGAAGAGGAAGAGGTGGTCGTCGTGGAAGCCCACGTCCGAATGCCATTTCAATGTAAGGTGTGGCGGAAATTGACAGTTTTTTGTGGCCTGTGTGAGCACTGAACAGTAAAACTTAGTGATCAATGTTAACTTATAAAAGTTGATTTATTTTTTTCAAATCCTTTTATAATTCTAAACTGGGGTTGCCTAGAAAGTGAAATGGCAATTAGTGTAGTATCAGTTATTCTTTCTAACATAATTATTTGTAGGAACAACATTTTCGTGTTAGTCGAGGAATGTAACGTTGCAAAAATTCGTATTTTCTGTTTGATAGAGATAGTTTGGAGTAGATATTTCTTTGGATGTTACTAAAATTGGTGGTATCCAATTGGAACTTAAATTCCTCTTGGTACCAAATGGTGGCTCATAGAAAACTAGTTATGGGATTAAATGTCTAATTTTATACTAGAGCAATATTATAATAAGAAATGAAAATCAAAAGCAAGTAAAGAATGCGAGAGTTACTTTACCTAGTGCTGTAGAGTTTCAGGACTACAAATTGTATTTGAACTTGACCCTCTATTTTGCTTTCTGCTAATAAAAGCAATTCGTCTTATTATCTTTTATATAATGAAGAAATACTAATTTGACTCAATAAAAACTAGCCTAAGAAGTTATTATAATTGTAGAATATTCAAAGAAAACAAGATTAATAGAGGAATGCATGCATCACACGGACAATCAAAGACTTACAGTGTGACTTGTACACTTCCATATGTCAAGAAAAAATGTAAGTGTGACTTGTGAGACTCTTAAATAGGCGTTTGCATGAGGCACGCTTTAAAGCGCAAGTCTCGAGCGATGCTCAAAATAATGGTCGGTGTTAAATACTAATTATTGCCATTTTATCTCCTTTATTCAAATCAAAGAAAACATCAACCAGCTGTCCTTGGCCTAATGTTTCATCAAGAGTCAAGACAAACACAAAGAAATTCCCCACGCATCTTTGAATTTTCAATTCAATGAGCGTAATATAAAGAGTTTCCATTTCCTTTCTAAACAAAGAAACGAAAGGGAAAATGAAAGGGAAAGGGAAAGGGAAAACATTTTCCCTTGGGGATATTTTTAGGCAACTAGAAATCCCTCACGTAATTTCAATAAGTTTAGTGTAAAGTGTAAACCCTTGGTCTTGTCCTTTTCCTTTCCAAACATAAAAGGAAAGGCAAAGGAAAAAACATTTTCCTTTTGGAAAAACTTCCACTCACTAACTAATCAAAGACCACCACCTCCAAGTCCAACAGGTGTGTCTGTTTATTACATCATACATGCTTTGTAAAGTGCAAGATGACATATTAAAAATAAAGTGAAAGTTTTTATTATTTTTTCTTGATATTTGAGTCTCTCGGAGCATCTTCAAATGAAAAAGATTCTGTCAATCTAATGTGGTAAAAAAAAATAAAAAATATTGTCTAAAATTCTGTTTAAATTTATAAGTTGTGTAAGATTTGCTAATTCTAACAATTTATATTTAATATGTAGACTCTTAGATGTGATTTTGTTTTTATTTTAAGAAAAATAAAACACATCTAAACAATGTTATTGAAGTTTTGTAAAGTAATTTTGAATTTGAGCGTTTATTCATTTATTAAATACTACGTAGACAAAAAATATTTTATCTTGTATTTCACATAAATAACAATCTATAGAATAGATTGAAAATACTGAGAATTCTATTTTATAATATTTAGGTATTTATGGTCGTTTTTATCACTTTGACAGGATGAAAAGTTTACTTTTTATGAAGATATAATAATAACTAACGACTCCTAATTAGGGATGGCAATGAGCATGTGCGATGTTTAACGTCTCTCTTTTTCACGAGATTTGTTAGAATATATTTTTATTTGTCGTTCTGTTTAAATAGTTAATTATTTATAATATTACTTTTATTTTTTAAAATGATTTAAATTTTAAAATATAAAAATATTTGGAACAAGGACCATAATCTTCGTCTCCGCTTTAATTACCTAACGGTATGAAAATTCTTCGTCCCATTTGAAATAAGACAAGGCAGAGCAGATCATAAGTGGAGTATTTTCTTATCTATACTCTTAATTAACAAAAATATTATACTAAATTAAAATATTATTCATAGTAGTGAGGATTCTCAAAGAGTAAACAAACAAATACAGGTGAAAAGTCTAGGTTCACCAAAAGGCCCGGCCCATTCGATGAACTGATAAAAGTAAGGCCCGTGGTCCATAAAATCTGACAAGACGCGTGCGTACGATAGCAGCATGATATAATTATTATTTTACAACACGACGTCGCTTTCAGCAAGTTGCTGCTACTTGCCTACTTAGCTGTTGATCTGCAACCACAGAACGACACGTGTACTTTCGAAAACAAACGACTTCCACGTGGCAGACTCCTACCTATATCAGAAGTGCAAGTTGAAGCCCCTTGTGTTGTGGGGTTCCAATCTAGATCTCTTTCTTGATTTTATATATTATCTTGAGTATTGATATAACCCACAGTGGGCACTAATTATACGCCCATCGCCCAAGTCATGATCACCGTATGGGTGATATAAAAAGTTGTTAAGAACTTTTTCAACTTTTTAAAAGATCCATGTGGTGATCTTGATGGACAATGCAAGACTATAATTGGTCTGCATTGTGAAATGCTTATATCATTACTCATCTTATCTTTGCTTATTTGTTGGAAAATTCTTTGTGGACCAAATTGATATTAATTTATTGATTGCATAAAAAGAATATATTCGATTGAATAATATTAAATAAATATTTTAAATATTTAATTTCGTCTATTTTAATCAATTTATCTACTTCAGCAATTTTATTAATTAGTATTAACCTTATATCTTTGTTCTCAAGTAATCTATTAATTCTTTTTTATTTGAGCTTCATCGTGAACTATTTACAATCCAATCAAACATAAACGTTCGCATCTTGTATAAATTTGAATAAATTAAACTTTAAATTAAATTAAATAAGACAACAGACAAAAAATTTCACATACCTTTCTTCTTAATCCTATTAAAACTCGTCTACTTCTTCATATCAAACGTATCTAGTCAATCACAATGTTGGTTTGAATGCATTTGAATAAGGAGATCGTCCTTCTTACCAGTAAATTTCACAAATAATCACGATTCTTAATTTAATTTAATCTAACAGTCTAGATCTATTAAAATCTTTAAAGCCCTTATACCAACATCTAAACACACTTCAATAAATATTTTAATACATCTAAACTGTTAGATTAATTGAAATTAAAAATCGTAATTATTTATGAAATATATTAATATAATGTTATTTATAATAAAGTCAATTGACAGGTCGGATCAATTAGTCAAACAAAAAGGTTCAGATGTTTGTGTAAATTATGTCCCACGAAAATTCAAATCAATAAAGGTAGAATTCAATCAAGTTGATTAAGTTTTAAATAAATAAATAAATGATGATGATAATATAGCTTTTGGGTTGTTTTCATATCTTTTCTTTTGAAAATTGACATCATATTCATTGCAAATTGGCATTAAATAAGTATAAAAAAGGTGTGCAAGTTGCAAGAATTATTTACCTTGTGAAAACTATTTTAAGGACAGATTTGTTTCATACAATGGATCTTATCATAATTTTGTCTAATGAACCCCACTTGCTAACCAACTCTATTCTTAAAAACATAAAATATAAAATATTATTTTACTACACTATTTTAATCTATTAATAATGAATTTCATTTTCTTGCTTTTAATTATTTGTTACTCAAATTTAGGACCGTCAAAAATATTATAAAGTACGTGCTAAGATTTAATTACAACAAATATCAGTTTCGCATATATTAAAATTGCCATTAAAACTCGTTTATTGGACGCGTGTTAAAAGTTATGCTTTATAATGGCATCAAAAAAATTTTCTTTTGGTAGTTTAGTGCTCGTTTAATTTTGCTAAAACTCATAATAATTTAGTGCTCGTTTAATTTTTCTAAAACTCAGAATTATTGTAAATTTTGATAAAAGTTGTTGAAATGTAGATTGAAAAGTTTATAAAAATTGGAGATCTCATAAAATATGTAGTTAAAAATAAAAGAAAAATTTGCACTTTTGATCCCCAACCTTTACATTTTGTTACTCTACCCCAACTAATTTTTATAGTATTAGACATCTCCAACCTTTGCAATTTTTTTGCAAATCACGTCCCCATTGATATATTTAGACAGATTTTCCCCTCTCTTTAATTAAACAAAAATGAGAAAAAGCTAAAAATAACAAAAAATAAAAATAAATTGCAAATGAAGTCTCATAACTTTTAAAAAGCACAAAATAACTTCATTTTCTCCAAAGAACTCGGCCCCAAGTCAGACGACGAAACCATTAGGTGGCTCTTAGAACAAGCTGAACCCTCCATAATCGCTGCCACCGTCAGCGGTACTATCCCAGCCATTGCCATGTCAGTCAACGGTACGTTAAAAATCCCGACCACCTCCTCCAAGGACGAGGGCCACTCAACCCAGAAACGCAAACGCCCCACTAACAGCGAATTTGTAGACATAAACACTATCATCAACAAAATTTTTGACACTAACAATAATCCTACAACTGCAAATTCAACAATTATTTGAACGAATTCTTCAATGTCAACTCCATTAATGTCGACGGTACTAACTCTGGCTTATGCACCACTGTGTGGGTTATTCCGACAGCAACACCAAATGCAAACGCAAATGCATCACCAACTTTTCTTATCATTCCATATGCAGCACAAAATGGGCCCCAATTGGGACTTCATTTCACAGAGAAACCATTGTATATAAACTCGGTTAAATTAAAACTTCATCAAAGAAAGGAAAAAATGGACATTGTATATATATATATATATATATATATATATATATATATATATATATATATATAAAATAAAGGGCAAGCGGAACTTGAAAAGAAAAGAACATACTACTTTGAGTAGTAGACTCCACAACTTTTAGTAAAGCAAAATCAAAAAAGTTGATAAACCAACGACAAATTTCTTCTATTCAAGATAAAAGAGCAGATTGAAGCATTGAAATCTAGAGTTTTTGGTTAATCAATGGTGAGTTAGAGTTCTCAGTTGGACAGATTAGCAATGATTCTGAAGACTCCAACAATTGTAAAATTGACAACCCCAAAGTTTGGTTCGTCCCAGCTTTTGAAAACCCCTTTAAGCAATTATTTGGCCATGGGGGTGAGGGTAGGTTTTTGGGGAAGATTAAATTATTTTGTGCTTTTTAAAAGTTATGTGACTTCATTTGTAATTTTTATTTTTATTTTTTGTTGCTAGTTTTTTTCTACTTTTGTTTATTTAAAGATGAGAGCAAGTCCGTCAAAATATGTCAATTAAGACGTGATTTGCAATAAACTGTAAAAGTTAGGATGTCTAATGCTATAAACATTGGTTTAGGGTAGATTAGTATCCAATTACAAAGATTGGAGGAGTACAAATTACCCTTAAATTTTTAATAAAATTTTAAGCAAAATCAAAAAACAAAAAATTGCTTAATTTTGTTGAAACATATATAAAATCTAGGAAAATTGGCGTAAATGGTCCCTAATCTTTATCCTTATTGTCCAAATGGTCCATAACCTTTGTTTTTTAGTGCATCAGTCTCTAGCCTATATGTTTTGTTCCGCAATTCATCCTTATTTGATTAAAAAAAAGATAAGTATGCCTTTATTTTTATTTAGAAATATTTTCAATTGGATTTCTAACCTTTGTAAAAAGTACAAATGGGTCCCATACTTTTATTTTTTTATAAAAAAAAAATTAACAGAAATTAACAAATTGATAATATACTAAATTATTTTATAGGGTAAATAGCACAAAACGTCCCTACCTATTGAGGTATTGTGGAAAAGCGTCCATACCTTCAAAATTTTGGCATTTTCACCCTTACCTCTTTGGATTTCCAAAACAAAACATCCTTATCTTCAAAATTTTGGCATTTTCACCCTTACCCTCTTGGATTTCTGTGCAAAACGTCCTTCAATCCAAAAAATCGACCATTAACTTAGGGGTAAATTAGTCCAACCATTTTTTTCACATATATATTACTTCTTTTAAAATTGGGGGGCTTCCCATGCAATTTCCAAAATTGCATGGTAGCCCCCGTCCCCAAATCTCCACCGGTGGCGCCTTTCTCAATCCCCCGACCCACCACCTGAATTTTCCCCACCTCCATAACTCGTCCCACCATTCGTGGTTGTACTCCTAAAAAACCCATCTCTCTTTACCCCACTGCCACCACCATTGTTCGCATTACTACCATAAACACCATTACTACTTTCCCCAAAAATTTCCACAAAAATATCATCGGGAATCCAAAATTTAGGGTAAGTGACTGAGTTTCGATTCAAAACATGATGTAAAATATGATGTTGTTGGGGTTCTTGAAGGTAATTAAATGTGTGAGAAAATATTTGACAGCATTTTACTTGGCGGAGGAGTACCAAAGAGAGGCCAAGAAGAGCAAGAAAAGGACATTCCAAAACATTTTCCGTGAATTCGACTCGAACCGATGGCGTGAGGCGTTCAATATTCCGTCCAAAGCGTGCGGAAGATGCAGAGTGAAGAAAATCGGAGAGGAATCATTGTTAATGTTCGGGAAAGAATGGGTTTCATTAGGCACGATGAAGAACAAGAACAAGAACAATGGGGTGGACAATCCGATAACGGCATAGAAGAAAGTTATTGCACCATGAAGATCTCGGACCAACATCGAAAACCGCCGAGAGATCGATATTTACTCGAGACAATTTGGAAAAGTGAACGTTGTTGACAGCATAAGCTTCCTCTCCTTAAGTACATGGACATGAGTGCGAGAGAGGCCGTATCTATACCGTGTAAAATATGCCTCAAATCTTCTTTGTTAAAACCGCCGAGAAAAATGGCCAAACAAACTTGTTATGTATGTCTTGCGTAACGCATTTCAAGAAACGTTTCTCGAAATTCTTTACGCGCGGGCCTATTTCTCGAATCGATTTGGGGACGGGGCTGCCATGCAATTTTGGAAATTGCATGGGAAGCCCCCAATTTTAAAAAAGTAATATATATGTGAAAAAAATGGTTGGACTAATTTATCCCTAAGTTAATGGTCGATTTTTGGTGAAGGACGTTTCTTGCAGAAATCCGAAGAGGTAAGGGTGAAAATGCCAAAATTTTGAAGGTAAGGACGTTTTGTTTTGGAAATCCAAGAGGTAAGGGTGAAAATGCCAAAATTTTGAAGGTAGGGACGTTTTCCACAATACCCTCAATAAGTAGGGACGTTTTGTGCTATTTACCCTATTTTATATATTTTACGTACTATTATAAAATAGCTAAAATTTAAGCTCATAAATATTAACATACGTGTTAATTAAAATTATTTTATTATTATTAAGTAATCATTAAAATTTAAACATTAATTTTATCATTAGAACATGAAAAGAAAAATAACACTGTCACAAACTCGATACTCAAATATTATTATTTCATTGAGTTATTCGTTTATTAACTACAAATATTAGAGCTCAAATTGTATTCTTTGTATTTTAATTTATCGTTTTATTATCGTTCAAAAATAAAGAACACAAAATGTGTAAATTGATTTTTGTTAGTATTTTTATGTTAAAAAAAAAATACTAAGATTGGCTCAATGTCATAAAATTATATATCCCATTTTGTTATTTATTTAACTTAATTCTTATTCAAATTTTTTACATCACATAACAATTACATATACTTAAAGTGCAATAATTTTATATTTTTCTCTTATGAAAAATTTAATTGATACGATTATAGTGATATAATTAATATGCTAAATTAAATATTGTTTAATAAATGTATCAGATTTATTTGCATATTTTGCAAAAGGTTAAAAATAAAATTACAATTTTTTAAAATTAAAATTAAAGGTATTTTGATTTTTTTTAATCAAATAAGGACTAATTGCACACTTAAATAGATAGGTTAGGGATCAGTCTATCAAAAATAAAAAGTTAAGGACCATTTGCGCCAATTTCGCTAAAATCTACGAAGTTTGAGACTCGCAACACGCGTCGTCGTGTCTTCGCAAGTACATTACAGCTCGCGTATCAAACTTTCTACCCACGTGTCGATCTGAGAGCCATCCACGCCTCTCAGACAGCTAGAAGCAATTATATCACTTTTAGAGAGAAACTACAACGTCGCGGCACTACGAGGCCGATACGTTCATCGAAACGTGTCATATTATCTAGCCCCCAAAATCGACACGTGTCGTTAAGTCACCAAATCCTAGACGCCTGTTTTATCAGACGTCCTCGAAACCTGGTTGGCACGACCACGTTTCACAGTTTCACTTTTTCAAGGCATTTACGTCAGGGATATTTTTGTAATTCACTATCAGCCATTGAAATTAAAACTCCTCTTTCTACCCCAGCTATCCTCTTCATTTTACTTCTCCTTTTCCTTTCACCTCTTATGGCTTTTTCTATTCTGCGGGCAATTTTTTCATTCCCTGGGGGCTGGTTCTTGTAGAGACTGCAAATATTTTTGTATTGCAAAAGATAAATTCTTGAAACTCAGCCCAATTCTATTTTATTTTTCTTTTTCTGAATCGTGTTTTCATGGGAAAAAGAACCCACAAGAATATCAGTTCATAGGAAAGTTTTCCTTTTTCATTTTTGTTCTATCTGGGTTTTTTTTTTGGCTTATGTATGAATGATGGCGGAAGCGAAAGAAAATAGAGAAAAAAGTGATCTTTCCATGCAAATGAATGGGTTTTCAAGGGATATGTTGCATAAATTCATGAACGGAAAACGTTTCAGAAATGAAGAGGAGGAGGAGGATGACAATGAAGAAATAGAGTTGAGTTTGGGGCTATCTCTGAATGGAAGATTTGGTGTGGACCCAAACACGGCAGCGAAAAAACTGAAACGTTCTTCTTCAATTTCAAATTTGGTTTTCTCGGTGGGTGCTGGTAACGAGGGTGGGCGGCAAGCGGTGGGGCTGGCGGTTGACTTGATGAGGACGTGTTCGCTTCCGGTCGAGGCGGAGGAGGAGCTGAGGAGGAGGAAGGAGTTGCAGTCAATGAGGCGAATGGATGCAAAAAGGAAGAGAATGGAGAAGTTGAAGAATGGACGAGTGGTGAAAGATAAGGTTGATTTGGAGGAAAATTCTTGTGAAAATAATAACAAGAATTATGAATTTCATGGAAGAATTAATGTTAATGGGAGTATTAATGCAAATGGGAATCAGATGCCTTCATCACAGGGATCAATTGGATCACAGGGAAGTGGTTTTTCAGGAATTTCTGATTTTAAGAGTCAACGCTCTGAAGGTATATTTGGCTTAATCTTTTGCCTTTTTTTCTGGGCAGTTTTTGCTTATTGCTTCTTGATTGTTATGGCATATCTGATTCTCATGTGTTTTTTGTATTGAACTTGCGGGACTAGATCTCGGTAGAACAAGTCTGAAGAGGAAAGGATAAAGTAGACGTAGTTGCTTTAAATCTTTCGGTAGATCTAGAAATGAAATGAACTGAACTGAACTGAACGGAGTGGAGCAAAAGGATTCTTGTAGTCGACCTTAAACAAGATTTAGTTTATTTGAATCTTTCAGTAAATTTTGCAATCAACTGAACATATGGGAATAAATGGATTCACCCTAGTTATCATGTTAACATTGAATGAGTTCTAACGTGTGTGATTGATTTAAGGATAACAGAACTGTTACTATCTTCTACGATGCTTGAAACGTTTTTGTCTCGTCCCGTTAATGCATAAATGAAGTTAAGGTAAAGGATCTTCTTTTGAGGTTTTCTGCTTTGGGGTTTAAAGAGCGCTTTTTGTTATGTGCAGCTCAGAATTCGTTTGTTTCAGATAAGAGGGTATATCTATAACGGTGAAAACATACATTAAGCTACATGGTGTTGAATAAAGTGCCAGATGCATCGAGGAAAATCCTCGTGGAGATGATAACTTTCGTGTTTGTGGTCAATGATACATGGACATTTGGGTATCGAATACATTCTCTCACTCTGTCGAATCATGATATCTTGGACATGATCCCCCCCACACTGCACTCTCCAAGAGCAAGTCTGGTGGTGCTTGCACTCGAGGAGATGGGCAGCAACACTTTTTTTTTTTTTTTTTTTTTTTTTTAGCAATTGCTCGTGTTGCAGTATTTTTCAAGGATAACAGTAGTTGACAAAGTGGTCGGTCGTACTCATTTGACTTGTTTATTGGAACGCTTATTCTCTTATTGATAACGTGGACGAGTCTAAGTTATCAGGAACAAATGCACAATAATTTTTTTTGGTTCTTCATGTCATACATGTACTAACATTACATATCATGTCTATTTACAGGTGTAAAACAAAGCATTGAGGCAAAGAGCCCTTCCAGCGTCCAATCTTTGCCAGCACAGATTGAGCACAAGCCCGTCCGAGCTGCTGAGAAGGAAGCTAAAGAAATATTTAAGAATGTCATGCTCGATATGCCATGTGTCTCCACAAAGGGTGACGGGCCAAATGGTAAAAAGATCGAAGGATTCTTATACCGATACAAGAAGGGAGAGGAGGTGAAAATAGTATGTGTTTGTCATGGCATGTTTCTTTCGCCAGCTGAATTTGTAAAGCACGCTGGTGGTGCCGACGTGGCACATCCGTTGAGGCACATAACCGTTAACCATTCTCCGTTATTTTAGTACCTTTGCTGCCATTCCTTAATGGAAGGGTTTAATTTCTAGTGTCTTGCGGACTTGAGAAACAAGAAGCTTTTAGTGGCAAATGGCCATGTTCTATTTATTTTCTTTCTATCTAGTTTTGAAAATGACCTGCAAGTTGTCTGGAACGAAAAATGAAAAAATTGATGAACAGCTAAAAAAGTAGTGCTCTTGTTGAGAGTCGAACTCAAGACCTCCCGCTTACTAAACGGGTGCTCGAGCTGGGCTTCAAGAGCATGTGACGAACGCCACTCTTCAATGGTGTTCTCTCCTATGTGTTACTGTTTTTATCAGTAGGAATTTCCACATTAGATGTGAAGAAAAATTATTCATATTTTTGGTTCTGGACTCCAAGTTCATAGCATTAAGATTCTGTTCCGAGGCTGGATACTTCTTCATTTGATTCCCTCAATAGTATTTTGTCGTTTCAAGTCACAGTACACAAATTCTACATTGGAAGTGTTGGTAAACGTGCATGTACACAAATTCTACATCAGAAATGTAAGGTAAACGTGCATCTGAATTGCCTCGCGTTGGCATGTTTCTTTGTTAAACCGTACAGTACATACTGAACAAAATTAAAAGGAAAGTTAAAATTCTGTTGTACTGTGGAGACCTAAATTTGCAGTTAATATAGATTTGCATCCGTCAAACCTCTGTTCGTCTGTTGTATGGCTCGTGGCCTTAGAGAGACATATTCCACGTTAGATGCATTGTATGTGAAATGCCCTGGCACTTGATCAAGGTTTTTTATCTGTTGCTTGAGCTAGCTTGGGTAAAACAGAAAACTCCTGGTTCAGAAAACCGTGTTGAATCTTGAAAAACTAGGCAGCTACCTCACCTTGTTACTGCTTGCCATCACATAGAGCCCCTTCGCGCCATACAAAAAGGTTCCATGCCCAGTCTTCAAACCAATCCTTTGACCGAAGACATTGGTTTTGTTGATTTTCTTTGCCTACAGTGTTCCATGTACCACAGGCCGTACAACTTGGGGACCTGACGAGTATGATGGGGGCACAGACAGTACTCAACCAAAGGTATTGAAATGGAAATCTTCTTGGCGGGAGGGTTATCGTCTGCCCAAGATGAGGGGTTGGGCCACCAAAACTCTGGTAGAACTCAAGCAAGAATTTTTCCATCTCTGTCCAGCCTTCAGAGTTTTAAACAAGAGTAAGGTTACATTTCCTGCAAGCATTCTGTAACCACGTTCAGTCATAGCCCTCGCATGATAAGCTTAATTTCCAGAAATTACAGCAATGCATCATTGTTTCTGCATGGACAAGACAACGAACTAGCACGTGCAAGGGTGAGAAAGCACATATATACAAGATCTTTTAATCACAAAAGGAAAAAGTTGCGCATTTGCTGCCTCGACCTGAAGGTTTAAAAATAACGAATGCAAATGGCACAAAACAAAATTACAGACACCTCTCGACCTATCCAGTATGAGACAGCCAAATTGGGTGGAAATTTTTTCATAGAATATCTCAATTCTATGTTCTTATTAACAACAAAAATGAAAATGAGATACAATGAGAAAAAGCATACAAATCTAGACAAGTATTTGCATTTTGAGAACCATCAGCGAACTCCCTAATCCAAAATATGGCATTGAAAAATGGGAAAGCTACACTAAATATATACAAGCAGCTAGACCTTACCTACAAGAAAACACTTGAGAGCAGTTTACGCAAGGAAGTGAGAGGTTGCAAATCTCTGTTGGGCTTACCTTTCTATGAATTACTATGTCAATAAAATAATTCCTCGTGTGATCTAACAAGATGGGGCTGGAGTTGCTTTAGCCGTCTTACAACCTGCTTCATTGTTGGCCTGGTTGAAAGAGAGTCAACAGTACAGACAACTGCCAGGTGTAAAACTTCAACCAAATCATCGTGTGGACCTGCATCCCACAACCGGAAGTGAAGAACTCCTTGGCACGGCCTTGACGCAAGAGCATGCATGCCCACCCAACAATATTGAAACCGTTTCCATAGGAAGAAAATGAGGGATCGAGTGCTTTCTTGTCTGAAATCAACTCGAGCAACACAACCCCATAACTATAGACATCAGCCTTATCGGACACACGGCAAGTCATTGCGTATGCGGAGCAACATATCCAAAAGTGCCAGCCACGCCAGTGGTGGCATGAGTTTCAAGTCCCAAGTAACCTAGCCAGTCCGAAATCAGATAAATAAGCGTTGTAATCCTCATCCAACAAAATATTGCTAGGCTTCACATCCCGATGAAGAACGCGCGTGGCACACACTGATCGTGTAAGTAGGCAAGCGCTTACGGGCTATGTCCAAAGCAATCTTGTGAAGTACCCTCAATCGACAGCTCTTGTGGACCTCTCCTGGATAAACTTTTCCAGATTACCACTTGGTAAATAATTATATATAAGGAACATCTCCGATTCACTCGCATGATATCCTATCAGTGTCACCAGATTCGGATGGTGAAGCCTCCCAAGGGTTCTGATTTCTGCATCGAACTGCTGAACACCCTGGAAACGTCCTATTGCAAGCCGTTTTATTGCAACAAGTACTCCTGGAGCAATCTCAGCTTTGTACGTTGCTCCAAAACCTCCATTTCCAATGCAGTTGGTTGCATTAAAACTCCCTGTAGCATTCACCACATTTTCGTATGTTAATGGGACCCCAATGTCAGTAAATACTGTTACTTCTTTCTTAGCAGTTCCACTAACTCTGGACCTCGGCTTCCACTTTCTAGTGTAAAAGAAGAGGACAATAAGAGCAAGAAGAACTGACACAATGGCTGCTGCAGATGTAATGGATGCAATCTCAATTGAGTGGAAACCTCCATTCCTACTTATTTGGGTTGGTGTTGTTGATGGTGAAGAAGCGTAAGTTTGCGAATCCCAATTCTTCCCTGTTGATCTGCAGATGATGACAGAGAGGATGCGTAGCAGGAGTGCAGAAAAGGGTTCCCGAGGACACTGCTACATTTCATCAAATTACCATTCAAAGGCAGTGGCCCAGAGAGATTATTGAAGGACACATTAAATGCTGAGAGCATGGTCACATTCGCTAAGCCAGACGGAATCTGCCCAGATAGCTTATTATGGTTGAGGAGGAGGACGGTCAAGTTCCTTAAATTCGCAAGTTCTTTAGGAATTTCACCAGAGAGAGAATTAGAAGACAGATCAAGCAGTTTTAAAGAGTATAGCTGCCCCAAGCTTGTGGGAATGGATCCAGTCAAGTTATTTCCAGCCAAAGAAAGGCATTCAAGATCCTTCATCTGGCCAATACTGCTCGGGATTGGACCCTTCAACGGGTTCCAGCTCAAATTAAGACCAACAAGTGAAACCAAATCCCCAATACTAGGAGGAAGAGTCCCAGTAATTTGATTACTGGAGGCATCTAAGAGCTTCAAAGATTGGCACCTCGTGCCAATATCAGCTGGAACTTGACCAGATAATTGATTGTTGCTGACATTAACCATCATCCCCTCATCTGATCACACTTCTCGAAAAAAAATTCCAGGAATAATCCAGTGAGCTTGTTTCCACCAGCAAGAAATGCATAAACGGTCTGCTCCCCTAATCTTTCGGGAGCAATTGGCATCAATCAACTGTGCCCGTAAGGTTGTTAGAGCCAAAATTATGGAACACAGCGAAACTAGCATCATCCCTGAAAAATGGCAAAGAGGCGTCAACTTGAGTTCTGTATGCAAAATATGAGATGTATACAGATGATGGATCATGTGGCTCCAAGAAATCCCTATTTCTGGACGGGATATTAGCACAAGCATTGTAACTAAATTTGGGGATTGAACGGATAGAAAATTTCCACTAACATCAAACATAGTCATACAAGGAACAGGAATTTTGTCAACAATCTCCCACTCAGTCTGTTTGAGCTCAAGTTAAGAAACTGCAGTCTCTTGCAGTTGCTAAACCCCTCAGAGACTTTCCCTGAGTAATAGTTTTGAGCCAAATTCAACATCTCCAAGTTGTCACAAGAATCCCAACTATCAGGCAACTTTCCTTCAAGAGTTGCTCGAGGGGCCCACACCATCCTCAAGCTTGAAAGACTAGTAATTTCTGCCGGAATCGTGCCTTCGTAGAAATTATACTCATCAGCAATAAGTGCCAACTTTTCAATCGAGATATCACCTCTAAAACTAGAAATGTTGGGAAGAGGATCCCACAAGTTTGACAACACAAGGACAGATAACTTTGTACAGTTGCCAAGTTCAGATGGTATAGCACCACCAAAATTGTTCCTAGACACATCTAACGCTTCAAGCTGATTCAGCTGACCAAGTTCACCAGGAATCACATCCTCTAACACATTTGAGAACAGCAGAAGTGTCTTCAGCCCTCTACATTTTCCAAGACTTTTCGGGATCCCTCCAGTGAAGAAATTCCCTGCCAGCTCCAGATGCTCAAGCTTCCCACAATTATCCCCAATGTCAGTAGGTATCGATCCACCAAGCCGATTAAATGACAAGTAAAGCCCCTCAAGTCTCTAAACTCACCAATAAAACTTGAATAGACCCATTCACTTGATTTCCAGCTAAATTCAAGATCTGTAGACCCATAAAATTCAACAATGAACTTGGCATTTCCCCGAAAATCTCATTGAACCCCAAGTTAAGAACTTTCAAAATTTTCAACCCCATAAACTGAGACGGCAAAGACCCAGAAATTAAATTCCCTTCGAGATCAAGAACTTCAAGCTTTTCCATACCCCATATTTCCACAGGAATATCACCACTCAATTCATTGAAGGGCATCGATAAGACCTTAAGTTCAGTAAGTTTCGTGATAGAAGGAGATAAGTTACCCAATATTTTAACTTTAACATTGCTAACCAAACAAGGCCTTCTAATTCCAAACCCATAGAGTGGAAATTGAGCAATTCTAGCACAAGATAAAGAATTACCTTCACCTGTAATATTCAATGCCACAACCCGATAGCCAAAATCGCACAAAACTCCAGTCCACGAGCAGTGATCCGAGTTATTCAAATTCCAGCTGGTCAGCACACCATAAGGGTCCGAAATTGAATCCTTCAACTCCAAGAGAGCAGATTTATCCGAGTCAGAGCCCGAAACAACGTCGCTTTCAGCTGGAAACAAGACCCAGAGCAAAATCAAGAACTTCAACGGCTTGTGAAGATGATGCCATTTTATCAGAAAAGAAAGACGACCCATTAATCAAAAATCCCAAAAGAATTCTCAAAAAGCCAAGAAAAAATTATGGGCCCTCTTTGTCACACACACACTCTCTCTCTCTCTCTCTCTCTCAAGTTAAAAACAGAGTGTGGGAAAACCCTAACCCTAATCCTAATTTTGGGGTTTTCTTTGCCTTTTTACTCGTGAACAGAGTCTAGTCTAGAGAGAGTAAACATGTGCGTGTGAGAGAGAGAGATAGAGAGACAGGAACAGTGGGCGGGTTGTTCTTTGAGAAACACGTTGTTGTCCGAATTTCATTGTCTCTGTCTTTTTCTTTCTTTCTTTCTTTCTTTATTTCTTTCTTTCTTTTTTTTTGTTTCTCTTTACCCTCTCAATTTTTTCCTCCATAATTATGCTTGAAAGAAAATTTATTTCTAAATTATTATATATACAAACATATATAATTTTTAGATTAACTTTTTTTTTTTGTGAATATTTGTAAGTTTAACAAATACTATGCATGGTTACCTAATTTTGTAGGGACCCTATGATTTTGAAAAATTTATAATATCAGTCCTCAATTTTTTCCAAATGAAAGTACACGAGCTCCAATTCATTTTCTATGGCATTTTGATCCTCAAACTTTTGGGTGCATACATTAACTCTCCATGGATGAGACCGTCATATTTTTCGTCATGACAATCACTTTTTTTTTTTTTTTTAATTCTTATTTTCTTAAAAGAATTGCTTGACTGCCATTGGTTAATATATTTTCCAAAACTAACAAAAATTCAGACACCTTATAATACCCATTTAAAGTGTGAATCCAAATTGTTAATTTAATGTTATATTACGTGCAATAAATAAAATTTGATTTAAGAATTTTTATTTTGTAAATTGAATTCTTTAGATAATTTTTGTTGAATTGCCTTACATTTTCATTCTAATTAAGTAATTTTTCGTTCACTTTTGACCGTAAATTTAATCACAATAGAAAAAATTCGATTTTCACAATTTAATAATAATTTTTGTGAAATTTGTTAACAAAATGATGGTTTCGAGTCCTCCTAGTTTGGTGCATTTTCATATCGACTCTTTCCATATTTTTGGTTGGAGATGATTATAGTGATTATGAAGTTCATGTCATATTAAAAATTAAACTATTTTTCTAACCAATATAAAGAGATTTATATCGATTTAATCACATAAATATTTAAAGATTCACGTATTAAAATATAACATGTGACCGATCTATATGAATGACTGAGATTCATTTTTCAAGCTGTTAAAATGTGAGTTTCTTAACATCTCAACATTAAAATATGTTGAAGACTTGTGAACTCGTACTTTTGCTTCATGAAATGCTCGTCGCACCATAGAGCTTAGTTCATTAAACATTTCAAATAAGCAAAGGCCAAGTTTGAAATGGAGAACAAAATTAACTCAATGGATTGGCGTATTCTTGGATACATTCAAAGAATCTTAATACAAGGGATGGAAAAAGATTACTTTGGTAATTGATAATTATTTTACCCTCAAATTCTTGGTCTACTAGATAGTGGGATGATTTAAATTGTAGAGATAATTGCATCAAAAGTCTCCAACGTTTCAAAATTATTGGAAATATGCCCATAACCTAAAATAATAGTACCAAATATCTTCAACGATGAAGAAATAGGCGTCGTATGTCCCTCTTTACACTTTCCGTCGATTTCCTTCGTTAAAACCAAAATCGGACATCACGCGTTATTATTTTCCAAAAAAAACGTCTGAGAATTTTAGCACCAATTTCTAGAGTCGGCAACGATACCACCCCCACCAATGGCATCCGCCACCACAACCACCGTAGCACAACCTTCACAAGTAGAAATAATGAGCACTTCAAATGAAGAGACATGAGAGAAGAAGAAGTTACAAAGGAGTGAGGTAGAGCCCATGGGGCAAATGGGCGTGAGAAATAATGGATCCACATAAAGTCGCCAGAGTGTGGGTGGGTGCATTGAAGCGGTGGAGGCCGCCGCGAGCATAAGATGAAGCCGCCTCTCTTGGTTCGAGGCAACCGAGCCAAACTAAATTTCCACGAAATGTCGAATCCTCAACCCACCCTGCATACAGATTTCCCAATCCGCACAATTGGTCAAGTTTCAAACTGGTCCACCACCATCTTCGCCGCGCCTCGGCCCCGCAGACTACCCCATATCTCTCGACATTCTTTCAAACTCTGCCGTCACATATCTCTAATGATGATCGAGACTACTTTGTCGATAAAATAGCACTAATTTCAATCCGAATTTTAGCCATTTACATTGGGTCAATGATGCCACAGATGCGTTCATGGCAGGATCTTCATTAGCCCTTGGGTCAATGATGTTGCTCAATTTCACAATGATGGCACACCCGATATTCTCTTCTTCATCATCATCAAGTATTATCAAAGGCTCTTCTTTCACAATACTACTGATCCAAACTTTTTCTTTGCCACCATTTTCTTCCGTATTTCTCTGTATCTCTTGCTCCATTTTTGTGGTTTTTGAGCTGAAAATGTAAATCTTTATTTTATTAGTCTACTCAGTGAGAAAGCGCATAAGTGGTGTAACTGTAAAACAAGAGTTCTTGGCAGAATAGTGGTGTCTGCATTTGCATATACAATACACATGGTAGCATATGTAGGTGGTGAAAGAGGAGGAGGGAGAGAGAGTGGAGAAAGGAGAGAGACATTCTCAGAGGCTTTTTTTGGAAAATAATAGCGCGTGAGGTCTAGTTTTTAGTTTTAACGGTGAAATCTGACGGAAAGTGTGAGGAGGGATCTACGACGCCTATTTCTTCATACGTTGAGGATGTTTGGTGCTATTATTTTAAGTTAGGGGCATATCTCCAACGATTTTGAAACATTGGAGACCTTTGATGCAATTATTCCTAAATTGTATTAGAGAATGATTGATCGCTACTATTTTGAAAACACCTCTCAAAATCTTATTGTGGCTAATGGTTCCAGTATGAAATTTAAGTAAAAACTTTCAAATTGTGTCATTTGTAACAAACGTCTTTGTTTACAAACACCTTTTATCATGATTAAGAATCTTTCTCAAGAACTTTTTCTTGGAATTCATTTTTTAAATTTAATCAAATCGACTATGATCAATGATGAAGGAATCTCTGGAATAAGTCATATGAAAACGTTAAACCGCATATAAGTCAAAAAATCTGGACCAATTTTTTTTTTCTAGTTCTAGCTTTTTGCTACGTCTTGGTTCAACCTCACTTTCTTCTTCTTGTTCTAGGTCCGTTGTTTCATATGTCCGTTTAGAAGAGCTTGCTTCCTCTTTGGATCTCAGTATAGAAATACATGTTTAAAAATGAAGCATTCCCGATTCCATTATCGTATTTTTGTGTATGTATCGAGATTTTAGATTCATGCATAAGAAATCGATAAGCACTCTCATTATGAGCATAACCAATAAAATGCAATCAACAATTTTTTTACCTATCTTCACTTTTTTCTGTGTAGGTACAACTACTTTGACAAGACACTCCCACACTCACAAGTATTTATAGGAAGGCTTCCTTCCTTTCTATAACTCATATGGGGACTTCTCTTCTTTCTTTTAGGGCACCTTATTTAAAAGGTAATTAGTCGCTAATCTGACTTCTCCCCACATGTTATGAGGTAATCCAAAACTTAATAGCATTGCATTTATCATTTCTTTTAAGGTACGGTTTTTCTATTCAGTAACACTATTTTGTTGAGGTGAATAAGGTGATGTGGTTTCATATGTGATTCCGCTTTGTGTACATAATTCAGCAAATAGTGATTCATATTCACCACCTCGGTCACTTCTCAACACCTTAATTTTCTTGTTAAGTTGATTCTCAACTTCATTTTTATAAAGAACAAATTTTTCTATAGCTTCGTTATTACTTTTAAGTAGATACACATAATAATATTTTATGCTATTATCAACAAAAGTAATGAAGTACTTGTTGCCACCTCTTGTTTGTACAGATTTTAAATCACTTATGTCAGTTTAAATTAGATCAAGTGGTTTGGTTCTTCTTTCAATAGTTTAAAATGATGACCTTGTCAATTTTGCCTCAACACACGTTTCATAGTTGTGTTTAGAATCAATATAGAATGCATATATGGAATTCAAGTGTCAATAAACAATGCCAATCACAATTTGAATTTGAACTTGTCATGATGACGGTGCACTTGATAAATGCGGTCTCCAATTCGAACATAAAGACATTCTCGTCATTGTTGAAGTACTTCTGTCTCAATCGATTTTTGGCCAACAATTTTTCATTCAAGATTCATGGGCCCACCATAACAATTCAACCAAGTTATTAATGCATACTCCTGCATTCCAAATCGTGCTAACCATGTATAGAACTTAAGCCATGCTTCAAAATTCTTAGTGCACTCGGCCTTTCAGAGATGATCAATTCATGTACCAATTTCTCAGTAAATTGTTATCGCTTATCCTGCTAATGTTTAAAAAGGCAAAAATAGGTAATGAGGCGGTTTTTGTTTGTGAGGTGAGGTCTAGCTAAAAAAGTAGTCAAAAAAATGTAAATAAAAATAAAAATAATCCATTTCACCAATAAAGAGCAGAATTTCAATTAAAATTTCTTATTTAAGTAGATTATTAAAAATATGATCTATTTGTCGACAATTTTTACTCTTTTGCAATAAAAAAAACTTAAACAAACAAAGTTTAGAAGGTTGTGCTCTACATTATTAGTAACATCTTACATAGAATCATCATATCTAATTCTTTTGTCTATATTCTTTTTCTTCATTGGCAATTTTATCCAATACTCTTCCTCATCCACTAATTGCAAATAGGATGCTTAGTTGACGTGGGTGATAGTGGATATTTTGGTGTTTTTAATTTGTAAAGAGGGCCCAAATGTTTATTTTATATTGGGATAGTTTCACTATTAACCACAAAATATAAATAATTTAGAAAATACTATCTAACTTTTTATTCTAAAAATATTGTTTTTTATTTTTGTAACACTTGTTACATTTGTTACGCTTTGTTATATTTTTATAAAAATGTGTGTTATATTTGTTACATTTGTTATTTTTGGAGTTTAAAATATTAAAAAGTAATTGTGGAATTTTAATAGAAATCAAGTATGTAGCAAAATTATCACTTTTATATTTTATATTTTTGGTCCAAACTTTTGAATTTTGTTTAAGTTCGAAAAATAGATCAATTAAAAGCCCGTGAGGCAATGAATCATGAGGCGACGCCTCACAAAATAAAGTGCTGAACGTAAAAAAATACCATAATTAGCTCCCCAAGGCACTATGATTGCGCCTCGGACTAAGGCACACCTCAAAGCACGACTCGGGTCCACCATTTTAAACCATGAACATGCAAAGCGAGTTTAATTGAATGCAATTTTATGTTCATTATCAAAATTCTTCAATGCGAGATCAATATATCCAAAAGAACTTATTTGCGTGATTTGCCCCCGCAAACCTTTTGTGCTCCGTTATTACGTAGGAGAAATCCATCTACAAAGTACTTATAATTTTTAATCTCACATTACAAACAAGCATAACAAAAATGATATGAATTAATTCAAGAATTTCACCAACATATTTTATCCGATCATAATTTTAGAGCGACAATCGTGTCGAAAGTCGATTAAATTCACGGAAGAAGGACCCAAAGTTGTAGAGTACGTAGAAAAGTGGCTCGTTTAGGAAAAGGGAAAGGGAATAACAAAAGGCTTGTAGAACGTTTTATGAACTTTATATGCTTTTGGAGATGACAACGGAACAAAGCAAAGGCACGAGAAATAGGGAGTAACATTATTAATCCTGACCTTTCTTAACTTTGTGCATAGAGAAAAATGCTTTAACGATAAGAAAGCGAACAAGGTTGAAAAGACACACAACCAATTGTTATACTCAGGGGTGGAGCTAGGTAATGACAAAGGGGTGGAGGAGGGAACCCCTCCACATGGGTTAGGGGCGGTTGCACTCGATTTTTTTTTTTTTAAACCACAACTACTTAGCCTATTTTATGAGAATTTAATTTATTTTAAAAGTCATAATGTTTAAAAATTTACAAAAATGATTACACAAAAATATTCAAGATCTAAAACTAGCTAAAGAAGATGTGGATTCTTTTTAACATAATCTATATTTATTTATTAACAAGATTTCTCTCAACAAAAATTATTATGTGAAGTGATGCACAAAAATTATTTTATAATATAATCTATATCTATTTTATCTAAAACTAAGCTATCTTTGTCGATGCACAAAATATTTAAATTCTTTAATAATGTTATATGCAATGGTCCTAGTTTGAGCCATGTGGGTATTTAATTGGCCAAAAAAAAAATGAATTAACAATTTAGACTGAGCTAAATTAATTATTTTTTTTTTAAATTTGCATTGGGCCTTTGGACTGGACTTGGGCGATACGGACTACAACCTGGGGTTGCCCCCGTGATCCGTCATTGATTATACTTTATTATTGGTTTTGTGTTGAATAAACTCGTGTCTTGAGATATATACCGAGTATAAATTTTGGCGATTTGAGAAGAGACGAGCCACATAATTGCAAATAGGATGCTTAGTTGACGTGGGTGATAGTGGATATTTTGGTGTTTTTAATTTGTAAAGAGGGCCCAAATGTTTATTTTTATATTGGGATAGTTTCACTATTAACCACAAAATATAAATAATTTAGAAAATACTATCTAACTTTTTTATTCTAAAAATATCTGCTTTTATTTTTGTAACACTTGTTACATTTGTTACGCTTTGTTATATTTTTATAAAAATGTGTGTTATATTTGTTACATTTGTTATTTTGGAGTTTAAAATATTAAAAAGTAATTGTGGAATTTTAATAGAAATCAAGTATGTAGCAAAATTATCACTTTTATATTTTATATTTTTGGTCCAAACTTTTGAATTTTGTTTAAGTTCAGAAAAATAGATCAATTAAAAGCCCGTGAGGCAATGAATCATGAGGCGTACGCCTCACAAAATAAAGTGCCTGAACGTAAAAAAAATACCATAATTAGCTCCCCAAGGCACTATGACTGCGCCTCAGACTAAGGCACACCTCAAAGCACGACTCAGTCCACCATTTTAAACCATGAACATGCAAAGCGAGTTTAATTGAATGCAATTTTATGTTCATTATCAAAATTCTTCAATGCGAGATCAATATATCCAAAAGAACTTATTTGCGTGATTTGCCCTGCAAACCTTTTGTGCTCCGTTATTACGTAGGAGAAATCCATCTACAAAGTACTTATAATTTTTTTAATCTCACATTACAAACAAGCATAACAAAAAATGATATGAATTAATTCAGTAAATTTCACCAACATATTTTATCCGATCATAATTTTAGACGACAATCAGGTCAGAAAGTCAGATTAAATTCACGAGAAGAAGGACCCAAAGTTGTAGAGTACAGAAAAAGTGGCTCGTTTAGGAAAAGGGAAAGGAATAACAAAAGGCTTGTAGAACGTTTTATGAACTTTATATGCTTTTGGAGATGACAACGGAACAAAGCAAAGGCACGAGAAATGGGAGTAACATTATTAATCGACCTTTCTTAACTTTGTGCATAGAGAAAATGCTTTAACGATAAGAAAGCGAACAAGGTTGAAAAGACACACAACCAATTGTTATATACTGGGGGTGGAGCTAGGTAATGACAAAAAGGGGTGGAGGAGGGAACCCCTCCACATGGGTTAGGGGCGATTGCACTCGATTTTTTTTTTTTTAAACCACAACTACTTAGCCTATTTTTATGAGAATTTAATTTATTTTAAAAGTCATAATGTTTAAAAATTTACAAAAATGATTACACAAAAATATTCAAGATCTAAAACTAGCTAAAGAAGATGTGGATTCTTTTTAACATAATCTATATTTATTTATTAACAAGATTTCTCTCAACAAAATTATTATGTGGTGATGCACAAAAATTATTTTATAATATAATCTATATCTATTTTATCTAAAACTAGTTTCTATCTTTGTCGATGCACAAAATATTTAAATTCTTTAATAGTGTTATATGCAATGGTCCTAGTTTGAGCCATGTGGGTATTTAATTGGCCAAAAAAAAATGAATTAACAATTTAGATCGAGCTAAATTAATTATTTTTTTTAAATTTGCATTGGGCCTTTGGACCGGACTTGGCGAATACTGGACTACAACCTAGGGTTGCCCCCGGGATCCGTCATTGATTATACTTTATTATTGGTTTTGTGTTGAATAAACTCGTGTCTTGAGATATATACCGAGTATAAATTTTGGCGATTTGAGAAGAGACGAGCCACATTACTTCATAGTTGCCGGCCTAATCAAACCTCTACGTGCAATGTTGCTTTCTTATAGTTGAACAATACATTTGATTTTGACTTTTATTGATATCGCACAACTCAATTTATTTATTTGTGCAATAACTTCAAATAACACAATCAAATTACTTGACACAATCAAATTACTTGACAAGTACCAGATGATTACTAAGGTCTTGATTTGCATGGCTTTTGAAAAATCAATTGTGGCTTTGGAGTTTAAGTAAGTGTTATTGAGTATGTCTAAATAATTTTTGAAAGTGATTTGTTTAACTAAAAGAGTTTTCAGAAGAAGTTAACCTAATGTGGCGAAAATCATTTTCCTACTTTAGTGAATTTTTAAAAATTACAACATTATCCTTTACTTTTCTAGATAATAAAATAAAAATTCCACACATATCCCAATTAAGAAAAGACGTTCTCCATTCTTATCAAAATTCTTGCACTTAAATTTATATTATATGTATTTTATTTTTAATTTTGGCTTTTTGATGATAAGTAATTTCTTTTAAAACTAAAAAAATCAAATTGTAATTATTCTATTTAATTCGATAATAAAATTTATTAACTATATGTTTAATAGTACACGTAATAACTTCTGGCATTTTCACGCCAAGTAAAAATAAAAGCTTGTCTAAAAAAGAAAGTTCTCTTACAAATAATTTCAAAACATTAATCCAAAAGAATAAAGATATCCATAATCGTTCACTACCGATAGTCATTCCACGTGATATTATTGATTGGAAGAATTATTTACTACATTTGAGAAATGTTATTAATAGTCAACAACTATGAATAATTGAAGAATCTGCCACGTAAAACATTACTCAGAATGAAAGAATTATAAATAGTATTATTGTATTTCTTCTTCTATTCTAGAAACAAAAGATATCGCACATGTTTGGGCGTCTTAAATTATAATTTCAATTTTACAAACCTGTCAAAATATTTTTTTATTCACATTTTATAGGACCCACAACTTACAATCCACTTTTTATCTCCACATTCATCAACAATTTATATTATAAATCTTAAAAAATAATTTCAAAGATAACTTATATTATAAACACTTAAATATATGCACTAAAAATGGCTTATCATTTTGCGTCAATAACTATTGATTATATCGTGATCAAACTTTGGTAATGGGAATTAAATGGGGACACGTACCTATGCAAATGTTAAGACTTCCGTGCAATTCAAAAGCTCCCGTAGATTGATTTGAAAAATCAATGGCCTCAACCGTCAAAAAGAAAATTCTTCTCTTATTTGGCACTTAACTGCTAATTTTGGGATTAAGAATTGCCACGCAATGGTATGGCATTGCTATTTGACCATTCCACCATTGAGACAATATTTGTTTCATAAGATAGTTCCTCCTATGTTGCTTTATCAGTAGTCCTTGCATTTGAATATTATTTTTGGCTTATCTTTATGGTGCGTTTGATTACAAGTATTGAATTTAAGTAGAGAAAAATAAATTCTAAAGAATTGAATTGCTAAGAAATTATTAATTAAAAATATCAATTTAGAAGATAAATTTTACCTCGAAAAATAAAACCTCCCCAAGAAAACGTTTTCTTTATTTTCAAAAAAAATGTAGTCATTTATGTAAAAATGAAAAAATATTATACTTGAAAAAAAAGACCATCAATCAAACGTGAAGTTGAAAAATGGGTGGGAAAAAGTTTTTTCTATAGAAAAATGTGGCTACCAAACGTATCAGTTGGAAAATAGGTGGAAAAAAAAAACTTTTTCCATGAAAAATAAATCACAATCAAAGGCACCCTTAGAGAAAAATGTAAAAATTATGTCAATTCAATTGAAAATTAACTGACGTCTAAAGAAGATTATAATTTTTAAGGTATTCGACCATCATCATTTTAATCATCCAATCTACGAGTTTTAAGAGTGACATTGTTCTTTCTAACACATAATTAAGTTTTTATTCACAAAAATAAAAGAAAAACAAATATAGAGAATAAATAGAAGCAAAGAAATCGAACGTCATGGGTAGAAATTATCATCCGACTTATGTTATAAGAAAAAATAGAGAAGAATCGAAGAATATGTGTTATGAAATTGACAAGTAAAGATATCGTACATCTCCACACCATTGCCATGGAAATGATTTGCTTATCGTACTTTAAAAACAAGCAAGAGCCGGAAATAACATAAGAGATAGCAATCCAAGTGATCTAATTAATCATAAAAGATTAAATTATATCAATATTTGAGTAAATATAGATTGATATAATGGATTCATAATTCATTAAATATAAAAACTTAATTTAGCATATGGTTATGATTGTTGATTCATCCTTTGCAATGGTTTATTAACTCAATAACTGTAAAGCATAATAGCTTGTTTAGTCAAGTTTAAATTATAATTTAAATTAGTTAAATTAGTCAAATATATTTTTTATTTATATATTTTGTATTATCTATAATTTATCACTAACTTATTTATTATATATATAATCTATATGAATTTATAATTTATAAATACTTAAAAATAATTTCACCACACTCTCAAACATGCACTAGAATAATCAAAAGATTCACGTAGCATCCACTTTTTGTTAATGGGGGTAATTTTTTGCCAAGAAGATTAAAAAAATATATGTATTGGGCACAATTGAATTGACTGTTTTTCAAGTATTTTCCTCGAAGACAGAGGGGTCAAAAATAAAACTCAACAGTTCCAAGAAATTATAATATTTAAACCCACAAAGATTTAGGCTTTTGCTTCAGAGTTCAGAGAAATCAAGAATAAAAAGTCTTGGAGATCGGCCATTTTGCACAGGTTTTTAGCTTAAAAGCTCCAATAAGTACAACTTCTCAGATTTGCGTCATGAGGGTTGGTCATAGTTTCCACTGTTCTCTTCCAACAGCTGTTTAAGATACATATTAGTGTGTGTTTCTGCGTTTTTTTATTCAAGATTAATGAATTTTGTTCTGGGTTTAGCAAGATTTGAATATTTTTCCTTGATTTTTGCGGCAAATTGAAAATATACTTTGTAATATATTTATGTGCTTCTTTCCTGTAAAGATCTTTATGTTGCTTGCCCATATTTAATTTATTTTGCTCTCTTAGTTCTTACAAAATTGTTGGGTTTATTTTAGGGTTTCTTTATTGGTTGCATTTGATTAGTTGTGTGGGTGGATATCTTAAATTTTGTTTGATTGAAAAAAAAGGGGTGTGAGATTTATTCTAATAATTTCAAAACTTGTACTTGGATTTGTGAGATTTCTTGATTTTGTAAATGTTGGATGATATGGGAGACTGTAAACCTACCATCCCAGAGATGGAAACAGAAGAAGAACTGATTGCTGCTGCGAAGAACATCGTGAAAGCTCTTGAAACGAACAAGAATTTGACAAATGATGCTAAGAAAATCTTGGCGAATCTAGGCATGCAGTTGTGTGATATAATTAGAGAAAACGATTACAAAGATGAGGGAGTTAAAGAAAATGAGGACTTAATGAGATTGAGCAGCAGCTTGATTTGATACAGGATAAGGTTTTGAATTGGGAGAGGGATCAGTCAATTATATGGGAGTGTGGCCGGAAGAAGCTTATGAGTATTTGAAGGCTGTGGATGAAGCTCGAAAGTTGACTGAGAATTTGGAGAGTTTGAGCCTAAATAACGGTAGTGAAGACACGGGACTTCTGCGTAGGGCTCATGATGTTCTTCAGATGGCTATGGCTAGGCTTGAAGAGGAGTTCAGGCACTTGCTTGTTCAGAATAGGCAGCCTTTTGAACCGGAGCATATGTCTTTTCGATCGAATGAAGAGGATATTATGGAGGCGGGTCCGTAATCTCGTCTGGGGATGATTCACTTGAAGATGTAGTTCAAAGAGATAGTATGAGCCGAGGTTCGGAGGAATACATCATCGAATTGGTACATCCAGATGTGATTCCGGACCTAAAAAGTATTGCCAATTTGATGTTTGACTCGAATTATGGTCGGAATGTTCTCAAGCATTTATTAGTGTCCAAAAAGATGCTTTGGATGACTGCATTTACATCCTTGAAGTGGAGAAAGTGAGTATTGAGGACGTGCTCAAGATGGAGTGGAGTACATTGAACTCCAAAATCAGGAGATGGATACGGGCTATGAAGATTTTTGTGCGGGTATACCTTGCCAGTGAGAAATTGCTGAGCGATAAGATTTTGGAGATCTTGAATCAGTTAGTTCAGTGTGTTTTGTTGAGTCGTCAAAACTGCAATTCTGCAACTTCTGAATTTCGGTGAAGCCATAGCCATTGGCCCCATCAACCAGAAAAGTTGCTTCAATTCTTGACATGTATGAGGTGCTTGCAGATCTTATTCCCGATATTGATTCTTTATACTCCGACGACATGGGATCTTGTGTTAGAATTGAATGCCAAGACATCTTAAGGAGATTGGGTGATTGTGCAAAAGCAACTTTTCTCGAATTTGAGAATGCCGTTGCCTCTAACGTATCAACCAACCCTTTCCCAGGTGGTAGGGTCCATCATCTCACTAGGTATGTTATGAATTACATCAAGACTCTTGCTGACTATCGGGAGACCCTTGATGTGATCTTGAAGGACCACGAGAGAGAGGATCCCGTTTCAGTTTCCCCCGACATGAGTCCAGTTGGTGAAGAGGAGAATATTGAAGGAAGCTCCTTGGTTTCTCCAATGGCTCGACATTTCCAATCCCTCAGTGCGATTCTTGAATGCAACCTCAATGACAAATCTAAATTATACAAAGATGATTCCCTACAGCACCTTTTCTTGATGAACAACAAACATTACATGGCTGAAAAGGTGAAAGGTTCGAAACTCAGAACAGTAATAGGTGATGGATGGATCAGGAAGCACAATTGGAAATTTCAACAGCATGCAATGAATTACGAGAGAGCTACTTGGAGCTCGATCCTTTCCTTGCTCAAGGATGAAGGGATCCAAAATCCCGGTTCAAATTCAATTTCGAGGACTATTCTCAAGGAAAGACTGCAGAGTTTTTATCTTGCGTTCGAGGAGGTTTATAAGAACCAGACGGGATGGTCCATCCCGGATAGCCAGCTTCGAGACGATCTTCGATTTCAACATCACTCAAGGTAATCCAGGCTTATCGGACTTTTGTTGGAAGACACATCAACCATATTAGCGTAAAAGCACATTAAATATATGGCTGATGATTTAGAAGACCACCTCTTAGATCTTTTGAGGGATCCCAAAAATCGTTACGGTAGCCACCACAAGAAGTGATATTTAAAACATTATTCTATTAGATTAAGGATACTCTACCAATACGGTATTGAGATTTTTTTCCACAATCTGTCTTCCTTTTGAAATCTGTGTTATAAGTGGTCAAAAGAATGCCATTTTTTGTAACTTGTATTAATGTGTTTTGCTAATAGGAATTGAAATTTTGAGCATTTCCGTTACAAATTGTTCATCTGTTTGTTGATTTCTGGAGACGGTTTATAGCCCTGCATTAATCCGTATGGTCATCTTGTCTGGCATTGATTTGCAGCACCTTGTGATGTTCAATGAATGCTAATTTGTGAACAGTTTGGCAAGTTGTGTGAATGGGTTTCCTAGTAATTGGTACCTCTTGAGCAGTTACAACTGGAAAATCTGCACAAGAACCAAATGCAACTTAATATGATGGACTTTGTGGAGCATAATGCTTATCCTCAACCAGTTAATTTTTATTTCTAATTACAGGGCATTCATGTATCAGCATTAGGTTTCCTTAGTTACCTACTCTGTATAAATGTGTCTAGGGGAGCCGGTTTTCTTATGACAGGCATAAAGCAGGATAATCCGTTCCTCATCCTTCGATGTAAAAAGTTTAGAAGTTAAGAATGATGAGCATTCGGTCTCTAAAGCTAGATAAAAGTGTCCTGCTCAACATCGAGAAGAAGGAATGCCTCTTCCGGGTCACTGCCTCCCAAGTGCACGAAAATTTCTCGCTATAACGGCTTCGTGTGTGTTATTATTGTTTTCGGAATTAGGGATTAGATCGTTAATTCATAACATTGCCTATTCTAGTTTCTTTTAGGTGTTCACTTAGAATGGCAGAACATGATGGAGATATGGACTTGTGCTTTTGTTATCCAACTTTTAGTTGCCAATCAAATTATGTTCAAATTGATTTCCCAGCATTAATTTTTGTTTTGTCCACTGGAATCTGCATGCCTAGGAACAGTTTATAACATTGTAATGCTGGAAGCAATCTTATCCCTAAAATTATGTGGCTGACAGAAGCTGTCATAAAAGAAAGCTTGTGGAGTGTCCTTGTTGTGGATCATCGTCTACAAATATGTATTAATATGATATTTCTTTTACTTGTAAGTAAATAAAAATTACTTATTTTTTATAATAGATTAAGAGTTATTTTCAAAGTAAGTAAATAAGAATTTTTTTTACTTATTTATAGAAACTTAGTCCGAGTTTTATCATTTATGAGCTTGTTCGCCTCTTTCCTTTGTACTAAAGGGTTCTCGCCTCTCCCTCTCACCTCCTTTGTACCAGATTTTTCTACTAACATCTTCTTCTTGATTTTCAATTTTCTCATATGTATTAATTGAATTGTTTGATTTCTTAAATGAAGCTAGTAATTGGGGTTTATTATGTGGTTTATTTCCTTTCATTACTTCGAGATTTTTGAGATGAAAATCTCTTGAATCAGAATTAAAATCAAATTTTTGAGATTTTTCATGTCTAGGATCTTGTTAGGAAAATTAGAACCGAACGGTCAAAGTTATCTATCTTTAAATTTGAGCCAAAAACAAGTTTGCAATTCAACTATAAATTTACTACAAGAAATTTTACTTTTAACCATGCAAGTTTTTGTCGTAGAAAGTTATTTTTATATTGTTTCGTTGAAAAATGATCGTCGAGAAACTTACAAGACTAAAATTTCGTTGTTAAAAGTGAAATTTCTTATAGTAATAAATGATGCATCTCTTATCTTTTCTAAAATGTATTTACCAATGATGACAACTGAATACAAACAAGAAATCAGCACAATAGTTTTCATCTAGCTTCCCATTAATAGCTGTGAATGGATGAAGATTCATTTCAAATGTGATTGCTCCTCCAAGTTTAAAGATTTTTGAAGTTTTTATTGTTTTTCTGGAATTCAATTATTACTACAATGGTAATGGTACGTTTTTACACATCTTACCATTTTTTTTTGTGTTTCGACTACGAAAAATTGATTACCTCTCCACTTTATTAGTCTAATTTACAAGATTACTTAAAGAGTTTCAAGATATAGTGCAGCATTGAAGCTGAATCATGTTTTAGCGTGGGGAAGAAGAACTCGACCAGAATTGGGATTAAGAACTGCCTTACTGTTCTCATATTTTCCTAAGAAGCCAAAAAACTTGTAGTAGGTTTTGGATAAAACTTTCGTATTTGGAGTTACTTTTTAGCAACCATCTTACAAAAGATATTCCACTAGATTGCTCTTTGATTTTGGAAGGAGCTGAAACACCAATTGTATGAATGCCAATTGTCCTCTATAAGTTCATTTTGTCCCATCCACTCCACCTCGTTGCTTATATGTGTCTCACACTTTCTCCAATAATAAAAGGGAAATTGTCCCTAATCTTTGTTTTTTGAAACAGCAATCCCTAACCTCAATCCCTAACCTATGTATTTTGATGCGCAAAAATGTGCAAATATGTCCGATACATTTTTTAAATAATGTTTAATTTAACATATTAAATATATCATTATAGTCGTGTCAATTAAATTTTTTATAAGAGAAAAATATAAAATTATTGTGTTTTAGGTATATATAATTGCTATGTGATATGAAAAAGTTGAATAAAAATAAGTTAAATAAATAACAAACGCAGATATAAATTTTATGACATTGAATTTATTATACTTTTTTAACGTAAAACTACTAATAAAAATTAATTTACACATTATGTGTTCTTTATTTTGAACGATAATAAAATGATAAATTAAAGTATGAATAATACAATTTGAAATCTAATATTTTTAGGTAATAAACGAATAGTTCAATTAAATAAAAATAATTGAGTATCAAGTTTGTGACAAAGTTTAAATAATATGATTACTTAATAATAATAAAATAATTTTAATTAACACGTTTGTTAATAATTATGAGCTTAAATTTTAGTTATTTTATAATATTTCGTAAAATATACAAAATAATTTATTTTATTATCAATTTTTTAGTTTCTTTTAATTTTTCATTAAAAAAGTAAAAGTATCGAATCCATTTGTACTTTTTACAAATGTTAGGAATCCAATTGAAAATTTCTCTAATTAAAAATAAGGGCATATTTGTCTTTTTTATCAAATAATGATTAATTGCACACTAAAATACATAGGTTAGGGACTTCTGTGCCAAAAAATAAAAGTTATAGATTATTTGCATACTGAAAGCAAAGATTAGAGACCATTTATACCAATTTTCCATAATGAAATTTTATTTTTACTACAAAAGGAAAAACATTCATCCCTTGGCAATCACTTTTGATGTATAATAATAGCTTTTTTTTTTAATAGGTTATTAATATGTATATTCTCTTTCTAACTGAGTTTAGAAATAACAAACCAGCTCTTAGAAATATTACCCTCTGGTTCAAAGCAACTGCATTGACTGTTGGATACTTAAATGGTAATGTATGTCTAATTTCAGAAAGTAGACAAATGGACTATATAGTTACCTTAAATTGGAGGTAGATAAGTGTGGTTTATTGTAAACACTATGTTGTACAAGTCAAAATACTTCACAAGGAGGTGGCTTGATTCTAGTGTTTTATCCATCAATGAAGTTGTTCAAGTTGGATTATTATCAACATTCTTTTAGCACAACTATTATCCTTTAGCAGACGTTTGGCTTAAGACAGAGATAGAAGACTATCTCTTTTTTTACTTGTCTTTGTCCTTTTGCAATATCATTAGAGAAAAATACTTCTACGAGATACGCGATATACATGTGTTGAAAAATGCTTGCAATATTCTTGCTCACCGTTGGTCAAAGTTCTCGATTTTGTCGTACTCGAAAGACGTTTAGTCGAGTTACATTCCACATTTAATGAAATTTCAACAAAATTCGAAAACTTTGAACACAATTGCATCCGATATGATGATCAAGCTTCGAATCTACAATGTCAAGTAAAAATAAGATTAGGTATAAGGTTTTATTCTTATTTTAAAGTAAACTATACAACATTGTTTATAACTATTACTTATTAGTATTAATAATGTAACAAAATGTATTATTAAAATAATTTTATTCATTTAGGATTGTTTTAAAGCTATTTACAGCACACATATACCAACTATGATACCAGGATGTGACGTGAGCAGCTATCGTAATTGCCACAGAACATTATCACAAAATGTATTGCGGCTTGTAATTTTGATTTGGAGTTCATTTATATCCTTAGTGGATGGGAGGGTTCGGCTCACAATTCAAAAATACTAAACGAAGCGTTAGTAAGAAAAAATGGACTTAAAGTACCGCAATATTTGTACTCTTTTTGCTTGACTTGGGTTATAAGTTACACTTTTTGATACAACACTTTATATTTTTCTTTACACGAGGTTAATATTACATATGATTTATGCGTAAATATTTTTTTGTGACTTGTGAATTTGTGAATCATCGTCAATTCTTAGCTCCATTTCGAGGGGTTCGATATCATCTCCAAGATTTTGGTGGCCAATGTCGTAATCCCCAAAAATGTCATTAAACTATTCAATCTCCGTCATGCTTCCCTGAGAAAAGTGATCGAGAGAATATTGGCATATTCAAATTGCGATTCAAAATTTTTAAATCGACACATCCATATCCATTTAGGACACAAGCAAAGCTAATGTTAGCTTGTGCAAGATTGTATAATTTTCTTCGTAAAGAATGTCGTTCGATCAATTTCTTGTTGAACCAAACAACAAAGCTCCATCTTCATTATCGCCATCATTAGCTGGATTTGAAGAGGATTAAGATGTTTTTAAACTCAAGAGCAACAAAGAGAGTATACAAATGAATAGAGAACTAATATAGCATCGAATGTAGAGAGATCGTGAACGATGTGAATGACGAGTTATGAAAATTGAATGAATTGTGTTTAAACAAATCTATGATTTTTTTTGAAATAAATGATAAGGTTATGGATCTTATTTTCTAATCACAAAGTTAGAATTTTCTTTTTGAATGATTGAGTCAAAAGTTATATAATTTTTTTTTGGTTTTTTTCCTTTTCAAAATCATAATCAATTTGTGTTAAAAAAAAAAACCACTACTACATGTTACAAACTCCATTAAAATCCATCATACAAAAATTTGTTAAACACTTTTCCATGTTACAAACCCAAAAAGAAAAATATCATATCATATACAAATCCCATTTTATGATAAAACTATAAATCCCAAACAAGATTATTTTTCATATTTTTGATTAACATACCAATAATAGGATTTAAAATGATGACTGATAATTAAATGTTTTCTCCTACTCCGAGCGCAGCGGCAGCGGTGGTGGAGACCTGCAAAATTTGGTGGGACTTTTTCTCCCGTTTCCACTCCGGCGTGATAATCAGTATGGGATTAACTAAAAAATGCATAGTAACAATATTGAGTATGTATGTTCTATCTTTACCTGGAGGGTTGATCTCTATTTATAGGGATGATTAGCAGTTGTAGCCTTCAATGGTCATTGATAGCAGGTGCCTCTTCATCTTCTTCATTATTAGGAATTAATGGAGGAAGTTTCGTCTTTTCAACTACTGGCGTTTCATATTCCCAATGGACGAGTGTAATTGTCATTCTATAGATCGCCTGTCTGGTTGATTGGATGGCAGCTGGGTTATGATTGTCTATTTGCCGGAGGCGGGCCTATGAGAACAGTGAGACAGGTGGACCAACGAGGCGAGCGAACACTTAAAGCAGGCGTCCCAAGGAGAGCAGCAGTTATCTACCAAAGTGTAACTATATTCATCATCAATGACAATATTTATTGCCAAGCCAATCCGAGTGGTGGTAAATAGACTCATTGACAAGAAATTTTCAACACATTGAGGCGACGGCATTAAACGACAGAGATTGAATTGTTTGCATGAGTGAATAGGAATTGCACAAGTGTTCAATTGAAAGTTGTAGAGAACTAAAACATTTACTTGTAGGTAAATACATAATTAATAAGATAAATTACTCTTTTTTGTCCTAATTAGCAATACTTAATTTGGTTCAAAAAGAAAAAATAGAAATCAATGAGAACCTATTAAAATCTATAATATAGAATTTTGTTGAAATCTTATAAATTCTTTAAAATTCTATTCAAATTCATAAAATGTATGAAAATTTATAAATATTAAGAAATCATTCAAATTATGAGTTGAGGAGACAAAATGTGTCATTGAGAGGACTTGTACTCAAAGGTTGAGTACAAAATGTAGGAGTAAGAATGCGTATGTTTTGTGGATAAAATTGTTTATTTAGATAATAGTTATTCAAATAATATATTTATTATTATCCTAGTTAAATATAAGAATGGAAAAATCACTATTAAAGTCAATTTTTGGAGGAAAAAAACAATTCTACCCTTATTCTTAATTAAGCAAAAAAAAAAAAAAAAATTAGATAAAAAACTAAAATAAATTAAAAATCTTCATCTTCTTCAATTTTGAACCAAAATCACCCTCGGGTAAAGTTAAAAAATTTAATAGCAAAAAATCAAAATTACCAGTTGATAGCCCAAAGAGTTGAAATTCAAATTCAACAATAAAAAATAAGAATTAAAAGAAAGATCAGAAGAAGTCCGAAACTTTTATCTGTTCAATAAAATCAATTCAAATCATTTTTAAAACCGAATCAAGCATAGATATGAAGTGTAATGGAAAATTGAAGATACACGGTGGAGATTACGAGTGCGAGAGATTTTGGATTTTGGGTTAATAATTTTTGAAGAAATTATAGGAAATGTCTTTTTGCGGTGATCATTTTAAAATATGGCAGATTTTCTAAACAATTTGAAAAATATTCATTTTGGACAAAAATACCCTCAATCATTTACCTAAAATTCTAACATATCCTATTAAAATTCATTCAAAGACTATTCCACAAAAATCGGATCTACAACAAGATTTTACAAAAAAAAAAAAAATTTACCTCACGCCTCACGCCACTACTAGCCGCCACCAAACCCAAGTAGGTTAGTTTTTTGATAGGTTAATTTGGGTTATAAAAGAGCAAAAATTCTAAATGTTTTCGGTAGATTAATTTGGGCTTGTTTTTAGATAAAACTCATGTTGATTTTTTTTTTTTTTTTTTTAATATGGTTACAAAAATTTGTTGAAAGAAGTTGGCTTGATGGCTTGATGAATGAATAAGAAATGTTGTTGAAGACAACTATAGAAATGGCAGTAGAATCGTCTAAACGACCAACAGCAAACGACAATTTAAACTGTCAATTTGACAGTTAGATTTTTTTGTAGAGATAATTCAACTGTCGAAATAAATAAAAACAAACGACAATTTGAACTTCAACTATCATTTTTTAAAAGAAAAACAGTAGATAGCTTTTCTTGGAAGTTAGAAAAGAAAAACGTTATCATTTTTTTAAGAGTGTATATATGACTATTTCTATTTAAAATTTGTCATTTTTATAAATGTTAGGG